>CM042012.1:63399204-64124204 GCA_023525715.1 Cichorium intybus
GAAGTCCGTATGTATGTAATATGGGACAGTGTAGCTTGCAATCTCATAAAATAGGATACAAAGTCAATTTAAAGTGCTATATCAACACCAACCGAGTAAATATCAACATAACATCATTTACTTCATACATTATAATATTTTTGGATGTATAATGCAGCTCTCAATAGTCTTTACAAAAACATGAAAATAAATACATATTAAACAATTACCAACGGATTTAGCGTATAGTATGCAAACCTCGATCACCCTCATCTCCTTCCTCAAACCTTACATCGCACGCCACACCTTCATCTTCTTCCTCAAACATTACTTCGCCGACACCAGCCACCGGCGCACCGCTATGCCGCTGACTCATAGGCTGAGAACCACCGCTTAAACGAAACCACAACAAACCGCCACTGTTGAATCGCTTCACAGCTAACTCGTCGAGGCCTAAACATTTAGCAGCCTAAGAAACACCGCTTAAACGAAACCGCTACGTACACCCATCGTTGCACTATTGAGCATCGCTATGTCCCTGACTCGCTGATGCTTGAACATTGAGCGGGCTGAGAACCACCACTTCAAAGAAACCGCAACGTACCAGCACCGCTACACTGCTGACTCGTCGAGGCTTGAACATTAAGTAGACTGAGAACCACTACTTCAACGAAACCGCTACATACTATCACCATTGCATCGCTGAGCACTATTGACTCTTAGATGATTTTTGACTTGACGTAGAGGCACGAAGTTTTGATAGCAATGGTAAAAACCACAATGAGGGTATTTTTCAACCACGTGTCTTGTTGGACATGGGTGTCCCAGTGTTCACCACTACTACTCTTCCCATATTTATGGACCCAACTGTACCTACCTTCGTTCCATGTTTTATTCCAACGTTCCCTGTATTGCCCCTCCCACCATGTTTCTTCTTGTTTCACACAAAGAAGGCCTGATGCATAACCATTGAGTTGTACCATATTTTGTGTATACCTTGCTAACTTTTATACTCCCTCCGTCCCTTTTTTATTGTCCACTTTTGACTTTTAAAAGTCTTTCTTTTTCAACTTTGACCGTAAATATTTTTTGTTTTGTTATATAATACTTGATGCAAAAAAATATGGATGGATTGTGTTTTAAACGTATTTCCATTGGTATAATTTTCATTAAGTATCATATAACACAAACAAAAATATTTAAAGTCAAAGTTGAAAAAGAAAGACTTTTAAAATTCAAAAGTGGACGATAAAAAAGGGACGGAGGGAGTATATAATACGATATTTATTATTATTATTATTATTCGTATTTATGTGTTTACACTTCTAAAAATACTTATTTATACTTCCAAACATCTAAATATACATATTAATACTTATAGAAACATAGTTATACTTCTAAAAATGTAAAAATACGTATGCATACTTCAAAAAATATATTTATATTTCTAAAAACGTCAAAATACATATTTATATTTCTTAAAAACATATTTTCACTTCTAAAAGTATAAAAATAGGTATTTATAGTTATAAAAAATTATATAGTTCTAAAAACGTAAAATAGGTATATATATACCTCAAAAAATGTATTTATACTTCTAAATACGTAAAATGCGCATTTATAATTTTTAAACCGCATTTATACTTCTCAAAATAGAAAATACGTATTTGTAATTCTCAAAATATAAAATATGTATTTATGTCTTTAATATGTTTATATGCAAAAAAAATAATAATTTGTGCATATAATCACATTTTTCGAAGTGCATAAATCTTCATTTTAAAATTATAAATACAAATACGTATTTTAGAAGTATAAATGCATAGTTTTATGCTTTTATGTTTTTAATAGCAATGTAAATCTGCACATGGTAGCAAAATTCAAGTATGATGCTTTTATGAGTAAAAGATATAAGTACATTGCTATGATGGGTAAAGAATTGTAAGTACATCGCTTTTATAATATTCTCATTAAATTAATAGGAGAAAATTGCGTACCATTAACATATTCTCATTAAGATTAAAAACCCGATGTTTGCTTACAATTGAATGACCTTTTCGGTGAATGGTTGACGTTAATGACTTTAATTTTGCATAACGCGTCAAATATACAGAATTTTAGAGTATTTTGTCCTAGATACGTACATATATGGAAAAAGAAGTACAATTATTATATGCAACCAGACCTTTTGGATGTGGTCAAGTTATTTATTTTCACATTCTTCATTTTGGGCATTTATTGCTGACTATTTAATGTGATTATTTCAAATGGTCGTTTTCTTGTAACCACAAACCTTTTACACATATTACTTTGCTTATATTTTACTCCAGATTTATAATTAGCGTTTGTAGTTGTTAAGTTGTTTGAGGTCGAATTAAATTCGGACTTCCATGAGTGTTATGAACTCAACAGGGACAATGAAAGTTAATTGGTGTAAATTACACGTCAAAGGGGTTAGGCTGAAAGGAGTGGTGCCGCCGGCAACCACTCCAAATCAGCAAAACCTGGAGAAGCTTGGGAGAGAAGAAACGGAAAGAAGAAAGGGAAAGAAGAAAGGGGGTGGGTTGCCGCCGGTGAAAGAGAGGGAGAAGAGAGAAAGAGAAAGAGAGAAAGACAGGGAGAAGAGAGAAAGAGAAGAGAGAGAAGACGGCAAGGATATGCCGTTGAGAAGATGCCGCTCGTCCATGCCACACTCAGGGGGCGGTGTTGCCGCCGGCAAACCCTTGCCACGCCGGATGCCTCCGGCAAAAAACTTGCCACTCCGTGCAGCCTTATAGACTCAATTAATATCAAAACCAACTTCCAACTAACACTCCATTGATAATACACACATAGGTATGGACAAGAACCACTGTAAATATTGAAACCTTGCAGAACATTCCCTTCCACCAATAAGCTCCCACAGAATATAAAACAAAATTAAAGTTTCCTTGGACTTTAGTAGTGCTGGTATACTTGAAAAATGGCAATAATGGTGATGATGGTCTTATGCATAGTGGTGACTTGCATCGTGATGGCGCTAGGGATGAGCGTGGTCCGAAAACCGAACCAAACCAAACCGAAACCGAATTAGGATTTTTTAAAAACCAAAGACCGAACTGAATATGTATATTTGCTTCCAGTTCGGTTCGGTTATATCGGTTTTCGATTCAATTCGATTTTTTATGATCAAGAGTAGTGTTAGGGGTAAGCATGGTCTGAGGACCGGACCGAAATTGAATTAGCATTTTTAAATACCGAAAACCGAACTAAATATGTATATTTGGTCCAGTTCGGTTCAGTTTTGGTCGATTTCTGTTCGGTTCGATTTTTCGGTCCACATGCTCATCCCTAGATGGCACCACCCTATACACAGCTATTACCTGTGGTTCGGTGGTATGCAAATTAGTGCCATGCATTAGCTACCTAGCAACAGGCGATGGTGTGCCATCATGATGCTACAGTGGTGTTAACGAACTCAATGAAGCTACAAAATCAACTCGAGATCGCCAAACGGCTTGTGGCTACTTAAAGAGTGCTTACACAGCAAACTCTGCCATCAATCCCAGCAGTGCTGCCAGCCTCCTTGACAAATGTGGTGTCAACATTCCCTCAAGATGTAAAATGTATAAACACAAGTCAAATATCAAAATATACTCTTTGATTATAATTGGAAATATATCTCTAAAACCAATTACAGTGTTTCTCACTCTTTTATCTGTGTTTTCATAGCTCGAGAATACAGATATTTATACTCAAAGTAAAGCAAACTAATTGGGGACAAATTGATTCTTCACAATCAATTTGTTCCCTGATTTATGTGATTGAACAGTAATCCCACTTAGGGACATAGGATTCCAACAATCACCCCCGAATCTCTAAGTCCTTCTAGAGACGTCTTTACTCCCGATCAGGCTCCTCATTTCTTTGAACTTGGTTCGAGCCAATGGTTTTGTGAGAATGTCCGCCTTTTGTTCTACACCAGGAATGTATTCAACCACCACTTGTTCCTTTTCAACACAGTTTCGAATGAAGTGGAATCTCGTGTGAATGTGTTTACTTCTTCCGTGAAAAACTGGATTCTTCGTTAGTTCGATAGAAAAATGAACGATTTCCCGTCATGTGATTGCTCGCTCCGTTGTCCAAATACCACACATCATTTTCTTGTGAATTGTATTTAGATGGTATCACCTTCTCTTCGTTCAAAAATACGGTCTCGTGAAAAAATACGGTTTCATCGGCATCTTCTTGTTCGGTAAAATTCATTTCTTGAAACTTTTGAATTCTATCCGGACATTTTGATGCGTAGTGGCCCGGTTTATCACATCGGTAGCAAATAATTTTCGATAAATCTTTTTTCGCGTTTTGATTTGGGCCAGAATTGGAATTGGACTGATTTTTGGGCTTATTAGTGGGTTGGGTCGGTTTTGACCCGGATCCGGATCCGGCACCCGAGTTTGACCCGCTATAATTAAAACCCTCCCCACTACTTTTTCTTCCCCACGCCTTCTTCCCTGATTTGTTTCTGTCGGACGCAAAAGGAGAGCTCGAAAAAGGAGAACTCGCATTCGCACTCCCCCCTCCACTCGATCCGTGATTACCGCCATTCCTTCCGCCGGTAGATCCTCCGCCGCCACGGGTGAACAAAGCCCTCCCTTGTTCATCTCCACCGTCTTCTCCTCGAATGCGTTCCTCGTACGCTTTCAGTCGGCCGACCACATCGTCGAAGCCGACGGTCTTCAAATCGAGCACCTGCTCGAGAGATGCGACAAGATGTATGAACCGACGAGGTACTACCTTCAATAGTTTCTTTACTAGTTTCATTTCTTCGATTGTTTCACCGAGGGATGCGGACTTCGTAGCTAACCCCGATAATTTTCCGACAAACGAGTCTATTGACTCGGTTTCACTCATCTTCAACCGATCGAAATCGGTGGCTAGAGTTTGAAGCCGAGCCTCTTTCACCCGATCGGCTCCAACTTGGCGGGTTTTAATTGCATCCCAAAGAGTTTTTGCAGAACTGATATCTCCAATTTGCATCACAAGGGCTTCGGGAATCGCTTGGTATATTAAACCTACTGCTAAGCAGTCCTTTTCTTCAGAAGTAGTTGTTCCAGGCTCAATTTCTGACCAAACTTTGTGTATACGCAGGACAACCTTCATGCGTAGAGCCCAGACAGTGTAATTTGTCTGGGTTAACATCGGACAAGTTACCGATGTGTTTCCGACTTCCTTGATTCTCACCGGAGGAGTAGCAGGTGGATCTTCTATATCTGACATCTTCTACTCGGACTGTCAGGTATAAAACAGCTCTGATACCAATTCAAGATGTAAAATGTATAAACACAAGTCAAATATCAAAATATACTCTTAGATTATAATTGGAAATATATCTCTAAAACCAATTACAGTGTTTCTCACTCTTTTATCTGTGTTTTCATAGCTCGAGAATACAGATATTTATACTCAAAGTAAAGCAAACTAATTGGGGACAAATTGATTCTTCACAATCAATTTGTTCCCTGATTTATGTGATTGAACAGTAATCCCACTTAGGGACATAGGATTCCAACATTCCCTACAAGATCAGTCAAGCACCGATTGCTCCAAGTATGTGAAAATATTTGTTTACATAATATCTTTGGCTTATATCTTGCATGAACACTCATAAACTGCATTCAAGTGGTTTGGGAATGACATATGGTGATTTTTGCAAGGTGCAGTGAGGCCCAAATTAATGCTTTTTCATGTTTGGAAGACAAGAAGCATATACATATATAAAGTATAATAAAGCATATATTACTCTATATTTCACTTGATTGGCCCTAACTTTCATTTCAAATAGTGTGACTAATGTCAAAAGGACAAAAAGTGCACTTTTTTGTCCAACCCACTATCAAGTTTACAAAGTTAAATATAAACAACTCCTTATAGAAAAACTCAGAACGTATATGCCAAACCAGAAACGACTTTAAGTTTACAAAGTTAAATATAAACAACTTTTCTTAACTAAAAAGATATAATGCTTATTTCCTCTATGCTATTTTTTAACAAAAACAAAGTTCAACTTTTATAACATACAATGACATATTTGACCACATGACATATTTGACCACATACCTTCTCAAAGGCTATTATCAAGTTAACCCTTGCAAAAGAGAAGGGATTTTCAGCTGCCAAACTTCTAAAATAACAATATACAGCCATCAATTCATCTTTTGAATAAGTAGCCAATATAGCAAGCTGCAAGATATAAAATAATCATATGAGAATATAATTATCTAGTATCTTATTATATCTTTAATGATGCTTGAATTAACATGAAGATGTGGATTTCTACTAGAATGCTAGATGGCCAAAGAGAAGCTGCTAGCAAGTAGTAACTTGAAGTAATCACGACTTTTTGACTCCCCTTCCCCGTAAAGCCCTTTATAACGTGCAAGAAAACTCTAAATTGAATTATCAAATTAACAAAAAACATTACCATAACTATTTTTCTCTAACAATGAAAATTCACAAAAGAGATAGTTTTCTATTCATTAAAAATAATAATAGTTATAGATAACATAAAACTAAATTTTTATCAAGTTACTTTGAATAACAACTAATATTGTAATAATAATGATTTTCAATATTAAAACTAATCAAATAAGTTAGTTTATGATTAAGTTAAAAGATGACTATCTAACTTGATTAACATAATAATATCGAACATAACATCTAAATAGAAATGAAAAATTAACAAAAAGAATAACCAATAAGTATTTTTTGTAATCTATCTATATGTATTTTATACAATAATAGAGGCGTTTCAAACTGATATGGTTAGATAATATAATGTTATCTCAAACCATAATTATTTGAAATCTAAATGACTCTTCATATAATCAATAACATTTACTAAAGGCATTTTCTATTAATCTTATTTACATATGTTATTGCTATATAAGTAGAGTTTTCTCATAAAAAATATTCATATATTTCAAGTATTAGTGATTAAAATATGAACAGTAGAAGAAATGAGAAAATACACCAAATGTATGTTTATTTTATATATTCTTGAAATTGTTTTACATTTTTTGTATGATTTAGGATTGCTTGATTTATTTCTCTAAGCAAATATTATAATAGTTCTTTGGGTACTTTTTGTTAGTAAAAGTTGTAATATTTAATTTTCCATAGTATTTATTGTTCATAAGGTTATGATATATAAAATCATGAAATTATTTCTATAAATTATTTTTATGATTTTTGTCACACTCCCAAACCACGATGACGGAATCGTCTGAGGGCGGAACGGGACATAGTATCACAACCATTGCATACATTGAAACATAAGTAGATAAACAACCATCACACATTATAATTGGAAAGTTACATTGTTCAAACGGTATTGTTTCAACCCAATTACAATATGATAACGAAATAAGTAAAAGAGACGTCTTCGCGTCCCATCCCAAAAGTTTAGTGGGACTTGACTAATTGTTACCTGAAATACAAGTAATTTTTCAAGTGTCAAGATTACGTTGGTGAGTTCATAAGATATTTGTAGTGAGAAATTTAGTAATTCCTTTGTGAAAGTCAATAGTGTATGTACCAAGAAAACAGTATTTTCTTTAACATTATTGTAGTTTTAAAACCAGAAAACTCTTGAAAGTAAAATCGTACTTATCTGTATGTTTTCAAAATGTAGTTTTAATTTCCATAAAACCCGTATGTATAAGTAAAATCATACTTATATTTATATCTTGAGTAAATGTAGTTTTAATTTCAATAAAACTCGTACGTATGAGTAAAACTATACTTATATTTATAACTTGTTAAAATGTAGTTTGAATTTTCATAAAACTCGTACGTATAAGTAAAATCATACTTATATTTATATCTTGAATAAGTGTAGTTTTAATTTCCATAAAACTCGTATGCATCATTTTTTGTTTTAAAAGATAGTATTTGGACCCAGAAAATCCAATATTTTCTTATAATTGTATTCATGTCTTAAAACTCCAAAGATTAAAAAAGTATAACGTAGTTTTTATCATAGTATAAAACTATTGTGAGCGGTAGTATTGTAACCCAAGAAAATCTAATATTTTCTTATAAAAGTGTTCAAGTCTTAAAACCCAAAGACTAAAAATGTATAACGTAGTTTTCATCATAGTATAAAACTATTGTAAGCGGTAGTATTGTAACCAAAGAAAATCCAATATTTTCTTATAAAAGTGTCCAAGTCTTTTAAAAACCCAAAGACTAAAATGTATAGCGTAGTTTGTAGTATAAAACCGGTAAAAATGTATATTTCCACATAAACAATTTATATAGTTGATTTTCCCATGCGAGATTTGTCACCTCAGACCTGCCGGTCTAGCTGTAGCTAACAACTCAGGTGCGGGGTTGTCAATCTCGTATAGATCTATACACAAATATAGCGTTCTCTTACCGAGACTCTGATTATAAAATCAGGAGTTTTAACATGTACTTAAATAAGCACTGTGAAGACCCGTCTCACAAAAATGTATGTATATAAACTCGTTTACGTATATTTGTTAAGAAAACCTTTGTTTTCACCTTTATCATTTTTCCCATGATAAAATAGTAATGTATAATAATTATATATTTTTATATAATTATTTTGTATTGTTCAAATGCCATAATAACCATTGTGTCCATAAACTATTCCTATAATAGTTAATATTTTAGTATTCCGTCGTAATAAGCATATATTTACGAATATATATGAAATAACTTATTTAGATGGTTATAAATAACATCTTTTAAGATATTTCCCACAAAAATAGTATGATAACTTGGTTATAACCATTTTTGCTAGAAAAGTCATATTTTCGGTCACAAAAACGTAGTTTATACTAGTTTCCGTTTTTGTGACTTTTCTTTTAAAGATCTAGCATTTTACACACAATATGATTATAGCCTAGGCGAATGCCCGCGCGTTGCGCAGGAAATTTGTTTTAGTTAAAATATAAACAAATACATGTTATTCCTATACCAAATTAATATATATATATATATATATATATATATATATATATATATATATATATATATATATATATATATATATATATATATATATATATATATATATATATATATATATATATATAGAAAAATCTCTTCATTATTTTTAACTATATGATAATACGTACACGTGTCATAAATTTGGTAAACAATGAATTTTAACAAATTTTAATGAATAAATACAATGCATCAAAATAAAAACCAAATTAATATAGTTTAAAGATAAAGAGTTATCTCAAACCACATGATTTTAATAGTCAATTTAAATATTGTGTATTTGGTAATGTTTTAATTTCGAATATTTAATTTAAATTAATAGTGTTCTCTTTGGTGGATAATGGAAGCAAATGAATTGTAGTATATAAGAGAAAAAGAAAAGGTCATATATGTATATGAAGCAATGTGTGATAAAGAATAAAACCTCAAATTGATATGGTAAAAGATAAATCATTTATCTTGAACCACATTGATTTGGATGGCTTCGTTTATAATAAAAAAATAGATATAATTTGAATAAACGAAGTATATATTGATTGAATGACCTCTGAGAAAATTAAAAATCGTCGTTTTTGACCATCAATATTACATAAGAAATAAAAGTTCAAAATTGCATTATTCAGCACAATGCATACGATTTTGTACAACTTGATGAACGAATTCATAGTTCATCTTGGATCGACTCGCTAAATTTTTAAAGCTCAACTTCATTAAAAAATAAGAAAACTTTAACTATATATTTCCTGGAACGTTAATATTTGGAAATATTTCCAGAAGTAAAAAATATCAAATGATTTATATAATTGTTTTATCTTGAGGGGGACCTTTATTTATAGAATAAAAAAGTTTCTTGAGTTGGTTTATCATGACGATGTGGGATCAAAATTACCTTCATAGTGTGTTATTTTGTGTCAATTTCTTATCACACATCGCTTAAGAAACACGACTGAAGAGAAATCAAACATCTATAAGTAAAGAGACTAATATACTTTTCATCCCACATAGCTTAATAAACAAATTTCAAGGGAAAGAAAACATCTATAAGTAGAGAGGTTAAAATCATTTCTCTTATATCTTTGTTCTTTTGTGTTCTTGATTGTAACCATATTAAGAATCGGTTGCAACATTCCATAAACATTTGGTTTTAGTTTTTGGATTGTTTTCGTAAAATTTGGACGGGTACTCACCGATGTCCACTTCGATCTATTTTTTCTAATAAATTCAAATTAATGTGGTACATGGTAAAAAATCATCTTAAACTATATTTGATTAAATGACATCTATTATAACATTTATATATATAAACATATTTGTTTGAACTTTGAAGAATTACTGTTTGAAAGTTCGATGTGCATAAATCTTACGAAAATGAAATAAAATGTTTACAACGTTGTTATCAAATATCGAACTGTGGCCACGACTTACTATGAACGTGCAACTCAATTGGTATCTTAATAATTTTAACTATTTTAAATATTCATCTTTTTAGTTTCAATGATTTTGAAATATGATAATTGTTGAAACTTTGAGATAAAAACATGTTTTTTATCATTAACTGACCACTAATTAACAATAGATTTTAATAGCATGTTTCTAGGTTTTAATGTTTGTCTATCTATTTATAATTGATTTTAAAAAAGTTATTATATAAATTTTTCGTGTTTTGGATGCAAACATGATATCTATTATGACAACAATTTATGTTTAATATTATACGTTTAGATTAGATATAAACTTCAAAAGCTTTTTAGTAATATTCATCTTCATTTTTGAGTTTTAATACTTTTGGAAACTAAAACCTATAAATAGAAGCCTTTATCACTTTGACAAAACATGTTTGTACGATAAAATGATATTTAATTAATAATAGATATTGAAAGTCATATATGATGAATATTGATGGATAATGTAATCAAATTAGTGGTATTGTATAAATGAAAGATGAAATGTTAGATAAATGTGTGACACGATGTAAGACAGAAAAATATCAACATAATATGTTAAAAAAATAAACTATTAATGTTGAACTACATTGTTTTGAATGATCTATTTTATAATAGATACTTAAAACATTAACAATTGAAATTTTTATGTATATACATATTGGTGAATCGACAAATACTTACACCAGTGTCACTTTTTATAAATGACACGCTATAAACTTTAAATTTAGTCAAGTTTTTAAAACTTTTAAGTAAGGAACTAAATTTCTATATATATACATATTGGTGAATCGAAAAACGTTTACACCGATGTCACTTTTTAAAATACGTACTATAAACTTCCAACCTAGTCAAGTTTTCAAAAGTTTTAAGTAATTTAAATTTTTACTTTTTAGTTTCAATACTTTTTACATTTTAAACTAAATAGTAAAAATCTTTTAAAACTTGTGATAAAAGAATGTTTATATGATAAAATGATCACTAACTAATAATAGACTTGAAAGATCAAGTTTGATGGATAATGAAAGCAAATGAATTGTATTATATAAGAGAAAGAGAAGATGTCATATATGTATGTGAAGCAATGTGTGATAAAAAAATCTCAAATTAATGTGCTAAAAAGTATTTTAGTTAATAGATTGAATATATTAAGTGAGAATATGAAAGGTCATGAAGGTTTCAAATGCATGTGGTGAGAGGAAAAATACTTCCTTTATAAGATATATATGATTTGTAACTTTTATTTAAACATATCACCTCATAGTGTTCATAATACTTACATCTAACCATATTTCATGTCAAAAACCTTTTTACACAAAATTTCGTTAAAAACTTGTGTAAATAGTCATTTTTAGTGTGTAAACTTGTATTCTCCCCCTAAAAGCTTGGAAAAAGATGAAAATGAGGGGTATGAACTCACCCTTGATGTGTGCTTTGACTAGAAACAAGGTTGGTCTCGAGAGATTAACGGTAGAAACGAAGATCCAAGCCTTGGAGCTCGGATGACCCTTGGACAAAGCTATTACCCAATGGATTTCCATAGATGTTAGTGTGTGTGAAAGAGATGAAAGTGGTGTAATAGGTCTTAAAATCACTAGATGAAGCTAACTTACCAAGTAGTTTTGAAAAACACTTGAAAATGGTGGATGGTGGTGGCGGAAGGTGGTGTCCGGCGGTGGTTTGTGGTGGGGAGTGGTGGTGGCCGAAATTAGTGAGGGTGGTGGAGTGGTGGTGGTGAGCCGTGAGTTTGAGAGAGAGAGATGAGAGTGTGTCTTGGGTGAATGCTTCAAATGAGATGTAGTGTTAGTTTATTATATTTGAAACTTGATTTCTTTGTATATTTTAATTCTAGCCTAGATTCATGAATAGTAACTAGGAAGATTGTGTTGGAGAATGTTGTGATCAGCCGATGGGGGGCGGGGGGGTAGGGGGTGGGGTGGGTTAGTTTTTATAAATAATGCCATTCTTTTATAAAAATAAGTGGTTTTTGTAAAATCGTAAAGCGTTTTATCGTATTTTTGTAAGTTTTCAGAGAAATGATCTTGTAAATAAATATTATGTATAAAAACATTGCTAAACATTTATTTATATTGAGTCATAACTCGTTGGATGATGATATACGCGTTTAAGCACAGTATTCTTCCGAATACGCGATTTTCAGCATTTTACCGGAAAATATATTTGGCTATGAAATTAAATACTAGATAGTATTACGCTTCATAATATATGACTCGTTATCCCATATTTGATGTTTAAGGCACCACGTTTTGTATTTTGGGTCCAAACATCGTGTACATTTATTCGTTCACAGCGATTTAATTGTTGTAACTTTCACACACGAACTCTGTTTTCGACGTTCCATATATCCATGGATTCGTATTCACGAATACATCGTTTTATGAATATTATTATTCTCAAAATAATAATTGTGTGATTATCGAATTTTTACGCTACAGTAGTTTGTTATCCGTATTTTCAACGTTTACTCGATAATTGGTTTGAATTAGCGTGCGTAGTATTATAATATCTAATAATACATCGTAAGAGTTTTGAAAAATTATATTTCAACATATTGACTTAACATACGCTTCAGTTGACTTAGGTTGACTTATGTTGACCAAATTGACAATTGTCACATCATTTACCCGTTAGAAGGAATTTCGTCCCGAAATTTAGAGCTTTAGTAGATCCTCAAGGGTTTGGGAAGAGATGTGGGTATTTCGGTTTCATTTGGTCCTTACGTTCCCAAGTAGATTCAGGTCCACGCTTGGCGCTCCAGTGGGCCTTTACTATTGGTATGCGACTTTGTTTCGTCCTATTGACTTCCATATTCATGATCTCCACAGGTTCTTTAACGAAGTGGAGATTTTCGTTTACTTCAATTTCGTCAAGCGGAATGACGAGAGTCTCATCGGACAGACACGTCTTCAGGTTTGACACGTGGAAAGTGGGGTGTACATTGTTGAGTTCCTGTGGTAGCTGGAGTTTGTAGGCTACCGGGCCGATCCTAGCAAGGATCTCGAATGGCCCGATATACCTTGGATTTAGTTTCCCACGCTTTCCAAAGCGTATCATTCCCTTCCATGGTGAGACCTTCAACAACACGCGGTCGCCAACCTAAAATTTAAAAGGGTTCGTGTCGTTTATCCGCATAACTCTTTTGTCGGTCACGAGATGCTTTCAATCCTTCACGGATCTGAACGATTTTCTCTGTTGTCTCTCGTATGACCTCTGGACCTGTGAGAGTGATGTTAGGTACTTGTCCTCTGGCTAACTGGGTGTCGCAAATCTCAGCCCAGCACAGAGGGGATCTGCACTTGCGTCCGTATAGAGCTTCAGATGGAGCAACTTTAATGCTCGTGTGATAAGTATTGTTGTATGAAAATTCAATGAGCAGTAAGTGGGTGTCCCAAGCCTTACTGAAGTCTATCACACAAGCACTCAACATGTCTTCCAGCGCCTGGATAGTTCTTTCACTTTGCCCATCCGTCTGTGGATGGTAAGTTGTACTCATGTCGAGCTGGGTGTAAGAACCCGCAAAATTTGTAAAAAGGTAAAATGGTCTTTTGACACATTATAAGACCATTATGTAAAATAATAGGATGTTTGTGAGATAATAATATAAGAAATAAAAGTTTATGTAAAATTTGAAGTTTTACCGTGTGAATAGTGAAATTGACCAAAGAGGGCAAAATGGTCATTTGTTATGGAAATGACCAAAATGTCAAGAAAATGTTAAGTTAGTAGTTAATACAACTTGGTTTGCAAAGATGTGAGCTTTTGGACTAGTTTTGAACAAAGAAAGGAAGGGTAGGGACTAAAATGTAAATATTTAATAAAAAATTAAATATAAATGAGAGATATCTAACTCTCATTTTTCAGAAAGCTTGAGAAGCATCGGGAGAGAACGAGAGACCACGAAGGAAGAGAAGGAATTTTGGGAATTTTGCAAGGAATTGGGGCTAGAATTGAAGATTTCCAAATAATTGAGGTAAGAAATCAAGTTTAAATACTTACTATTCATCGTCTTCTTGGGATGAAATCTAGAAATCTGATTCATGGAGTTCATGAAATGTTTCCAGAGGCTTATCTCCATCTAAGTATGCTAAAATCACCAAGTAAGCATGTTCTAGTCCTTGAACATGTTGAAAAATCAAGAAATGATGATTTTTGCTCAAGAACCCTAATTCACGGGTTTGTATGATCAAGACCAGTTTTTATGGTTTTGTTGAGTCCAAATGATCACTTAGGATGTATTAAGACACTCCTAAGTGGTTAATTTCAAAAAGATGGATTTTTAGTGAAAATTATTAAAAACGGGTTTTCAAGGAATTGGAATTGGAATCAGTGATTCCATGGGTTAAAACCTGATGTAAAGTAAGGGTTTTAGTCATAGAATGATAGTAAAACAATTAAGTTAAGTATTAAGCACTTAATGGGTAAAAATAGAGGTCTGTAGCTCAAAAATCAGACTAAGAACTGGACCTGCAGGCATGGCACGAGTCGTGCCTTTTAACCCTATGAAATGCACGAGTCGTGCTCATCATTTGAGCCAAGAAATAGCATTGTACAGTTGGCACGAGTCGTGCTTCCCTAAGCACAAAAAGAGCACGAGTCGTGCTCTTTGCTGGGCAGCATTCTGTCCAATTTTGAGATTTTGACCCGATGCTAGACATGTCCGTTTTGTCTATAATTCATACCATAGGCTTAAAATGGTATGAAACCATGTGGAAAATTATAAAATTCAGAATATGACCCCTCGGGGGTACTGTAGTAGAATACGAGTACATTGAAGAGTATAAAATTCATAGAAAGATGATTGCTAGTAGTCATATACTTGTTATGACTTGAAGTTGTGTCATATGAGACCTTAGAACTGTAGAGTCAGTTGTAGCATATATTTATTATATATATATATATATATATATATATATATATATATATATATATATATATATATATATATATATATATATATATATGATATATGTGTAGGAGGTGCTTCAAATACTAGAGAGCACGAAAAGGGAGAAGGCGTATAAGAAGCATAGTGGTTTATAGCTAAACCAAGGTGAGTTTATGTGGACTTTTTGTACATAGCAAAATGATATTTTCAGAAAAGAGATTTCCAAATACTTTTGAGTACTAAAGTTGGAAACAGTTTTAAAAGTAGCTCTATACAAGGGCTAAGTGTTTTAAACAGATTTTAAAAGAAGTAAAGTTTGGAAAGTAATTTGAAAGAAGCTCCATATGTGAGCTAAAGATGTTAAAGTTAGTTTTGAAAGTATTTTGATTAAGAGTTAAGAAGTTCATGAGTTTGAGTCTATTATAAATTGTGTCCCTTTTGACCAATTTGAGATAAAATGAAGAAAGTAAAGAGATAAGAACTAAAGCAAAGAAAGTAATAAGAGTCAGTTGTCCGGACTAGGATCACCCACATAATCGGGAGATCTGAAGACACTACTGGGGTGGTACCTCCCGTCGCGAAGTAGTTGTCTAGCTTAGCATAACCTTGTGATTGGATCTGTTCCAAGTCACGAAGGGGAGACAGAGATAGCATAACCTTGCGGGTAGATCCGTTCTGTCCCGTTAAGGGGAGTTAGTAAGATGAATTAAACTAAACTAATTCATAAGTTTCAGTTGGTCACAAATAAATGACAAAGAAAGCAGTTTGAGAAAGGAAGTAGTTTTAAAGTAAGAAATCAGTTTTTCTTTGAGAAAGAAAACAATTTGAGAAAGAAAGCAGTTTTTGAGAAAGAAAGTATTTTTGAGTTTTGAAAATAGAAAGAAAGAAGATTTGAGATTTATTATGAAAATAGATGTTAATAGTTTATTTGTTTATAATTCAAGTTTTGAGCAGAAAAGTTTTGGGTCTAAAACCCATATTACTCACGAGGCTTTATGTCTCACGTACTATTTTTAAATGCTATGTACTTAGGTGAATGGAGTAGGAGTTGAAGTTGGGACCAGTGTAGATACAGATAAGTTTAAATTATGGTTTTCTGTATTAAGTCTGTAATACCCCTTGAGAACAAGTTTGTAAAAAAAATTGTGACTTTTTCATAGTCACGTTTTGCAAGATATTTGTATTATAAACTGTATTAAATTACGGTTTGAGAAAGGGGTGTTACAGCGGGTACCCAAGGCTTTTTGTAATGATTGCCAAAAACGTGATGTGAATCGACTATCTCTATCCGAGATAATGGATATTGGCGCACCATGCAATCGTACAATCTTTTTGATGTACGTCCTTGTCAGTTTCTCCATTTTTTCTGGCTCTTTAATTGGCAGGAAAATGTGTGGACTTGGTTAACCTGCCGACAATTACCCGGATGGTGTCCAGTCCACCAGTTATCTTAGGAAATTTGGTTATGAAGTCCATGGTTATCTGCTCCCACCTCCACTCGGGTATCTCTACCTTGACCTTGGCACAAGTCAAACACTTGCCCACATAAGCATCAATCTCTGCTTTCATGTTTGACCACCAATATAGTTTCTTAAGGTCTAGATACATCTTATCCGACTCAGAATGAATGGAAAAAGCTTGTCTTAACTGTGAGCCTCTTCCAGGACCAACTCCCTAAAGCCACCGAACTTTGGTGTCCAGATTCGGTCCATGAAACATCACCGGAGCATTGGTCAACCCAATCGATATCATGACCAATTTCGTAGTGGTCATACCGAGTCCTAAATGATGTTTTTGGAACATCCGCCTCCTGAACTCTAAGTTGATGGTACCCAGCTTTCAAATCGATCTTTGAAAAGTAGCTGGATCCCTGCAATTGGTCGAATAGGTCATCGATTTTGGGAAGTGGGTATCTGTTCTTGATAGTCCACTTGTTCAGTTCTCTATAGTCAATACACATTCTAAAGGATACATCCTTATTTTCATAAATAAAATCGGTGCTCCCCAAGGCGAGAAGCTCGGTCTAATGAATCCATCTTCTAATAGTTCGTGTAGTTGACTACCTATCTCCTGCATTTCTGCTGGGGCTAGTCTGTATGGAGACTTTGCTAGGCGGCCGCTCCCGGGATCAAGTCGATTATGAACTCGACTTGTCGTGCTGGGGTTATCCCCGGAAGATCTTCTGGAAACACATCGGGGAAATCACAGACTTCTGGTATGTCCGCGGTTTCCTTCACTTCCTTCTTCGTATCCACGACATGGGCTAAGAAAACATGGGAATCTCACTCTACTACTCTGATATGACAGAATTTCCTTCGGCGCTGATGAGTCGTCTCGTAAATCCACAGCCATATACAGTATAAAAATAATAGGCATTCGAATACGAGATCCTACCCCAAGGCAACAACCAAACAAGGAACATGCAATAAGGCTAACTCAAACATTCTCAGACTATTCGGTTTCTTACTCTATACAAATTTAATGGTACTCATACACGAGATGACTCGGGGGTTTTTTCCTGGTTTGTCGCCGTACACAATGAGGGTTTCTTGAGTCATATCGCTTTCTCATGGCACATGATATCGACGTGGTGAGAGTCTAACCAACCCATGCCAATGGTTACTACGACAGGATCCTGAATTGCTTCTCTTGTTCCCAAGGCCAAAATATTTCCTTGATTGCATTTGTCTGGACCCCTTTGCTTTCAGGCAGTCTCTCTTGAAGTGCTCGGTTTTACCATACCCAAAACAAGCATGACTCACACCCGAGTTGGGCGCTTGATGGGTTCCCTGTGCCGGAATCTTACAGAAATGAGATGTATGTCCCTTCTGCTTGTAGTCATAGTAAGTAGTCTCTCTACAGGTACCAGCACAATGAAAATGGCATTTGATACGCTTTGGGGGATTCCCGGAATATTGTTTCGATGAATTTTCTAAAGGTACGTACTAAGGATAAGCAGCGAAGTTTTGATATGTCTCAAATGTAAAGACTATTCAAGTGCTGTCCACAAAACAAATTATGAAATGATCGAGGATTTTTGGAGTCACAATTTGTGTGAGTACTCTCACCTCAATATAACCATATTCGATGAATATGTTTAGGGAGTCATTGTCTCTAATGGAGGCGGTGAAAGCTCATGATAGATTTAACCACATGATCTAGGTGATGTTAGAAGGGTTTAGAAAGATAAGTAACTTCACTGTTATCAAAATGCGCTACAACTCCAAGTGAATGAAGATACTCGCGTGGTAACCAAAAGAGGTAGTAAGAGAATAAAGAAATTCCTTATTATAAATCGTCAATGAGGGAACTCATATAGAACTACTTTGATGAATTTATCAGTTTAAGTCAAGACAATTGTAACTTTGCAAGGAGTCAGAACATTTATAAAAAAATGAGTTTAGGAGTTAGGAACTCATTTGAAATGGTAAAGGTAGGATGCTACCTTGAAGGAAGGCGTAAAAGTATTGATCATCGAGAATGAGTATATTCTCAACTTAGTGACCCTAGGGAAACAATCTTTGGGGGGGGGGGGTAGAGAATCATAATATTTAAAACTTTTCTCTCCTCAAAATAGAGGACCTGTCAAATTTGTTTGCACAACGTTTCATGGTGTGAATGCAGTTCCATACCTTTTATAGAGTCAGCGGTTACGCTATAGGTTTGACGTGTGGCGTAAGGGGATCTGATCCTTGATAACAATAAGAATGCCAGTAATGCCAGGAGGACTCAAAAGAATGTATGAAACGATATGGGTTGAAAGATAACTCAAGTTATAGGAATTTCCATGTCTTGAAGAAGTGTGAAGTTGAACCGGGAATGAACAGCTAAGGTCGATGCTTGTTCCAGAAACATGTGAGTAAGTGGAAAGTATAGCATGATGGTACACTTGAGAATATCACTCGTGTATCTGAGGGCCTTGAACTAAAACTTAGAAATTTCTGACATAAGGGGAAGTGGTTTGTGC
The DNA here is from genome assembly GCA_023525715.1 of Cichorium intybus. NCBI lineage: Eukaryota > Viridiplantae > Streptophyta > Magnoliopsida > Asterales > Asteraceae > Cichorium > Cichorium intybus. The sequence continues at coordinate 63,418,514 of CM042012.1, forward strand.
ATTGAATTACGATACACGAAGTAAAGATGGTAGGGTATGTATACCCAAAGAGAAGGTTTAGAATCAAGGGGTATCCTAGCTTAAGTCATAAGCTCAAGATAGAAACAATCCTAAGGTTAAAATCGTAGCGTAAAAGGAAGGTCTCACGTATCGGTCAACTATGGGTTAAACTTATGTGTCTCCTCGTGAGTCATATCGGGAATACTCACCAATGGTTTTCAAGTCATGACAACTCATGGCGACTCAACTGTCCCTTAACGCGAAGTTCCTATTGTCGCCCTTGTCGGCAGTAGAACCATTTTTTCTTAGTCGTAACTCAGGTACGCAGACGATAAAGAGGTATCGAGATAATATTGAGATTAGTGTCGACTTAGAATTATTAATAGTGTCTCTTAATAATAACTAATACTATCTAAGTATTTATGTTAAGTGCTGACGTGGTTACTAAGTGTTATAGGATTCTCGAGTTTTTACTCCGTTGCCCATTATGCTCACACTTAGTTATATGTCCGTCAAACCCTAGTCAAACGTAGTTGATCAGGCTATGTTTCCCCATGGTTTGATAACATATTATACTAAGTCTAAACGTAATGTCTAACTTAAACTCTAATGTTATGGTATTGTTGTATTGTGATACTATCTTTGTTTGTATGCGTATCCTTTTATATAAATATCATTGTATTTTAAAAGTATATTTGTACGAAACGTTTTAAAGAGTTTTAGTCCCATTGTATTTATAGTTGTATATCTTAAATGGATTGATATACTTAGTTCACTATAAACAATGCTCTGATACCAATCTGTCACACCCCCAAACCACGATGGCGGAATCGTCTGAGGGCGGAACGGGACATAGTATCACAACCATTACATACATTGAAACATAAGTAGATAAACAACCATCATATATAACTGGAAAGTTACATTGTTCAAACAATATTGTTTCAACCCAATTACAGTATGATAACGAAATAAGTAAAAGAGACGTCTTCGCGACCCATCCCAAAAGGTTAGTCGGACCTGACTAATTGTTACCTGAGAATACAAGTAATTTTGCAAGTGTCAACATTACGTTGGTGAGTTCATAAGATTTTTGTAGTGAGAAATTTAGTAATTCCTTTGTGAAAGCCAATAGTGTATGTACCAAGAAAACAATATTTTCTTTAACGTTATTGTAGTTTTAAAACCAGAAAACTCTTGAAAGTGAAACCGTACTTATCTGTATGTTGTCAAAATATAGTTTTAATTTCCATAAAACCCGTATGTATAAGTAAAATCATACTTATATTTATATCTTGAATAAATGTAGTTTTAATTTCCATAAAACTCGTACGTATGAGTAAAACCATACTTATATTTGTAATTTGTTAGAATGTAGTTTTAATTTCCATAAAACTCGTATGTATAAGTAAAACCATACTTATATTTATATCTTGAACAAGTGTAGTTTTAATTTCCATAAAACTCGTATGCATCCTTTTTCCTTGTAAAAGATAGTATTTGGACCCAGATTATCCAATATTGTCTTATAATTGTATTCAAGTCTTAAAAACCCAAAGACTAAAAAATTATAACGTAGTTTTTATCATAGTATAAAACTATTGTGAGCGGTAGTATTGTAACCCAAGAAAATCTAATATTTTCTTATAAAAGTGTTCAAGTCTTAAAACCCAAAGACTAAAAATGTATAACGTAGTTTTCATCATAGTATAAAACTATTGTAAGCGGTAGTATTGTAACCCAAGAAAATCCAATATTTTCTTATAAAAGTGTCCAAGTCTTTTAAAAACCCAAAGACTAAAATGTATAACGTTGTTTGTAGTATAAAACCGGTAAAAATGTATATTTCCACATAAACAATTTATATAGTTGATTTCCCCATGCGAGATGCCCTATAACCATACTGAGACCATATATGCCTGCTTCGACGTTCTTCAGGCGTCGGACTGTTAGACATTTGTCACCTCAGACCTGCCGGTCTAGCTGTAGCTAACAGCTCAGGTGCGGGGTTGTCAATCTTGTATAGATCTATACACAAATATAGTGTTCTCTTACCGAGACTCTGATTATAAAATCAGAAGTTTTAACATGTACTTAAATAAGCACTGTGAAGACCCGTCTCACAAAAATGTATGTATATAAACTCGTTTACGTATATTTGTTAAGAAAACCTTTGTTTTCACCTTTATCATTTTTCCCATGATAAAATACTAATGTATACTAATTATATATTTTTATATAATTATTTTGTATTGTTCAAATGCCATAATAACCATTGTGTCCATAAACTATTCCTATAATAGTTAATGTTTTAGTATTCTGTCGTAATAAGCATATATTTACGAATATATATGAAATAACTTATTTAGATGGTTATAAACAACATCTTTTAAGATATTTCCCACAAATATGGTGTGATAACTTGGTTATAACCATTTTTGCTAGAAAAGTCGTATTTTCGGTCACAAAAACGTAGTTTATACTAGTTTCCGTTTTTGTGACTTTTCTTTTAAAGATCTAGCATTTTTACACACAAATATGATTATAGATTTGTAACTTTTATTTAAACATATCACCTCATAGTGTTCATAATACTTACATCTAACCATATTTCATGTCAAAAACCTTTTTACACAAAATTTCGTTATAAACTTGTGTAAATAGTTGTTTTTAGTGTGTAAACTTGTATTCTCCCCGTAGAAGCTTGGAAAAAGATGAAAATGAGGGGTATGAACTCACCCTTGATGCGTGCTTTGACTAGAAACAAGGTTGGTCTTGAGAGATTAACGGTAGAAACGAAGATCCAAGCCTTGGAGCTCGGATGACCCTTGGACAAAGCTATTACCCAATGGATTTCGGTAGATGTTAGTGTGTGTGAAAGAGATGAAAGTGGTGTAATAGGTCTTAAAATCACTAGATGAAGCTAACTTACCAAGTAGTTTTGAAAAACACTTGAAAATGGTGGATGGTGGTGGTGGAAGGTGGTGTCCGGTGGTGGTTTGTGGTGGGGAGTGGTGGTGGCCGAAATTAGTGAGGGTGGTGGAGTGTGGTGGTGAGCCATGAGTTTGAGAGAGAGAGAGATGAGAGTGTGTCTTGTGTGAATGCTTCAAATGAGATGTAGTGTTAGTTTGTTAGATTTGAAACTTGATTTCTTTGTATATTTTAATTCTAGCCTAGATTCATGAATAGTAACTAGGAAGATTGTGTTGGAGAATGTTGTGATCAGCCGATGGGGGGGGGGGGGGGTGTTAGTTTTTATAAATAATGCCATTCTTTTATTAAAATAAGTGGTTTTTGTAATATCGTAAAGCGTTTTAGCGTATTTTTGTAAGTTTTCGGAGAAATGATCTTGTAAATAAATATTATGTATAAAAACATTGCTAAACATTTATTTAGATTGAGTCATAACTCGTTAGGTGATGATATACGCGTTTAAACGCAGTATTCTTCCGAATACGTGATTTTCAGCATTTTACCGGAAAATATATCTGGCTATGAAATTAAATACAAGATTGTATTACGTTTCATAATATATGATTCGTTATTCCATATTTGATGTTTAAGGCACCACGTTTTGTATTTTGGGTCCAAACCTCGTTTACATATATTTGTTAAGAAAACCTTTTTTTTCACCTTTATCATTTTTCCCATGATAAAATACTAATGTATAATAATTATATATTTTTATATAATTATTTTGTCTTGTTCAAAATGTCATAATAACCATTGTGTCCATAAACTATACCTATAATAGTTACTATTTTAGTATTTTTTCGTAATAAGCATATATTTATGAATATATGTGAAATACCTTATTTAGATGGTTATAAACAACATCTTTTAAAATATCTCCCACAAAAATGGTGTGATAACTTGGTTATAACCATTTTTGCTAGAAAAGCCGTATTTTCGGTCACAAAAACGTAGTTTATATTAGTTTTCGTTTTTTTGACTTTTCTTTTAAAGATCTAGCATTTTACACACAATATGATTATAGATTTGTAACTTTTATTTAAACATATCACCTCATAGTGTTCATAATACTTACATCTAACCATATTTCATGTCAAAAACCTTTTTACACAAAGTTTCGTTAAAAACTTGTGTAAATAGTCGTTTTTAGTGTGTAAACTTGTATTATCCCCTAAAATCTTGGAAAAAGATGAAAATGAGGGGTATGAACTCACCCTTGATGCGTGCTTTGACTGAAAACAAGGTTGGTCTCGAGAGATTAACGGTAGAAACGAAGATCCAAGCCTTGGAGCTCGGATGACCCTTGGACAAAGCTATTACCCAATGGATTTCCGTAGATGTTAGTGTGTGTAAAAGAGATGAAAGTGGTGTAATAGGTCTTAAAATCACTAGATGAAGCTAACTTACCAAGTAGTTTTGAGAAACACTTGAAAATGGTGGATGGTGGTGGTCGGCGGTGGTTTGTGGTGGGGAGAGGTGGTGGCCGAAAGTAGTGAGGGTGGTGGAGTGGTGGTGGTGAGCTGTGAGTTTGAGAGAGAGAGAGAGATGAGAGTGTGTGTTGGGTGAATGCTTCAAATGAGATGTAGTGTTAGTTTATTAGATTTGAAACTTGATTTCTTTGTATATTTTAATTATAGCCTAGATTCATAGTAACTAGGAAGATTGTGTTGGAGAATGTTGTGATCAGCCAATGGGGGGGGGGGGGGGGGTAGGGGGTGGGGTGCGTTAGTTTTTATAAATAATGTCATTCTTTTATAAAAATAAGTGGTTTTTATAAAATCGTAAAGCGTTTTAGCGTATTTTTGTAAGTTTTCGGAGAAATGATCTTGTAAATAAATATTATGTATAAAAACATTGCTAAACATTTATTTAGATAGAGTCATAACTCGTTAGATGATGATATACGCGTTTAAGCGCAGTATTCTTACGAATAAGCGATTTTTAGCATTTTACCGGAAAATATATTTGGCTATGAAATTAAATACTAGATAGTATTACGCTTCATAATATATGATTCGTTATCCCATATTTGATGTTTAAGGCACGACGTTTTGTATTTTGGGTCCAAACCTCGTGTACATTTATTCGTTCACAGCGATTTAATTGTTGTAACTTTCACATACGAACTCCGTTTTCGACGTTCCATATATCCACTGATTCGTATTCACGAATACATCATTTTATGAATATTATTATTCTCAAAATAATAATTGTGTGATTATCGAATTTTACGCTACAATAGTTTGTTATCCGTATTTTCAACGTTTACTCGATAATTGGTTTGAATTAGCGTACGTAGTATTATAATATCTAATAATACATCGTAAGAGTTTTGAAAAATTATATTTCAACATATTGACTTAACGTACGCTTTGGTTGACTTAGGTTGACTTTTGTTGACCAAATTGACAATTGTCACAATTTTGGAGTGTTTGATGTGGTTTATGAATATAAATGTTATAATAGATGTTTCAATGTTTTTATGTTATTATTATTTTTATACTTTTTGTTATTCTTTTGATTTTGATATGTAAAATCATGAAATTGTTTTTATGCATTTTGTGTATGATATGTGAGTGTTTTTTAAATAAAGATGTTATAATAGACACTTCTATGGTTTCATGTTATTAAAAGTTGTAGTATTTGTTTTAGGAGCGTGCAGCTGTGCAAATTATACAAACTCTCGTTCAAAATCAATATGGTCCATGTATTCGGATAGGTGGGATCCGGTGTGAATCAGAAAAGAATGGAAGAAGGGGAAACTTGTCTATTCTTCAAGAATGAATTTTTTTATTCTCCAACCACATATTCTTCCAGAATGTTATATCACGCATGTGATTTATATTTATTTTCATGAAAATTTCATAATTGCACTTGTAATTTATGTTTTTTTCTTTCAATTCTTTCATTCTCAAGAGAATACCAAATGTGAATTGTATTTTGTGGTCATTTTTGTGAGAATGACGTATAGCAGCGTATTTGAAATTGTAATTTCTTTTTCATTCTTATGAGAATGTTAAATTTTTAATATGTAATTTAGGTTTTTTTTCTCTTTCATTCTAACATTAGACCTGACAATTTGAGACACGAATACACGAGTTCGTGAGAGACACGACACGACACGAATACACGACACAAATACATTTTAAAAATGGAGATAAAGATTATTTCTCTCTGTGTATTCGTATTGTGTGAAATTCGTGTGTGACACGAATTTACGACACGAATACACGAATCGCCAGGTCTATCTAACATGATAATAATGGTCTAATTGTTCGAAAAACATTTATCAATAAACACAATTTTAAGGAATTAAATCTAATTGCAAATAAAAAGAAAAAGAATTATCAAGAATTAAGTCGTATTCTTTAAGAATAAAATCAAAATATATGCGAATAAAAAGAATCAATTCATATTCTTTAAGAATAACAACAAAATATGTGAGAATGAACTACAAAACATATTTGAATGTGTTGAAACGTATTCTAAATTTTTTTTATTTAATTTAAGTGTATAATAAAATTAGAGATTTTGTTTTATTTGTATTAATTAATTTGAATTAGTTACCTAAAATATAGGTAATTTCCAATTTTCTCTCTCAATAAAATATCATATTTGTCCTTATAATTAATTATGTGTAATTATGTAGTACATGTCATCCCATGTTAATATCATGTACGTTAAGATCACAACTCTTCATTATTTTAATCCAATGGACCAGAATTGATCATACACTTACACAATACTTGTAATACATATTTAATCATATATATATATATATATAATCATATATATATATATATATATATATATATATATATATATATATATATAATCATATATATATATATATATATATATATATATATATATATATATATATATATATAATCATATATATATATATATATATATATATATATATATATATATATATATATATATATATATATATATATATACACACACACATACACAAAGAGAGAGAGAGAGAGAGAGATAGAGAGACAGTGAGAGAATAAAAAAGATTTGTTTATACATATGACAATCAAGAAATGAAAAAAAATACAATGTTTCAATTATATTCATTATTTGCAAACAAAAAATACAAATAACTCTTTAGATGTTTTAACCAAACAACCACATGAAGTTATTTACTTTCGAAACAGTTTTGAATATAGAAAAAAGGAATATCTTGATTTATTTAGAATTGAAATGATGTTTGACATAACTTAGAACGTTCAATAAAATTATAAATACATGAGATACATGACCAATGATTTAAAAGTATGAAGATTAATAAACTAATTAGTTAAATATATTTTTCGCTTTACTACTCATGTAGGTTTTTAATGTAGAAATATTAAATAATAATTCATTAAAGTTAACAATTTTTTACTCATTTAAGGTAGTTCATTAATATTCAATGTTAATGTATATTGATGAACTGTTAAATTAAAATTATTAAATCAAGTCAACTACCTAATCTTTGATGTTAATGTGTATTCTTTCATAACAACTCTTATTATTTTACAAAGCAAATTAATGTTTTCTCATCTATTAATACATAATGCTAGAGAATAGCAATACTAACTATTATAAGTATCAATTGAGTAACATAAGTTAACAAAGTATGTTCAATTGTAATAGTTAAATAGCTTTCAGATGGAATATGACGAATTTGACATTAAAAAAAATATTTCAATATAATTAACCAACTTTAAAATTTGGTGTAAATGTTTATTGATCTTAGTAGAATGTTTAACATTTGTAATATTAAATGAAATAATAACTTAATGCAGTTAATCAATTTTTTTACTTACGTCTTTTCAGTTGTAGTTGGTTAAAGATTTTGTAGGAAGTTGAAAATTTATAATATTTAAGCAACAACTATTTGTAATTAAAATACCTTTTACTTATGTTATTTCAATACCAATAAGTTTACAAAAAAATTTCACAATAAATATTCCAACTATACTATGTATTCCTTTTTATTTTAACAATTATCTGATAAAAGTTTATTATTGTTTATTTATTATGATATTAATCAACTAATTATTCATTTATTGTTTATTTATTATGATACATAACCTTTTTGATTTCTTGTATAAAGTTGTTATTTCATAGTTAATGACAATGACTTAGATATTTTTTTTAACAAAACACCGTTGTTATAATTTTAACTACATAATTTTGTTTCTACACAACACACGAGGATTCGCCTAGTTAATACTTAGACCATCTCCAACCCACCTCTATTTTTATTCTATTTTTGAAGTAAAAAATGGTGTAAAAAGTGGATCATCTCCAACCCACCTCTATTTTTTACACTATTTTTACTTTAAAATGTATATTTCTAGCATATTCTTTTTTCTTCATTTACAAAAATTATCAAAATCTCCCCTTCTACTTATTAACTTTTAACATATTATTACTAGAATATTCATATTGTATTATATATATATATATATATATATATATATATATATATATATATATATATATATATATATATATATATATATATATATATATATATTCTACGTTTTTTTTATAAAATATATTATCGTGTTTTATTTTTTTTAAATATACGTAAATTTTTATATGAATTCGGTATATAAATATTCAATTTTGATAATTATAATTAATTAATATCATTTAATATATATATAATATGATTCTAAATATTTGTTATTATATTTAAATAAACTAGAAATGTATAAAAATAAAAACTGGAGGACTAAAAATGACAAATGAAATATTAACTCTATATTTGGTGTAAATGAATAATATTACTCTTTATTTGAAGTAATATTATTCAAATACCTAAATATAGAGTTGTTTATAGTGTTGGGTTAAACAAAATAGAGTAAAAAATGAAGTAACTCTATTTATAGAGTGGGGTTGGAGATGCCTTAATATAATTAACAAGCCTTTTTCAATTATAGTAGATAAGAGATAGGTTGAAGAGTTGAGCTTCAGATAAATAATTGAAATAAATGGTTTTTATTACAATAGATAAAGAAATATGACATAAAATTGTATATAAAGAAACTAACATAAACAAGCAAATATAAACGAACATGAATATCCAAACGAACATAAACAAATGTTCATAGTCACTCGTTTACCTAAATAAACAAAACCGTTATTTATTTTTGTTCATTTATTAAATGAACCAACTAAACAAATTTCCTATCAAACGGTTTATAAATTGTTTGTTGAAAGTTGGATTAACCATTTGAGACAGATCTTCTACGGTAAAAACTACTCAATATAACCAACTGAGATATACATATTCTACGGTAAAAGCTATACGAGTAAATAGCGATAATCAGCCTGTCTTTCATCATATAAGATAATATCAATAGAAAATGTTTATAAGTAATGTATATTAATTAATTGATAGTAATCAATGAATACATTTTTGACTTCTTCCTCTATTACTCTTCTTTCTACCGTACACCAATTTTCCTTATTGGTTACACCAAAGTAGAGCAAGTAGAAGTCGATGGATCAAACAAAGCTGGAAGCAAATACTCTCTTCCATTTGTACCATGTGCATTATAACTTGCACGTGTCGTCGAGTCCACCAACAAATCCCCAGGGTACCCTGGATACGCCCCTTTACCGAACACCCCCGCACAAGCGGTTCCAGCTTCTAACGGTGCACCAGCATCCCCCTGATAATACCCATTTCCAAACGGGTTCGTAGCCGTACCAGCCAAAAGGCCAGCCACGTTTATAACCATCCCATCTACACCCACGTCGTCGTTTGGTGCGATCAGTGGTGCACCCTGTGATCCGTACATGGGTCGGTGAAACGGCCATGCACATTGATCAGGACACTGACTCACCGAGTTGCCAACCCAGATATACGCAAACATGTAGTGTTTACCTTTCACTTGTAAAGATGACCCGTGGCCGTGGCTGCCACACTTACTGGAGCAAAATCCGGCGACTGCCACGTCATTCGCCGTTAAAACAACGTTCACAGCGTTTCTTGGTTCACCCTTTGCAGCCAACTGGAGTAAATGTTTGTCCGTTAAGGATTTACCAAACGAGCAACCCGGGTCGGATACTTGTTTACCGAGCCGGAGTGAGGGTTTCTTGGTTTTGGAGTAGTATTCGTCCGTCGTCTTCCACCACGTGGCGACAGATGGTTGGATTTGGTGTTTGGAGGAGAGGGAGGTGATGAAATCGGCGATGATGGCTTTTTGGGATGGCTTGAAGTTGCCGTACCAAATGAGGTTGACGGAAATGTTGCCGGTAAGAAGGGGACCATTGTGGTATTCTAAAACGGGTGATGAGTCGTGGAGTAACTCAGTGAGTCGCCTAGAAGCTAATGCGGCTTGGAAAATGGAGAATATGAAGAGAAGATGTAGGAAGAAAGGAGTAATGGAAGCCATTGTTGAAGGTTTTTGAAGGAATAGGTGATGAAATTGGAGTTGGGGAATTGGGAGGTATTTATAGCATTCAAAGTGAATATTTAAAGATAAAATGGATACGCAAAAAGTTATTGATGGGTTTGGGGAGTTAATGAAGCTTCCCATATAAACCTCATGCAATCTCCTTCTGCGTTCTTACTGATACAACGAGTCAACGACAGTCGTAGAATTAGATGTAAATTGGTGGATTTATGGAAGTCAAATTGAGTTTAAAATTATAAAATAAATGTTTCTGGTGGGCGTGGGGGGTTTTTGCAGCTCAAATATAAGTATAATATTTTGTTTTGTTTGTAACTAAATATATAATCTCACATATTAACTAAATTATATATTGGTCATCGTGTTTATCAAATCCATTAGATTTGAATTCATCATTTTACCATTTTGATATATTTTTTCTCTCTCACACACACACACATATATATATATATATATATATATATATATATATATATATATATATATATATATATATATATATATATATATATATATATATATATATATATATATATATATGGAAAAGTGAATATACTATTATGTATACAAGTTGCGTATTAAACCCCTGATACGATATCGTGTTATATGTATACAGCTTATTTCCTTATTCTCGCATTATTTCTTCATTGATTTTCTGTTCCACTCAAAGATTAATTGATATTTTTTGGCTTTTTCTTTCCGTTGACTCTAGCATGGTGTTTGACACATTACGTCTCTCTAAAAACCCTCTACAATGGTTGTAGTTCTAATATCGAGTCTAGATCCATGAAATTAACTTTTACTCGTGATTTTAGTTGAGTTAAGTCCATAGAAACGATCAAGAGTATAAGGAAATAAGCGGTATACATATAACGTATGTCATATCAGGGGTTTAATACGCAAGCTTATATACATAGCAACAATATATTCAATTTTCATATATATATATATATATATATATATATATATATATATATATATATATATATATATATATATATATATATAGTTAGGATCAAATACAAACAACAAGTATTGTATGAATGTAGGACCAAATATGGAAGTGAAGATAGTAACAACAAGGCTTGAACTTCATCATTAAAACCAATGTCCATCGATATTAGTCTCGATATGATGGAATTGAACTCTTTAACATGCTCTGCCACAAAACCTCATTCCTTCATCTTTGTGTTCATAAGGTGTCTAATCAAGAAAACCTTGTTTGCAACTGAAGATTTTTGGTGGATGTTGTACAACGCTTTAAGTAAGCCACACGTGGTTTTCACATTAACGATGTTGTAAGCAACAGACTTCGACAATGACAACCTGACAACACCTAACGTCTGTCGATCCAACAGTTCCCACTCCTCCAACGACATTCCTTCTGGTTTTCTTCGGTCAATGGGAAATGGAGTTTTTTCTGGTAAATATAAGCTTTTATTTGCATTCTCCAGAATTCGAAATCATGGCCATTGAACATGTCGATCTTGATCTTCCATTCTTCAGCCATAGCTCTAATACTAATTTGTTGGGTAAGTTACAAGCAATATCGAAAACATTCAAATCTCCTAAGATCCAGAACAGTCAAACTAACTCTCAACAATAAGCACTTGACCACGAAAACGTTGCAGTAAGAAATACAAGATGAGCAGACAATCAAAGATCAACACAGAGAAATTTAAGTGGTTTACTCAATCGCGAGATCAAGCTACGTCCATTGGGAACTATAGAGAATATTATTATATGAATGTTATACAAACTTTACAGTATAACTGCACTTTATATTTTCTACACACATACTATTGGTTACATGTAGATGTATATATATAGTCGGGTATAGAATCTGAGAGTGATGACGGTAAATCTTCTAGCCATTGACTTTTTACACTAGGCCAGCTGATGGGACAAGGCAGTGGAACATGCTGTGGCAGACCAACTTCTAACAACAGCACTCCTTGGAACTTGTCTCAAGAGTACACTTCGCTTCTGAAGTAGCTTTACCCTTTTACCGACATCTCGACTGATCTCTACATATGATCCATGTAGAGATTCTACTACAATGTCCGAACCAGAGTGAAGACTGCTCCTTCGGTTCGGATGACACCCCCTGCAGACGATCCTAAAGTAGACAAGATAATGGGGAGCACCCCGGATTCATGATACCAACTTTACACCTGATCGATCTTCGCATCGCATCATCAACCGAAGCGGAGCTCACAATCTCGGGAGAAGATAACTGATCCGGATGAAGCACAACCTCCAACCGCATTGTCTTTCCTCGCCTCAGTTTGGTTGTTTCGCACAGCTGATCTTCTTCGGTCGTAGTGACTTCCTCGGTTCAGATTAGTACCATATACTTAACAGGGATGCACATCTTTATAAAAGGGAGTGGTGTAGATTATGACTGAAGAAGTCTGGCGGTTGTGTACTAATCCTAGGTGAACATATTTAGGGTTCGTTTTCTTAGAGATGAGCTCCAGTGGGGGGAGAGAGAGAGAGAGAAAGAGAGAGAGAGAGAGAAAGAGAGAGAATGTTGTGTTTTGTAAGACTCATGGAAGACTGAAGTCTCTGTTGTTGATCATTAAATGTCGACGCCACAAGGAAGATGGAAGTTGGATTTGAGAATAAGAACTCGATGAGGGACGCTAAAGGCATGTTATTATGAAACGATTGATTTTAGGAAGATAAGGAAGCAGGATTTTCTAATTTTGGGGTGGGGCGATTTTTGTTTTCCCGCTAGGTTTGAAGGATGTGGGTGAAAGAATTTTATTCTTAGGTTTTAGAAATGGACATGACAATGATTTCGTGTTTTATTTATTAGAATTTATTTAAATATTAAAATATAATGTATATAAATCTTTTAAAGATATTAAAATTAGCATCATAAATATTAAACAACAATATATCCATTAATTCTATTTGTGGCATAAAGAATCTGCCACTAAAAGTATATTATACTGATACGAAACAAATGTGCCACTAAATGTCATTTTGTTTGTAATTAATGGTTTTATTACAATAGATATGGAATGTGACATAAAATTGTACGTAAACAAACTCACATAAATAAGTAAATACAAACGAACATGAATATACGAATGACCATGAACGAATGCTCATGAACATAAATGGATGTCCATAGCTGCTCGTTTAACTAAACAACCAAAATCGTTATTTATGTTTGTTCATTTATTAAATGAATAACTAAACAAATTCCCTATCAAACTGCTTTTAAATTGTTTGTTGAAAGTTGGATTCATTTACAGTCCCATGTATAACCATTTGAGACATATCTTCTATGGTAAAAACTACTCTATATAACCATTTTATATATACATCTTCTCTAGTAAAGCTACACGAGTAAATAGCGATAATTAGCCTGTCTTTCATCATATAAGATATTATTAATAGAAAATGTTAATAGGTATATATATATATATATATATATATATATATATATATATATATATATATATATATATATATATATATATATATATATATATATATATATATATATATAGGGTTAGGATCCGGTAGGAACCCAAAATCCGGCAGGAACCGCGAGGACTTCTCTCGTCCAATCAACATTATTAAGGGCAATTTAGGCAATGCTGAAAAATTTGGGACGGGTCAACTGTGTTTGGGCTGGGTTTTTTGGTTATGAAAACTCTTTTATTGGGCTAGGTAAAAAATTCCAGCTTGCATTAGAGGTGCACAAAAAAAACCGGTTTTTTAAATAACCGAAAATAATAACCGAACCGGTTTTTTTAATAACCGGTTTTTTAATAACCGAACCGGTTTTTAGCCGGTTTTTTATCTCAAACTGAACCGGTTAAAAAACCGAAAAAAACTGGTTTTTTCTTCAGGTTAACCGAACCGAACCGGTTTAAAAACCGAAAAAAAACCGGTTTGAAACTCAATCTCGTTTAAAAAATAACCGGTCAAAACCGGACCGGTTATAACCGAAACCGGTTTTTAAAAAAACCGGTTTTTAAAAAACCGGTTTTTAAATAACCGAAACCGGTTTTTAACCGGCTTTTGTGCACCTCTAGCTTGCATGCCTTCTACGTCACTGTTCAACGTTGCCTTCGATAATTCATCAAATTCATCGTAAAATTCTTGAACGAACAGATCTTCTGCATTCGATTCTTCCTGAATTTGCGATTTTTATACGAATTAGGTTAGATTTCTTTGAATATATTGAATCAATTTGCATTAATCGATTAAAAAAAATAAAACTTTAACGTGATTTTATTCGTTCAGATCGATTGAACATTCATTCTAAACTCATGTTCTTCCTTCAATTCTTCATGAATTTGTGATTTTTGATACAATTTGATTCGTTTTATTTAGTAAAATCGGTTTTATTTGAATAAATCGATTCCAAAATTACAAATTTCTGATGCTCTGTTTTCGACAAGAACAATTGACCTAAATTCAAATTCAATTTCATAACAAAAACGTATTTTGTTTGTTTTCATGAAATTGCAGAGCTTCTTTGGTGTTAATCACTACAAATTGAATGCATTTTATGAATGAAAAATTGATTTACCAATCGAAATTGATCAAAACAGATGATCTTCATCTTTTAGGGTAAAAACACGATTTTTTCAATTAAACGTTAATGTTATAGAATCAAAAATCATTCATCAGTTACTTATATTTATGATTTAACAAATTCAAGTTATTAGGATCAGGTTTTGATATGTTTTATGTTTCATCATTGTATCAAAAAAGTCCAAAACGTATTTGTTTTGTAATTTAGGGTTTAGAATTTAGCTTATATAACATTAGATTGAATTCATTACCAAATAACACTATAATTAGTTATTTCTCTTATAATTAACTTAATTTGAAAGCTAAATCAACAGCGATAGATCAGATTTCTGAAGAGATTGAAAGTCTGATGAACATTGATGATGAAACAACTGTAAACAAAAAAAGAAGAACATAATCCACAAACTCAAATGAAGGTATACTCTGTTAATAATTTATTTATGATTGAGACATTTTTGACTAAATGAGTTATTTTTGTAGAAAATTGCATCTTCATCTTCATCTACATCTGTTATTGAGCATATTTCAAATGGAAAAACATTCTGGACTCCAGATGTAGAAAATGCACCTTATATTGGACAAACTTTTCAAACATTTGGAGATGCATTAGCTTTTTACAAAGAATATGCACGAAAATGTGGTTTTGAAACCAGATTAGCAACTACAAAAAAATAAAAGGAGTAGAAGAATATGGTAGAAGATACATATTATGCAACAGGGAAGGATTCAAAAAGAAAGCTGCATATGATACTTTGAATGACACAAATAAACAAAAACGCAGAAGACCTTCACTTAGGATAGGATGTAAATCATGTGTGAGGTTGAAGTTGAATCAGATGAACTTGTGCGTGGTATACTACATAAATAAGACACATAATAACACATTTGTTCATGAACAAGATCTACTATTTTTAAAATCTGAAAGAAGAATGATGTATTCGCAAAAAAGAATGGTGCATGACATTTCAAACATAAACATGGGTCCAAATACCGCGTTCAAGATTATGAAAGAATCTAGAGGTGGTTTCGATAAAACTGGAGCTACACAAACAGATGCAAAGAATTTTAAAAGGGACTGGAATGCATTTATTGGAGAAAATGATGCAGATATGGTCATAGAAAAGTTAAATAAAAAGAAGGAAAACTTTCGAGATTTTTCTTTTGAATATAGTGTTGGGAATGATGGAAAGTTGACCGGTTTATTTTGGGCGGATGAAGAAGCAAAACGCAATTATTTTGCTTTTGGTGATGTTGTCGGATTTGATGCAACATACAGAACTAACAAGTAAGTGAATCTTAAATATTTTTTTGTTTATATATCATGTCATAATTTGTATCGTGTAACAATATGAATCATACAACACTTCATCATAATCATGCATCATAAAAATACATCATGTAATAATTTGTATCATATTGGAACATGCATAATGTTATTTTGCATCATATATATTTTTTGGATCATAATTAAAATGCATCATGTAATAAATTGCATAAAATGTTTCATATAAATAAATTGTATCATACTCTAACATGCATCATGTTGTATGGTATAACCAACAGATATCACATGATTTTTGTACCATTTACTGGTATAGATAATCATAAGCGATGTGTTACTTTTGGGGCCAGATTACTCTCAAGCGAGTCAATTGAATCTTACAAATGGCTGTTACATGCTTTCAAATCATCATTTGGAAAAGAACCAAATGTATTTGTAACTGATCAAGACCCTGCTATTTTACAAGCATTACCGTCTGTATCCACTAATACAAGACATTGATTATGCATGTAGCACATATCCCAGAAATTTACAGATAAGGTTAGTATGTTTATATATGATCCAAATTTTTATTTAATTCAATTTTTTATATAACATACTAATCCATCTCTAATTCAAAAATTTCTGATTTTATATTTGCAGCTAGTAAATAAAATAGACAAAATAGACATTTTAAAAGAGATAAACAATCTGATTTGGAATGAAAGAATCAGTACAGACGATTTTGAAAAAAGTTGGAAGATCATAATGGACAAGTTTGACTTGAATGGGAATGAGTGGTTTAATGAAATGGATAAGATCAGAAATATGTGGATTCCAGCATACTTTAAAGAATGTACATTTTCAGGATTGATGAGAATTTGTTACACATTTTGACACCGCTCTCGAAGCACAAATATGTGTACAAAAAAAGAATGATCATGACTCAAGATACACAAATCCAGACTTCAATACCGGATTAAATATTGAAGTAGAAGCATCTCTACTTTTCACAAGAAATGTATTTTTTGATATACAATCAGAGATCATGGCATCAATATCTACATGCATGTCAATCAGATTAGAAGAATCTGAAGAAAGGACAAAATTCACAATAAAAGATACAAATAAAGATCCAAAACACCATGGACAATTTGAGGTATGGAAATTATTACAATGATATTTAAATTTAATTACCTTAGTTAACAACTTAACTAACATTGTGAGATTGAAATATTTTCTTTACAGGTTTCATTTGTTAAATCAGAATCACAAATTTTTTGTTCATGCTTACAATTCGAGTTGACAGGTCACTTATGCAGAAACTGTTTCTATGTTCTAAGAATGGAAAATGTCGAATCTTATCCAAAAAATTATGTATCAAGAAGATGGACAAAGGATGTCGTACCCCGATCTGGATACGCTTATAACATTACAAATATCCGTACAACTTAAAAGAAAGAAGAAATTCAATCAGTTATCAGAGACTTATATTTTTCAATGGATTTCTGCATCGATAGACTGGTAAATGATTTTACAAAGTTGACTATATTCAGAGATGAAATGAATGAAAAGATGAAGAATGTCGATAAAGAAACAAGGAATGAAAGACCAATGAAAAACAAAGAAATTATAGAGTCTTTTATGGGTGTTATACAAAAAGAGAATGTGAACATCTTACCTCCTCCTTTAATTAATAACAAAGGTGGAGGAAGATTGAAGAGAAGAATCAAAGGAAAAAAAGAAATTTTGCAGCACAAAAAGCAAAGAAAGATGGAAGAAAATGTCACAAGTGTGGAAGATACATAAAATATGGCATAAGCAAAAAGCACGATACACGTAACTGCGACAAGTTCAAAAAACAGAATTGATGCATATTTTTAGTTGAGTTTGACATATACTTTAATGGAAAACCAATAATGGTGCAAAAATTTTGTTTTCATATGATATACTTTGGATCATGATTTCTTGAATATGTGTTCATTTTATGGTAGTTGTTATATCGTTCATAAATAAAGTTTTGTATGATCATATATAAATATTATATTATATGGTACATAAATAAAGTTTTTGTATCATATTACATTTGAATCATGCATCACATAAGTAGTATAATGAAATTTGAATCATGGATCATATGCAATTTGTTATATAAAAAAAACTTCATAATTCAATTATAATGCAATAAATGGGGTGGGTCAACATTGTAATAGAACTTCATACATATGGGCTGATCCATTGTTTCATAATTATTGATATAGGCTGATATGGACTGATCCATTATAATCCCATCGTTTCCTAAAAAAAATAAAAACAAGTTGCACTTGCACCTGTAGGCTTCGAACTTGAGACCTCAAGTTTAAAATACGCACACAATACCACCACGCCAACCTCAATATTTGGAAACCTTTTCCGTAAAATATATATAATGTAATATCGAAACACTAAACTGATGGGACCTTACCATTTTTACAGGCTTTACAATGTTTGAATAGTGTTTCAAACTTTATTTCTTTTCAACCTGTTCGATGCAGTTCATTGTCTTATCAAAACTCCACTGCTAAATAAGTCCAAAAAGAGAGCATTGTAACTTGATTTTTCACACATTAACGGTTCTCTCGATCCTCCTCTTTGAAGACACTTTCTTCTTTCTTTTCTAGCTTACAGATATTTAAGGTAAGCATTATTTCCATCGCTCACAGTTCTTTACGTTTTTACAGGCTTTACAGTGTACCCATTCTATTTTTGTAGTTAGTTAATTAGGTTTTCTTGTTGTATCTCTCATCCACGTGAGTTATTACAGTTTAAAAACCCAATATCATGGAAGTTTTAAGGTTCTCAAATAGGGGACTAGGAATAAGTTATGTGCTCCAAGTTTTAGTTAATCAATTTGAATTTGAAGCAAACTACATGCATATCTAGTTCTCTTAACTAAACACTGAATGACAAAAAGCTTGGAAAAGGATGACCATGTGTCTATTCTAATATTGTAATGTCTCTTGAACAACATATGTATCATTATTGATTTTTGACTTTGTTTACGTCTCTCTTTATAGTTTATTTGTATTTGTAGGATGGCATTAAACGGGTATCACCTTGGTGAACGTATTGAGGTTCTTGATACTGAACATGGATTTGAGAATTCATATCATGCTGCTACGATTATCAGCCGGTCTTTGAATTACTTGGGTGTTCGTTACGAAACATTGTTTGATAATGAAGATGAAATGACATTGGAGGAAATTGTTAGTGTTAACAATGTTCGACCTTATCCAGCTGCTGTGGATGTGGAATTCCATCGTGGTGACATTGTTGATGTGTGGCACAATGACGGTTGGTGGGTAGGAAAGTACCGCCGTTATGATGCTTATCGTCAATATGATAGATTTTATAGAGTTTATTTTGACTATATGGTGGAGGGTATGCGTCATGAGAGCTATCATTTCGAAGATATTCACTTGCATCAAGAATTTTATTTTGAAGATTTTGTTGATTTCATTCGTGTGTGGAGTTATAGAAGGGTTTAGGTATGGTTTTATGTTAATGTAGGTGGTGGTTTTTGTTATTTTGGTTAGTCTAAGTGTAGACGGATAAATGATGGATCTTATTTTGGTGGGTATGATGTGTATGTAAACTTCTGTATGGTTTAATAGCTTTCGTATTTTTTTTTCAAATGTTTAATATCTTGAACTTTGATGGATAATATGCTATTTGTTTATATGGTGCATGAATAAATTTTGTATCATATTACATTTGAATCATGAATCACATATAAAATATGATCGTACAATATTTTGAATAATGTATCATATAGTATTATATGGCACATAAATAAAGTTTTTGTATCGTGTTACGTTTGAATCATGAATGACATATAAAATATGATGATATGAAATTTTGAATCATGTATCATTTAGTATTATATGGATCATATGAATAAATTTTGTATCATGTTACATTTGAATCATGAATCACATATAAAATATGATCATATGAAATTTTGAATCATGTATGATACTTGTTAAATGGTGCATGGATAAATTTTGTATCATGTTATATTTGAATCATAAATCACATTTAAAATATGATCATATAAAATTTTGAATCATGTATCGTATAGTATTATATGGATCATATATGCTATTTGTTATATGGTTCATGAATAAATTTTGAATAATATAAACAAAATTTTTATCATGTTACGTTTGAATCACGAATCAAATATAAATATCATCATATTACATTTGAATCATGCATCACATAAATAATATGATGAAATTTGAATCATGGATGATATTGTTAATTTTCAGTAATAGCATTAAAATCATAAATCAAGTTTTTGTATCCACAATGAGTTCTTAACACCAGAAAAAAACATATCATAAATGATTAAAAACAACTAAAATATCCACAATAAGTTCTTACACAACAAAGCAATAATCCAAACTTAAAAACAAATTGAAAACACATCAACCAAAAGTCTTATACTTGTTTCTAACAAAAAAAAGTCTTCAAAACACAAACAACTAATCAAACCAATCATAACTACCATCAAACAAACAAAGACTTATACTTGTTTCTAACAAACCAAAAGTCTTCAAAACACAAAAAACTAATCAAACATCTTTAATACCTTCAACCCTTCTTTGAATTTCATCAACATGATCTTGATTATAAATCTTTTTCCTCTTGTAGCTTTTCAATTTGTCATAGTCTTCAATACTTTCCAAAAAACTAGATTTGCAGATATTAAAATCTGAAAACAAGATTTTTGAAGCATACTTCTTCCTCATCTCATCTAATTGTGGTTTCTAATCATCTGACTCCGGTTCTAAATATGCTTCCATTTTATCAGCTCCACCACCACGATAGACTTCCATATGACGCATCAAAAATAAACCACAATCAATGCTATTATTTTTCGTCTGCCAAACCAATTCCATCTTTTCCATCTTCATAAATTCAAAGCCATTTACTTTTGGATGATTAATAATTGTAAGAAACTGCTTGAACATGGTTTTCTACAAAATATATCAAAATAATTAGTATTCTTTTACAACAATAAATTATTAAAAGAAAAAAAAAAGTTAAAGTAATTACCAAATTGTCAATAAATGTCATAGGGACGCTCTTGTTTTTGTCATTGTCAATAACTTCCATCTTGTGATTTTTCAAATCAAAAACCACTAAAAAGTAATGTTCCTTCCAAAGAATTGGAAAGAAAACCTGTTCAAAAAAATTTAAAAATTAGATAATAATTCAAATAAAACAAAAACAAATTTAAAAATAAAACAAAAGGAATAACAATACCAGATTAGTAGTACGCATATTTTTTACAGAAGGAAATTTGTGTAGACGACTTTGCATTCTTTCAACAAACCGTGTACTGAAAATATCATTTTTCTTGAAAACAACTTTATTCTGATATACAATAAAACAAAGATCCATCATAAAGTATATATTATTCACAAAAGAACATAAAAAGAAAGTATACAAAATAAAAAAATGCATCATACCATAAGGGAACAAGGAATGAAGAACCTTGAAGCACTTGTGTGTGTTTTGAATTTTTTCAAGATCATTAAGCAATGTAGACCAAATTGAAAGGTTTTCTGCAAACCATGAACTAAATAACCTAAGTTCACATGCAACCTATGAGGATCTATGTTTTCTTCTAATTGAACATATAACAAAACCTAAAGGCCATAAGAAAATTAACTAAAAGAATATAATTAGAAAAACCAACCTTTTAGAATTTCCTGAAAGCTGAGCAGCAAAATTATCCTGCCTCAAATGAAAGTCACACCCAAGCCGGGAGGTTTATGGATCAAAATTCCAGAGAGAAATAATAGAATGAGCAGCTGATAATGAGGTCTAGGGTTCCCTATTTATAGGGAACCAAAGGGTAAAGCTAGAAACCCTAGCCGCAGCCCATTTTCCGGATTATCTGTACGCGCGCCTTGGCCAAGTCGTTTGCGCGCCGCGCGCCGCAATTCAACTATTGAATTTGTACGACTTTAATCCCTGACCTCCTGATTAATCTAATTAATGCCACAGAAATTAATCCAATTAATTTCTGATTAATTATTAATCAAATAATATTATTTCTAATTAATATATTATCTTCATAATATATTAATAAACAATATCTTGATTTATTAGTCACATAATAAATCAACCCCTTTCTCTTTGCTTAACTTTCCAACAAACCTCCAGCCATGAGGGCAACCCAAATAGACTGTGCTACTATTAATTAGGTAAATACTAATTATTAGTCATGGCTTAGACACCTAATCCAATAGTCTCCCACTTGGATAAGTCTATGACTATAATTACCAATTTATCCTCTAATTAACCAGCACTTTTAGCTTCCTAGAAACCGCTGCCAAACTCTGATCTAATCAGTTCTGTCCATAGATAAGTGATCAGATGATCCTCCGTCCAACAAGATAATTTTCAGACTCAAGACATGGATAAAAAATCAATCTGGTCTGATTCACTGTTCCTCGATTTCCGATTTGCATATGACTCTTAGACTACCAATTTAGTCCCGGTTGGCCAACCATTTTAGTCAACTTCAAAATCATCGAGAGGCCTACAGATATCTGTTCCCCGTTAGGGTCAAGGGACGAATAAGCTTCGACTCATATACTTATGTCTTTTATCAGACAAATCACTCACAACAATACGTTTTATAACACCGAGTTACCGATGCGTTTTCGTATTATCAATGAACAACCGTCTAGTAAATCATAACTCATATGTCTTAGCTTAAAGATCAAAAGATATTATCGTCTCAACATTGCTCGTGATGAAATCCATGAAGCAATCCATTGAGCGCGGGTTTATCCAATACTCAAATCTCCATTTCCAAGTACTCACGAATGGTGCAGCAATCCAATTGCAATGTCTAACTCCTTAGACAATCTATTACCAATTCATGACAGCCTTACTTCACACTTACTCCCAAAAGTGTAATCGACTGTGGATATTTGAATAATCCAATTATTCAGGAAGTAAAACATGCAAAATGAAACACAATGATAAAGTATTGACAAAAGTAGTAAACCATTACTCATTAATAAATCTCTATTATTAAATCACAAGAGTCAAATACAATACATTGTTACAAGTTTCGAAACCTATCTAATTTACATAAACTTTATATCATCTCTTAATCCAATGCTCCTAGCATGCTGATTTGCTTAATCCTACTCAAAGCCTTTGTCAAGGGATCTGCAGGATTATCTTCCGATGATACCCTCTTTACCACGAGGTGACCTTCTTCTACCTTATGCCTTATGTAGTGGTACTTTCTGTCGATATGTCTGGACTTTCCATGGTCTCGCGGTTCCTTTGTCAAGGCGACCGCACCTTCGTTATCGCAGAACAGTTCCACGGGCTTCTGAATACTCGGGACTACTCCAAGGTCACCGATGAAGTTCTTCAGCCAAGCCGCTACCTTTGACGCTTCACTTGCTGCTATATACTCTGATTCACAAGTAGAATCAGCCACCGTATCTTGCTTGGAACTTTTCCAAGTTACTGCTCCTCCGTTCAGAAGGAATACCCAGCCAGACTGAGACCGACCACTGTCTCTATCCGTCTGAAAACTGGCATCCGTATATCCTTCAACTCTCAAGGTATCACTGCCACCGAGGACTAACACCATGTTCTTGGTCCTTCGCAGATACTTGAGTATATTTTTCACAGCTATCCAATGCGCCCTTCCAGGGTTACCCTGGTACCGACTGACCATGCTTAAAGCAAAGGCCACGTCAGGGCGAGTACACGTCATAGCGTACATGATCGATCCTACAGCCGAAGCGTAAGGTACCCGACTCATTTCAGCTATTTCTTCGTCTGTACTCGGACTTTGAGTCTTACTCAATTTTGCATTACTTTGGATAGGTAGCTCTCCTTTCTTGGAATTTTCCATACTAAACCTCTTTAGTACCTTTTCCAAGTATGTACCCTGACTAAGTCGAATTAGTCTCTTTTTTCTATCTCTCAATATTCTAATCCCAAGAATATAGGCAGCCTCTCCTAGGTCCTTCATGGCGAAACATTTCCCAAGCCAAGCCTTGATATCTTGCAAGGTTGGAATATCGTTTCCCATGAGCAGTATGTCATCGACATACAGCACCAGAAAAGTGACTATACTCCCACTAGCCTTGACATATACGCAGGACTCATCCTCGCTCATAGAGAAACCAAACTCTTTGACTTTGTCATGGAAAGAAAGATTCCAGCTGCGAGAAGCTTGCTTCAATCCGTAGATTGATCTCTCAAGCATACACACCTTATTAGGATACTTTGCATCGACAAAACCCTCTGGCTGATTCATGTAGACGTCCTCAGTCAACTTTCCATTAAGGAAGGCGGTTTTGACGTCCATCTACCAAATTTCATAGTCATGAAATGCAGCTATGGCCAGCATAATCCTAATAGACTTTATCTTGGCTACTGGTGAGAAGGTCTCGTCATAGTCAACCCCTGGGGTTTGAGTAAAGCCCTTCGCAACCAGTCTTGCCTTGAAAGTGTGTACTTTTCCGTCCATGTCGGTCTTCTTCTTGAAGATCCATTTGCACCCGACTGTCTTTCGACCCGGTACGTTGTCAACCAAGTTCCAAACTTGATTGTCATACATGGACTTGATCTCGCTATCCATGGCCTCTTTCCACTTGGCAGACTCAGGGCCCGCCACTGCTTCCTGGTAGTTAGCTGGTTCATCCGAATTTATCAGTGTCCTATCACTAACAAACGTGTCCCCATCCGAAGTTATATGGAAACCATAAAACTCGGGTGGCATGCTAACCCTACTGGAACGCCTAAGAGGTAAGGATACATCTGTCGGACCAACAGGAACTTCTTCCTCATGTTGGTTGCTAGTTTCTCCTAAGGTTGCGTCATCTGATGACTCTTGAATTTCTTCCAGATCAATGGTACTCCCACTGTCCTCTTTGAATATGAGCTCTCTCTCTCGAAAAACCGCTCGTCTAGCTACAAAGACCACGTCCTCGCTTGGTCTGTAGAATAGATATCCAAAGGACTGTTTAGGATAACCAAGGAAGAAACACCTTTCGCTTCTTTCTGCGAGTTTGTCTTGAGTCTCTCGTCTAACGAAAGCCTCACAACCCCAGACCTTGATGTGTGCTAACGAGGGGACTTTCCCCGTCCACATCTCATGAGGTGTTTTAGCAACCTTCTTAGTTGGGACAAGATTTAGGATATGGGCGGCAGTCTCTAAGGCATACCCCCAGAAGTGAATGGGAAGTGAAGCTCGACTCATCATGGAACGAACCATGTCCAACAGGGTTCGGTTGCGCCTTTCTGCAACACCATTCAACTGTGGTGTCCTGGGAGGTGTCAACTGCGAAACTATTCCGCATTCCTTTAGATAGTCTAGGAACTCGATACTTAGATACTCTCCGCCTCTGTCGGACCTGAGCATCTTTATCTTCCTGCCAAACTGATTCTCTACTTCATTCTTAAATTCTTTGAACTTTTCAAAAGTGTCCGACTTGTGCTTGATCAAGTAGATATAACCGTATCTACTAAAATCGTCGGTAAAGGTCACGTAGAACCGCGTGCCATCCTTTGTGGTTGATCTGAATGGACCACACACATCCGTGTGAATGATGTCCAGCAGACCCTCACCTCTTTCAAAAGATCCTTTGAAAGGTGATTTAGTCATCTTGCCCAACAGACAAGATTCGCATACATCATCCGACCTGAGGTCGAATGATTCCAACACTCCATCCTTTTGGAGTTGGGCGATGCGTTTCTTGCTGATGTGTCCGAGCCGACTATGCCACAGACATGCCTTTTCTAGACCACTAGTAGAATCAATATAATTTACACTATGTCCTAAATTGTCAACACACTCAACAGTTTCATACACACTATCACAAGGATAAGCAGTAAAAATCAAAATACCATTTTTGAAAACAGAAATCGAGCCAATTTTATTATCAAAAGAAAATTGAAATCCTTGTCTGAACAATGCGTGAAATGAAATAATGTTTCTTGCCATTTCTGGCGAATAGCAACAATTAAATAACTCTAAGCTAACATCACTACTAAGCACTAAACTGTAAACGCCGATCTTGGTAACAGGGGACGATCTCCTATTGCCCATGATCAAGTTCAGTCTACCGTGCTCCACCTCCCTGCTTTCCTTTAGGCCCTGCAGATCAGAACAAATGTGAAAACCACATCCTGTATCAAGGACCCAAGAATTAGAAGATGGTGAGTTTTTAGAGATAGTGTATATACCTGCTATCGATGGCTTTACTTTCCCATCCTTGACATCCTGCAAGTATTTGGGACAGCTTCTCTTCCAATGGCCCTTCTCTTTGCAGTAGAAACAGTTGGCTTCATCGGGGTTGGCCACACAAGGAATGTGGGAAGTCTTGGTTCTCGAGCCATTACTGGATGACCCGACCTGAACCTTTTCCCTCCAATTTTGCTTAGGAGGGCCCTTCCTCTTCCTTCCTTTGCCACTTCCAATGGCTAGGACGGGTTGATTAACCGAGGGTACACTTTTACCCTTCATCCCGTCCTCAGCTACTCGAAGCATACGATGCAACTCAGTCATATTAGCCTGATTGTTGTTCAAATGATAAGCCAGCCTGAACTGGTCATAAGAACTCGGTAAGGAGTTAAGCACTATGTCAACGGCCAACTGCTCCGGTACAGGCATCGCAAGCTTTCTAAGCCGCTCCACGTAACCTTGCATTCTTTGCACATGAGTGCAGATGGACTCTCCATCTTTAGGTTTGCTGTTCGTGAAGTCCTTGACCACTTCGCACCTTTCGATGCGCTCTTGCTTACGGAACTTTTCCGCAAGCTCACGGTGCATCTCATAGGGCCAGTAGTCTTCGTATATTCTCTGCAATTCGGGGTTTATTGTGGCAATCATGATGCAGGCCACTTTGGTCGCATCATCAGAATGTTTTTGGTACGAGGCAATCTCCTCGGGAGTAGCAATTTCAGGGTCAATATCGACAAGCTCGGTCTCGAGAACATACTCTTTGTTCTCGTACCTCAGAGCCATCTTGATATTCCTAATCCAGTCATTGTAGTTTGTCCCGTTCAGTTGAACCTTGGAACATAATGAGAGGATTGAGGGAACACTGGAGTTTGAGTGGGGAGCGGATTGATCAGCAGAAGACATCTATAAAACAAGGTAAGTTTAATTAGATACTTGTCGGTCCTTATAATAACCCAATATAAAATAAGGCTAGGATCCAACTATAACAATTTGCAACATAGAAGAGGGATGCCGTAATCTATAAGCAAATTTTATAAAGGTAGGCGAATGACGATTCAGCCAATTCCACCACGGAAAAATAATCTTATTATACATGGAATTCCTAGTTTCTTTTGAGATTTATTGAACTGTTCAATAGCATGTTTAATCTCGGATATGCCCCACCGTTTGTGACTGGGATGCCGAGGATCACAAACCGGGTGTGAATAACCATGCAAATTAGCTTGGTACTCTCGGGATCCATTATCATCTCAAATTGATGTGCCGGTTAACCACACACGCTCCATCAACAATGATAACACCCGAGACACCCATTGCCACTCTTTATGAACCCCCATTGGTGTGCCGGTGAACCACACACGCTCCACCAACGTTTCATAAAGTGCAATGTGCAATTTCATGGGGTAGCATCAAATTCACATTTTTCCTAAAGTAACTAGATTGGGATTTTGTGTAAAAGTTCTAGTACTTTGATCATTATACTTTTAATGATTAAGTGGTCCTATCAAAACTGTTCGGCTAACGACCCTCCACTGATCAGGCGAGCGGTGGGTGAGAGTGTTCACCCATTAGACTACCATTTTATAGGCAGTCTCCTTATACCCACTTTATAGACCAGCTTCGTGAATGAGGCCTACTATTGATTTGACTAACCAAATTTATCTCATATATATAGTATTAACTTTTAATAACATATATAAGATGTATTTTAAAACCCTTTAAAAATTCAAGGTTTATCTTTTAATTTTACCAAATTTAACAATTAAATTTTGAATTAAATTAAACCTTAAATTCGATTTAATCAATTTTAATTACCAATAAATTAAATTAATTAAATCTAAATATTTTAAACATTTTAAAATATTTTTCTGGATTTTTCCAATTAATTTTCGACAATTTAAAATTAATTAAATCCCTTTTGAATTGTCTTTTAATTAACAATTAATTAAATTAATTCAAATGAAGATAGGTTTATCCAAATTAATCAAATTAATTAAAACCTATCCTAAACCCCCTAGATTTCGAATTCAATTAATGGGGTTTAAGGTTATCCATTTAATTAACAAATAAAGTTACCAAAAATAGAAAACCTCCTAAAACCCTAATAGCAATTTCGAAATTAACAAAGGGGGGAGGATTAGGGTTTCTAAAAACCCTAATCCTAGAAATCGATCCATATAGATATTAGGGTTTATAAGCTTTAAACCTTAAAACAGTTATAGCAATTCAACAAGAAAACAAGACAGGCTCTAATACCACTGAAAGGTTTTCTGCAAACCATGAACTAAATAACCTAAGTTCACATGCAACCTATGAGGATCTATGTTTTCTTCTAATTGAACATATAACAAAACCTAAAGGCCATAAGAAAATTAACTAAAAGAATATAATTAGAAAAACCAACCTTTTAGAATTTCCTGGAAGCTGAGCAGCAAAATTATCCTGCCTCAAATGAAAGTCACACCCAAGCTGGGAGGTTTATGGATCGAAATTCCAGAGAGAAATAATAGAATGAGCAGCTGATAATGAGGTCTAGGGTTCCCTATTTATAGGGAACCAAAGGGTAAAGCTAGAAACCCTAGCCGCAGCCCATTTTCCGGATTATCTGTACGCGCGCCGCGACCAAGTCGTTTGCGCGCCGCGCGCCGCAATTCAACTATTGAATTTGTACGACTTTAATCCCTGACCTCCTGATTAATCTAATTAATGCCACATAAATTAATCCAATTAATTTCTGATTAATTATTAATCAAATAATATTATTTCTAATTAATATATTATCTTCATAATATATTAATAAACAATATCTTGATTTATTAGTCACATAATAAATCAACCCCTTTCTCTCTGCTTAACTTTCCAACAAACCTCCAGCCATGAGGGCAACCCAAATGGACTGTGCTACTATTAATTAGGTAAATACTAATTATTAGTCATGGCTTAGACACCTAATCCAACACAAATATCAATAACACCAACATGAACCCTACAACCAGGGATCAATGACTCCATAACTGCCCTCAAGGCCACAAAACCATGTTGTGATTCATAAACCTTCTCCCTAAAAACAAAATAGATTATTGTTATTATAAAACACTAGAAAAATTTTATAAAATGAAACAAATATTAAAAAAACAATAATACCTAGGATCGCGTACACCCAAAAATATACATCCTGCAACTCTTTCATCATTATGTTTAATCATTTGACTTGCATCAACATGAATTTTATCATAAGGAGAACGAAGTGGTGCAGCTGGCTTCATAATTCTTTTCGGTCGACTAGGACCCGAATCAAACGATTGAATTGGAACAGGAGAAAACACAATAGTTTCACCAAGTTTTCCAGATGATACGCTTACAGGAACTGTAGGGATTGGTGTTGTGAAATCATCATCATAAGCCACATTTGGATCAAGAATCCGCAACTGACTTATAACTTTACAAGCCTTGACTGCTTCTTCTTCAAAATCATCATCATCCCCATCTTCAATTATTTCTTTTCCAAATTTTTCCCCAACACCAGAAACTTCTAAGGAACGAGATGCAACTTGAGCATATGCTTCTTTCTCGATTTGATCACAAAAATTAGGATCATTCAACAATTGTGTTATACCATTTGGACTTCCATCAACTACCGCCTCATCTACTTCTGCATCAATTGGAACATCATCAACATTTTCATATTCTACACCATTTGAAACATTATTACCAACTTCACAATCATCTGCAATTTCCTTAACAACATTTGATTCTCCATCCAAAACAATATTCTCATAAAACCTATTAAACTCAAGATTCCGCCTTTTTGCATAATAAGATAATTCTTCATTTCCTGGAAATTGAACCCAGGCACATTTGATCCAATCATCTATTGTTCCTTTAACATCATCAAAGCTCTTAAACAAAAAATCAATCTTCAACTAAAAATCCTGAAAGAAAACAAATCATATATTAAAACCTGGAACATATTCAAAACTATAAAAAACGAATCTTAATTAATTTTCAAAATGATTCAAATATATAAAATATGAATCTTAAAAATCCGAATCTTCAAATTTACCTTCAAAGATTTCTTTTTATCAGCAACTTCTTCAAACTGAGGACAATGCACTTCATTATCTAGCCAATCATCATCAAATGAAGCATTCACCTTTACATTTTTACCTGTATAACACAAAAAATAAAATATGTTTTTAGAAAATATACAAAAATATTAAGAGATATAAATTAAAATAAAAAAAATACTATATAATGCATAATTCACCTTCATTTTGAACATTCTCATCCATCTTTTGTTTCCCTTTCCATTGATTCATTTTTTTCTTTTACTTTGTCTCCTATAACACATCCAACAACTATTGGATCTACTAAACAATATATAAAACTTAAAATAACAAATATATAATTTAAGAATTACAAAATATACCTTCATCATTTGACTTCTTACTTTTCTTAATTCGCGTCATAATATCACTAAGAGGCATATGCTCATTATCACCTAAACATAAATAAATTAAATTTTCTAAATTTTACAAAACTAAAATATAAAAAAATGTAAATATTATTAACTATATAATTTAAAAGATAATGAACCTTCTACAAAACTTTCATAGCTTTCAACAACTTTAACTTTGTCATACCCTCCTTTGTTAATACAATCTTTTAGCCTAACCTTGACCTTATCAGGATCCCAATAACATAGAGCTGGGAACTTTTTCACTTCACTTTTCGAATTAACTTTGGTACAATGTAGATATAGTAACTGCATCATTAAAATAAAAAAAATTTAATTACATTCAAATAAATATTAAAAAACTGTTAAATAAAAGCACACACACACACACACACACACATATATATATATATATATATATATATATATATATATATATATATATATATATATATATATATATATATATATATATATATATATATATATATATATATATATATATATATATATATATATATATATATATATATATATATATATATATATATATATAAACTTACAACTAGAAATGCAACCGGACCAGCAAATTGTGATGAACGATCCATCTTGAAATTCCTCTTGCTTTGTTTCAATGATTCAATAACAAAACCACATCAATCAAGATCCTTGACAGACACATCCTCTTTAATATTTTCCAAAAACTTCTGATTGCAAGTGCCCATTGCAGGTCCATCGATCATAATTGTGACAAATGCAACCAAAAAATTGATTATAAAAGAACGACCAGATTCAATATCTCTTTGAATGAATTCTTTCAAATCAGTGAGCCTGATCCTTTCCTTATCACCAGAAAATTGCTCCCTCCAAGCTTTGATTACAGGATCACATCTATTACTTTTCACAGGTACTTTCATTAGAACATGCCCCATTGGCAACCCATATATATCATGTACCGACTTTCTTGTAATGTGGATCTTCTGATTGTTGACATTAAGGACGTTTAATATTGGATCATATTTGTAGTACCCAAGAGCAAATCTTTCGATTAAAACGTTTAATAACAAAATCCTTCATAAACCCAAATCTTATATCCTCAACACATTTCTTTTGATTATCATTAAACCCTAAATAAATGTCTAATATTTGACTAGAAGGATTTCTAAAAGTAACAATTTTCTTCTGGTTACCAACATCATCCACCAATGGTTTTGAAATAAAATCATCATCATCATCTATCAACTGTTTTTGATCTTTTAAAAACTTACTCTTCTTCTTTGTTGTTTGAATGCTTTTTTTCTTTTCAGATGATACGACTATAACTTCCTTACTTTCACTCTTAGATTCTTTGGCTTTGAAAAGCGACAACCTCTTCCTTTTCTTACTAGAATTTACACATATAAACATATAAACCACAACAATTCAATTATCTGAAAACATACACTAAGATAAACAAAACAAAAATTTCAATAATACATGGACATATACAATAACTATAACAATATATAAATCAAAAACAATGTAAATCATCAACTTAAATTAAATATTTCTGATCTACAAACAATAGTAACACAAATAATCCATATGTCAGGTTTATCCAAAGACACTCCATTAATGAAAGTCAAAAAA
This sequence comes from Cichorium intybus, assembly GCA_023525715.1. Classification (NCBI taxonomy): domain Eukaryota; kingdom Viridiplantae; phylum Streptophyta; class Magnoliopsida; order Asterales; family Asteraceae; genus Cichorium; species Cichorium intybus. The sequence continues at coordinate 63,451,096 of CM042012.1, forward strand.
CCACAGATCTGAAAAATAGAATACTAGATTCTCTTACAATCACTGTGTATTCAGGTAAACTCATTTGGAAAACTTCCTCTTATAACATATCAACAAAAACAATTTACTTTAAACAGCAATCATGCAGCTGAAACAAAAACAGAGCATAAAAAATAAATATATGTAGTTACCTCCTTCATGACGTGAATGATTCAATCTCAAGTTTAAAAACACCTGAAATACATTAATAAACACAAATTAATAATATATAAAAGAACATTTCAAGGCTAAATACTACTAATCTTCACTAAAACGAAATATAATAAAATCGTTAAACCTAAAATAGAAGTAAAATACGAAAAAATAGAAGAATCCTCTAATTGATTCATTATATGTGATGAAAAATGTATAATGAAACCAAAACGATCGACATAAATCACACTACAAAACTCACATTACAGAAACCAAAATTTTACGGTTAATCAACTAAAAAACTCTAAAAACAAATAATAAACGATTTAGGTAAACATAAAAGAGGTTTTCAAACATTTACATACGTAATCGTAGCCTTCCTTGATCGATTTCACTTCACACATCCAACGAAGAAGAAACCATGATGAAACCACTTTGACATTAATGACTCGTAATCGCAAGAACTGAGAGAAGCATGGTGTTCATAGACGATGGTGGGTTTGAAAAGCAAAAGGACGTAAAGGCCCCTAAATAATTTACCCTTACAGAGAAAAGTAAACTGAAGTTCCATTTTATTTCAAAATGCCACCGCGTTTTTTAACATTTAAATCAAAAATTCAGTTTAATTTTAACCATTAATTTTTTAGATAAAAGGCTAGGATTTGTCCTCGCGGTTCTAACCGAATTTTGGGTTCCTAACCGATCCTCCTAATATATATATATATATATATATATATATATATATATATATATATATATATATATATATATATATATATATATATATATATATATATATATATATATATATATATATATATATATATATATATATATATATATATATATATAGGTTCCATTAAGAATGAAAATTATGTTGAGAATGCGAGAATGAATCTCAGCCACATATTTTTTTCTTGCCGCTCTAATGCTTTGGCACCGTCGGAGCGTTGACGCTCTAACGACGAGATATATATTATTATTCACATATGATTTTTACCACCACTTCCAACTTCACCACCTTCGTTACCACCACCACCATCGTCGCCGCTACCACCACGGCTGCTGCCGCCATCTCTACCACCACCGTCGCCGCCGCCACCTCTCCCAACGCCACCACCACCAACCACCACCGCTACTGCCAACGCTGCTACCTCCCCCACCACCGACGCCACCACCTTTACCACCACCTCCACCATCGCTACCACCACCCATCGCCACCACTACCACCTGCATCACCGCCGCCACCACCACCACCTTCGTCACCACCCACCTCCACCAACACCACCACCTCACGAACACCGTCGCCACCATCACCACTATCATCGCCACCCTCTATCGCCATCACCATCATCATCGCCACCCTCTACCACCATTCCGACCACCACAACCATATATGTATATTTATATATGTTTATTCATATATGATTATATGAATATTCATATAATCATATATGATTATTCATATATGATTATATGAATAATCATATATGAATATACCCATTCACATATGAATAAATCATATACGAAAAAAAACCCAGCTCGTCGTCGTGGAGCGGCGCGCGTCAGTGCTAGCACATCTAGTGACCCAGATTCATTCTCACGTTCTCAACATTATTTTCATTCTCAATGGAACCCTCCCCTATATATATATATATATATATATATATATATATATATATATATATATATATATATATATATATATATATATATATATATATATATATATATATATATATATATATATATATATATATATATATATATATATATATATATATATATATATATATATATATATAGGTTCAATACAGAACCAAATTAAATCACCTAACTGCAGAACCACATTTATAACCCTTGGATAATTATATCAATGGTCTAAATTAAAGAGGATGCACCAAAATAATTATACTCCTTATGCAGGGAATCCTATCCAAGCAAGGGCATAATGGGGTTTGTATCATTCTCATCTCCTTCATCTCGCTTCTTTCTCCTGTACTCAAACCACATCTCGCTTCTTTCCCTAAATCGATTTCAGAAGTAATCGATTTCACCGAAATAGCCATCAATCAGTAGCTATTTGTTGGATAATCCTCTCGGTGCTCCATGTTCTAGAGATTTTCTCTTGCAATTCAAGCAAAAGAGCTTACTTCAGACTTCTGGTGTGAAACCTAGTACATATGTTCATCAATGAACATATGTTCATCAATGAACATATGTTCATCAATGAACATATTGATCTAAACTTTCCTTTTCTCGTAACAGTTTAACGTTGCTTTCAATTTGTAAGGTGAAAGTAGCTTGTTAGACCTTACAATACAAATTCAACCTCTTTTGGGAATGAATGCGTGCCTTATCTTGGCACTACTATGATTAGATTTGTTGGCATCACAGTGATTTCTTCTTCTGTTTGCTGTGTAGACATTTTACTGGAGAAATTGAAAACACATGTTCATCAATGAACATATGTTCATCAATGAACATATTACGACGCAGTGGTTTCTTTCTTCTTTCTCGTATTTCTATTTTACCATCATACCCTCAATGAAGGAATCAAATCTAACGGTTAAGAACATGGTTCTGCAGTTAGGTGATTTAATTTGGTTTGGATTCGGTTTTTACCCCAAAACCGACGGGTTTTAGAACCAAAAAACCGAATTGATCAGTTTGGATTCGGTTTTTACCCCAAAACCGAACAAAACCGACCCATGGACACCCGTACATTTTGAACTACTTCCTCTATCACTCTACTTTCTACTATACACCAATTCCCTTTTTTGGTTACACCAAAGTAGTGCAAGTACAAGTAGATGGGTCAAACAAAGCTGGAAGCAAATACTCTCTTCCGTATGTACCATATGCATTAAAACTTGCACGTGTCGTCGGGTCCACCAACAATTTCCCTGGGTACCCTGGATACGCCCCTTTACCGTACACCCCCGCACAAGCCGATGCAGCTTCTAACGGTGCACCAGCATCCCCCTGATAATACCCATTCCCAAATGGGTTCGTAGCCGTAGCAGCCATGAGGCTAGCCAGGTTAATAACCATTCCGTCTACACCAACGTCGTCGTTTGGTGCGATCAGTGGTGCACCCTGTGGTCCGTACATGTGTCGGTGAAACGGCCATGCACATTGACCGGGACACTGAGTCACCGAGTTGCCAACCCAGATGTACGCAAACATGTAGTTTTTACCTTTCACATGCCAAGATGAGCCATGGCCATGGGTGCCACACCTGCCGGAGCAAAATCCGGCGACTGCCACGTCACTTGCCGTTAAAACTACGTTCACGGCGTTTCTTGGTTCACCCTTTGCAGCCAACTGGAGTAAGTGTTTGTCCGTTAAGGATTTACCAAGCGAGCAACCCGGGTCGGATACTAGTTTACCGAGCCGGAGTGAGGGTTTCTTGGTTTTGGAGTAGTATTTGTCCATCGTTTTCCACCACGTGGCGACAGATGGTTGGATTTGGGATATGGAGGAGAGGGAGGTGATGAAATCGGCGATGATGGCTTTTTGGGAGGGCTTGAAGTTGCCGTACCAATTAAGGTTGACGGAAATGTTGCCGGTGAGAAGGGAACCATTGTGGTATTGCAAAACGGGTGGCGAGTGGTGGGCTAACTCAGTGAGACGCCTAGAAGCTAATGCGGCTTGGAAAATAGAGAATACGAAGAGAAGTTGTAGGAAGAAAGGAGTACCGGAAGCCATTGTTGAAATTTTTTTGGTGATGAAATTGGAGTTGGGAAATCAGAAGGTATTTATAGCATTCAAACTGAATATCTAAAGAGAAAAAGGAAATCCTAAAGTTATTAATGGGGTTGCGGAGTTAATGAAGTTCCCATATAAACCTCATGCAATCTCCTTTGTGATCTTACTGATACAACAAGTCAACGACAGTTGTAGAATTAGATGTAAATTGGTGGATTTGTAGAAGTCAAGATTGTGTTTTTAAATTAGAAAATAATAATTAATAAGTTTCTGGTGGGCTTGGGGCTCATAATATAAATATAATATTTTATTTTGTGTTTAACTTTATGAATAAGTCTTACATATTAACTAAATACTATATTCGGGTAAGGCTTACGTTTATATATCGTTTGCCGTTTCCAAAAAAAAAAAACTAAATACTATATAAGAATATACTCTAACTAAAACTAAAAGTATACCGAGTGTGAATGGTAAGATATTCTCATAGTTGCAAAGTATGAAAGTATTCTGTTTCAAAACATATTAGGTAAACCACTACATCACTAATGTCACTTCCACCTCTTGCCACCCTGCAGTCGATGATGCCTCCACCTCCGATCACCCTACTACCGACGCAGCCTCCACTTCTGACTACCTTGTCAACTACGACGCCTCACCTTTGGCCACTATGTCGTCGCCGCTACATGTACCTCCAGCCACCCCACTATTGTTGTCGCCACCGCCTTGATCTCCGACTACCCCACCGTCTCCGACGCCACTTCCACATCCGGCCACCTCAACGCCCACCCCGCCTCACCTCCAGTCACCCCACCGACGCCGACACGTCCACCTCCAGCCCCTATCATTGACGCCTCCTCCATCCCTGGGCACCACTATCTCCACCTCTGGCCAACCTACCATCGTCACCTTCATCTCCGACGACCCCACCGTCAATGCCCTACCTCCCGCCATCCCACCGTTAACGCTGCCGCCTTCACCTCCGATAAGCCCATCGCCGCCTCCTTCTCATGGACATCACTGCCTTCACCTCTGGCCAGCCTACCATCGTCGCTTTTATCTCCGACGACCCCACCGTCGATGCCCTACCTCCCGCCATCCCACCGTTGACGGTGCCGCCTCCACCTCCGACAACCCCGTCGTCGTTGCCTCTTCCATTTCTGGACACCATTGCATCCACCTCTTTCCAGCCTACCATCATCGCCTTCATTTCCGAAAACCCCACCGTCGATGCCTTACCTCCCCCGTCCGACCGTTGGCGCTGCCGCCTCCACATCCGACAACCCCACCACCGCTGTGGCCTCCACCTTTGGCCCCTACTACTGATGTCACCTCCACCTCCAACCACCCCACCACCACATGTGACTCAACCTTCGGCCACCCATCGTCAACGCCGCCTTCACCTCCAGCCACCCTTTCGCTGACATTAGCTCCACCGCAGATTCCGTGTCAACTATTCTTTCATCAATTCTCCGTCCTTGGTTAACAATCAACGATTTAATGTCGATGGTTCTAATGTTTGTTTTTTTTCCAGTTTCATAAAGGTTTTGATATCCAACCAAACGAGTATGGAATTTTAAATTCTAGGATTTCAAATTATCAAGGATTTGAAATTCCATTGAATTTGAAATCCACGAACCAGACGTCTCCCCTGAGGGAATTAGAATCCAATTCTTTCAAATTCGTGTGTTTGATTCAAGTTTTGGTTGAAAGAATTGGAATATAATTCCACTAAAATGAGGGAATTGAATTCCTTAGTTTGGTGGATGGAATTGAAATGCAATGAATAAGGGAAATTGCAAGGTTACCATTATACATTTTCTATTACCTCTCAAATTAAAACCCTTTACCACCACCCACCACCACCACCACTACCACCCACTAACCACCACCCATCACCACCGCCGCCACAACTCACGGTAACAGCCCAAGTCCGCACGTACCAGATACTATCCACTTTGAGCATCCCGGACGAAAACTTCCCAGGGGTCACCCATCATGCAATTTCTCTCGCCCTGGCACGCTTAACTGCAGAGTTCTTATGGGATCTGCCTCCCTCACGACTTTAAAACGCGTCTGGTAACGGAGGTATCCACATCCTTTATATGTCATGTTTCATTCCCCTCCCCAATCCGGGTGCGCTAACCCTTCTCGTTTGTTTTCTGCTTCACCAACCATCCCAAAATCGTGAACCATGAGGGCCACCCTCACTACGCCATCGTCTACCACCCAATTCCGCCGCCCAGGGCGGCGCTGCTACTCTCGTTAATCCTCATCGGTTGAGGGGTTTTTGCTGATTTTCCGTCTTGCTACTTGAAATGCAACCTACATAGATCTTAAGAATTATCTTTCTCATCCCCTCTCTAGCATTTCTCGAATTTGATTGCACACATACGAATTCAATTTTGGCTTTTTAGATATGTGGTTGCGTGTTTGTGATTTTCGAGAGGGTGATGGCGTGTTTCAGACGATAAACACGCACACGCAGTTTTCCCCAAACTATGTGAATGAAAGTTAGGTTAGATTGGAAAATTATGAAAATACCCCTCCTTTAAATGCCTTAGAATATTGTTCAACATTAGCATCAATGTTTTTTCTAAACTTTACGTGGTCATAATTCTCACATGCGATATCCAAATTTCACAAACTTTATACCTTTAGAAAGGTGGGAACGAGTTTTAAAATTTCCTATTATTGGCTTAAGGCCAATTCTTTCTAGAATTTTATTTACAGTCCCTTGAACATGGGCACTTGGCCATTTTTGCCACTTTTTGACCATTTTGAAACCTTCATAACTCCTTCGTTATAAGTCCAAATGGCCTGAATCTTTTTCCTATATTTTTGTTATCTCAAATATTACCAAAGTCTCCTTGAGGATTTTTTTTCTCAATTCTTATTAGATTTTGAGATATTAATTTTAAAGACTGTTCAATAAAGTTTTCACTTTTGCTCATTTATTCCCCTTTTTACTCTTGGGTCGCTAAAACAAAATTCTAGTTGAGTTATTATTTCATCATAGCTTAATAAAAGGTTTTAACCCATAATTTTCCATTTTTTCACCTTATTGGACCATTCTGTCCTTCCATAGTACGTTTAATTTATTCAAGTATCAAGTTCCGTACATCGAATACTTGTAAAAAATTCTTATCTTTTATATATCCAACTTTTGGTTGTCACAATTATCTACCCCTTAAACGAATTCCGTCCTCGGAATTACTAAAATAGGAATGAGATTAACTTGCAATAACATGATCTCATATGATTTTGAACCTATCACCAAGTCTTTGATGAAATTCTTACTTGAATTTCCCAATGCTTTTAGAAGTACCTTTAGTAGTCAACCCTTTGATGTTATCCTTTTTTACTTCTCATGCTCCTTTCACTTAACTCATCATCACTAAAATGTATTTCTACTAGAATCTTTGGGGATTCCTCATTTGTATATGTCAAAATCAGTTTGACTTTTCAAAGTCGATATGCTATCCAATTACTTTCTCTAGATTACTTGGCACTGAAGCATAATTGCTTCCCTAACATAATCATTCTCCCACAATGGAGTGTACCAATATTCACGTAACGGAATTTTGGTCGTTTACCAAAAGTAACATTCTACTTTGTCACTCCTACTTAGCTGCCAGTCATAAGACTTTTATCTCCTCAAGTATTTCTTTCCTTCAAATCCTTTTATCTTAAGTGTCTTTGACTAATAGATCAGCCACACATAATAGCAATTCATCCTGATATGCATGTCACTTACATGCTTTCGTTAATCACCCATTTAATCCTTAAACTTTACTAAGTTCTAATCTCCTTGACCATTGGTCATCATGTTTCTTGTATCGCTGCCATGGTAATATTGTAGATGGTTAGAGAATTATATGTTTCCTTTTATTTTATGGGTAATAATGGTGCATTCACTACCTATGACTTATACACCAATATTTGACCTTAGCATTCATAATACCCTTCCATAACTCGAATATTAGCAAGTGTTTGACTCGTAACATCCACAAGCAAGCTTTCATCTCTTGAATGCATCTGTGATGATCGGGAACCTTGCTTTGACATTTCGATTAACTAAAGTCAACAACAGTCGATAGTCAATTTTTAGTCAATGGTTACGGTCGGATCGACCCTTAAACATGTAATACTTGCATTGATCGTTCAACAATCTATTTCAATATCAATATTCAATCCCTTGTATCATTATTCCATTGATGACATATGTGTCTGAAAGTAACTTATCATGTCTTTCATCGGCTCCTGATCATATATTGCATTCTTTTAATCGAGTCCTTAGACTTGATCTTGCATTATTCCATCAATATGACTATTCATGTGGTTAGGCATTCACGGTCTTCCCATCTACCCCTTAAACGGAAATGATGGGCATTTTCGTTTAAGGTTCAATTCCCTACATGATTTTCACATGTTAATAATCTATTTCCCTTTACTTATTCTTACTTTCCATAATCTAGTGATAACCTGCTGATACCATGTCACTTCTATGATATTCATTTGAATTATTTAACTTTCTAATAAAAATATCACTTCTGTGATATTCATACCATGGTGAGGAAATACTACCCTCAATATAATCCATGAAATGGTTTTCTAAAATTCATCATCCATGTGCTCAATATAGCACGACCGATAGGGCCATTTTGGTTTAACGTAATATGTGATTAACATGATAAATTAAGGTTTGTTTAACCAAGAATGACCTTACTTTTGATGGACTTGAGTGAATTACATGCAGGGATTAAAAATCGAAAATTTGGGCGAAAATTGCACATTAAACGGATATCGGAAGCGGAAGAAAAAGCTCAGCGTCCCAGGCCAGCGTCTGGCAGCGTCCCAGACGCTGGCCTGGAACTCTGGACCCATTTTGAAGGAAAAAGCAAGCCAAGTATGCGAGGAAGCCCTGTCAACGTATTAGGTGGTGTTTGGGACGCTGGACTAGGATGCCCAGCGTTTTTGGAACGCCTCGTCGTGGAACGTTGCTCGTCGTAAAGAGCTGAAGAGATACACACAGCGTCCCAGGGGCGTCTAAGACGCTGGCCTAAGACGCCGCCGCAAGGAATGCCCTAAACTGCCTTATTTAAGCTGCTCTATTTAATTATACTTTCACCCATCGACCCAAGGCATCCTCTAGACGGTTTTGATGCTTTTCCAAGGTCCAAAACATCCCCAAAACACATTCCAATAATCCCATTCACAAATCCAACCTCTTTTGCATCAAGATAAAGCCACAGTTCCTAAAGTTTTGAAGATCCAACCATGTTCAACAACTCCAGCACAGTGTTTGCATCAGTTCTAGTTATGAGCAGCTAAATCATCCCATGATCACAACCGGGAGTAGGCTTTGACTTTCTTTTCAGTATTGTATTCAGATTTGAACCTTTTGGATTCATGAACACAATGTTTGGATTGTTTGCTTTTAAATCACATGACTAGATTTACAGTACTTGTTCTTAAATTGTGATTGATTAAGTGTAACACAACTCTATTGTGATCTTCCCCACTGTGCCAAATCATCCAAGTGGTGTGTAGGACGGAGGGTGCGAATTTTACATAGTTTGATCCCAGATTTAGTCAGTAACAGTACGATTATGTCTGTGTAATCTGAATGAACGCAAAATTAGTAGAATCCGATATAATACAATGTTTAGGAATCAAAACTGAAACCGGGAGTGATCACCTTTTTTTTGGCTTGAATTAAACCTTTTGCAGTATCCGTTTGTATGAATTTGTTTACTTTTTAAGTTTGTTAGAACTAGTTGTTAACAATAAGCTCCTCATGGATTCGACCCTTACTTTCCCTAGCTATTTAGTGCGTTTAAGGTTTATTTTTGATTGCATCAACGACTGCGATCAACGACAATCATGAAAATCTTACTTATGTAAGGACAATGTCAATATTATTCTTTAGGTTGTGAATTAACAACTTACATCTCAAACTATTGCCATTAACCGTTGGGTAGACATGTCACACCTTCATTATCTAGACTTCTTAAAGCATCAGCTTTATATTAAACTCTAGCTTCGAGAGACGAAAAGTCCCTTGGAAACAACCATGAAGCCTTTAGAAATTCACCATATATACACAACCATAACTCAGTATAGCCAATGCGTCACTATCTTCTTAAGTCGCATCGCGACCACCTAAGCATCATGCCCTCACTTTGTTTTAGCATCTCGTCCACGGAGAATCCTGCTGAACATCGGCTTACCCTCAATCATAGCACTGTGACTTCCACCCAGTTGCGTCGTGACACTTACATGTCCATTTTAATGTCGGTTCCTCTGAACACTAGTTTGGGCAACCAACTTTCATCCCGATACGCTAAGATGGCAATCAAGTTACCATCTCGTAGTGATTCCCAAACAAGGCATAATATCCAGTCATGCTTAAATATTCTATCTTCTCAACCTCAATGCTTTAAGCAGCCAAACTTTGACACTAAGCTTAAAGCATACATCCTGACATACTTAGTTATTCGAACATGAAACATTTAGTACACTTACACATAGCTTAAGTTCATATAGACACCAAAGCTATAATAGAGTATAGTACTTGAAATTTTGTACCTTCGCTACTTTTCCATTTCCATTTATTCCCCCTTTAGGCATTTCACTTGCCATCATACCTAATAAGTCATCAAACTTAGGGCATAATCATTAGCCCAACCTTTCAGATACTTTTACTCATTATAGTCCTCCAAGTTTGGAAGTCATAACTCCCTTTCTTGACTATTTTTTTATCTTATACTATCATCTTGGGTTCTTTGCCTAGTACTTGCTTAGGCATTTTACTTTCATTTTCTAACCAACACGCATAATCTTAACTATTAATAGTTATTCTTGATTCCCATGGTAGTCCCTGAACGGTACTCATGGTTGCTACCTACAGACTTTCTTCCTTACTTGTATAATATAATCATAGGGTTTGTCATCGGATAACAAAACCCAACTCCTTATCCACATTTCAGGCAAACTACTTCATAACTCCCATTTGGGTGGCACATATTCATCATACTTCTTTAAATGTTCTCGTTCATACTTCATATTATTTTAATAAGCATACTTGTAGTATTCTTTACCAGATTCCCATGATTATTCTAATAAGCATACTTATTACATATGTATAACATTCCTATGTCATTCGAAAATTTTATCTTCTCTTTACCACATTTCTACATGTATCCTTTACCAGATTCCCATGATTCCTTCGTGATTCCACCAATCTCATACACATATCCTGTGATTATGATAATATGGGCCCATATTATCATAACCACCTATACATACTTGATTTTGGCATCACCACTAGGTCTCCTGGTTCACTAGTTCAATTTAGCTTAATACATTACGATATATATATATATATATATATATATATATATATATATATATATATATATATATATATATATATATATATATATATATATATATATATATATATATATATATATATATATATATATATATATTGTTAACATATATCATGGAATTTTATTGCTCATAAGAAAATACTTGCATAGTTATAAACAACTACGGGAAATCTACACATAATTCCCTAACAGTCCGACCTTATCTTCGACTCAGCAGTCTACCCGTCCTATAAGTCTGCAACCTATTCTAAGATCTTAGGTTTATCAACATATCTTAATATACATTTTATCATGGCCTTTACTTCCTTGCTTACGGTCTTATCGTAAGATCAAATTCTCACTTAAGCCTCACACAGTTTAAGCCTAGGTTCGAGTCTCGACACCTAGTTCACTTAAACTATGGCTCTGATACCATTTGTAACAGCCCAACTCCGCACGTACCAGATATTGTCCGCTTTCGGCTTATCGGATGAAAACTTCCCAGGGAGTTACCCATCATGGAATTCTCTCACCCGGGCATGCTTAACTTCATAGTTCTTATGGGATATGCCGCCCTTACGACTTTAAAATACGTATGGTAAGGGAGGTATCCACATCCTTTATAAGGCATGTTTCGTTCCCCTCCCCAACCGATATGAGATCCGGGTTCGCTAAACCCTTCTCGTTCGTTTTTTGCCTCACCAACCATACCAAAATCGCGAACCACGAGGGCCACCCTCGCTAAGTCTTGATCGGCTACCTAATTCTGCCGCCCAGGGCGGTGCTGCTACTCTCGTTAATCCTCATTGGTTGAGGAGTTGTCGCGTGCTCCATTCTCGCTTCTGATTTTCCATCTTGCTGCTTCAAACGCAACCCACAGAGAGAAGGGTTAGCGCACCCGGATCCGACATTAGTTGGGAGGGGAATGAAACATGCCTTATAAAGGATGTGGATACCTCCCATACCAGATGCATTTTAAAGTCGTGAGGGCTGCAGATCCCATAAGAACTCTACAGTTAAGCGTGCCCGGAAAATGGAAATTCCATGATGGGTGACACCCTGGGAAGTTTTCGTTCGGGAAGCCCAAAGCGGACAATAACCGGTACGTGCAAACTTGGGCTGTTACAAATGGTATCAGAGCCAGTGCACGGATCGATGGTGTTCGACGAGGAGGTCGAATCCCTGATGAGGGAGGAGAAGGGTTAGCGCACCCGGATCCTACATCGGTTGGGGAGGGGAACGAAACATGCCTTATAAAGGATGTGGATACCTCCTTCAGCAGACGCGTTTTAAAGACGTGAGGGCTGCAGATCCCATAAGAACTCTACAATTAAGCGTTCCCAAACGATAGAAATTCCATGATGGGTGATGACATCGCAGCGGTCGTCGTGCGGTCAAAAATAAGAGAAAACCTAACACACACTAGTATAGCGGTAGTCAGGGTCGATCCACAGGAGCTTCGTGGTTAGACTAGATGAGAGATTACCAACTAATAGTGTCACAGCTATAGTCGGAGGATATGATTTCTATTTTCCTAATCACTAGCAAATGAGGCAAGAAACAAACACTCAAGCCAAGCTAAGCTATGTCCAAATGACCTAGTTACTTTCTGAACTCAGAAGTACATCTCTGAATCAGAAGCAATTGAAGGCATCCAAACTAGCAAAACCAAGCACAACATAAACTAGCTAATAACTAAAGTTCTACTTGAACAATTACTAGCTAAGATTTAATGCTAAACCTACCCAAGTTAGCTACTATTTTCAGCAAAGGAAAACAGCCCCAACCGAGTCACAAACATAATCCAAACACAAACAAATAATCGAAACACAAACAATCATCCAAAATATCGAAAACCAATACTTAATGTAACCGAATGATTTCATTCACCAAAACCAATATCCAACATCAAATCAGTAACCAAATGTCTCAAAAACAGAAACCTAAGTGCTCAAAGTCAGTGGTTGTCACTCCCAAAGACTTTAGCTACAAAACTACTTGCTACTAAAAAGGAAATTAAATCCAAAAACATAAAATACCAATTGTGAGCTTGCTGAAATGAAATCCTGGAGTCAAAGAGCTTCTAGGTCGATGTTTATACCCGGTCTTTGCTAGGGTTTTCGGCTGGAAATGCCTTTATTTATAGTTGCAAATTTCCTGTGACCGCACCGCGCAGAAGTGAAATCCGCGGTGCGCGTACTTATCCGATCCCCGTTTTTTCGTCATTTGAATGTGTTCCACCGCCTTAAGCCCGCGTCGCGCGTAGTTGATTTCCGCGGCGCGCGTACGAGTTCTCTTGATTTCTCATTCCTTCCCAACTTCTTCCTTTTGCACGCTTTTAGTCCCTGTTTCTATTCTTTTTCTCCAGACAAGTCCTGGCACGAAAAGTGAGAACACCCAGACATATTTGATATAATTTTATCAAGAACAAGGCTCAACAACGCCTAAAATACTTGATATCACTAGGCGTTGTCAAACACCCCACACTTGTGCCTTGCTTGTCCCCAAGCAAGAGAGTTTTTAACAAATTATAATAAAGAATCAAACAATTTCTGACTGTGTTCAGTTTCAAAGTTTATTGCTCTTTTGAGTTAGAGTGGAATAGTTCGCGAAAACATAATTGAGTTGTTCTTTGGAATTCATGGCTTTCTAGAGAACCCTTGATTACAAAATTTCTGTCCACAATGAAGTGTACTTACTCATTCAGATTCTAAAGGCCATTAAGGAATTGTCCATGACTTTCGATGTTGTCCGTGTAACGAGCTTTCAGAAATACCATCCCAGACCAGACGATCTTAGGTGGTAAGGTACGTAAGGTCCACCCATTTTAGACCTACCGGCTCGAACAAGAAAGGCCACAGATTGACATTTCCTTCCTAAATTCCAATCCTAAAACAGCTCAATCTTCTAAACTCATAGAACTCCACTTATTTGACCAACTAATAGCATGATCACAAATAAATAGTATTCCTTGAAAAATACTAATGCTATCACAATCACAAACCATTCATTTCAAAATTGCAATTTATTAAAAATTTTGAAAAAGTTGCTAAAAATTGAAAAATCGTTCATTTCTGCAAAAATTTCAAAAAAATCTCTTTCGACCGTCCACACCCCACACTTAAAACCGTACAACGTCCCCGTTGTACAAAAATTATTTCAAAACAAGGGAGAAAGAGTTACCCTTTTTGGACGGCAGACTGCTTGGTGCTCAATATCACAGGTATAATTACGTACAATCGGATCCTTGATTTCGTATGCTGGAGTTGTAGTGCTACAGTGAACACGCCGGTGGTCAAGACAAGTGGAGGGGGCACGGTGACCCTACACTTGTCTGAGACAACTCCTTCTCAAATTAGTATATCATGCATCACTTAACAAACAAATTAAAAACAAACATGACAAATAAAATATGAACAAAATATATAGATAGAAGTGTCATAAGTTTATACATATATCCCAAAAATATAAAAAGAAAAGAAAAGGAAAAAGTACATCAATCACTGCCAGGTGGCCTGGAGGGTCCGGCCTCATGATCGTGGGCTCGGGCTGGGAATGGTCGGGGACGCTGGCCCTGCGCTGATGCAATCTGAAGAAGTACCTCCCCGATCCACTCGATCTGGTCCTCGATCCTGGAAACTCGGGCCTCCAGTCGGTGCATGGCGGCTGGATCCTCCTGTGGCTGTGTCGGGGCTGCGGGCTCTGGCACTGGCTCCGGCCTCCTGCGTCTCCTTCCAGGCTGGGCATATGCGGGCTGAGGTGCCTCAGGAGGCTCGATCGGTGCTCGGATGTACTGCCACGGGCGCTGCATCTCAATGAGCCGCATCCTCTCCGTGAAGTGTACTCCACTGAACTGGCAAGCTCTGTGGGGAACTGGAGGAAGGGGTGGTCCAATCTGAACATCATCTGCAAAAGAAAACACATAACACAATTTTTTTTTTGCAAAATTAGTCCTTTTCTTCCCCACCGCACCGCGGCGCGGCGTACGGCTGTTTCCAAACCCCGATCCAAAATCTCAATTTAACCTGCTAGAATTCAATCTAATCATACCACAAGGTAGCCTAAGTGCCGACTAGCTCATCTAGGGTCTCCATTTGGCCAAACAAACACCCTATAAGCTAGCATTAGTGATTCTAGGTTTTGAATTATTTTTGGGCAAATCACTAAAATTAACTATCTAATCGCTAGTTTTAACGAGTAATAGATAGTTAGAATAGCATACCTTGGTAGTAGAAACACAATAAGCAAGAAAAAGCGCAAGAAAATTTCAATCACCAGAGCTCCGAGTCGCGTGTGGGTTATGCGAGCCGCGGCTTACCTTTTAAAAGAGAAAACCGACTGATCGTTTACCGCGTCGCGGGTTTGTTCTTTACGCGTCGCGCGTGTCCAAATCAACCCCTGCGCATCGGGTTGGTTTACGATCCCGCGTTGCGTAATTCAAATACCCGCGGCGCGGACTTCAAAAATTTTCAAAACTTCTCAAATGACCCCACACTTATTTCAAACCACTAGTACCTGCAGAAAGTTTGATGTAATTTTTTGTATTTTATTTTTTTAAGAAATATTTCTTAACTTATGACACGATGGGTTGCCTCCCAACAAGCGCTAAGTTTAACGTCTTCAGCCAGACGTGGTACTCCTACTACAGCTACGGTGGATCGTACGCCTTCTTCATTCGCTGATTTTCAGCCACCACCGTCCCTTTGTTGACCAACTGCTCCTCAAACTTTCCTGGATCGAATGGCTTGTTGGTTCTCCTGTTACTGCCCAGTTGCTGCTTTCTGATTAACTCCTGTGAATGCTTGGAGGTAGCTTTGAACCTCCAAGCTCGGTCCTTCCTTCTGCATCTCTTCAAAGTCACTGACTTGATATGAAGCGCGCCTAGTGCCGCTCCCAGTAGTTGTTTTGTAAATTTCATTTTGCCAGTGTACCACGTGCTATCTTCAGTTTGCAATTTTGGCTTGCAATGCCAGTAAAGATTTTCCATTTGATTAGGATTGAAAGGCAACATATCAGGATGCTTCCATATGTCCTCATCGATGGTATTTAACACATCTAATTTTCCATTCATGAATGGATCATGAGTGGTGATAAAATCATGTTTTTCATTATTTTCAAAAATTAACTCGTCAGCATCAACTTCTTGATCCTCGTCCAACAGGTGGATCGGGACCAAAAGTGAGCGACTAGTTTGATCTAATGGTGGTACAAAGTCACCCATCATCAGATCCTTACTTCCAAGTTTCTCAAAATTTTCAAAAATTACAGGGTCGGGGGTAATATTGTCATCTACACCCCCTTCCTCAAAATCATCAACAATTTCAACAAATTCGGGAATTGTTGGGCTGGGATCTGTACTGTCACTTACAGTCCCCTCCACAACATCCTCATCAACCAAATTGTCTGATGATGGTACAGATTCACTCATCACCAGCTCAACATTCTCAAAACCCTCAAAAACATCAAAAGCTATTGAGTCAAAGGTAGCATTGTCACCTACAACCTCTTCCTCAACAACTGTTTCGACCACCTCAATGGTCTCTTGATTTTCCCACGGTGTATGCCCTTCCATCACATATTCAGGTGATGCAAGTTCACACACATTATCATTGGTATAAAAATCACTCACCTCCGGTTCGGGCGTAAGTGGTGAACATTTCCAATTTTCCTCTAACGTATCTAAAGAAGCTTGCACTTTTTCAAGAGCTTCAGCCTGGTCCTTCTGCTCGTGGTAGTTGTTATACATGAGTACCCAAAGTTGGGCCCAAGTTGCATAATTCTCAGGCTGAGATGACTCCTCGGTCCGCCATCCATTGTCATCGGGTGATCCATTGTAGCAATCATCCTCGTAATAGGTGTCGGTCGGATTTTCATAATAATCATACTGATCCGGGTACATGTAATCACCCATCATAAGGATGTACACATACCAAAAATCAGCAAACTAAAATCAAACATAAAAATCAGAAACTAAGTCCTACAAATCACCTAATCTAAGCGCACAGCTCCCCGGCAACGGCGCCAAAATTTGACATCGCAGCGGTCGTCGTGCGGTCAAAAATAAGAGAAAACCTAACACACACTAGTATAGCGGTAGTCAGGGTCGATCCACAGGAGCTTCGTGGTTAGACTAGATGAGAGATTACCAACTAATAGTGTCACAGCTATAGTCGGAGGATCTGATTTCTATTTTCCTAATCACTAGCAAATGAGGCAAGAAACAAACACTCAAGCCAAGCTAAGCTATGTCCAAATGACCTAGTTACTTTCTGAACTCAGAAGTACATCTCTGAATCAGAAGCAATTGAAGGCATCCAAACTATCAAAACCAAGCACAGCATAAACTAGCTAATAATGCTAAACCTACCCAAGTTAGCTAAACCTACCCAAGTTAGCTACTGTTTTCAGCAAAGGAAAACAGCCCCAACCGATTACTAGCTAAGATTTAATGCTAAACCTACCCAAGTTAGCTACTGTTTTCAGCAAAGGAAAACAGCCCCAACCGAGTCACAAACATAATCCAAACACAAACAAATAATCGAAACACAAACAATCATCCAAAATACTGAAAACCAATACTTAATGTAACCGAATGATTTCATTCACCAAAACCAATATCCAACATCAAATCAGTAACCAAATGTCTCAAAAACAGAAACCTAAGTGCTCAAAGTCAGTGGTTGTCACTCCCAAAGACTTTAGCTACAAAACTACTTGCTACTAAAAAGGAAATTAAATCCAAAAACATAAAATACCAATTGTGAGCTTGCTGAAATGAAATCCTGGAGTCAAAGAGCTTCTAGGTCGATGTTTATACCCGGTCTTTGCTAGGGTTTTCGGCTGGAAATGCCTCTATTTATAGTTGCAAATTTCCCGTGACCGCGCCGCGCAGAAGTGAAATCCGTGGCGCGCGTACTTATCCGATCCCCGTTTTTTCGTCATTTGAATATGTTCCACCGCCTTAAGCCCGCGTCTCGCGTAGTTGATTTCCGCGGCGCGCGTACGAGTTCTCTTGATTTCTCATTCCTTCCCAATTTCTTCCTTTTGCACGCTTTTAGTCCCTGTTTCTATTCTTTTTCTCCAGACAAGTCCTGGCACGAAAAGTGAGAATACCCAGACATATTTGATATAATTTTATCAAGAACAGGGCTCAACAACGCCTAAAATACTTGATATCACTAGGCGTTGTCAGGTGACCCCTGGGAAGTTTTCGTTCGGGAAGCCCACAATGGACAATATCTGGTACGTGCGGAGTTGGGCTGTTACACTCACCACCACCACCGCCGCCACTACCACCACCACCACCGTCACGCACGACACACCATCACCGCCGCCACCACCACCACGCACCGCCGTCACCCACCACACACCACCACCTCCATCACCATCACAACCCGCTATCACCACCACCCACCACCACACCACCTACCATCAAAGTAAAAGTATGCAAAAAACAAGGACAAAACGTGTCATTTACATGAATTTCAATTTTATTTCATGCCAACCAAATAGAATATGAAATTTGATTCCAATTTTCGACATATAATAATACCTTGACAGATTCAACTTCTTTCAAAAACATTCTGTGAACCAAACGTCACCTAAAACTTCAAAACAAAATCATATTCCAGAGACAAAATGACTTAAATTTAGGATCCATAAATGAAAAATCCTTGTGTTTTTATTAATACTATGTTAATTAAATGATTTTAGTAGGACCGATCATTACTTTTTACTCCACAACCACTACGAGGTTTACACGTATCAGCGACGACAAAAAACACCGGCAAAGAGGTGTTTTGTCACCGTTATAAGTATTAGCGGCGACGTGTGGCCAGTAAAAAGTTGCCTCTAATATAACATCGTTATTGCTCTAAGGTCACCAGTAATAGTGTCGTCGCTAATACATGTCACCACCATTAGTACATGTCTATACACTTATCGCGGTCAAAACTATAATAGCGGTAACATACATATATTTAATTTAGCGGTTCTTGGGTGGTATAGCGGTAGTATATCGGTTTTTATTATATGTAGAATTGATATATTATACTATTACTAATAGAATTAGTATGATAAAAGTTATATAAAAATATCACATGAGGCTTAATATATAATATTTTACTGTGATAGCAAAATTTTTACAACAAATATTTATCAATCTCATATGAACGATACAATATATCCACATTTTATAAAAAAATATTAAGCTAGTAAAAAATAAAAAAACATGTGATTACGTTAAATTTTTTTTTACTTACATGGTGCAACTTTCATTTCACTGCTATCGCGGTTAATCGCGGTATTTCACAATCCAAAATCGCGGTAAATCTCGGTAATTGCGGCGGTATTTGCAGAACCGCTATAATTTACCGCTACAATGGACCGCTATTTTGTCTACCTCCACTAACTATGATACCACCGCTATCCCTACGAGATTAACTGCATAGGTACCTGTTTGCCGCTAATAATGTCATCACTAATGCCTATATCATATTTGATGATGACGTGTCACCAGCAATGTGCGTCGCCGGTAATAGTGTCTATGTGTCGCCGCTAATGCTTTTTTTAAAGCAGTAAATACTAAATATTTCTTTTACAGAAAAACTGCAGATATTACAAAAGTATTTGAATGGTCCGAAACAGTTTGTCCAAAAAACAAAACATAATAATATCCAAAACTTAAAATAAAACAAAGTAATATCGCATACACAAAAAAGTAATATGTGTTGTCATCTTCATCCTCCTAATTCCCGAAACACTTGTTATTTCCTCTGCAATGTTCTGTATTCTGCTGAATACAAATTCCGAATACAGATGCATCAATTGTGCCAACATATCTTTATAAGTCACATCCGCAAACATTTTCTCAAGTTCATCCTTCAAATTAATAAAAGTGTACATTGTTAGTTAAAATAAAAGTATAATTTACAAAAATATTATCATATATAAACCAACATATTACCAAACTACTAAATTAACAAGGTATTAAGTACTTAACATTTAAATACTCAACAATTAAGATAAATACCACATCACAAAAAATGATTTCTAAACTAACATTTACTAAAGTATCAACATATATAGACCAAAATATTAGCAAACTAGTAGAGTAACAAAGTATTAAGTACTTAACAATTAAGCACTTAGCAAATAAGTTCTTAACAATTAACTACTCAACAATTAACATTTACCAAGCTAACATTTACCAAACTACTAAAGTAACATTAACCAAAGTTAACAAAGTAGCATGTATTCATCGATCCTTAATTAAGACTGTTGATGACTAAAACCAAAACACTCCTTACCCAAAACCCTCATTATTGTTGGAATACGATAGCATAAAAACAACGCAGCTGAAACAAAACTTAAAATCGTATTCATCCACGATCACATCACAGAATCACACACACTTTTGCAACTGTAAATGAAAAAGGGTTCATGAAGTACCTTTTAAGATCAGATCTGACCTTGTTAGGATGACGAGAGCTCAAAGTAGAACTCCTCTAATGTAATCGCACCCAAGACAACGATCCAGCACCTGTTGATGTAGTATATACCTTTGCTTGAAGTTTTAGCACGTAATAATTAGGATTTATGAAGAAATCGGCCGTATACTGAGGGTGGGAAGGAGGGTGACGAATTTTAGGGTTCTGGGATGCCTTACAACTCAGATCTAAGGTTGTATTTAGAGTGCATCTCATCATTATCTCCTCCCTTGTGGATAATGACTATTTGAAATTCAACCTGTTGATAATTTCACTTTAATCCTTTATCCCTTTTTTAGTTTCTAATTAATATACCTTTACTTGGTATATTGACAACGCCTAGTAATATCAAGTATTTTAGTCGTTGTTAGGCCCTATTTTTGGTGAAATTATATCATATAAGAATTAGTATTCTCACTTTTTGTGCTAGTGCTTGTTTGCAAAGAAATGTTATAAACAGGGGTTAAATGCGGACAAAATGAAGAAGTTTGAAGATAAAGTCAAAAAGAGTCGACTGGACACACACGCCGCGGGTGTGCATGCGTGCGCGACGCGCCACGTCAAAAGTAAGGTGGTGGAAGAAATTCAAATGACGAAAAAACGGGGATAAGGCTCTACGCGCGACGCGGCTAGAGGCCTTACGCGTCGCGACTTCTTATTTTTCACAACTATAAATAGAGGCTTTTATGTCGAATTCCAGAGGCTAAGATCAGACCCTAAGGTGGACTTACGTTGACTTTCACTCAAGTTACGAGATTTCAGCAACCCATTGTGGTATTTTTATGTTTTCACTTTATTTTTAATATTAGTTTAGTAGTTTTTAGCACGAAGCTTGATGTTTCTCGATAGTAATAACCAGTAGCAGTAGGTTAAAGCTATTTATTTTTGTATTTTACTATTTGGGATGTTCTGGATTGGAGTTTAATAAAGTTTATCATTCGGTTTATGTTTATTTACACTTTTTACCTTTATTTATGCATGGATGCTTTGAATGCTTTTCTATTGTCTTTTTTGTTTCTGGATTCTGAATATACTTTCTGATTTCAGTAAGCAATCTAGTGTTAGGAGTTGGTTTAGTTTCAATTAGTTTATGTTTGATTTGGACTTTGAGTTTGGAATTGTGTTTTTGGATTATTTTGGTAAAGTGCAAGTTAGTCCCTCTGGCTGTAGTGTGACACTACAGTTAGTGTGACACTACAGTTAGTAAGCTATCGTCTTGTCTTGATCACGAAACTCCTGTGGATCGACCCTGACTACCACTGTACTAGTGTGAGTGAGGTTTAGTTTACTATTTTGGACCGCACGACGACCTAGGCGTGTCAAAGTTTGGCGCCGTTGCCCGGGAGTTGTGAGCTTAAGATAGGACGATATGTAGGGAGGTGTTTCTTATTTTTAGTTTTAGTTTTGAGATTTAATTTTGGTTAGTATTTTTGTTTTGGTTTTTGTGGGCGTTTTTCACTAGTGCATGCGTACCCGTCGGGGTGGGTATTCATCACCCTTGCTTTTTGACTCTGAATCGAGCGAACCGCGTGCAATAACTGTGTGGATAGGCGTTTAGGTAAGATAAGTCCCGGTAGTGTTAGTATAGAGGATGTTACCAAGGAGCCCATGGGCGAGGTAACACGGGGAATCCATTTATACCTCCAGTGTCAGAATTTCATTTTGGTAGCACGAGTGCTACTGGTGGTGCGATTTCAGCCCCCGTATCGATACCATCACGCACTCCGCCTTCAGTTCCACCTTTAGGACAAACCACAACCAACCCTTTTTTCGCTGCGATGGCTTTGGGAGCACCGACCCGAGATGGCAACCCACCGCCACGTCAGCAAACAACCATTTCTCAACCACAACAATCATAATCATTACAACCACAATACCAAGCACCCATATTTAAACCACAACCTGTTTTCTGAAACCTACCACCGCAAACCCAACAACATTTACAACCACAACAACCTCCACAGCAATATCAATACCAGGAGGTCGAGCATGGATATGACGATGAGGATGAAAGATGAATTCCTCCACAACAGCAGCAACAACAATGGAACCGAGGTCGGGGACCTCCAAGGAGAATGCAACAACCGCAGCAACCGCAAGGTCAACCAGGTTACAACAATGATCACTATAACGGTAATTTTGTTTAACCTTTATATTTTGCACAACCGAGAGGGTAATCGGTTGCGTCACACTTCCAACCTCGGGAGTATGACGATGCATCACCCATATATATTCTTGAAAATGTAGATGCTCAAATAGAAATTAGGCCGCAACTTTAAGGTATATTGGCTGAGTTTAGGGGTTACAAACAAGATGATCCATACAATCACTTGTATGAGTTCATAGCCATAGCTAATGCCAATACCCCTAGGAACACCAACATGGATATCTTTAGGTTGAGACTGTTTCCATTCACTTTGAAGGATAAAGCCAAGTATTGATTTACTTCGCTTCAGCCTAATAGTATTACCACATGGGAGCAACAAAAGGCCAAGTTTTTACAAGAGTTCTATCCGGCAAGTAAAACTACAAAGATCAGGCGGGCCATCTAAAATTTCTAATAGAAGCCTGGGGAGGCATCCACGAGGCTTTTGAGCGGTTGAAGGAATTGATGCGTTCTTGCCCTCATCACGACATTCCAAAGTGGCAACTGGTGAAGCTATTCTTTGAAGGTCTGGACTTGACAAACCAAGCAATGATCAATGCATCATCCAGTGGGACCATTATGATGCAGGATCATGATGATGCCTGGCGATTTTTAGAGCAACTCAGCAATGGATCGAAAGCGAATTTTTCCGCCAGGAAGCCTGTGAGTACAGCCGCAGCAGTAGGAGCAGATGCGGACCGGAAGAAAGAAGTAAAAAAGGAAATTGGTGAGTTGAACCGAAATTTCGATAGGTTAATGTCTACTTTATAGAATGGGCCACAAAGTCAGCAACATGGTGGCCAACAAGGACAAAGGACCCAGGATGTGAATCAAGTTTTTGGTCAATGTCAAGGACAGTACAATAATGGACAATCTCACAGACCTTACAACCACGGAACCCAAAATTCCTACAACAATAGACAAAATATTTACCAAGGTCAGCCATCCAATCAAGCTAGACAGTTTCATCCTGGGAACAACAATAGTAGACCGAGTGGGAGTGACAACAACAACAACAATAGAGGGCAGACTAATGCTAGCAACAATGCTCTAGAAAGTCAAGAGAACATGATTGCTAAGATGTATGATTTGTTCAACGCCAGTCAGTAGAAAACTCAAGCAAATGCCAAGACCATTGCCAATATGGAGAGGCAAATAGCTCAGATGGCCGAGGACCAAAGGAAAAGGGACAGTGGCAAGTTGCCCAGTACTACAGAAATTAACCCAAATCATACACAACGAGCTGGGAAAGAGCATGTGAATGCAGTTGACACAGAATGGAGAAAGATCACTAAAGAAGATTTGTTAGGTAAGGAAGAAGAAGTTAAGACTGAGGAGAGTAAGTAAGAGGATAAGGAAGAGGATCAAGTTAAGGAGGACGAGGAAGTCCATAAGCAGGAGGAGCCTATCAAGCCGATTGGGCCATCGATCAATCAGCCTTTATGGGATGAGCTGAAGAATGCTCCTGAAGATACAGGGATTCTTCAGGAGATGTGTGAAAAGAATGGGAAATCCAAGACGCCTACACCTGATATGGTGAGACTGGCGGTTAAGGCAAAAGAGGCTTTGTTGGGGACACTGCCTAAGAAAGAAAGAGATCATGGATCGCTGTTGATTATAGTGACGGTGGGAGATGTTGTCATTAGGAATACCTTGCAAGATTTGGGAGCAAGTTTTAATGTGTTGCCAGGATACTCGTATGACAAGTATAAGAATGAGGAGCTAGAACCTACAAAGATGGTATTGCAGCTGGCAAATCAGTCAATGAAGGTTTTAACGGGGCAAGCTTACAAATGTGATCGTCAAAGTTGGTGACTTCTTTTATCCCGTTGATTTCTTGGTAATAGGGTATGAGAGCCTAGAAGATGCACCTGCGTTAATTTTGGGACGTCCATTTTTAGCCACAGCTGGGGCTGTAATAGATTGTAAGACTGGAGACTTGGATATCTCCTTTGGAACAAGGAAACGCAGGCTGAATATGTTTGGATGTCCAATATCATTACCGCCAGGGTATAATGACAAGTACTTAAGCAACAACCCACTCATGGCACCGGGGGTAAATGATAAAGGAAAGATATGGACACAAGAAGGTGAGGGTGGAGGAGAAGAGATTTTATGGGAGGCAAAGCAACATCTGTTGTCAACAGTGGACAAGGTGCAGTTGCTCGATATGATGGAAATGATGGAGTTGAAGCATCAACAATATGAGAAGGACACATGGTGCAGGGAGGCAAAGGTCTTCCAGCTCCTGGATGCTCAGCAACAATGGATTAGTCAAGTGAGCGATCAAATGACACAACTTACATCTTTGCTGGCGACGATGGTTCACAACTTCGCACCCGGGATGAAGAAGATGATGCCACCAGAAGATCATGAAGATTAGGAGGAACCACGTCTGGCTGAAGACGTTAAACTTAGCACTTGTTGGGAGGCAACCCATCCTTTATAGGTTAGGTATAGTGTTTTTTAGGAGTAATTAGCAGAATATTATCATCATCATTGCAGGTATTGGTAGTATGAGGCAAGTGTGGGGTCACACAAGGAACTTTGGGGAATTTGGAAGCCACGACGCGGTAAGGAGAATGGCGCGACGCGGGATCGCACGGTAACCCGATGCGCAGGGGTTATTTGGCGACACGCGCGACGCGCAATGCATCCAGGCGCGCCGCGGAATTCGATCGATCAGAAAACTCTTTATAAGGCGCGATCATCCATTCCTTCAGTTTCCTGAGATTTTAGACGATACACCAGAGTACGTGGCGCGGAGGAATGAGTTGAGTACCCGTCGGGTACTCGAGGCGATCGTGCTGGACCGGGATATTTTGACATAGGCTGGACTATGGGCCGAGTTGGAGCCATTTCTCCACCGTACCTGGTCCCACAGAGGGTTCACGTTCACTTGGCACGGCTAGGAGAGGGTGATGGGAAACGATGAGGATGTGGTCTACACGGAGCTTCTTCTGGAGTTCCTTTCGACAATTCTTTATACGCCAGAGTCACGGTCCCGGATGATCAGATTCAGGTTGGGCGGAGAGAGTAGGGAGTGCAATCTCCAGGAGTTTGGGAGACGCGTAGGGATTTACACAGCGTAGGAGCTAGAGAGCCGCCATTTTGTGCCTTTTCTTCGGGCATGCATTCCGGGACAGCCCGATCGAGAGGGCAACGCTGTTATTTGGAGGACGATGTCCAACGTCCAGTTCGAGGCGGGGTCGGCCAGGGAGAGCCACCTCCGCAATCTGCTGCACCGCCTTATGCACCGTATCATATCCACTTCTGTCATGCAGAAGCAAGGATGTGAGAAGGTGTCTGGAGACGACACGACCTTCATATGGGCGATCTCCGACCCCACCAGGTTCCTTCATTTGCTATATGCACTGGCGATCTCCTTGTCGACCTGAGCAGCGGGTGTATCTAGAAGCAGCCCTATGGCCGGCGGGCATTTCATTTCCCGCTTGGCCAGGTCATATAGCATTCTTACTGCTGAGATCATGGGGCTCATCCATCAGCCACGTGCGGGTACATACATGAGGGTGGCAATAGAGGCACCACGGGCACCCCGACCAGCCCATGCACAGGAGGAGGGACCAGCGAGGCGATGCCGGAGGGTTGAGGCACTATCTGAGCAGCCACAGCCGCAGCCATCAGAGGTGATGGCTGCATTACATGACGTGAGAGAGAGGATGATGAGGCTGGAGGATCAGCAGGTATGGATGGGGGAGGTACTACTAGAGATGGCTTCCCAGCAGGGACGATGCCCACGACCCTTTCCATCTAGAGCTCACGATGATGAGGCGGGTCCATCTGGGACACGCCAGGATGATTGATGTATTTTCTTTTCTACTTTTTGAAAACATTGTACAAAACTTATTACTATCTTTTGCTATATATTTTGGTTATTTGTTTGTTTTCTTTTTGCATTTAATTTGTTTGTGAGTGTTGCATGTGAATACCATTGAGGAATTTGTGGAGGAGTTGTTTCAGGAAAGTGTGGGGTCATTGTGCCCCCTCCGCTTGCTATGATCACCAGAGTGTTTACTGTTGCGCTACAACTCCTGGAAATCTGAATCTAAATCGTGAAGAGTTCATGTTTTTGTAACCTGTGACAATCAAGTACCATCAAGCAGTCAACCGTCTAAGGGGTAACTCTTTCACCCTTGTTTTAAAATAATTTTGTACAACGGGGACGTTGTACGGTTTTAAGTGTGGGGTGTGGACGGTCGAAAGAGTGTTTTCTTAATTTTTTGCGGGAAATGAGTCATTTTCAAAAAATTTAGCATCTTTTTCACAATTTTTTAATAGATTGTAATTTTGAAACGAATAGTTTGTGAATGTTATAGCGTCAGTATTTTTCGAGAAATACTATTTAGTTGTGATCATGCTATGGTTTAGTCAAATAAGTTGAGTTTTAGGAGTTAGAAAATTGGAATATTTTAGGATTGGAATTTAGGAAGGGACTGTCAATCAGTGGCCTTTGTTGTTCGAGCCGTTAAGTCTAAAATGGGTGGGACTTATGCACCTTGCCACCTAAGATCGTCTGGTCTGGGATGGTATTTCTGAAAGCTCGTTACATGGACAACATCGAAAGTCATGGATAGTTCTTTAATGACCTTTAGAATCTGAATGAGTACGTACACTTCACTGTGAACAGAAAATTTGTAATCAAGGGTTCTCTAGAAAGTCATGAATTCCAAAGAATATTCTGGTTAAGTTTGCAAAAACGATTTCACTCTAACTCTGGGGACAATAAACTTTGAAATTGAACAAATTTAAAAATTGTTTGAGTCTTAGTTAAAATCGGTTAAAAACTCTCTTGCTTGGGGACAAGCAAGGCAGAAGTGTGGGGTGTTTGACAACGCTTAGTAATATCAAGTATTTTAGTCATTGTTAGGCCCTATTTTTGGTGAAATTATATCATATAAGCTTGGTATTCTCATTTTTGTGCTAGTGCTTGTTTGCAAAGAAATGTTATAAACATGGGTTAAATGCAGACAAAATGAACAAGTTTGAAGATAAAGTCGAAAAGAGTCGTCTGGACACGCGCGCCGCAGGTGTGCATACATGCGCGACGCGCCACGTCAAAAGTAAGGCAGTGGAAGAAATTCAAATGATGAAAAACGGGGATAAGGCTCTACGCGCGACGCGGCTAGAGGTCTTACGCGTCGCGACTTCTTATTTTTCACAACTATAAATAGAGGCTTTTAGGTCGAACTCCGGAGGCGAAGATCAGACCCTAAGGTGGGCTTACTGTGACTTTGACTGAAGTTTCGATATTTCAGCAACCCATTGTGGTATTTTTATGTTTTCACTTTATTTTTAATATTAGTTTAGTAGTTTTTAGCTCTTAGCTTGGTGTTTCTGGATAGTAACAACCAGTAGCAGTAGGTTAAAGCTATTTATTTTTGTATTTTACTGTTTGGGATGTTCTGGATTGGAGTTTAATAAAGTTAATCATTCGGTTTATGTTTATTTGCAATTTTTACCTTTATTTATGCCTGGATGCTTTGAATGCTTTTGGATTGTCTTTATTTTTTCTGGATTCTGAATATACTTTCTGATTTCAGTAAGCAATCTAGTGTTAGGAGTTGGTTTAGTTTCAATTAGTTTATGTTTGATTTGGACTTTGAGTTTGGAATTGTGTTTTTGGATTGTTTTGGTAAAGTGCAAGTTAGTCCCTCTGGCTGTAGCATGACACTACAGTTGGTAAGCTATCGTCTTGTCTTGACCACGAAGCTCCTGTGATTCGACCCTGACTACCACTTTACTAGTGTGAGTGAGGTTTATTTTACTATTTTTGACCGCACGACGACCTAGGCGTGTCATATATTAATAAACTTAACTGCTCAAGTTTATTTTCGATCTCTTTTAGGTAAATTGTCTCTTGCATGTAACCTAAAAGGACCCTACTATTTATAGTAATATTTCCAACTTGTTATAATGATAGGAATATAACCAACAGTCTCCCACTTGCGCTTGTTATAACAATTGTATGGTCTAATATTCCCTATCCTAGTAAGGTGTATGCCATCCTAGATAAGTGTCGTGTTCATATAATGAAAACAGCCTTTAGGCAAGTGATCAAACATTCCTTTGTTCTACAAGATATCCATATGACCGTCTGACATGGAATTTTGTCAGTCTCAAGCATTCAAGATCATGTTTCCCGATAGAGATTTGTGATGACTACAACAAACTACACTATTGATTCTATATCAATTCAGTCTCGGTACGGTCGTACACTTGCTGTCAACACCAAATCATCGAGGGGCCCATGGATATCGCTTCTCTTGTTAGGAAGAAGGAAAAAATAAACTTTGAATACACGGATCTCGCCTACTCATCATGTCATACCTGGACATTCCCTGTATGGCTGCCAGTTACGGACAACGTTGGAGAAAACCAAGTCATAACAGACTGCAGGACTAAGAATCAATGCATCTCCGCTTGAAGAATATAAGATATTACCATCTTATAATTACTCGTGACAGATTCCATGAAGTAATCTCTAAGTACGGGTTACTCCAATACTTAATCCATATTAAGTACACACGAGAATTAGCGCATCTCTATGCTATGTCCATCTCTATTGACAATCCACTAATTCCTCATGTCTGCCTTGAATCAATACTTACTTCCAAAAGTATGACCGACTATGGATTGTTTGAATAATAATTAAATTATTCAGGAAGTCAATAAGACACACAAAATCGGAACACAATGATAAACTAATGAAATGACTCTCTTTATGCATATATTATGTTCTCCACATAATAATCTTCAAATCAAATAGAGTTTTACATTTCTTAAAACCAATTCATTTGTAAATCTAATACAAATGGACTTAGCACGACGATCTTGCTTAGTCCGTGACATTAACTTAGTGATTAGATAAGCTATCTTGCCTCTAATATAACTTTATTAACTAAGATGTCTTGTTTGGTAAGAACCCGGATCCTAGCTGCGTACAGAAACCATCTCTATTTGTTTGGAAGCTAGTATCAGTGTGCTTCTTTACACTTAGTTCTTCCATACTATAATGGATCAAGAACAACTTAAACATTTAAGATATTTCATGACTTCCATCCTTTAACTTTGGCAAGGATTAGCCTAATGTCAACTCATTATGCTCAAGGCATATGATACATTAGGTCTCGTACATTATGCGAGTGATCCATATGCAAGTGAATACGTGACTCAAGTCATCTCATCCAGAATCTTAGTGGAACTAGGACTCTAAGTTTCATTTAGTCCTAAACCCATATACAGAAACTTGAATACCTTATAGGAGTCTTGTATCTTTAGATCCTGATTATTCATGTACTCTATCTTATCCCTTTGAAGCAATCAGTTCTATCCACATAGATCATAATGATTCATGTGCAATAGGTCACTCTCATGTCATTTGTAGCATAGCAATTCTCATTTATTTCATATTTCTCGATATATGGACGTTTACATGAGAACTTTGCTATCTGCTTACAACATAGGGTAGACTTCAGTGCTCCCACTAGCACTAACATGTATATGGTTCACTTTTGTTTCTCAAATCCCTATGAATCACTAAAGTCTATATACATAGATCACGATGCTTCATATGCACTAAGTCTATCATGTGGCATTTTAGCATAGCGATTCTCATTTACTTCATATATCTCGAGATAGGGACGTTACATGAGAACTTTGCTATCTGTGTACAACATAGGGTAGACTTCCGTTCTCCCACTAGCTTCGACATGTATATGGTTCCCTTTTTTTCTCAACCAGCCAAGCTCTCTTGACTTTCTCATCGAGACAAACATCCATTTGCAAGATGCTTGTTCAAGTCCATCTATAGACTTTTCAAGCTTACACACTCTTATTCGGATATTTAGACTGTACAAAACCGAATGGTTATGTCATACACACATCCTTTTAATATTTTTCGTTTAGGAAAGTGGTTTTTACATCGATTTGCCATACTTTATAATCACCGACCGCTAATGTGGCACACAATATCCAAATAGACATGATTATTGCCACTGATGAGAAGGTTTCCTCATAATCAAGCTTTGTATATGATTGTAACTCTTCGTCACCACTCTAGCTCTCATGTGTGTATTCTTTATCCATGTATGTCTTCTTCTTAAAGACCCATTTACACCTGATTGTTTAAGATCAGGAGTGTCATCAACCAAGTTTCAAACTTGGTTATACTTCATGGATTTCATCTTGCTCTCCACAACCTCTTTCTTTAAGGCAGCCCAAAGGGCTTGCCACGAATTCCGATAGTTGGTAGGGTCACAATGATCCACCGGACATTCATCACCTTTATCAGCATGTAATTCATAAAACTCGAGTGCATGATGTCCTTTATCGATTTCTCGAATAGAAGATGGAGTTATGTCAGATTCCTCAACAAACTCTTACTGAGTCTTGACAGGGTTCTTTACCTCTGGTTGAGTGCTAGTGTCAACATCAGGTTCTTTGATCCTTTGAGTCTCATCAAGATCAATCTGGCTCCCACTGATTTCTTGAATACCAGCTTCCTATCATAGAAGACTGTCATTTAAACAACATTATACCGTTGTCAAAATGCTTATTATATCCAAGTACTCCAATGGTATAACATTTCTGTTAATCGGTGTTCTTTAAGCTTCACGGTAAACCATATGTCTCAAAACCCCAGATTTCTAAATATGCTAGTGAAAAAACATCTACACTCCATATTCTTAGACATTGTTGAGAGAATGTTGAAACAATTTTCACAGTCCATGAGATGATTGTAATCATAATACAACCCATCATAATTCGAACCTTTATATTCGATTATAACTCAGACACACCATACGATACTCGTGGTGTTCTAAGTGGAGTTGAATGTTGAAACAATTTTCACAGTCCATGAGATGATTGTATGATCTTTGACTAAGAAACTCTTTATCCACCCTTGGATTTAGAATCTTATCCTTCGCTTATTTGATTCTATACTCTGTTCTTCAAGTATTGAACACCATATAGGTTTCAAACTCAATAAATTATTTTAGACGGTTTAGTGGATAAACTGAACGGTCCAAACACATTAGATGTACAAGGTCCAACAGATTCCCAGCCTCTGCCCATAATAACTTTTGAGTAGTGCAAAGTTATGTTTCTATGTAAACAAGAATATCAATTATCATAAGACGTTCAGTCAAATGATTTCTAGAATCCTATCCACCTGGAGTTCTAGTAGCTTCTTTCAAGTTTATAAAAGCATACAATTCCACTCATACCATTAATTCAAACATTTGGATTATTGAATCAATCTTCTTTGAACTATTGTTGTGAACCAGTTCTCATAGATGTAATGACCATAACTTTGTTCCAAAATAACTTTTATTTAAAACAACTTTTATGTTTAAACCAAGTCGAAACCATCTTATGAAATAATGTTAACATCAACAATCTTCAATTTCAAAAGCATAAACTAAAACACTAGAGAGAAGTTGGTTCCTAATCCTATGGATGAAAGCAAGCTGCTTGTAGTCCATGATTCGATCCAACTCTCTATGGTTTATGCCTCAGCTTTATTCGAGTCTTTGCCTATTAAAAATGGCAATACTGGTCATAAGCAAAGCACTTATGGAATTACAAATATACCTGAAGCGCCATACTCTTTGGCTTGCAACTACTTCTGCTGCTCAGATATGTTGAGCATTTATGCCTTCCCTACCCTTTTCCTTTCAGTGGAAACAAAATTCTTCATCAGGATTTCAGTATTGAGGTTTCTTTAAGAAAATCATTCCCTTGGTAGGGTTTTTCCTTTTCATCTGAAACCTCCTTTAGGAACTGTGGTGTTGGATTCCTAGCCATGTCAAGTTCTACTTTCCTCAACATGCTATGTAATCTCTCGAAGGGTCCTTTTAAGTTCTATATAATGAAGTCCGATATGAACTGATCATAAGAACTAGTCAGCGAGTTAAGGACAATGTCTGTCTAACTCCTGATTTACTGGAAATCCCAACCTCCACATTTTGTCAAAAGTACCCTCTTATGTTAAACATATGGGTACTGCCACTTTGTCCCTCTTACAGCCTTCATCCCAATAATGCTTTCATGACTACAAATCATTCTCGTTTAACCCGCTCTTGGAACATGTCCTCAAGCTGGTTAATTATGTCAAAAGCACCAAGACCCCCACACAGTTCTTTGAAGCTCGGGAATCATAGTGTCTAACATGAGACGAGCAACCTTATTCGAAGCATTTAGACATCTAAGAGGACCGTCTATTTCAGTACTAGTGGATCTAGCTAGATAATCCTTAGGAATTCATTCCTCAATCATATAAAGTTTTCCCTCGAAATTAAGTACTCTTCTCAAGTTCTGGAACCAACACGCATAATCTATGTCGTTGGACTTACTTTGATCGATGAAGCGGCGCAGTAGATAAAACTTGTAACTTTTAAACTTTCTTTAGTTGACATCTAAAATAGAGTTTAGTTAGTTTGATTAACCCTTAATAAATTAATCACCCATAAAATTATTTTACATAAGGCTAGAATCCATATTTCGCTTCTGGTTGTGATGAGGTATGTCGTAGTCACCTCCAGAAGTTATTTAGGTAGGCAATACTCTTTGCCAACTTCAATCTCTATGAAGCTTCTAGATCTTTTGGGATTCATTGAATCTGATCAATTGTATGTTTAATCCCATCATGCACATCCTCTCTCTCGTGATGGGTATGCCGCGGATCACGAGTTTGGATGGTAAATCTGAAGGGTTTTATGCAAATCTTTGAACTAAAAATCCTAAGTTCACATGCAACCTATAACGATCTATGTTTTCTTCTAATTGAACATATAATAAATTCCTAAAGGTCACAAGAAAATAACTAAAAGAACCAAATCAGAAAAACTAACCTTTTAGGATTTCTTGGAAGCTGAGCAGCACAATTGTCCTGCCTCAAATGAAGTCACACCCAAGAGCTAGAGGGGAGAACGAAATTTCTAGAGAGAATGAGGGTAAAAATCGCAGGTTATGAGGTTATGGGGCTCCCTATTTATAGCCTCCATCAGATGACCAGATAAACCTTAAGAGATAAGCCTTTTTGAATTCAAATTAAGATAAACATTTATCTTAATAATTCAAACTATAATTATCTCTTTTATATATATATATATATATATATATATATATATATATATATATATATATATATATATATATATATATATATATATATATATATATATATATATATCGAAATTTATATATTTCCATATATATATTTCGCTGGCCATTTCACTCACTCAAACTGTCACTTACTCAACTATTGAATAATTACAGTTTTAGTCCCCGCACCTTTAATTAATTAATTTAATCACCAAATTAATTCCAATTAATTCTAGATTAATTCCTAATTAATTAATATAGTTTCTAATTAATATATTATCACTTTAATATATTAATAAACTATTTATTTAATTTCTATTGATTTATTAATCATATAATAAATCAATCTTTCTCTCTACTGAACTTTCTATCAAACCTCCTGCTATGAGGGCAACCCAAATGGACTATGCCACTATTAATTAGATAAATATTAATTATTAGTCATGGCTTAGACACCTAATCCAACAGTCTCCCACTTGGATAAGTCTATGACTATAATTACTAATTTAACCTCTAATTAATCAGCAAATTGTAGCTTCGTAGAAACTGCTGCGGAACTCTGACCCAGTCAGTTCTGTCCATAGATAAGTGATCATATGATCCTTTGTCCAACAAGATATTTTCAGACACGAGACATGGATTGAGATCAATCTCGGTCCGATACTCTGTTTCCCGATATCCGATTCTGCTTATGACTTTAGAACTTCTAATTGAACACATCAATTTAGTCCAGGCTAGCCAGCACTTTAGTCAACTTCAAAATCATCGAGAGGCCTATAGATATCTGTTACCCATCAGGGTTAAGGAACGAATAAGCTTCGACTTATATGCTTATATCTTTTACCAGACAAATCATTCACAACATGTTTTATAACATCAATTTACCGATGAGTTTTCGTATTATCAATGAACAACTGCCTTGTAAATTATAACTCATATCTCTCCACTTCAAGATCATAAGATATTATCGTCTCAACATTGCTTGTGATATAATCCATGAAGCAATCTGTTGAGCGTGGGTTTATCCAATACTCAAATCTCTATTTCTAAGTACTCATGAATGTTGTAGCAATCCTATTGCTATGTCTAACTCCTTAGACAGTCTACAAACTAATTCATGACAGTCTTGATTCAACACTTACTTCCCAAAGTATGAGCGACTGTGGACCTTTCTGAATAATTAAATTATTCGGGAAGTAAACATGCGAAAGCGAAACATAAAAATCTGAGTGGTAGCTACTCCTGCTTATTACCAAGTCTCCACAAGGTAATCACCAAGTCGGACCTTTTCATAAACTATTATCGGTTTCGAGATTTCTTTTAAACTTTCAATTCTAACTTTACAGCTATGTCTTTATGAACCTTACACTCTTTCTATGTATCCAAAGTATCTTATACTTATACACTTTATTGCAGATGATCCAATCGGATGCTCATCCGATAACATCTCAATAAGTTATCCTGTCAATTTCTCTTCTAACTCCATTCTGGTAATGTGTACTGTGACTTCCTATGGTTCTGGGGTCTTTAGTCTACTTGACTGCACCCTAAGACTATTTCGAGGTGTTATGATGTGCCGGTGAACCACACGCGCTCCATCAGAATACCAACGAGACTCTTTAACCATGAAGTCCTTTAACATCATGTCCTGATGTTAACAATTACCACTTTGAAAATCTTTCAAATTAATACTATCACTTTCACCTTAATCATTTCCTAATGAATTCTCACTTGAGTTCAACCAATCCATCCAGTATTCCCAGCCAGGCAATGTCCTGAATCCAACTTACTATGCCCTAAGCATTAAGTTATCAGGACATGTTCATGACTTTATGATCGATCCAAAACTTTTGGAACCCGATCTAATCCTATTCCAAACCCTTTCGGAATCCAAGGATTATATATAATCCTTGTGTCATGATTTTCGAAAAACTATTTTCCTTTCGGAGACTTTTCTCGTGCATCTTGAATCTTATCAAGATCGTGCTTACAATGGCTAGGACTATGCTGGCGATTTCATCTTTCCAATAGATGACTGTGAATTACATGAGTATGTTGCACCTTCTTTATTTCTTTCATGCCAAGTCATCACACTTTGCAATGATAGGAAAATCGTTTCCTGGTGCTATGAATCTTGAATGTCATCAAGATCATCTTGGCAGAGTTTCGATCTATCTTATAGATGTTTACAACCACTTGAGTATGTCGTATCTCTATTAAGTCTTTCACAGCGATCCGTCTCTTAACACCAAGTCATTACACTTTGTAATGAAATGAGACGTTTCCTAGAAATAGTATGTAACTCACATATGGAGATAGTAGATAACAACGATCCTCCCACTAGCTTTGACACGGTTATGGACTATTCACAGAATCCAAAACATTTGGCACATTGTGTGAATCCAAACTCTTTCTGACATCTTAATGGAAATCTTTCAGCACATTCCCCAAACCCAATCCTTTGGCATATTTCGAGAATCTGAATATCCTTTCTTGCGAGATGCCCGTGGGGAAATCCCGGGCCCATGTACTGACGTGCACACAGAGGTCGTCATGCGGTAAAAAAAAAAGAGATAACCTAACATTCACTAGTATAGTGGAGTCAGGGTCGATCCACAGGAGCTACGTGGTTAGACTAGATGAGAGATTACCAACTAATAGTGTCACAGCTATAGTCGGAGGAACTAATTTCTATCTTATTACCTCAAAACAATATTCAAACACTCAAGCCAAGCTTAGCCAAGCTCAAATGACCTAGTTACTTTCTGAACTCAGAAGTACATCTCTGAATCAGAAGCAATTGAAGGCATCCAAACTAGCAAAACCAAGCAAAGCATAAACTAGCTAATAACTAACAGTTCTATTGAACAGTTACTAGCCAAGGTTTAATGCTTACCAAATAACCTAATTAGCTACTGATTTCAACTAAGAAAAATAGTCCTAACAAGATCCAAAACAATATCCAAAACACAATCAATCAAATAAACCAAACACAAACATCCAAACATCGAAAAGCTAAGATTAAATGTAACCGAATGCTTTTCATTCACCAAACTGAATTCCAATCTCAAAAACAGTAACCAAATCTTTCTAAAACAGAAACCTAAGGGCTCAAAGTCAGTGGTTGTCACTCCCAAAGACTTTAGCCACAAAACTACTTGCTACTAAAAAGAAAATTAAATCTAAAAATATAAAATACCAATTATGAGCTTGCTGAAATGAATCCTCGAGTCAAAGAGCTTCTAGGTCGATGTTTACACCCGGTCTTTGCTAGGGTTTTCGGCTGGAAATGCCTCTATTTATAGTTGCAAATTTCCCGTGACCGCGCCGCGCAGAAGTGAAATCCGCGGCGCGCGTACTTATCCATTCCCCGTTTTTTCGTCATTTGAATGTGTTCCACCGCCTTACGCCCGCGTCGCGCAGAAGAGAAATCCGCGGCGCGCATACGTGTTTCTTTGATTTTGCATTCTTTCCAAAACTTCTTCCTTTTTGTACACTTTTAGTCCCTGTTTCTGTTCTTTTTCTCCAGACAAGTCCTGACACGAAAAGTGAGAATACCCATGCATATTTGATATAATTTTACCAAGAACAGGGCTCAACAACGCCTAAAATACTTGATATCACTAGGCGTTGTCAAACACCCCACACTTGTGCCTTGCTTGTCCCCAAGCAAGAGAGTTTTTAACAAATTATAATAAAGAATCAAACAATTTCTGACTGTGTTCAGTTTCAAAGTTTATTGTCCCCCGAGTTAGAGTGGAATAGTTTGTGAAAACATAATTGAGTTGTTCTTTGGAATTCATGGCTTTCTAGAGAACCCTTGATTACAAATTTTCTGTCCACAATGAAGTGTACTTACTCATTCAGATTCTAAAGGCCATTAAGGAATTGTCCATAACTTTCGATGTTGTCCGTGTAACGAGCTTTCAGAAATACCATCCCAGACCAGACGATCTTAGGTGGTAAGGTGAGTAAGGTCCACCCATTTTAGACCTACCGGCTCGAACAACAAAGGCCACAGATTGACTTTTCCTTCCTAAATTCCAATCCTAAAACAGCTCAATCTTCTAAACTCGTAAAACTCAACTTATTTGACTAACTAATAGCATGATCACAATTAAATAGTATTTCTTGAAGAATACTAGTGCTATCACAATCACAAACCATTCATTTCAAAATTGCAATTCATTAAAAATTTTGAAAAATATTGCTAAAAATTGAAAAATTGATCATTTCTGCAAAAATTTCAAAAATATCTCTTTCGACCGTCCACATCCCACACTTAAAACCGTACAACGTCCCCGTTGTACAAAAATTATTTCAAAACAAGGGAGAAAGAGTTACCCCTTTTTGGACGGTAGACTGCTTGGTGCTCAATATCACAGGTATAATTGCGTACAGAAAGATCCCCGATTCATATGCTGGAGTTGTAGCGCTACAGTAGGACACGCCGGTGGTCAAGACAAGTGGAAGGGCACGGTGACCCCACACTTGTCTGAGACAAGTCCTTCTCAATTTGGTATATCATGCATAACTTAACAAACATGGCAAAAATAAATCATGAACAAACAATTATACAAATAGAAGTGTCATAAGTTTATACATATATCCCAAAAATATAAAAAGAAAGAAAGAAAGAAAAAAGTACATCAATCACTACCCGGTGGCCTGGAGGGTCCAGCCTCGTGATCGTGGGACCTGGCTGGGAATGGTCGGGGGCGTCTACCCTGTGCTGATGCAAGCTGTATGAGTACCTCCCCGATCCACTCGAGCTGGTCCTCGATCCGCGTGACTCTGGCCTCCAGCCGGCTGAGGGCTGGTGGGTCATCCTGCTGTGGCTGCGGCTGTACCGGCTCTGGTTCTGGTGGCTCCTGTCTCCGGCGTCTCCTGCCGGGCTAGGCGTATGCAGGCTGGGGTGCCTGAGGGAGCTCGGTCGGTGCCCGGATGTACTGTCCCGGGCGCTGCAGCTCAATGAGCTGCATCCTCTCCAAAGTGCGTGCTGTAGTGCGCGATGGAGGCAGAGCGGTCAAGGAGGCTGCCACGGGGGCAGTGAGAATGCCATAAGAGCGGGCCAAGCGGGTAATGAAGTACCCCCTGGCTAGTGGACTGCTGGAGGAGGCGCCGGTCGCGTGGGTGGAGAGAGCGATCGCAAGGGCGTAGGGGAGATGGAGGAATCGGGACGGGTCGAGGAGGATCCACAAATATGTCATGTCGTCGCCCGACACCTTCTCGCCCCCCTCCCGATGCATGATGGAGGTGGAGACGATCCGGTGCATGAGGCGGTGAAGTGGGTCGCGGAGGTGGCTCTCCCTCGAAGTCCCTGCCTCGTACATCACATTGGACAGCGGTGTCCAAATCTCCATGATGGGAGGGCGCTCTGGCTCCCCCTGGATGCATGACCCGAAGAACCGGGTGAAGTAACGATGCTGGAGGTCCTGCTCAGTGTACAGGCCCACTCGCCTCCCGAACTCCCGGAGGTTGCACTCCCTGTGCACACCTCCCAAACGAAAGCGCACCAGCCTGGAGCGTGGGTCCCCCGCCCGGGGTGCGAACTGGATAGTGGAGATGAACTCCAGTAGCAACTCCGTGTAGACCACGTCCTCATCCGTGGCCATGATCCTGTCCCACCCACGGCAGGTGAACGATGCCTCCTCGTGGGTCCAGGTGCGATGCAAAAACGGCTCGATCGCACCCCAGAGCCCTGCGTCTCTCAGAATGTCTCAGTCTATAACAGTCGCCTCGAGAACCCGGCGACTGGTCAATGCATCCCGCCGTGAAATGTACTCCACTGAACTGTCAAGCCCAGCGGGAAACTGAAGGAAGGCGTGGTCCAATCTGAACATCATCTGCAAAAGAAAACATATAGCACAAAACAAAAATATTTGCAAAATCAGTCATTTTCTTCCCAGCCGCACCGCGGCACGGCCCAAGAGCAAGGGCGCGGCGCGACGTACGGCTGTTTTGAAAACCCGGGATCAAATCCCCATTTTAACCTGCTAAATCTCATTTTAATCATACCACAAGGTAGCTTAGGCACCGACTAGCTCATCTAGGGTGTCCATTTGACAAAACAAACACCCGATGAGCTAGCATTAATGATTCTAAGTTTTTGAACTTTTCGGAACAAAACCCTAAAATTAACTACCTAATAACTAGTTTAAACAGCTAATAAGTAGTTAAAAGAGCGTACCTTGGTAGTAAAAACACAATAAGCAAGAAAAATTGCAAGAAATTTTTGATCACCAGAGCTCCGAGTCGTGTGATTTTGAGTTGTGAGCCGCGGCTCACCGTATAAAGGCGAAAACCGTCTGATCATTTCCCGCGGCGCGCATTTCCCGTTTCCGCGGCGCGCGTGTCGCCAAATCAACCCCTGCGCATCGGGTTGAGTTCCGACCCCGCGTCGCGCAATTCAAAAATCCGCGGCGCGGTCTTGAAGATTTCAAAACTTTTCACACGACCCTACACTTGCTTCAGACCACTAATACCTGCAAAAGATTGATGTATTTTCTAAATTAATCCTAAGAAATATAAAACCTACCTATGACACGATGGGTTGCCTCCCAACAAGCGCTAAGTTTAACGTCTTCAGCCAGACGGGCTGCTCCTAAGTTGACTCTTCTTCTTCTTGACCTCTTGATGACATTTGCTGGTATTCTGGCATGAAATTATTAGCCATCATTGTCATAAGGGATGTGAGT
Organism: Cichorium intybus; assembly: GCA_023525715.1. NCBI lineage: Eukaryota > Viridiplantae > Streptophyta > Magnoliopsida > Asterales > Asteraceae > Cichorium > Cichorium intybus. The sequence goes on from CM042012.1 coordinate 63,491,810, forward strand.
TGGGTCATCCGATCACTCACACCGCTGATCCATTGTTGTTGAGATTTCAAGAGCTCGAAAACATTCGCCTCTCGTTTTCTGGATTCTCTTTCATATTGCTGATGCCTTGCTTCCATCATCTCTATCATTTCCAGCAATTGTTCCTTGTCGATGGCGGATAACGGGTGGTCCTTGGCTTCCTTTAAGATTTCCTCTTTTCCTCCCTCTCCCGTACGTGTCCATATCTTTTCTTTGCTTCTGATTCCTGGCTCCATTAATGTTTTCCTGTCTGCTGGTTTGCCATTTTCCTCTGAAGGTAATGATATCGGGTTCCCAAACATATTCAATATCCTTTTCCTGGTTCCGAAGAAAATATCCATGTCTCCAGTCTTACAATCGATTACTGACCCAGCGGTAGCTAAAAATAGACGCCCCAAGATGAGCGCAGGCGCATCATCTGGACTTTCATATTCCATGACCAGAAAATCTACAGGATAGAAAAAGTCCCCTACTTTGACTATGACATTTGTCAGCTTCCCCCTTGATACCTTAGTTGATTGATCAGCCAGCTGCAGTACAACCTCTGCTGGCTCAATTTCTTCGTTTTTGTACTTGTCGTACAGATATCCTGGCAAGATGTTAACACTTGCTCCCAAATCTAAAAGAGTGTTTCGAATAACCACGTCTCCTACAGTTGTAGTGATCAATGGTGATCCGGGGTCCTTTTCCTTTCTGGGTAGTGTTCCCAATAACGCCTCGCTGGCTCTTACAGTCAATCTCACTGTTCTTGGCATAGGCGCTTTGCTTTTCCCATTCTGTTCACACATCTCTTGCAGAATCCTGGTGTCCTCAGGGGCATCCTTAAGCTCATCCCATAGGGGCTGATTCATTAAGGGTCCCGTTGATCTGGGTACTTCCTGCTTCTTCTTTTTTCTTATTCTTCTTTTTCTGCTTGATCCCCGCTATCGTTGGTTGCTCTTCCTTTTGGACCTTTTTGTCTATTTCTGGTTGAGTGCCATTCTCAACCGAAATTTCTCCTTTTTTACCTTCCTCGCTCTCTAAAGCCTTTCCTTCTTCCCCTGGCTTCACTTCATTCCCTACCTCGAACAAATCCTCCAGAGTGACCTTTCGCCATCCTGATTCAACAGTATTGACTTGTTCCTTCCCTGGACGTTGATTATGCGTAGGGTTGACTTCAGTAGCACTTGGCAGCTTGCCATTATCTCTCTTTTGCTGATCTGCAGCCATTTGACCTATTTGTCTTTCCATATTTGTGATAGCCTTTGCATTCGCTTGAGATTGTTGTTGAGTCGCAGTGACCATGTCATACATCTTTGATATCATCTCTTCTTAGGTCCCTGGGGCGTTGTTGGCAGCGTTGGTGGGCCCCCTGTTGTTGTTGTTTTCGTTGTTTGCAGGCTGCTGGTTTCTAGGCTGACTATTTGATTGATTCTGATAATTGTTCTACCTGAAATTTTGTTGCTGTCCTTGGTTGTATGGCCTGTAGGGTCGTCCATTATTGTGTTGACTTTGACCCTGGCCATAAACTTGATTAGCTTCCTGCATCTTAGGTCTTCCTTGACCTTCTTGTGATGAATTTGGCGGTCCATTTTGTAATGTTGCCATAAGCCTATCAAACTTTCTGTTCAATTCACTGATTTCCTTTTTCACTTCCTTTTTCCAATCAGCATCAACTCCTACTGCTGCCGCCGTACTTGTAGTCTTCCTGGTGGAGAAGTTTGCTTTGGAGCCATTACTCAACTGCTCCAAAAACTGCCAGGCTTCTTCTGGATCCTGCCACATAATGTCCCACTAGAGGAGGCATTTATCATGGCCTGGTGTGTTTCGCTAACTCCCTCAAAGAACAACTTGACCAACTGCCATCTGGGAATCTCGTGATGCGGACAAGATCGCAGCAACTCCTTCAATCTGTCGAAGGCTTCATGAAAAGCTTCTCCAGGCTTTTGCTGGAAATCCTGGATGACCCTCCTGACTTCAGTTGTCTTGCTCGCTGGATAAAATTCCTAAAGGAACTTTGCCTTGAGCTGATCCCACGTAGTAATACTATTCGATGGCAACGATGTGAACCAATACTTGGCTTTGTCCTTAAGGGTGAACGGAAACAGTCTAAGCCTAAAAATATTTCTTTTTGTGTTTCTGGGATTATTAGCATTAGCGATCGCTAAGAATTCATATAAATGGTTATAGGGATCATCCTGCTTATATCCTCTGAATTCTGGTAATATTCCTAATAACTGAGGTCTAATCTCTACTTGCGAATCTATGTTATCAGGAATATAGATCGGCGACGAATCATCATATTCCCGCGGTTGGAAATGTGATGCAACTAACTGCCGTCTCGGTTGTGCGAAATGTAAAGGTTGGGCGGGGTTACCGTAAAGATGATCATTGTACTCCTGCTGACCTGGTGGTTGGTATTGTGGGGCTCGCCTAGGAGGTCCCCGACCTCGGTTCCATTGTGGTTGGGATGCTGGTGGCATCCATCCTTCATCTTCCTCGTCATATACTTCCTCCGTCTCTGGGTAATGATGTTGTGGCAGAGGCAGTGGTTGAAAGTGTATAGGTTGTGTTGTTTGATATGTAGGTTGAGGTTTAAAGAGGGCTGGTTGTGGTTGGGATGTTGGTGTATGCTGTCTAGGAATTGGGGTGCCATCTCGGGTCGGCTCTCCCCAAGTCATAGCAGATGTAAATGGATTGGTGGATTGAGGTTGTGAAATGGGTGTAAATGATGGGATGGAAGGCGGAGTGCATGATGGTATGGGTGCAGGGGCTGAAACTGCACCACAAGAAGCACTCGAGCTTCCAAACTGAAATTCCGAAAGCGGAGGGATAGAAAACCTCCCAGTTGCCTCACCTGATGGATCCTGGGCAACACTGACCGGACTATTGCTAACTTGACTATAATTCATGATGCTTAAACGCCTACGGGCACGGAGTTTGCGCGCAGTACGCTCAATCTCAGAATCAAACTGCAATGGGGATAGTTGCTTCCCCCTGCGGGTACGCATGCACTACTGCAGCACGCCCACAAAATCACAAATCAAACTTACCAAAAAATGAACTCTCAAAAAGCAAGAAACAAGTTCCTACTGCTCACCTAACCTAAGCTCACAGCTCCCCGGCAACGGCGCCAAAATTTGACGTGCACGCAGAGGTCGTCATGCGGTCAAAAATAAGAGATAACCTAACATTCACTAGTATAGTGGAGTCAGGGTCGATCCACAGGAGCTACGTGGTTAGACTAGATGAGAGATTACCAACTAATAGTGTCACAGCTATAGTCGGAGGAACTAATTTCTATCTTATTACCTCAAAACAATATTCAAACACTCAAGCCAAGCTTAGCCAAGCTCAAATGACCTAGTTACTTTCTGAACTCAGAAGTACATCTCTGAATCAGAAGCAATTGAAGGCATCCAAACTAGCAAAACCAAGCAAAGCATAAACTAGCTAATAACTAATAGTTCTATTGAACAGTTACTAGCCAAGGTTTAATGCTTACCAAATAACCTAATTAGCTACTGATTTCAGCTAAGAAAAACAGTCCTAACAAGATCCAAAACAATATCCAAAACACAATCAATCAAATAAACCAAACACAAACATCCAAACATCGAAAAGCTAAGATTAAATGTAACCGAATGCTTTTCATTCACCAAACTGAATTCCAATCTCAAAAACAGTAACCAAATCTTTCTAAAACAGAAACCTAAGGGCTCAAAGTCAGTGGTTGTCACTCCCAAAGACTTTAGCCACAAAACTACTTGCTACTAAAAAGAAAATTAAATCTAAAAACATAAAATACCAATTATGAGCTTGCTGAAATGAATCCTCGAGTCAAAGAGCTTCTAGGTCGATGTTTACACCCGGTCTTTGCTAGGGTTTTCGGCTGGAAATGCCTCTATTTATAGTTGCAATTTTCCCGTGACCGCGCCGCGCAGAAGTGAAATCCGCGGCGCGCGTACTTATCCATTCCCCGTTTTTTTGTCATTTGAATGTGTTCCACCGCCTTACGCCCGCGTCGCGCAGAAGAGAAATCTGTGGCGCGCGTACGTGTTTCTTTGATTTTGCATTCTTTCCAAAACTTCTTCCTTTTTGTACACTTTTAGTCCCTGTTTCTATTCTTTTTCTCTAGACAAGTCCTGACACGAAAAGTGAGAATACCCATGCATATTTGATATAATTTTACCAAGAACAGGGCTCAACAACGCCTAAAATACTTGATATCACTAGGCGTTGTCATGTACCTTTATACTGGCATATTCTTTGTGAGCCCCCATTAGTGTGCCGGTGATCCACTCGCGCTCCACTACGGACTTACAATATGCAGTATCCTTTCGGATTTCATCTTCTATTGAGAGTGCTCCTCTCGGAGCCAATTACTTGACTCTGAGTATCGTCTCACTCAACCATATGTTCTGAAGGTACGCTTCTGTCCATGCTGTATTCTTTTGATGATTCATTTACTCCCACTGGTTTTTAGACGAGGTGTAAAATCAATCAAAATGCCATATGGTCTGTATCTCGCCCTAAGGTTCTCTTGTTTGGCAGCAACCGAGCTCACCAATGCTTCCAAGTAGTCGGATTATAAATCCGTACCAACTATAGTGTTTTACCACCAATCGGTATGTCACCTTGATCATAACTACTTATGATGGTGATCAATACTACTGGTCAAGAGGAGATTATGTCAGTTGTAGAACAGAAATCTGATTTCTGTTCCAAGCCTAGTGATGACTAAAGGTTTTTTTCACTTGGTTAATCCTGAACTCATTCAGGACTGTCCCAACTCCCACTGTTTCCTTAGAACATGAGTTCTTTCTAAAAGAGCTATTCTTTTACAGTTACAGTGGGATAGCCAGTGAAACGACATTGCTGATCAGGTTCAGGCTAGTCATGAGGTTCAGACGAACACTACAAGACCCTGGACTCTCTATGTGCAAGTGGGATAATCCCAGCTTCACATTTCAGCAGTGTCTCCAAAGCCTACTTAGTCTAGAATGTGGTCAGAATATGGTCTGACTGGTTTAGAATTCAATTTATTGGAAACTAATTGACAATGTATCTCATACATCGAGGATCGAACTGTTTCGACCAATGATCCATCATCTTCCCTAAGACACATTATAACTTATTAATGTTCTTGGAAGAGAATGAACTGTGAAACATTTTCTCAGTTTATGTTGTCACTCAGGTTCTGTGGATCTTGTACTTCCTTTGAAGTCCTTGAACTGTTCAAGGTTTCAATTCAATTTGCTTATTCTGATAAGCGAAGTCATATTCGTCATATCGAATGACAAATATCGTGAAGTACAAACAATTGTGTTTTGTTTGAAGATTCGAGCAATACACAGCAACTGATGTGTCCGTTGCTCCTAATCTCAATGCCTTTTACATATCTATGTAAACTTATGACTTTGTTAATTCTGTTCAAGATTTGCAATCTTCGGTTGACTCTAAGTCAACTGATTCCAAAATCCTATACTCTAGATCTTTGGGTGATTCATTTCTTGCCATATGCGCTTAAAAAAGAACTTAATCATCATCTGACTTTAAGTCAAATGATTCCAAAGTCCTGTCCAACTGGATCTTTGGGTGATTCATTTCTTGACACATTAAGAACTCAACTCATCATGAGACTCTAAGTCAAATGATTCCAAAGTCCTGTCCAACTGGACCTTTGGTTAAATTGATTCTTACAACATTTGTCTTAACAATCATAAGGGACACAATTCCTAAATCCAAACACTTTGGATGTATCAATATTCATGTTATTACTAATCATGCATTCAACACAATCATACAACATTTCAAGGATATTTCAAACAACATGTGTTAAAAGAAAATTGACAATTTTATTAAAACAAAATCCTTGAACAATGTATTATATGATAGACAATGTCATACGCATCTAATAAGCTAATACCATGATTTCAATATCTAACTAAACTCTAAAACTGCATGAGCTTCAGATCCAGTCTGAACAACATCCCACATCCTACAGAGTCCATGCATACAGAGCAAATGTGAGAAACACATCCTGTATCAAGGAATTAAGGATCACGGGTTCTGAGTTTTAAGATATTCATGAGTTGCCAAACTGTTCGGCTTCGGAGCATTTTTCCAATCTTTCCGTGACTGTGTCCCACCCTGTGGATTCCCAATTTGAAACATCAAGGAACCGGTCCAGACGATCTGGATCATTTCTTGATGTGTCTTATTACTGGACTCAATCCCAAAGCAGCTGAATCAATAGAACTATGCTTCTCTATGAACGACTCATACAGAGTTAACATTGAATGCATATCCACGATTGTCTTATCTGGTTTCCCTTCTTGTACATCAGGATGAACGGATCAGCGAGTCGAGCTAATGCTTTAACTCCCGATCAAAAGGGGACCAAATTTATACAGTTCACCTATGTGTCTCTCAGTATTGAGAACATATGAACTGGTGCTACTTCCTGCACACTTCAAACTCTTTGAAGATCTTAGCTCGTCCTTTCTCAACCAGTTCATGGAACTTTTCCACAACTAGCTGTGTTAACTTATCTGACCCCAGGAATTCTAAATTCCTGCGGAACTCGGGGTCAATGATCAATAGTATTAGGCAACAAACTTTCCTTGACTTATCAATCAAGGAGTCATGTTCATCACAAGCTACTGTGTGATGTCATGCTTTAGGGGGCGGACACTCAGTCAGATATGGCTTGCCAGAAAAATAGGGAACTATTCTCTATTTATAAAGCCATACCATATAATTCAGGCCAGTCAGCCTTTCCATATTTGGCAGGTGCATTCTGATGCTTTCAAAAATGGGTGAAGGAGGAGAAAGAGGAGAATTGACACTAGACATCTATAAAATAACCAGAATTTATTAGTTTAATTGATCCTTTTAAATAATTACCCAATATGTTATTTAATAAGGCTAGGATCCAAAATACCCCAACTATGGTGTGAAGAAGGATGCCGTAATCACAACATATTGGTCATTAAGGTAGATAAACATTTATCATTTTCATCCTATGAAATTCCTAGAACTGTTGAGATTCATTGAACTTTTTAATGGCATGTTTAATCTCGGATGTGCTCCACTGTTTGTGACTGGGATGCCGAGGATCACAAACTAGATGTGAATAACCATGCAAATTAGCTTGGTACTCTCAATGTCATTTATCATCTCTAATTGATGTGCCAGTTAAACACACGTGCTCCATCAAAAATGATAAATCATGAGAAACCCATTACGACTCTTTATGAACCCCTATTAGTGTGTCGGTAAACCACACACGCTCCACTAATGTTTCATAAAGTGTAATGTGCAATTTCATGGGTTAGCATCTATTCACATTTTTCCTAAAGTAACTAGATTTTGGGATTTTTTGTAAAGATGTTCTAGTACTTTCATTAATAACATTATACTTTTAATGAGATTAAGTTGGTCTTATCAAACCCGTTCGGCTAACGACCCTCCACTGATAAGGTGAGCGGTGGGTGAGAGTGGACACCTATTAGACTGCCATTTTATAGGCAGTCTCCGTATACCCACTTTATAGATCAGCTTCGTGAATGAGGCCTACTATTGATTTGACTAACCATTAAATCTTATACATATAATATTAACATTTAATTATAATATATATAAGATGATTTAATTATAATCGTGAATGAGGCCTACTATTGATTTGACTAACCCTTTAAAATGTTATTGGTTTATCTTTTAATTTATTGGAATTTAAACTAATAAATTTTAAATTAAATTAAACCTATAAAATGATTTAATTATCTTTTAATTAACCAATTAATTAAATTAACTAAATTTTATATTTTAAACCTTTTAAAATATTTTTAGGATTTATCCTTTAATTTTTTGCCAATTTAAAACAATTAAATTTAAATTAAATTAAATCCTTGAATTATCTTTTAATTACCAATTAATTAAATTAATTCAAATGTATAGGTTTTTATCAAATTAATCAAATTAATTAAAACCTATCTTAAACCCCCTAATTTTCGATTTCAAATAATGGGTTTAAGGTTATCCATTTAATTAATCAAATTAAAGTTACCAAAAATAGAATACCTTCTAAAACCCAAGCATATTTTTCGAAAATCATAAGGGGGACGGGCTAGGGTTTTCAAAACCCTAACCCTAAATCGATTTCAGCCCCATTAGGGTTTAGAAGCTATAAACCCTAATTTTTAGGAAAACAATTACAGCAGTTCAACAAGAAAACAACCAAAAAGCTCTGATACCACTGAAGGGTTTTATGCAAATCTATGAACTAAAAATCCTAAGTTCACTTGCAACCTATAAGGATCTATGTTTTCTTCTAATTGAACATATAATAAATTCCAAAAGGTCACAAGAAAATAACTAAAAGAACCAAATCAGAAAAACTAACATTTTAGGATTTCTTGGAAGCTGAGCAGCACAATTGTCCTGCCTCAAATGAAGTCACACCCAAGAGCTAGAGGGGAGAACGAAATTTCTAGAGAGAATGAGGGTAAAAATCACAGGTTATGAGGTTATGAGGCTCCCTATTTATAGCCTCCATCAGATGACCAGATAAACCTTAAGAGATAAGTCTTTTTGAATTCAAATTATGATAAACCTTTATCTTAATAATTCAAACTATAATTATCTCTTATATATATATATATATATATATATATATATATATATATATATATATATATATATATATATATATATATATATATATATATATATATATATCGAAATTTATATATTTCCATATATATATATATATATATATATATATATATATATATATTTCACTGGCCATTTCACTCACTCAAACTGTCACTTACTCAACTATTGAATAATTACTGTTTTAGTCCCTGCACCGTTAATTAATTAATTTAATCACCAAATTAATTCCAATTAATTCAAGATTAATTTCTAATTAATTAATATAGTTTCTAATTAATATATTATCACTTTAATATATTAATAAACTATTTATTTAATTTCTATTGATTTATTAATCATATAATAAATCAATCTTTCTCTCTACTGAAGTTTCTATCAAACCTCCTGCTATGAGGGCAACCCAAATGGACTATGCCACTATTAATTAGATAAATACTAATTATTAGTCATGGCTTAGACACCTAATCCAACAAAATCGACCACAAAGAACCCACGTGACAACCGGCCCATGATTCATGAGTTATCACGAGTATCACATCATTTTGGCCGAGTCCAATCCGACGTGTTGGCTATGACACTTCCCACGCCGGAAGGGCAGGTTAAATGAGTGGTTCTTCGTGGGTAGCATGAGATTTACATTTTTATAAAACAGGATTTTGTTTCGTTTATTTAAAACATTTTAACCTTTTATTTGGAAAAATAATCCATTTAAACTTTTAAATTATGTTTGAAAGACCAATTTTACTTTTGAAACATTCTGTTAACTTTTAACAATGTTTACTTGTTTATTATGTATTTACTTAAACAACAATACAGTAAATAATAATACTTCTTAATTGGAAACATTGTCCTATCAAACCCTTTCGGTAACTCCACTTTATAAAATGCGGCAGGCGGTGTAGGTGGTAAGCAATGATTGCTATTTAAAAATCGACATCATTAGGAATCAAAGAGACCTCCTTAAACCTTCTAAACACATTTAGAGTGGGTGATCCTAGTCATGGTCTGACCAATGTCTTTTTTTAATTTAAATTATACATATAGATGTTGGATTAGGTGTCTAAGCCATGACTTATAAATTGTATTTATCTTATTAATTGAAGCAAAGTCCATTTGGGTTGCCCTCATAGCTGGAGCTTTGGCCAAAAGTTCAGTAGAGAGAAAGGTTGATTTATTAAATGATTAATAAATCAATATAGATAAAATAAATAGTTTATTAATAGATTAGAGTGATAATATATTAATTAGAAACTATATTAATTAATTAGAAATTAATCTAGAATTAATTAGATTTAATATAGTGATTAATTTAATTAATTAAAAGTGCAGGGACTCGTTTTGTAATTATTCAATAGATGAATAAAGACTGGCAGTAGAAGCCATGAGTTGGGCGAGGTTTTGTGGAGCCTCCACATAATCTCGAAACCCTAATTAGGGTTTAAGATGGCTTGCTCCATTTGACAAAAAAGCTTGTCAAAAGTTAGGCTCTTCTAGGGTTTTGACTGTAACCCTTGGAGGCTATAAATAGAGCCTCTGGGAACCCTAAAAACCTGCGCCACTTTTTACTGTCTCTCTGTAACGTTTCTGTCTCTTCTCCATTGCTTGGGTGTGACTTCATTTGAGGCAAGATATTTTGCTGCTAGCTTCAAGAAGAAAATTCAAAGGTTGGCTTTCTTATATTTTATTCTTTAGAAATAAACTGTTGGCCTTAGGTTTTTATTATATGTTCATTGATAGAAAAACATAGATCCTCATCTTAGGTTGCATGTGAACTTAGGATTTCTAGTTCATAGATTGTTAAACACCTTTCAGTGGTATCAGAGTCTGTCTTGTTTTTCTTGTGAATTGCTATAACTGCTTATATGCTTAAGGGTTATTTTCGAAAAATATACCATTGGGAGGCCATCATCGATTTTGGTGGCTAGGGTTTTGAAAACCCTAGCCTCCACCCCTTGTCTGCGATTTCTTGGGACTAGGGTTTTGTAGGTTTCTTAATTTTGGTAATTTTGATTATTTAAAAACTGGAAACCTTAAACCCTTGCATGTAATTTTCAAATCACTAGGGGTTTAAGATAGGTAAATTAATTTGATTAATTTTGTGATACCTATCTTGATTGAATTAATTTAATTAATTGTTAATTAAAAGATAAATTAAATCACGTGAAGATTTAAATTTAAAATTTCAAAATTAATTGTTAATTAGCGAAAATTTAAAAGATTAAATCTAAAATATTTTAAAATTTTAAAATACATCTTATATATTTTATGATTAATAGTTAATATTTTATATATAAGATAAAATTGGTTAGTCTTACCGTTAGTAGGCCTCATTCACAAAACTGTCATATAAAGAGGGTATAAGGCGACTGCCTATAAAATGGTAGTCTAATCGGTGTCCACTCTTACCCACCGCTCTCCTGGTCAGTCGAGTGTCGTTAGCCGAACGGGTTTGATAGGACCGCTTAAGCCTCTTAAAAGTATAATGCTATTATTGAAAGTACTAGAGCAATTCATAAAATCCCAATCTAGTTACTTTATAAAAAATGTGAATTGATGCTAATCCATGAAATTGCATTGCACTCTATGGAACATTGGTGGAGCGTGTGTGGTTTACCGGCACACCAATCGGGGTCCATAAAGAGTTGTAATGGGTTTCTCGATCTTACCATTGTTGACGGAGCGTGTGTGGTTTACCGGCACGTCAATTAGAGATGGTAATTGACTTCGAGAGTACCAACCTAATTTGCATGGTTATTCACACCCGGTTTGTGATCCTCGGTATCCCAGTCACAAACAGTGGGGCATATCCGAGATTAAACATGCTATTGAACAGTTCAATAAATCTCAAAAGAACTAGGAATTCCATTATAATAAGATTATTTTCCACGGTGCAATTGGCTGAATCGTCATTCGCCTACCTTTATAAAAATTACAATTAGACTACGACACCCCTCTTCTAAGTTGTTAATTTTTATAGTTGGGTCCTAGCCTTATTATTATATTGGGTTAATATTAAGGATATCATATTTATATAATTAAAACTACCTTCTTTTATAGATGTCTTCCACTGAATAACATGTTCCCTACTCGAACTCCAGTAACGTCACCTCAATCCTGTCATTGTGCCCCAAAGTGACATTGGATGACACTAACTACAATGGATCTGCGGTTTGAGAACAAATAGTATGTTCTTGACACCGAGCTAGTTGAAGTTGACCCCGAAACAGCTACTCCCGAGGATGTTGCTTCATATCAAAAACATTGTGATGATGCGACCAAAGTGGCCTGCATCATGATTGCCATAATGAAACCCGAGTTGCAAAGAATCTATGAAGACTACTGGCCCTATGAGATGCACAAGGACCTTGCAGAAAAGTTCCATAAGTGAGCGTGTGTCGAGAGGTGCGAAGTGGGTCAAAGCCTTCACTGACAGCAAGCCTAAGGGCGGAGAGTCTGTCTGCACTCATGTGCAAAGGATGCAAGGTTACGTGGACCTGCTTAGGAAGCTGGGTATGCTAGTCGATGAGGAGTTGGCCATTGATATAGTGCTTAACTCCTTACCGAGTTCTTATGACCAGTTCACACTGGCGTATCATTTGAACAACACTCAGGCCTCTTTGTCTAAGTTTTACAACATGCTTCAAACAGCTGAAGATGGGACGAAGGGTAAAAGTGTACCCTTTGTTAGCCAGCCTGTCTTGGCAATTGGTCAGGGTAAGGGAAAGAAACCAAAGGGCCCTCCTAGTCAGAACTGGAGGGAAAAGATTCATGTCGGGTCATCCAGCAATGGCTCGAGACCCAAGTCTTCCGGCATTCCCCACGTTGCCAATCCCAAAGATGTCGAATGTTTTAATTGCAAATAAAAGGGTCATTGGAAGAGGAGCTACCCGAGATATCTGCAGGACGTCAAGGACGGCAAAGTGAAGCCGACGTCAGCAGGTATGTACACTATATCTAAAAAATCACCATTTTCCAGTTCTTGGGTCCTTGATACAGGATGTGGTTTTCACATCTTTTCTGATTTGTAGGGCCTAAAGGAAAGCAGGGAAGTGGAGCACGATAGATTGAACCTGATCATGGGCAATAGGAGATCTCCGCCTCTTACCAAGATCGGTGTTTATAGTTTGGTGCTTAGTAGTGATGTTTGTTTAGATTTAATAAATTGTTGCTATTCGCCAGAAATGGCAAGAAACATAATTTCATTTCATGCATTGTTCAAACAAGGCTTCCAATTTTCTTTTGATAATAATATTGGTTTAATTTTTGTTTTCAAAAATGATGTTTTATCTTTACTGCTTTGCCTTGTGATGGTGTGTATGAAATTGTGCAATGTGTTGACAATTTAGGACATAGTGTGCATTATATTGATTCTTGTAGTGGTGCGGAAAAGGCGTGCTTGTGGCACTGTCGTCTTGGGCACATTAACAAGAAACGCATCGCCCAACTCCAAAGGGATGGAGTGTTGGAATCATTCGACCTCAAATCGGATGATGTATGCGAATCTTGTCTTTTGGGCAAGATGACTAAGTCACCTTCCAAAGGGTCTTTTGAAAGAGGTAAAGGTCTGTTGGACATCATATATACAGATGTGTGTGGTCCCTTCAGATCAACCACAAAGGATGGCACGCGGTTCTATGTGACCTTAACTGACGATTTTAGTAGATACGGGTATATCTACTTAATCAAGCACAAGTCAGACACCTTTGAAAAGTTCAAAGAGTTTAAAAACAAAGTCGAGAATCAATTGGGCAGGAAGATAAAGATGCTTAGATCCGACAGAGGCACTGAGTATCTTAGTATCGAGTTCCTAGACTATCTAAAGGAATGTGGAATAGTTTCGCAGTTATCACCTCCTAGAACACCACAGTTGAACGGTGTTACCAAGAGACGTAACTGAACCTTGTTAGACATGGTTCGTTCCATGATGAGTCGAGCTTTGCTTCCCATCCACTTTTGGGGGTATGCCTTAGAGACTGCCGCCCATATCCTCAATCTTGTCTCTACTAAGAAGGTTGCCAAAACACCTTATGAGATGTGGACGGGGAAAGTTCCCTCGTTAGCACATATCAAGGTCTGGGGTTGTGAGGCTTTCGTTAGACGAGAGACTCAAGACAAACTCGCAGATAGAAGTGAAAGGTGTATCTTCATTGGATACCCCAAACAGTCATTTGGATACATGTTCTACAGACTAAGCGAAGACGTGGTCTTTGTAGCTAGACGATGAGTCTTTTGAGAGACAGAGCTCATATCCAAAGAGGACAGTGGGAGTACCATTGATCTTAAAGAAATTCAAGAGTCATTAGATGACACAACCTTAGGAGAAACTAGCAACCAACAAGAGGAAGAATTTCATGTTGGTCCGACAGATATATCCTTACCTCTTAGGCGCTCTGGTAGAGTTAGCATGCCACCCGATTTTTATGGTTTCTATATAACTACGGATGGAGATACGTTTGTCAGTGATAGGACACTGACAAATTTATATAAACCAGCTAACTACCAGGAAGCAGGGGTGGGCCCTGAGTCTGCCAAGTGGAAAGAGGCAATGGACCGCGAGATCAAGTCCATGTATGACAATCAAGTTTGGAACTTGGTTGACAATGTACCGGGTCGAAAGACAGTCGGGTGCAAGTGGATCTTCAAGAAGAAGACCGACATAGATGGAAAGGTGCACACCTTTAAGGCCAGACTGGTTGCGAAAGGTTTCACTCAAACCCCGAGGGTTGACTATGATGAGACTTTTTCACCAGTGGCGAAGATAAAGTCCATCAGGATTATGCTAGCCATAGCTGCATTTCATGACTATGAAATTTGGCAAATGGACGTCAAAACTGCTTTCCTTAACGGGAAGTTGACTGAGGATGTTTACATGAATCAGCCATAGGGTTTTGTCGATGAAAAGTATCTTGATAAGGTGTGTAAGCTTGAGAAATCGATCTACGGATTGAAACAAGCTTTTTGCAGCTGGAATCTTCGTTTCAATGAGAAAGTCAAAGAGTTTGGTTTCTCTAGGAGCGAGGATGAGTCCTGTGTATATGTCAAGGCTAGTGGGAGTATAGTCACTTTTCTGGTGCTGTATGTTGATGACATACTACTTATGGGAAACGACGTTCCGACCTTGCAAGATGTCAAATCTTGGCTCGGGAAGTGTTTCGCCATGAAAGACATCGGAGAAGCTGCTTATATTCTCGGGATAAGAATATTGAGAGATAGGAAGAAAAGACTAATCGGACTTAGTCAAAGTACATACATGGAAAAGGTGCTGAAAAGATTCAGTATGGAAAATTCCAAGAAGGGAGAGCTGCCTATCCAAAGTAATGCAAAGTTGAGTAAGACTCAAAGTCCGAGTACTGACAAAGAGATAGCTGAGATGAGTCGGGTACCTTTATGCCTCGGCTGTAGGGTCGATCATGTAGGCTATGACGTGTACTCGCCCTGATATGGCTTTTGCTTTAAGCATGGTCAGTCAGTTCCACGGGAACCCTGGAAGGGCACATTGGATAGCTGTCAAGAATATACTCAAGTATCTGCGAAGGACAAAGAACATGGTATTGGTCCTTGGTGGCAGTGATACTTTGAGAGTTAACGAGTATACAGATGCCAGCTTTTAGACAGATAGAGATAACGGTCGGTCTCAGTCGGGCTGGGTATTCCTTTTGAACGGGGGAGCAGTGACTTGGAAAAGTTCAAAGCAAGAGACGGTGGCTGATTCGACGTGTGAATCAGAGTACATAGCAGCGAGTGAAGCGTCAAAGGAAGCGACTTGGCTGAAAAACTTCATCGGTGACATTGGAGTAGTCTCGAGCATTCAGGAGTCAATGGAACTGTTCTTCGATAATGAAGGAGCGGTCGCCCTGACAAAGGAACCGCGAGATCATGGAAAGTCCAGGCATATCGACAGAAACTACCACTACATTCGACATAGAGTAGAAGAAGGTCACCTCATTGTAAAGAGGGTATCATCTGAAGATAATCCTGCAGATCCCTTAACAAAGGCTCTGAGTAGGATCAAGCATAATCAACATGCTAGGAGCATTGGATTGAGAGATGATATTAGTTTTAGTAATTAGATAAGGTTTTGAAACTTGTAACAGTAATTGACTTTGGTGATTTAATAATAGAGATTTATTAATGAGTATTGTTTACTGCCTCTGTCAATTGTTTATTATTGTGTTTCATTTTTGCATGCTTACTTCCTGAATAATTGGATTATTCAAAGGTCCACAGTTACTCATACTTTTAGGGAGTAAGTATGAACGAAGACTGTCATGAATTGGTTTGTAGATTGTCTAAGGAGTTAGACATAGCAATAAGATTGCTACAAACGTTTATGAGTACTTAGAAATGGAGATTTGAGTATGGGATAAACCCGCGCTCAATAGATTGCTTCATGGATTACATCACGAGCAATGTTGAGACGATAACATCTTATGATCTTAAAGTGAAGAGATATGAGTTATAATTTGCAAGACGGTCATTCATTGATAATGTGAAAACGCATCGGTAACTCGATGTTATAAAATGTATTGTTGTGAGTGATTTGTCTGGTAAAAGATACAAACATATGAGTCGAAGCATATTCGTCCCTTGACCCTGACGGGAAACAGATATCTGTAGGCCTCTCGATGATTTTGAAGTTGACTGAAAGTGTTGACCAACCAGGACTTAATTGATGTGTTCAATTGTAGTCTTAAAAGTCATAAGCAAATCAGAAATCGGGAAACAGAGTATCGGACTGAGATTGATTCTAATCCATGTCTCGAGTCCAGAAATATCTTGTTGGTCGGAGGATCATCTGATCACTTATCTATGGACAGAACTGACTGGGTCAGAGTTCGGCAGCACTTTCTAGGAAACAGAGATTTGTTAATCAGAAGATAAATTTGACAATTAAAGACATAGACTTATACAAGTGGGAGACTGTTGGATTAGGTGTCTAAGCCATGACTTATAAATTGTATTTATCTTATTAATTGAAGCAAAGTCCATTTGGGTTGCCCTCATAGCTGGAGGTTTGGCAGAAAGTTCAGTAGAGAGAAATGTTGATTTATTAAATGATTCATAAATCAATAGAAATAAAATAAATAGTTTATTAATATATTAGAGTGATAATACATTAATTAGAAGCTATATTAATTATTTAGAAATTAATCTAGAATTAATTGGATTTAATTTAGTGATTAATTTAATTAATTAAAAGTGCAGGGACTGTTTTTTGTAATTATTCAATAGTTGAATAAAGAATGGCCAGTGGAAGCCATGAGTTGGGCGAGATTTTGTGGAGCCTCCACATAATCTCGAAACCCTAATTAGGGTTTAAGATGGCTTGGTCCATTTGACAAAAAGGCTTGTCAAAAGTTGGGCTCTTCTAGGGTTTTGACTCTAACCCTTGGAGGCTATAAATAGAGCCTCTGGGTACCCTAAAAACGTGCGCCACTTTTACTGTCTCTCTGGAATTTTGCTGTCTCTTCTTCATTACTTGGGTGTGACTTCATTTGAGGCAGGATATTTTTGTTGCTAGCTTCAAGAAGAAAATTCAAAGGTCGGTTTTCTTATATTTTATTCTTTAGAAATAAACTGTTGGCCTTAGGTTTTTATTATATGTTCATTGATTGAAAAACACAGATCCTCATCTTAGGTTGCATGTGAACTTAGAATTTCTAGTTCATATATTGCTAAAAACCTCTCAATAGATACAAGTCTAATATATATATATATATATATATATATATATATATATATATATATATATATATATATATATATATATATATATATATATATATATATATATATATATATATATATATATATATATATATATATATATATATATATATATATATATGTATATATATATATATATATATATATGTATATATATATATATATATATATATATATATATATATATATATATATATATATATATATATACACACGCGAGGATGCAGTGTTAATAATTAATTTAAACAATTATCCATTAAATTTTGAAGAATTTTAAACTTTGTGCTTAGCTATTAATCTTATTGAGCATGCAAGTATTCAATGTAAATCATTAATCTAAACAATCATATAATACTAAAAATTCACCATTTTGCATATCAAGAATCACGATTCCAGAAAGTCGTTACGGCCATCACGACACGGTAAGCTAACGGCAACATCGGGAAGCAACCAACAAAACATGGTCATAACGGGCATAACGCGGCGCGGAACTCTAGGAATCGCGATGCGACAAAACCCTAATGTTCGTAACATTTTAGAAGATCGCGGCGCGACCATTCAAAAACCGCGACGTGGACAGATTCAATAGTTTAAAGAAAAAACTATTTTTAACATATCTAATCGAATCAAAACAGTAGAAAATCATGATAAAGTTTCTCTGATACCGCTGTTGGAATACGATATCATAAGAACAACACAGCGAAAACAAAACTTAAAATCATATTCAACCAGTATCACAGAATCACGCACACTTTTGTAACTGTAAATGAAAGAGGGTTTAAGAAATACATTTTAATATCAGATCTGGCCTTGTTAGGATGACTAGATCCCAAAGTAGAACTCCTCTAATGTAATCGCACCCAAGACAACGATCCAGCACCCGTTGATGTAGTATATACATTTTCTTGAAGTTTTATCACGTAATAGTTAGGGTTTATGAAGAAATCGGACTTATACTGAGGGTGGGAAAGAGGGTGACAAATTTTAGGGTTTTGGAATGCCTTACAACTCAGATCTAGGCTTGTATTTATAGTACATCTCATAATTATATCCTCCCTTGTGGATAATGACTATTTGAAATTCAAACTGTTCATAATTTCAATTTAGTCCTTTATCCCTTTTGTAGTTTCTAGTTAATATACATTTACTTTGGTATATTAATAAACTTAACCCCTCAAGTTTATTTTCGATCTCTTTTAGCTAAATTGTGTCATGCGTGTAACCCAAAAGGACCCTACTATTTATAGTAATATTACCAACTTGTTATAACGATGAGCATATAGCAACCACTCTTCCTAAGTCGTCAACAACCTACCCTCCTAACGACATCAACAACCATTTCTCCTGACCAAACCATCTCTTCTGATTATGTCATCAGTAGCCAATGCTCTTTACCACCATAAGCTATCCCTCACTAACAAAAGTTTTTACTCATTATTTTATTAACAACCATTTTTTAAATACCAATCTATTCTTCTACTTTTAACCAATTATTATTTAGCACTAATTTGTTACACGTTTATCTGAAGAAACTTTTTGAAAAAATATTTCTCAAGGTCACATTATATTTTCTTCAAAAAAGTGGGCATTCATGCTACATACAAAAGAACTTTATAACATATTTTTTTCGTATTCACAATGTTCATATCATATCCTTCTTACGGGTGATCACAATAATGTGGATTATATTCCACTCATTGATACCGACTACTTATTATTGGGTCGACGGACCATCTTCATACATTTAGAGGAGCATGCAAAACTCCTATTATCTCATATTCTTTGACCCAAATTATTGATCTTGCATTTGTGATAAAAATAGGGGAGAATATTATGTGCATGTGGACCATGTGTTAAGATTCTTCAGTCGTCTGAATATGAAGAGTCGTCTGAATATTATGAGCATCTGGACCATGTGTTATGATTCTTGGACCACATATATCTTTAGTATCAGAGCCAGTGTCCCGCACCCCCATGGCCTAACATATCTGTGTCTCTCCTCATCGAGCCTCCGTCTCTGAGGGGAGTGTCAGTGTATCCCACATTGGTACAACACGTTCTTATAAGTGTGAATATATGTTGGAGTCTCCCCTCTCTCCATAAGGGATCTTTTGGAGAGACACTATTGGGATCCACATATTTACATGGTATCAGATCTGGCGTCCCGCACCCCTGTAACCTTATCGAGCCTACGTATCTGAGGGGGAGTCCTAGTGTATCCCACATATTTACATGGTATCAGAGTCGGTGTCCCGCACCCCTGTAACCTCATCGAGCCTACGTCTTTAAGAGGGAGTGTTAGTGTATCCCATATTGGTGCGACACGGTCTTATATGTTTGTATATATGTTGGAGTCTCCCTCTCTCCATAAGGGCTCTTTTAGAGAGAGAATCTTGGACTCCACATATATCTTACATTGATAACTAATTTTTCAAATTCGGACCACATATATGATTGTTAGAGTTTGGATTTTCGAAGTCGTTCGTAGACGAAGACTTATTAATTTAGTGATGTGACGTGACACTAATTTTTGGTCTTCCAAGATCAAACGTTTGGAAATGCAGGATTATCTTTGGATTCACATTATTTATTATTCAAACTATACTGCAAGACGTTCATTTGTTTTATCGGGTTATTCTTATGATGATTATTGATGTTTTATGACGTTCTTCAGTGATTTGAGGAACAACATATGATTTGCACTTTAACTTGATGATGATGTGTGATCTGATTTCTCGATCCTCGACACTTATGGGGGGACTTGCTTGAATATTGGGATTTCATATTTTTGCCTTGGAGAGCTTAAGCTTCTGAAGTGGAATACCTTTGTCTATGTCATCATTTCCTAGCATTTAGAGGGAGATTGTTAAAGCTGAATATGCTTTACAATGTTGAGTGATACCTAGGTTAGAATATTCCTTTGTATCAGGAATATTCCCCTCTCTTCTGTAGAAAAAGAGGGATGTTGGTCATTTGTTATGTGCACGAAAATGTAGTCTAGCATACTTTTCAATAGTGTGTGCTTGGTAACTTCTATGTAACACAATACTTCTTCATGTATTGTGGTTTACTTTTTCTATATATGTTATATCAGATTATTCATCATGATGGCGGAATCGTCGGAGGGTGGAACGAATCATAGTATCACAACCATTACATACATTGAAACATAAGTAAATAACAACCATCATACATTATAATTGGAGAGTTACATTGTTCAGACGATATTGTTTCAAACCAATTACAACATGATATCAAAATATTCAAAAGAGACGTCTTCGTGTCCCATCCCAAAAGATTAGTCGAAACTGACTAATTGTTACCTGAGAAGTCATTACCTGAGAATACAAGTAATTTTGCAAGTGTCAACATTATGTTGGTGTGTTCATAAGATGTTTGTAATGAGAAAACTTAGTAATTTCTTTGTGAAAACTCGTAGCGTATATACCAAGAAAAACAATATTTTCTTTAACGTTATTGTAGTTTTAAATCTATAAAACCCTTGTGTAAGTAAAAACCATACTTATTTGTATCTTGATAAAATGTTGTTTATTTCCATAAAACTTGTATGTATAAGTAAAGCCGTACTTATATTCGTAACTTGGTAAATCTTAGTTTTATTGCTATAAAACTCATACATATAAGTAAAACCGTACTTATAATTGTATATTACTGAAATGTAGTTTTAATCTCATAAACCTGTATGTACAAGTAAAATCATACTTATATTTTGTATAAAGCAACATGTAGTTTTATATTTACATAAAACCATTTGAAGATATTTTCCCCCAAACCCAGGATATTCGTTGTTGTTCATGTGAGTTATTATAACCTCGCTATGACTTGATTGCCTATCACGAAGTTCTTCAGGCGTCGCAGTGTTAAGGCATTTGTCACCCTTGACCCATCGGTCATAGTTGTAGCTAACAACCATAGGTGGGGATTGTCAGTCCGATATAGATCTATATACAACTATCTCGATCATGAATGATTATGGTTATAATCCAGGACTTAATGTGTATTTCTTTTAGTACTGTAAAGTAATGTCTCACATAACTACCCAACATGATGTTTTATCCTAGTTTCTACCGAAATGAATCTTTTTGTAATTATCAAAATGTACCCATAATAATTATAGCGTAAAACTTTATTAGTAAATGTATTGAAAATTCATTTGTATTTAAAATTATCAAAATGTACCCATGATAATCATAACGTAAAACCTTACTTGTAAATGTATTGCAACTTCTTTGTATTTGTACTTATCGAAATGTATTCTTGATAATTATAGTATGTAATAATCATATACTTATATAATTATCTTTCGTATTTCTGTCGTATCTTTGTCGTTTATTCCATAAATTATACTCATTATAATTTATATAAATGTTTTTCATCATGTTAACGTATTTATAAGTGTTGCAGAAATCAGTCTTGGCGGCCGATTAATCGCTTGGCGGTCTTCAACTGATTACAATTAGGCCTAATCGGCCAGCATGACGGTTTGCTGCAAAAATCGGTCAAAAATGGTCTAGACGGCCAATTAATCGGTCTTGGCGGTCATTTTTTTTAATTTTTTAGATTTTTAATTATGTTTTAATTTTTTTATTTTTAAATGACGACCCAAACACTCTCTAATAACTCAATAAAACTGAAAAAAAAACAATATTAAAGCATAAAAATAAACAAATGTATAATTTTTGATGTGTAACTCGGAATAAAATGTAGCAAACTTTTCTATTTTGTTATATTTATATATTTTTAAATAAGTTCTTTTATAGTTTAGGGTCTCCAATTAATCCACGATTAATCCATTAACCTCACTCGACCGCCAAGCTACCGTCAAGCGATTTTGACAACCTTGGTATTTATGACTAAAATATGTTAAGTAGTTGAAATGTGTAATTTCTCACATCTAAGTCACTAAATATAACTAACAATATAACATAACAATTTATCAAACAATCATGACAAGTTGTTAGTTTTGGTCATTTTATATAAGTGATGACAACATTTTAGTTCTTGTCATTTGATCAAAATGATGGTAATCTTTCCAAATGGTCATTTTTCATACACTATACTTTGAAAATAGTCATTTTTGTGTTAAATACCAACTTTCTTGCAAAAAGTCATTTCCCAAGTTTATTATGTCGTTATAAGTCCAAATAGTCATTATTACGTCAAAAGTAACGTTTTTCCTATAAATAGTTAATCTTCACGTAAAGATAATAACGACATATTTATTTTAGACCATTTTACTTATGTGGACATTTACATTTGATTTTTTCCAACATTATATGACAAAGTAATTTTTATGACTATTTTAGTGAAAATTGTATTTTCATGTCTTTTTGCCAAAAGATAATATAGTGTACAATTTTTATGACCATTTCACCAATAAAGTAAAACATGAAGTTTTGTGGGTGACAAAGGTGTGTAAAAGTCATGCATGTTAGTTTCTTGAGCCAAATATGTATTTTAGTTTATGTTAGCACATTTATATGCCAAACACTTTTATAGTAAGATGACCAAACATATGAACACATCATATTTCAAGAAAAAAACATATAGTTTTAACACTCGTATTCTCCCCATAAAACACTTAAAAGAGTAGAAAAGTGGGGTATGAACTCACTCTCGAAGCAAATCTTGAGTTTGAAGAAGAAAAGAACAAAGCTTTGTAATTTGGAAATGACTTGATCTTCAAGATGATCTATGGTTCAAGATCAAGGGAGTGAATACAAGATCAACCAAGAGTGACGGTAGAAATGATAATGCAAGTTTAGAATGAACATGAACTTACCAAGATAAACTTGAAAAACACTTGGAAAAGCTTGGAATCACTTGGAAATTCTTGAAGCTCTTTGAGAGAATATGAGAAGTGAGTTTGAAGATGAAGTAAGGGTGGAAATGGCCCTTCCTGCCGAGATTATGAAGGAGGGGGCGGAGATGAGGTGACTTTGCATGGGAAACGGTTAGTTGCATGGGAAAATGGCTAAAATAACATGGGGAAATTGTTTTTAGCTTTTTAGGTGTAAGATATTAGGGTGGCTTAGCCATCATTATAAAAGAGAAAAGATGTCTTTGGTTAGTTTTTATAAAAACTAACTAGTCTCTTTTATAAAAGCTTGGGTTTTTATAAAAGTACGGTAACTTCCGGGTTCGCGGTATATGACGTTTTACCGGAAAAATAATCAGGCTATGAAATTAAATACTACATCATATTACGCTCCATAATATATGTTCAGTTATTTCCTATTTAGTGTTTAAGGCACCACGTAATGCATTTTACTGTTCAATTCCTGTGTACATTTATTATTCTCAACGACTGAACTGCTGTAAGTTTTACATGTGAACTCCGTTTTCGACGTTCTATATATCTACGGATTCGTTAGCATGAATACATATTGGTATGAATATTATTTATACCAAATAATATTTTTGTGTTTATCGAATTTCTACGCTACTGTAATTTATTATACGTATTTATAGCGTTTACTCGATAATTGATTTCAACTAGCGCATGTAGTATTATAATATTCAATAATACAATATGAAGGTTATGAAAATTACATTTCCACTTGTTAACCTAAGGTACGCTTCAGTTGACTTTTGTCGTCCCGAAATTAGTTTTAGATACCGGACTCCTAGGGATTTGGAAATAGTTGGGGATACTTCTGGTTCATCGGATCCTCGCGCTCCCAAGTAAACTCAGGTCCCCGCTTAGCGTTCCATCGGACCTTTACTATTGGAATGCGACTTTGTTTTGTTATCTTGACTTCCCTATGCATGATCTCCACTGGTTCCTCTATAAAGTGTAAGCTTTCGTTTACTTGGGTCTCATCCAGAGGAATCACCCGGGTTTCATCGGATAGACACTTTTTGAGATTCGACACGTGAAAAGTGTTGTGTACTTTGGTTAGCTCCTAGGGTACCTGAAGCTTGTAGGCTACAGGACCAATTCTAGCCAGAATTTCGAAGGGTCCTATGTACGTTGAGTTAAGCTTTCCCCTTTTACCGAAATGTATCATTCCCTTCCAAGCGGAGACCTTTGACATGACCTGGTCACCCACTTGGAATTCCATAGGCTTGCGTCTTTTGTCAGCATAGCTCTTCTGTCGGTCACGAGACGCTTTCAATCCTTCCCGTATTTGGACGATCTTTTTTGTTGTTTCTCGTATAATCTTTGGGCCGGTGAATGTGTTGTTTGTCACTTGACCTTTAGGTAGTTGCGTATCACCAACTTCAGCCCAACACAACGGTGATCTACATTTGCGCCCATACAAAGCTTCAACTGCGTAACTTTGATGCTAGTGTGATTGCTGTTGTTGTAGGAGAATTCAATCAGTGGCAAATGAATGTCCCATGCTTTGCCAACATCTATTATGCAGGCGCGTAGCATGTCTTCCAATGTTTGGATGGTTCGTTCATTCTGGCCATCTGTTGGTGGATGGTAAGCTGTGCTCATATCGAGTCTGGTTCCCAAGGACTTCTACAGTGATTGCCAAAAGTGTGAAGTAAATCGGCTGTCTCTATCCAAGATAATGGATATTGGCACACCGTGCAATCTTACGATCTCCTAGAGATATATCCTTGTTAGCTTCCCCATCTTATCGGTCTCCTTGATTGGTATAAAGTGTGCACATTTCGTCAATTTGTCTACAATTACCCAAATGGTGTCGAGCTCACCAGCGGTCTTAGGTAGTTTCGTTATGAAATCCATGGTGATCCGCTCCTACTTCCACTCGAGTATCTCCGGTTATTGTAACAAACCCGAGGGCTTCTGGTATTCTACCTTGACTTTTGCACAGGTCAAGCACTTGCTTATGAAGGTGGCAATCTCGGCTTTCATGTTCGGCCACCGGTAGAGCTTCTTCAAGTCTAAGTACATCTTTTCTGACCCAGGATGAACGTAATACCTTGTCTTGTGAGCCTCTTCCAGGGCCAACTCTCTGAAGGCACCGAACTTTGGTGTCCAAATTCGGTCCATGAAGCATCGTGTCACGTCCTCCCTGAGTTCGAACTTCTTATCCATTCCCCGTAGGGCTTCACTCATGATGTTTTCCGGTTTCAGGGCCTCAAGCTAAGCATCCCTAATTTGAGTGGGAAGGTGCGAGTGTATGGTCATTGTTAATGATTTTACTCGACGTCCCGAGTATTCTTTTCGGCTCAAGGAATCTGCTACTACCATCATACATTATAATTGGAGAGTTACATTGTTCAAACGATATTGTTTCAAACCAATTACAATATGATATAAAAATATTCAAAAGATACGTCTTTGCGTCCCATCCCAAAAGATTAGTCGAACCTGACTAATTTTTACCTGAGAATACAATTAATTTTGCAAGTGTCAACATTACGTTGGTGAGTTCATAAGATGTTTGTAATGAGAAAACTTAGTAATTTCTTTGTGAAAACTCGTAGCGTATATACCAAGAAAAATAATATTTTCTTTAACGTTATTGTAGTTTTAAATCCATAAAACCCTTGTGTAAGTAAAAACCATACTTATATGTATCTTGATAAAATGTAGTTTTAATTTCCATAAAACTCGTATGTATAAGTAAAACCGTACTTATATTCGTAACTTGGTAAATCGTAGTTTTAATACTATAAAACTCATATATATAAGTAAAGCCGTACTTATAATTGTATATTACTGAAATTTAGTTTTAATCCCATAAACCTAATGTATAAGTAAAACCATACTTATATTTTGTATAAAGCAACATGTAGTTTTATATTTACATAAAACCATTTGAAGATATTTTCCCCCAAACCCAGGATATTCGTTGTTGTTCATGTGAGTCATTATAACATTGTTACGACTTGATGGCCTATCACGAAGTTCTTCAGGCGTCGCAGTGTTAAGGCATTTGTCACCCTTGACCCGTCGGTCATAGTTGTAGCTAACAACCATAGGTGGGGATTGCCAGTCCCATATAGATCTATATACAACTATCTCGATCATGAATGATTATGGTTATAATCCAGGACTTAATTTGTACTTCTTTTAGTACTGTGAAGTAATGTCTCACATAACTACCCAACGTGATGTTTTATAAACTAAAATAAATCTTTTTGTAATTATCAAAATGTACCATGATAATTATAGCGTAAAACTGTACTAATAAATGTATTGAAAATTCCTTTGTATTTGTAATTATCAAAATGTACCCATGATAATCATAACGTAAAACCTTACTTGTAAATGTATTGCAACTCTTTGTATTTGTACTTATCGAAATGTACTCATGATAATTATAGTATGTAATAATAATACACTTATATAATTATTTTTTGTATTTCTGTCGTATCTTTGTCGTTTATTCCATAAATTGTACTCATTATAATTTATATAAATGTTTTTCATCATGTTAACGTATTTATTAGTGTTGCAGAAATCGATCTTGGCGGCCGATTAATTGACGATTAATCGCTTGACGGTCTTCAACCGATTACGATTAGGCCTAATCGGCCAGCTTGACGGTTTGCTGCAAAAATCGGTCTTGGCGGCCAATTAATCTGTCTTGGCGGTCATTTTTAAAAATTTTTAGATTTTTTAATTTTTTTAACTTTTTTATTTTTAAATGTTGACACAAACACTCTCTAATAACTCAATAAAACTGAAAAAATCAATATTAAAGCATAAAAATAAACAAATGTATAATTTTTGATGTGTAACTCGAAATAAAATGTATTAAACTTTGCTATTTTGTTATATTTATATATTTTTAAATGAGTTCCTTTATAGTTTAGGGTCTCCGATTAATCCCCGACTAATCCTCGATTAATCCGATTAATCTCTTAACTCCACTCGACCGCCAAGCTACCGTCAAGCGATTTTCACAACCTTGGTATTTATGACTAAAAGATGTTAAGTAGTTGAAATGTGTAATTTCTTACAGAAGTCATTCAATATAACTTAACAATTTATCAAACATTCATGGCAAGTTGTTAGTTTTGGTCATTTTACATAAGTGATAGCAACATTTTAGTTCTTGTCATTTTATCAAAATAATGGTAATCTTTCCAAATAGAAATTTTTCATACACTATACTTTGAAAATAGTCATTTTTGTGTTAAATACCAACTTTCTTGCAAAAAGTCATTTCCCATGTTTATTATGTCGTTATAAGTCCAAATAGTCGTTATTACGTCAAAAGTAACGTTTTTCCTATAAATAGTTATTTTTCACGTAAAGATAATAACGACATATTTATTTTAGACTATTTTACTTATGTAGACATTTACATTTTATTTTTGTCCAACATTATATGACAAAGTAATTTTTATGAATATTTTAATGAAAAATGTATTTTCATGTCTTTTTGCCAAAAGATAATATAGTGTACCATTTTTATGACAATTTCACCAACAAATTAAAATAGGAATTTTTGTTGGTGACAAAGGTGTCTAAAAGTCTTGCATGTTAGTTTTTTGAACCAAATATGTATTTTAGTTTATCTTAGCACATTTTTATACCAAACACTTTTATAGTAAGATGACCAAACATATGAACACATCATATTTCAAGAGTAAAATATAGAGTTTTAAGACTTGTATTCTCCCCCATAAACCACTTAAAAAGAGTAGAAAAGTGGGGTATGAACTGACACTCGAAGCAAATCTTGAGTTTGAAGAAGAAAATACCAAAGCTTTGCAATTTGGAAATGACTTGATCTTCAAGATGATCTATGGTTCAAGATCAAGGGAGTGAATACAAGATCAACCAAGAGTGATGGTAGAAATGATAATGCAAGTTTAGAATGAACATGAACTTACCAATATCTTCTTGAAAAACACTTGGAAAAGCTTGGAATCACTTGGAAATTCTGGAAGCTCTTTGAGAGAATATGAGAAGTGAGTTTGAAGATGAAGTGAGGGTGCGAAATGGCTCTTCCTGGCCGAGATTATGATGGAGAGGGCGGAGATGAGGTGACTTTGCATGGGGAACAGTTAGTTGCATGGGAAAATGGCTAAAATGACATGGGAAATGGTTTTTAGCTTTTAGGTGTAAGATATTAGGGTGGCTTAGCCATCATTATAAAATAGAAAAGATGTCTTTGGTTAGTTTTTATAAAAACTAACTAGTCTCATTTATAAAAGCTTGGGTTTTTATAAAAGTACGGTAACTTCCGGGTTCGTGGTATATGACGTTTTTCCGGAAAAATAATCAGGCTATGAAATTAAATACTAGATCATATTACGCTCCATTATATATGCTCATTTATTTCATATTTAGTGTTTAAGGCACCACGTAATGCATTTTACTGTTCAATTTTTGTGTACATTTATTATTTTCAGCGACTGAACTGCTGTAACTTTTACATGCGAACTCCATTTTCGACGTTCTATATATCTACGGATTCGTGAGCACGAATACATCGTTGTATGAATATTATTTATACCAAAATAATATTTGTGTGTTTACCGAATTTCTACGCTACTGTAATTTAGTATACGTATTTATAAAGTTTACTCAATAATTGATTTCAACTAGCGCATATAGTATTATAATATTCAATAATACAATATGAAGGTTATGAAAATTACATTTCCACGTGTTACATAAGGTATGCTTCAGTTGACTTTTGTTGACCTTTGTTGACTATTGTTGACCAATTTTGACAGTTATCACAGGATCCTATAGTTGTAAATTACTAAACTATATTTAAATATAAACGATAAGTAAGGTATAATATAAGTTAAGCTATGCAGGTGTGATTTCACTATATCATGCGACGAACTACCTTGGACTGTAATGAGGTGCGGTGAAAACTGCTCCTCCCATTTTCCACTTATTTTTTGTCCCTCCACTGTGAGAATGCACCGCAATCCTTCACCCTAGTTTTCTCGTTTCATTTTCTTTATTAGTTGTATACTACAAGAGCCTTATCATATTTAATATGTAACAAATAAGAGGTGACTATTTATTGGGTGAAATGAGAAATGAGGGAAGGCTAATGAAGAGTGATCCGATGCTAAGGTGGTATGGTAAAAAAGTAAGAGTTTTAGAACTATAAGATTATTTGAAAATTAGGTGTCATAATTCTCGACACAACATGAAAAATGACACAAACACGACACACATATAAAAGAGTTCAAGTAAAAGATTTAAACATGTTTAGTTATAGGGGTTGATACGACATGACACAAAAACTAAACGGGTAATGTTAGTATTGAAACTTTGAACTTGAAAATGGTTCACTTATTTATATGCAAGTATCTTTAGTTCTTTAGGTAAATAGGACATGCCCAAATCCAAAACCAAATGTAAATAGGAAGGCTTTAGATTGAGTTGTTTTTTAATGTGCAAGTCACTGATTAACCGTCTCAGTCAATATTATTTTTAGTTTTTCACATTTTTTTATTAATATACATACATCATAATTGCACTCAGCCACTTCCCTCTTACTATAACTTGACTCCTATAGACATATTGTTAATTCGCACATTCGCACAAGTAACTCCCATACTGCTACTCCATCAATTTTCACTTTTTATTTTCTACCTCACAAACTCCTAATCTTTCAACTTATTTGATATTTTTATCTAGTGTGATACAACAAAGAAGGTGTAAACCCTAGATCCGCCAACAGAAAGGAATACGATACGAAAGTAAACAGTTTGACAGTGTATGACATGATAATTAAATAGATCAATATAAAGTCAAGCTATCTTAATTCCTATAAGTTTCAACCTACACGATACAATACTTTTGTTAAGCCCATTGAAAATACACTATCCAAAGTATACGTGTGACATGAAAGTTATCTTTGATAATCTTGGTATAAGTTTACCTGCACAAATATACCATAGTAATAGCTAAAATGTTTCCTAATTACTTAATATTAAAAACATATACTGAAAACATATATTAGGCGATTAAAAAAAAAAGAATGGAACCTTTTCTGATGTAGCTTTAGTTTCAGTCAATGCACCATCCAGGACGCTTGTAAAGCTGCTCAGTTGGC
This sequence comes from Cichorium intybus, assembly GCA_023525715.1. Lineage (NCBI taxonomy): Eukaryota > Viridiplantae > Streptophyta > Magnoliopsida > Asterales > Asteraceae > Cichorium > Cichorium intybus. The sequence continues at coordinate 63,522,193 of CM042012.1, forward strand.
TGGTTCGTTCTGCATTAGCCAGTTCACAACTTTGCGAAAAATAGATTTTAAACAAAACATTAGACGTTTATAAAGAAAAGAGACAAATTGCAGGGAATACGAACGTAGTTTACTTTTTTTACCGTATATAGTGATATACCTTTTTTACCCATGATAACAATGTACTTGCATTTAATTACCATTATAGTAACTAATTTACATTTCTTTTCACATAATAGCAATATGCTTACAATTCTTAACCCATTGCTTATGTTGGAAGTAAAATGAAAGTACGTTGCCTTTGTAGGTAAACAAATATAAGTACGCTGCTATTATTGATAAGAATTTTTGCCTACAATAAATAGAAAGATTTGTTATCGCATAAGATTTACGCCTCTATAAAGCTTCACGTGCAAGATCCTCATCTCCTATACCAAGCGCAAGTTGTACTCTTTTGTACCTACAAAATTTAATTATAATAAATAAAAAAAGTTATACACAAGAAATGGCAACGTACTTTTGTTGATTTGTTTATTATAGCATTGTGCTTTTATTTTTGAAAATTGTAATCTTTTAGAAGAGGCTTCAATTTTGATTCCAACCAATCGATATTTTTCTCCAAGTAATCCATACAATACGCAAGACCTGATTCAGAACAACAAAAAGATCAAATAGTATTTATGTTTTATCGCACATATAAAGGAAGTTCCTTTAATGTTTCATTAGTTGGAGTAACATCATTAGCTGGAGTAACAGTGTTCTGAACTTCTTCTGCCAGATTAGCTAAGTTAAGCATGTGAGAGAAAGCTTTAGCGACGAAAAAAAGAAAGAAATAGCAACGTACTTTCGTTTATTTAGAGAGAATTCAGCCCTAAAATGTGGATCGAATTGAGATGGAATTCTTAATGAAATGACAAACCTTTCTAATAGTACCATAATATGAAGTGTTAAATGTATGAAATAGCAACGCATTTTCATTCATTTGTGTATTACAGTATTGTACTTTCATTTCTTACCTATTAGAGCATTGTACTTTGGAAACAAAAATGAAAGTACAATGCTATATCTGAGTAGATTTGTCAAAACAATGTCTGTACGATGCTGATTGTTGTTCCGTGGAGATTGACGATCAGTTTACCGATTATGGTTGCAATGATTAAACGTGGGTTTGGGGGAGATGGCGTCGATTGCAGTAAACTAACATTCATCCATAGACTAAGGCAGTATCCTCTAAAAATATCTATAGAAATACTACATCTAATTAAGACAATAGACACCAGGTTCTTGAACATCGCTAACACTCATCGATTCTCCACTTCAGTGAAATCCTTGGCAGCCTCTCTTGGACATATATTTCTTCATAGTAGGCCTAAAATCAAAAACCAAGATAGCATAATCAATAAAACCGGAAAATGAAATAAAAACTTGTAAACCCAATATTCCAGTAAATAAAGCCACGATTTCATATATGACGTTTTTTTACTCTTTTATCCGGAGGTTGGTTCCAGATGTATCACCAAGTTAAAAAAAATCATATAAGCATACAATTTCAAAAATCAAAATGTTACAAATCTATAACTATAACTCACCCGGATCTTGGATAGTTTGTTGAACTTTTTCGTCATAGCAAATTTCAACACCTACAAACTTACAGATTCAGAAAGTGGTTTATTAATAAGGAAAGTAGTCTATAAATAATTTAATTGATCAAAATCCATTATTATCATTGCCCTTATCATTATCATTATCATTCTTTGCTTTAAAACATCAGTATCATGTCATTACAAACTTACCTGAATATTTGATATTAGTTTTAAAGACGTTGTGAGAGCAAAGATTGGAAAGTCTGTCTAACTTTTGCCAGTTCGCCTGAAATTGAACAATATCAAACAAAAATTAAGAACATTTATATAATAGAGTAACCAATCAAAAGATACTCACGCCCAAAATCCATTATTCGAAAACAGGAATCGTAGTTTGCTGTCTTTGGCCTTGATCCTGACTCAGCCCCTGGTCCAGATGGATTCACTGGTTCGGCTGTTAAGAGAAAATGAACGTGTTAAGAGAAAATGAACGTTAGGAAATGACACAAATACCCTTTGATAGACATGAATTAAAGCGGTTGAACTTACAGGCTGCTAAAAGCATGTTATCATGAACACGGATTGCACCAGAAATTATTAAGCCGAGACCAAATCCAGGGAAAATGTATGCATTGTTGGACTGGAACAGGGTGTAAAACAATATTAAAAGTTCGGTTATTTTTTGTTAGAAAATTATAGACAGACTTAAACCGGAGGTTCTAGAAGAAGTGGTTACCTGGCCAAATATGTAGAGCTTTCCATTATATTCAAGAGGAGCAAATGGACTCCCACTTGCAAAAATAGCTCGACACTGTATTAAAATATGTTATACCAAATTAAATTTATGATATACCTAATTTAAGCCAACAGATCATGTGTATCATCATAAAGATCTTTCTGCAAGTATGTTGTAAAAATATACTGGAAATCTGAACTACTAACCTTAAAATAGAAGAAAGTAAATTAAGCGATCAAAAAAAGGAAAATCTTGCATACCATTAATGTTCAGCAACAGGAATATGACCACAAATACCCACAAATAGCAGCTGCAAACAACAAAATCAGAATATAAAAACCCTTGTTCAAATAAACCAGAGGGGCCAAAAGTTACCTAAAAAAGGGTCTTATTCCTTTATTAAAAAAGAAAAAAAAATAAAGAAACCACTCACCTTATAGCAACGACTTTTTTAAAATCATCTTCAAGGGCCCTTATCATGTACTTATGAAAATTGAACGTGGGGTTCGCCTTGAAATTTGTCTAGAAAAGAAAATTATATCATAAAGTGATATAAACAATAAAATGGACAAGATTAAAAGAGGTATATTGTATACTCTTTAATTCAGATCCTTACTGTAATAAATCCCAAACGCAGTGCCACATAATCTGAGTTGGTGACAGATTCGTAAAATTGCTTGCAGAAAGAATGTTGTTTAGTTCACCAAAAGTAAATATTAGAATATATATATATATATATATATATATATATATATATATATATATATATATATATATATATATATATATATATATATATATATATATAAACAATTCGGTTCAAAGTTTATAAATTAGTAGCCATGAATATAAAGTAACTTACCACCCAACCTCGGATGGCTGAACCTTATAAAGTGTATCCAATATAAGAAGATACATCTTAATGAACTCGAGTTTATACCTTATAAAGTGTATCCAATATAAGAAGATCTAGCTGTTGACCTGTTTTTTTAGATATATCTGCAAATAAAATAAATAAATAAATAAAAACTGAGAATAAACTGCACCATAAAGAGGAATGAATCTATGAAAAAGTAATGGAAGAAACGCTCACAGAGTTCTGTGTCATCGAATAATGTTCTAATAAGAAAAAGATTGCAAGTACAATGCTATAGTTGGATTTAAAGCAAAAAAAATTGAAAGTACAATGCTATAATTAGGTAGATTTTTCAAAGCACAATGCTTTGATAAGTAAAAAATGAAACGCTTTGACATATCACTCTAAGAAAACATGTTCTCTTTTAATCTAATTAGTAATAGAAGAAACCAAAACCCTAAATCAAAAATAATCTATAAAATCGCAAACCCAAAATCCCATGTCTTTACAAAAACAGTGAAGAAAAAATTCGCAAATCACCAGAAAAAAAGAAAAATACCAAGTATGTTATTTCCACCAGCAGATGAACTGAAGCTTGATAAACCTGCCCTATTAGAAAATGAATCACATTTGCTTTTATGAACTTTACCATTTCGTTTCCCAGAGAAACTTGTTTTCTTTTTATTAGCTGTAAGTGTAAAAAGTGAGGAAAAAAAGGGAAGAATGATAAAATATTATATTAGTAGTGTTAGTATTTTTTACCTGAAATGTTGTATTTTCCAGGATAAGATCCGTGCTCTTTCTGTAGATCATTTGAATCGATTAGACCTGTTAGATTCATGGAAGCTTCCATATGTGCTGCTCGTGACCTTCTTCAACTACTGCCATTACTTCTAGATGATTTCCCTGACTTTCTTTGTGATTGTTTGGCCTCTGGTACAGATGCCATGTCATGGTCTAGGTAAGTTGAATGGGTTAAATAAAAAAATAGCAACGTACTTCCTTGATTTGTTTGCTACAACATCCTACGATTATTTCTTCGTTTTACAACGTTGTACTTGGAAAATTTTACATAATTATAACGACATTATCCAAATTATAGAGAATTTTTATTCCTAATAAGAAAGAAGATTTAAAAAGGATGATGCTATATTTGTCAATGGTATAACCAAAAATCATATAACTGTTTATCCGATTGCCAAAAATTCTACTACAACTTATATAATTTTAAAGAACATACCCTGATTTTTTATTTGTATTCTTATATATGTATTGGTTTGGTACCACATGAAGCCATAAGCAATTAATCATAGCAGGCTACTGTTTCTCCAAGTTGAAAATATGTATAATATTGTTATTGATAATTATTGGCGTACATCTCAAATCAAAAGAAAAGACAAAATACATCAAGATTCTTGCATTTTTCCTATATAGTTTCATAGCAGTGGTTACAAAGTTAACTATTCAGTAAAACATTAAAATTGCTTATTATTATTTTTACCCTGAATAAAAAATTACCCATCTTTTTATTCTTTATAACTTTGGCAGAGATGGGTAATTTTGGAATTATAATCCTAAACAAAGTTAAAAGTTTATCTACCGAAAAAAAGGCTCACCTGCATGCATTCTTGTGAATTCCTTTGGAAAGGGTTTGGTGTGGCTTTTAATTCCTGTCCTTGTAACAATGGCATTCAAGTCAAAAGCTCAGCAAATATACAGCCAACAGCCAACATATCTAAAATAATCAATATAAAACCAATAGAATACATCAAGAAAGGGGGTCAATGAACGGTAACCTTAAGATCTGACCACCTCATGATCATGTTGTTTCCCAAATCCAAATTTTGGAGTTTTGTATTCCGTGCCAACTCACTAGTGAGAGCCTGTCAGCAAAAAAAATAAAAATAAAAATAAAAATCAGTAAAACCTACAACTGAAACAAAATGCATTATGGATTAATGATATTAATCGGGAAAGTCTCTTTTATTCTGACTTTCTCTATTAAGTCGTTCTTTCTTCATCAAGTCAAAAAGAAACTAACCAAATTAATTCCATTATTTAAAAAAGAAAGAATCGGTATAACCTAAGTAATAATGTTTAGAATTTGGGAAAAGTTGTATGTAGGAAATGCAAAATGGCATACTCTGATCTCATTGTGAGAAAGCCTGAGTTCTCTTAACTTTGTACAATACTTGATTGAAGAATCTATTCCTTGGATTTTGCAGTTTGAAAGTGACAGCTGTTGGATTAGGTGTCTAAACCATGACTAATAATTAGTATTTACCTAATTAATAGAAGCACAGTCCATTTGGGTTGCCCTCGTGGCTGGAGGTTTGGTAGAAAATTCGGTAGAGAGAAAGGTTGATTTGTTATGGGATTAATAAATCAACAGGAATAAAATATATGGTTTATTAATATATTAAAGTCATAATATATTAATTAGAAACTATATTAATTAATTAGGAATTAATCCAGAATTAATTGGATTTAATTTGGGGATTAATTAATTAATTAAAGGTGTAGGGACTGAAACTGTAATTATTCAATAGTTGAGTAAGTGACAGTGGGAGTGACCAGTGTGGAAATCGAAATATATATATGGTATATATATATTTTTGATTTTGATATAATAAGGATAATTAGGGTTTTGAATATAAGATAAAAGGTTTATCTTATTTGAATTCAAAAAGGCTTATCCTTAAGGCTTATCAACTGGTTATCTGGAAACTATAAATAAGGGTCCCTGGGCACTCATAGTTTTCGCCATTCTCATTGTTCTCTCTGGAATTTAGATCCCTTCCCCTCCTTGCTTGGGTGTGACTTTCATTTGAGGCAGGATACTTTTGCTGCTCAGCTTCCAAGAAATTAAGGTTGGTTTTTCTGTTTTGATCTTTAGTTTCTTTTATTGGCCTTTAGGTTTTTGTTATATGTTCAATTAGAAGAAAACATAGATCCTTATAGGTTGCATGTGAACTTAGGTTATTTAGTTCATGGTTTGCAGAAATCCTTTCAGTGGTATTAGAGCCTGTTTTGTTTTCTTGTTGAATTGCTATAACTGTTTTAGGGTTTAAAGCTTATAAACCCTAATATCTATATGGATCAATTTATTGGATTAGGGTTTTGAAAACCCTAATCCCCCCTTAGTAAAATTCGATTATGCCTATAGGGTTTTAGGAGGTTTTCTATTTTTGGTAACTTTAATTGGTTAATTAAATGGATAACCTTAAACCTTTTCTTGAAATCGAAAATTAGGGGTTTAAGGATAGGTTTTAATTAATTTGATTAATTTGGATAAACCTATCTTCATTTGAATTAATTTAATTAATTGTTAATTAAAAGATAATTCAAAAGGATTTAATTAATTTAAAAATTGCGAAATTAATAGAAAAATCCGGAAAAAATATTTTAAAATGTTTAAAATATTTACATTTAATTAATTTAATTTATTGGTAATTAAAATTGATTAAATCGATTTTAAGGTTTAATTTAATTTAAAATTTAATTGTTAAATTTGGTAAAATTAAAAGATAAACCTTGAATATTTTAAAGGGTTTTAAAATACATATTATATATGTTATTAAAAGTTAATACTATATATATGAGATAAATTTGGTTAGTCAAATCAATAGTAGGCCTCATTCACGAAGCTGGTCTATAAAGTGGGTATAAGGAGACTGCCTATAAAATGGTAGTCTAATGGGTGAACACTCTCACCCACCGCTCGCCTGATCAGTGGAGGGTCGTTAGCCGAACGGGTTTGACAGAACAGCTAAATCATTAAAAGTATAATGATCAAAGTACTAGAACCATTCACAAAACAAAATCCCATTCTAGTTACTTTAGGGAAAAATGTGAATTTGATGCTACCCCATGAAATGGCACATTGCACTTTATGAAACGTTGGTGGAGCGTGTGTGGTTTACCGGCACACCAAATGGGGTTCATAAAGAGTGGCAATGGGTGTCTCGGGTGTTATCATTGTTGATGGAGCGTGTGTGGTTTACCGGCACATCAATTTGAGATGATAATGGACCCCGAGAGTACCAAGCTAATTTGCATGGTTATTCACACCCGGTTTGTGATCCTCAGCATCCCAGTCACAAACGGTGGGGCATATCCGAGATTAAACAAGCTATTGAATAGTTCAATAAATCTCAAAAGAAACTAGGAATTCCATTTATAATAAGATTATTTTTCCGCGGTGGAATTGGCTGAATCGTCATTCGCCTACCTTTATAAAATTTGCTTATAGATTACGGCATCCCTCTTCTATGTTGCAAATTGTTATAGTTGGATCCATAGCCTTATTTTATATTGGGTTATTATAAGGACCGACAAGTATCTAATTAAACTTACCTTCTTTTATAGATGTCTTCTGCTGATCAATCTGCTCCCCACTCAAACTCCAGTGTTCCCTCTATCCTCTCACTGTGTTCCAAGGTTCAATTGAATGGGACAAACTACAATGACTGGATTAGAAACATCAAGATGGCTCTGAGGTACGAGAACAAAGAGTATGTTCTCGAGACTGAGCTTGTCGATGTTGACCCTGAAACTGCTACTCCCGAGGAAATTGCCTCGTACCAAAAACATTCTGATGATGCAACCAAAGTGGCCTGCATCATGATCGCCACAATGAACCCCGAATTGCAAAGGATATACAAATACTATTGGCCCTTTAAGATGCACAAGGAGCTTGCGCAAAAGTTCCGCAAGCAAGAGCGCATCGAGAGGTGCGAGGTGGTCAAGGACTTCACGAACAGCAAACCTAAAGATGGAGAGTCCATCTGCGCTCATGTGCAAAGAATGCAAGGTTACGGGGAGCGGCTGAGAAAGCTTGCGATGCCTGTACCGGAGCAGTTGGCCGTTGACATAGTGCTTAACTCCTTACCGAGTTCTTATGACCAGTTCAGGCTGGCTTATCATTTGAACAACAATCAGGCTAACCTGACTGAGTTGCATCGTATGCTTCGGGTTACTGAGGACGGGATGAAGGGTAAAGGTGTACCCTCGGTAAATCAGCCCGTCTTAGCCATTGGAAGTGGAAAAGGAAAGAAAAGGAAAGGCCCTCCTAAGAAAAATTGGAGGGAAAAGGTTCAGGTCGGGTCGTCCAGCAATGGCTCGAGAACCAAGCCTTCTCACATTCCGTGTGTAGCCAACCCCAATGAAGCCGACTGTTTCTACTGCAAAGAGAAAGGCCATTGGAAGAGAAGCTGCCCCAAATACTTGCTGGATGTCAAGGATGGGAAAGTAAAGCCATCGACAGCAGGTATATATACTATCTCTAAAAACTCACCATCTTCTAATTCTTGGGTCCTTGATACAGGATGTGGTTTTCACATTTGTTCTGATCTACAGGGCCTAAAGGAAAGCAGGAAGGTGGAGCACGGTAGACTGAACTTGATCATGGGCAATAGGAGATCGTCCCCTGTTACCAAGATCGGCGTTTACAGTTTAGTGCTTAGTAGTGATGTTAGCTTAGAGTTATTTAATTGTTGCTATTCGCCGGAAATGGCAAGAAACATTATTTCATTTCACGCATTATTCAGACAAGGATTTCAATTTTCTTTTGATAATAAAATTGGCTCGATTTCTGTTTTCAAAAATGGTATTTTGATTTTTACTGCTTATCCTTGTGATGGTGTGTATGAAACTGTTGAATGTATTGACAATTTAGGACATAGTGTAAATTATATTGATTCTACTAGTGGTGTAGAAAAGGCATGTCTGTGGCATAGTCGGCTCGGGCACATCAGCAAGAAACGCATCGCCCAACTCCAAAAGGATGGAGTGTTGGAATCATTCGACCTCAGGTCGGATGATGTATGCGAATCTTGTCTGTTGGGCAAGATGACTAAGTCACCTTTCAAAGGGTCTTTTGAAAGAGGTGAGGGTCTGCTGGACATCATTCACACAGATGTGTGTGGTCCATTCAGATCAACCACAAAGGATGGCACGCGGTTCTACGTGACCTTTACCGACGATTTTAGTAGATACGGTTATATCTACTTGATCAAGCACAAGTCGGACACCTTTAAAAAGTTCAAAGAGTTTAAGAACGAAGTAGAGAATCAATTAGGCAGGAAGATAAAGATGCTCAGGTCCGACAGAGGCGGAGAGTATCTAAGTATCGAGTTCCTAGACTATCTAAAGGAATGCGGAATAGTTTCGCAGTTGACACCTCCCAGGACACCACAGTTGAACGGTGTTGCGGAGAGGCGCAACCGAACCCTGTTGGACATGGTTCGTTCCATGATGAGTCGAGCTTCACTTCCCATTCACTTCTGGGGGTATGCCTTAGAGACTGCCGCCCACATCCTCAATCTTGTCAATCTTGTCCCTACGTTCCGGTAGGTTTAGCATGCCACCCGAGTTTTATGGGTTCCATATAACTTCGGATGGGGACACGTTTGTCAGTGATAGGACACTGATAAATTTGGATGAACCAGCTAACTACCAGGAAGCAGTGGCGGGCCCTGAGTCTGCCAAGTGGAAAGAGGCCATGGATTGCGAGATCAAGTCCATGTATGACAATCAAGTTTGGAACTTGGTTGACAACGTACCGGGTCGAAAGACAGTCGGGTGCAAATGGATCTTCAAGAAGAAGACCGACATGGACGGAAAAGTACACACTTTCAAGGCAAGACTGGTTGCAAAGGGCTTTACTCAAACCCCAGGGGTTGACTATGACGAGACCTTCTCACCAATAGCCAAGATAAAGTCTATTAGGATTATGCTGGCCATAGCTGCATTTCATGACTATGAAATTTGGCAGATGGACGTCAAAACCGCTTTCCTTAATGGGAAGTTGACTGAGGATGTTTACATGAATCAGCCAGAGGGTTTTGTCGATGCAAAGTATCCTAATAAGGTGTGTAAGCTTGATAGATCAATCTACGGATTGAAGCAAGCTTCTCGCAGCTGGAATCTTTGTTTCCATGAGAAAGTCAAAGAGTTTGGTTTCTCTAGGAGCGAGGATGAGTCCTGCGTATATGTCAAGGCTAGTGGTAGTATAGTCACCTTTCTGGTGCTGTATGTCGATGACATACTGCTCATGGGAAACGATATTCCAACCTTGCAAGATGACAAGGCTTGGCTTGGGAAATGTTTCGCCATGAAGGACCTAGGAGAGGCTGCCTATATTCTCGGGATAAGAATATTGAGAGATAGGAAGAAGAAACTGATTGGACTTAGTCAGGGTACATACTTGGAAAAGGTACTGAAAAGGTTTAGTATGGAAAATTCCAAGAAGGGAGAGCTACCTATCCAAAGTAATGCAAAATTGAGTAAGACTCAAAGTCCGAGTACAGACGAAGAAATAGCTGAAATGAGTCGGGTACCTTATGCTTCGGCTGTAGGATCGATCATGTACGCTATGACGTGTACTCGCCCTGACGTGGCCTTTGCTTTAAGCATGGTCAGTCGGTACCAGGGTAACCCTGGAAGTACGCATTGGATAGCTGTGAAAAATATACTCAAGTATCTGCGAAGGACAAAGAACATGGTGTTAGTCCTCGGTGGCAGTGATACCTTGAGAGTTGAAGGATATACAGATGCCAGCTTTCAGACGGATAGAGACAGTGGTCGGTCTCAGTCGGGCTAGGTATTCCTTTTGAACGGTGGAGCAGTTACTTGGAAAAGTTCCAAGCAAGAAACAGTGGCTGATTCTACGTGCGAATCAGAGTACATAGCAGCAAGTGAAGCGTCAAAGGAAGCGGCTTGGATGAAGAACTTTATCGGTGACCTTGGAGTAGTCCCGAGTATTCAGGAGCCCTTGGAACTATTCTGCGATAACGAAGGTGCGGTCGCCTTGACAAAGGAACCGCGAGATCATGGAAAGTCCAGACATATCGACAGAAAGTACCACTACATCAGGCATAGGGTAGAAGAAGGTCACCTCCTTGTAAAGAGGGTATCATCGGAAGATAATCCTGCAGATCCTTTGACAAAGGCTCTGAGTAGGATTAAGCATAATCAGCATGCTAGGAGCATTGGATTAAGAGATGATATAAGTTTTTGTAATTAGATAGATTTTTTGAAACTTGTAACAATGTTATTGTATTTGACTTTTGTGATTTAATAATGGAGATTTATTAATGAGTAATGGTTTACTAATTTTGTCAATATATATCATTGTGTTTCATTTTGCATGTTTTACTTCCTGAATAATTGGATTATTCAAATATCCACAGTCGCTCATACTTTTAGGGAGTAAGTATGAAGTAAGGCTGTCATGAATTGGTAATAGATTGTCTAAGGAGTTAGACATTGCAATTGGATTGCTGCACCATTCGTGAGTACTTAGAAATGGAGATTTGAGTATTGGATAAACCCGCGCTCAATGGATTGCTTCATGGATTATATCACGAGCAATATTGAGACGATAATATCTTTTGATCTTTAAGCTAAGACATATGAGTTATGATTTACTAAGACGGTTGTTCATTGATAATACGAAAACGCATCGGTAACTCGATGTTATAAAACGTATTGTTGTGAGTAATTTGTTTGGTAAAAGACATAAGTATATGAGTCGAAGTTTATTCGTCCCTTGACCCTAACGGGGAACAGATATCTGTAGGCCTCTCGATGATTTTGAAGTTGACTAAAATGGTTGGCCAACCGGGACTAAATTGGTAGTCTAAGAGTCATATGCAAATCGGAAATCGAGGAACAGTGAATCAGACCAGATTGATTTTATCCATGTCTTGAGTCTGAAAAATATCTTGTTGGATAGAGGATCATCTGATCACTTATCTATGGACAGGACTGATTAGATCAAAGGTTGGCATTGGTTTCTAGGAAGCTACAAGTGCTGGTTAATTAGAGGTTAAATCAGTAATTATAGTCATAGACTTATCCAAGTGGGAGACTGTTGGATTAGGTGTCTAAGCCATGACTAATAATTAGTATTTACCTAATTAATAGAAGCACAGTCCATTTGGGTTGCCCTCATGGCTGGAGGTTTGGTAGAAAATTCGGTAGAGAGAAAGGTTGATTTATTATGGGATTAATAAATCAACAGGAATTAAATATATGGTTTATTAATATATTAAAGTGATAATATATTAATTAGAAACTATATTAATTAATTAGGAATTAATCCAGAATTAATTGGATTTAATTTGGGGATTAAATTAATTAATTAAAGGTGCAGGGACTAAAACTGTAATTATTCAATAGTTGAGTAAGTGACAGTGTGGAGTGACCAGTTGAAAGTCGAAATCTATATATGGATATATAGAATTTCGAAATTGATAATTATTAGATAAATAGGTTTTTGAATTGTAAGATAAAAGGTTTATCTTATTTGAATTCAAAAAGGTTTATCTCTAAGGCTTATCAGTTAGTCATCTGGAAACTATAAATAGGGCTCCCTGGTCACCATATGATTTTGCCACTTTCAAGAACTCTCTCAAGATTTTCGATCTCCTTCTCCTCCAGCTTGGGTGTGATCTCATTTGAGGCAGGATATTTTTGCTGCTCAGCTTCCAGAAAATTCTAAAAGGTTGGTTTTTCTAATTTTATTCTTTTAGTTAATTTTCTTATGGCCTTTAGGTTTTGTTATATGTTCAATTAGAAGAAAACATAGATCCTTATAGGTTGCATGTGAACTTAGGTTATTTAGTTCATGGTTTGCAGAAAACCTTTCATTTATACCATCGGTTTCTTACCATTTTACACGTATACGACAATCACTATGTGATGGTACAGTTGGAAGGAGAGTACCCAATGCCTCCCATTCCAGCATCATGGATCTGCAACAAAGACCCTTTAGCAATTGGATGGAAAACCATGTATAAGTCGTGTCTAGAATTCTATAAGCAACTCAAACCTACTCAAAAAACTTTTATAAGTTTAGAGGATTAGTTGTTGCAATATTTTGTCTCATGTTCTGTTATGTTGAATTTTATTATGAAATGCATATGAGGTTGATGATGATTTTTTCAGAGTATATTCTTTTAGTTATATTTATACTATTATAATATGACATATATAATTATTATGTTTACAATATTAGCAATAAATATAAAAAATCTTGTTATTCTAATAAAACAAAATAAAATAATAACTTTAAAACAATTAAACAATAATTATACTTACAATTATTATAAATTTACAGATGAATCAAAAAAACAGTAAAAGTGAAAATTGTTGTCCGATTATATGCTTGTCGGAGTATGTGCTCACCGGAATATAGCATCGTCAAAGTCTTCATTTCTTGTCGGAAAATATGTCGGAGTCAGAGAAGTTGCGATACTTTAAATACCGCGGGTCGCCGGAGATAGAGTATGTGCTCACCGGAATACAGATCTGTGGATTATAACCACAGAGGGTCATTGGAGACACGGAAATACTGCGCCTGTGGAGCTATCGGCAACGGAAGACGATCGGAGGCGGTTACAACCGTCGCCACTGAAGGCCGCCATCGTCGGAGAGTCGCTATTGAAGCCGTCGGCAGCGGAGGAGGAAGAACAGACAGTAGCAACCGTCTCCTATGGAGCCGTCGGGAACGAAGAAAGTGCGGAGGAGAAAGAACGCCGGTGATCTACATCGTCGGAAACCGCCATGATAGAAGGGGCCGGTGGTCTTCAAGAAGATACGTCAAAGTAAAAAAGGAAACCCTAATAGGGTTATATATTTTCTTTAGAAAAATGGGCCAGCCCATATTAAATTATTAGTCCATGTTAGCTTATCAGTCTATTTTTTATTTGTAGCCTATTTTTTAATTAAAGACATAATTGGTGATATAATTAAAAAAACATAATCATAACATAATCATAATATAAAAAAAGTAGATCTAGTATATAGGGTGGAGTGTCTTTATCAACACCCTAATAATTATTTAAAAAAAAGAAATCTTATATCCTCCTAATTTTTCCTCCTAACCATGTGAAGTAGTGACAAGTGGATTAAAATATTATTAATTTTATTGAATATGACATTTGTCATCATTTCAAATGGTTAAGAGGATAGTTAGGAAGAAAAATTAGGAGGATATAAAATTTCTCTTTAAAAAATATAAAGTAATTATAATAATATGATTAGATAATGAAATGATTAAAAACACAATCATTACATAATAATATAATTAGTTAGTGGAATAATAAACACAATCATTACACAATTATTACATAAGAAAAAATAACTGTAGTTTTTTTAGAACGTCGGAAATTTATATAAGAAAAAACGAAGCCAACTAGCAAGGCGCTAGAGGCAAGAAAACATTACATAATAGTACAATTTAAAGGAGCAGGACACCACATCTGCCAATTAAAATCCAAAACTTTTCCTCTATATTTAAACCAATTAAAAACTATCGATTGAATATCTCCCACCGTTCTAGAAGCTGACGGAGCAGAATTCTTAAACACCTTTGAGTTCCTTGCCTTCTAGATGAACCAAATAGTAGAATACACCAAGCTAAGTTTTATATTAGTTCCCAATTTGGACAAACCGCTCCAGCTAAGCAGCACATCCATATCAAACAAATCGTCCGAGGGATTAACAAGGACATTAGACCACCTGCATAACATACTCCGAACCTCAGCAGCAAACCGACATTCGAAAAAGAGGTGATTCACGCATTCCGGGGCATTGTTACATATCAGACATCTAATAGAATTCAAGCTCACACCTCTAACAACAAGATTCATGGCCACCGAGATCTTGTCTTTCAAAAAGCGTCATGCAAAGCACTTAACCTTCAAAGGAACCCGATTACACCATCTAAACTTCATTCTATCATCAGCCCATCTACGTTTATCAATAACACTTCTAAATGATTGGACCGTGAAAACACCGTTATTTCCAGCCTTCCAAAGCCACGTATCAACATTGTCATTTAGATTAAAATGAGCAGCCATACAACTTAACTCCATCATTTCTTTGGTTTCAGCTCCATTCCGCAGCCTTCTCTTCCAATTCCATATGCAGCCCCTATTTGAGGGCAAGATTCTATTTGCAATAAAACAATCCTTTTGGGACTCAATTGCATACAACTTCGGGAAAACTTCCATTAAGGGTGTATCATCTTTCCAAAAGAAAGTATAATCTCCTCTACCAATCTTTCTCTCCATTAAATCGTTCACTGAAATATTTCATTAAATGAGATCAACTTGAATTTCAGAAATTGAAAGCCAAGTACCATGAATCCCTTTTTTGGCAATCGTCTTACCATCATATCCTTTAAATCTATGTAACGACTTAATACATGTAACTCTAGTATATAGAGTGGAGTGTTCTTATCAACACCCTTACTTAATATTAAAACAAATACCGAAAACATGTATTTGGCGATTAAAATAAATAAACGAATACATAGTTAATAGTTTTCCAGTTACATGGTACCACTCGTACTTTGTATACAATTTTTTATTTTTTTCTTTTCATTTTTATTTTTATACAATATTTCTAACCGGTTCATTTCCAAAAACCAGAAGAAACATCCTCCTGCCTTGCGCATGGGGTTACTTCTTGTTAAACCAAAGTGGAACATTTAGAAGTAGAGGGATCAAATAACGCCGGCAGTAAATACTTTCTTCCGTTTGTACCATGTGCGTTATAACTTGCACCCGTCGTCGACTCCACCAACAAATCTCCGGCGTACCCTGGATACGCCCCTTTACCGTACACCCCCGGACAAGCTGATGCCGCTTCTAACGGTGCACCAGCATCCCCCTGATAATACCCATTCCCAAATGGGTTTGTAGCCGTACCAGCCATCAGGCTAGCCAGGTTAATAACCATCCCATCTACACCCACGTCGTTGTTGGGTGCGATCAGTGGTGCACCCTGTGGTCCGTAGATTGGTTGGTGGAAAGGCCACGCACATTGACCAGGACACCGAGTCACCGAGTTGCCAACCCAGATGTACGCAAACCTGTAGTTTTTACCTTTCACTTGGGAAGATAAGCCGTGGCCGTGGGTGCCACACCTACTGGAGCAAAATCCGGCGACTGCCACGTCATTTGCCGTTAAAACTACGTTCACGGCATTTCTTGGTTCACCCTTTGCAGCCAACTGGCGTAGGTGTTTGTCCGTTAAGGATTTACCAAGCGAGCAACCCCGGTCGGATACTTGTTTACCAAGCCGGAGTGAGGCTTTCTTGGTTTTGGAGTAGTATTTGTCCGTCGTCTTCCACCACGTGGCGACAGATGGTTGGATGTGGGATTTTATGGAGAGGGAGGTTATGAAATCGGTGATGATGGCTTTCTGGGATGGCTTGAAGTTGCCATACCAAATGAGGTTGACGGAGATATTGCCGGAAAGGAGGGGACCATTGTGGTTTTGCATAATCGGAGACGAGTCATGGACTAACTCAGTGAGTCGTCTAGCACCAAATGACGTGTGGAAAAGAGTCAACAGAAAGAGAAGCTTTAGGAGAAAAAGAGTGCTGGAAGCCATTGTTGAAGATTTTACAAGAAAGGAATAGGAAATAGGAAGGGTTGATGAAAATGGAGTTGGGGAAACAAGAGGTATTTATAGCATGAAAACTGAATCTAAAGATAAGAAGAAGGTAAGGGGAAAATTTAATAATGAGGTGGGGAGGTATGGATGTCGAGGTGCTCCCCATATAAACCTCATGCAAGCTCCTTCCGCGTAGTTATGACTACCAGGAGTCAACGCCAGTTGTAACATTGGATATTGGT
This sequence comes from Cichorium intybus, assembly GCA_023525715.1. Lineage (NCBI taxonomy): Eukaryota > Viridiplantae > Streptophyta > Magnoliopsida > Asterales > Asteraceae > Cichorium > Cichorium intybus. The sequence goes on from CM042012.1 coordinate 63,538,999, forward strand.
GACATTATAAAAGTCAAACCGAATTCAAATTTTGAAAGCTTTTCACGGGCGTGGGCAAGGTACATCTAAAGTTTCTTTTTTTAAAACTCCCGGTTTCGAAGTGGTACCGTATTTTATATTTTGTATTCAACTTTTTATAGTTTGCAACTTTCAATTCGGATACTTATCGGTTTGGTGTTGGTTTGGTCCGGTTCTCATACCTAAGCTCACCATCAAACTAAACACATCTTCTTAAATTGAACTGGTATTGTTCTGTATACTGCGGTTCGGTAGTCGATTCCAAATAATTTGTTATTTTCGATTTGAATATTTTCGGTTAAGTACCGTTCCAATACATATTCTCCATTGAAGCTACGTCCTTGATCATCAAGTTGTATTTAGCACATTGTATTTAAGATGTTTCTTTAAATATTATTATATTTTTCAAGTAAAAAATAATTTATAAACTAGTTGTTCTATTAAAATTACATAGGTTAATGTTTTGACGAATTTATAAAGTTTTCATTTATATTTTTTAATATATATTTTTTATTAATTATAAAAACTTATTTCCCATATATATCTACACAATCTTTTACATAAATAAAATAAGCATGAATTTAATTATAAAATTTTTGTGTCTTTACTAATCTTAATGTTTATTAGTTATGTTTTAAATTTTAAATAAATAAAAAAAACGTGAAGTTAATAAGCAGTCTTTCAATAAAAATTTATAAATGTAAACTTTATTCCTGTTTTAGATTGTTTTAGATTATGACTTTTTTTATTACGATTTTTAAATCTAAAATTCCTTTTCTTAAATATAATTTCAAATGCCAATTTTCGTATTACTCATTCTCATTAGTCTTTAATAACATTAAATTTTAAAATTACAGTTAACTTATATTATATTAAGAGTAAATTACACTAATCGTCTCTCGTAAAACCGTCAAAAGATATATTTACTCCCTATTTTCAAAAGTTAACACTTGCACGCTTCGTCCCTGTAGACATAAAATGACTATATTGCCCTTTTTATATTTATTTATTTATTTATTTGTTTAGTATTTATCTATTATTTTAATTAGTTATAATTATTAGAAAATGAAAGGCCTCTCTTTCTCCCATCTCCTCGTTTCATCATGTCTGCCTTCACTATCAAAAACAACATTCGTCGGCCCCTACCACACCTCCGCCATTGACCATCACCACTATATCTGCCATGAACAAACTATCCATCACCACATCAGCCATGAACAAACAAACCCTATATGCAAACTCTGATTCAAACAATCCAGAAAGAAAACACAAATCGTAAATCTGATTAAAATTAGGGCAAAATCGGTTTCCTCGAATCCACAAACCCAAAATCAGTTTGTTAAAATGTAATCAGATTTAACACCAACTGACTCAACAGGAAATTCTATAAAGTAGGGTCTGGCTTTAAGGAAGAAAATAAGGCGGTGGGAGATGAATTCAGATCGACGATGCGATGGTTGGTGGTAGTGCAACAGATCGAAACCTGAAACAAACTTGAAATTTGTCCTGAAATCCTAAATTTGAACTTGATTCAAACCTCAAATCAATCCTAAAAACCCTAAATCATGGCTGGTGTTGAAGATGAGTTTTCGATGGTGTAAGAACTTTAGGAAGATCAATTGGGGACTAAGACAGAGAGACAATAGAGAGAGAGAGAGAAGGCGATGGGACAATTTCAATGGATGGAAGATCAAATCTTGATTGATAGGTTCGTAGGAAGGTAGGTGGTGGTGGTTACATTTTAGTTCAACAGAAATTTGATGAAAGCAATGTGACGGTGATGCCGGCATTAGGTAACTTTGGTGGTGGCGGCTTCAAGGCGGCGATGGTAGTGGGTCCAATGGTGGATAGAGTTTATTTAGGGTTTCTTCAATAGGTTTGTAAATGTTAGTTTAGGGTTAAAGGATGAGGGAAAAGGAGATGACCCATTAAAGAGAGGGAGAGATAGAGAGAGAATGTGTGTGTGTGAAGGGGGTTGGGTTATGTTTTATTTTCTTTTTTAAATTAAAAAATAATAAACAAATACTAAATAAATGAAAAAATGGCAATAAAGTCATTTTATGTCTATCAGGGACTAAGCGTGTAACTTTTAATAATATAAGGGATGTTTTGAGTTAAAATTTGAAAATAAGGACTAAACATGCCTTTTGGCACTTGCACGATGGACGATTCGTTTAATTTACTCTTGTGTTAAACTTCAGTTTTCAATGGTTTTATGAATGACATTTTCCTAAAATATAAATTATTCTATTGTATTAAAGGAAACAATTTATACAGTTGTTTCTAGATGAGTTTCTCACTACATTGTGTAGATATTATATGTGTTTTATTGTAGCTCGTGTGTGCTTATAGGATGTGTGTGGGTAGTATTAGGTTGTTTGGAGGACTAGGTCTAGTATGTAGATGTTCTGGGCTCGACGTATTGAGCAACACAGGTTGGCTCGACGTATTGAGAAATATAGGATGGCTCGACGTACTGAGCAATGTAGGGTGGCTCGACACACTAATCAACATGGTACAGAGCGGGGATGCCCGGCAAGATGCACTGAGCGGATACGCATGGCTTGTCAAACATAGTATGCACGGCTCGGAGTGCTGAGCGGAGGAGAATGGCTCAATGTACATAGTGGAGTGTACTAGTGTTTATTGTGATGATGTGGTGTATTCCTTTTGATATGGTAGGTTATGTATGACTGATATGCGGTGTACGTGTTGCAACTCACTAAACTGTGTGCTTACCCTTTCCTTATTAAATCACTGTTTCAGGTACTTCAGGAGTGGGTGATGACAAGTTGGATGTATAGACACTGATGCAACTTCTGTGGAGATTTATGTTTTATTGACTTGATGTTAGTTGATTTCTGCTGTAATTAATTTTGTTTAACAAAGAAATGTTTTTAAAAGAACTGAATGATGTCTATGTTGGAAATTAGTAATAATATGATGAATATTTATTGAAATTGTTTTCTTAAAAAGTTTTAAATATACTATAAAATTCGAGATGTTATATTACGGTAAGGATTTAGGTTCTTACTGAACAGAGGAGATGTAACTTAGAAGAGTACCAAGTAAGATACCAAAACTGTTTTGAAAATCGAGTTTGCGTATATTGAAGGTAATGGAGCTTCAAAGGAGATACTATAGATGAAGGAGTTTCATTAGAGATCTTGGTGTGGTTACACACAAATGCACACAAAATATACTAAGAGTTGTCTAAGACTATCATAGTTGCTTTAGAAGGGAACTTAGCTAAACCCATTCACTAAGCCATTTCCATAAACATAACATGACTTCCATACTAGGTCTAGTGGCCTTAGATTTGCAAGTAACTTGGTTTAATTTATTAGTTGGTTAGATGGAACCGATACAATATGCACTCTATCTGATATAATGTTTATTATTTAGAGTTCATAATATATGATAGAAACCACTATATGTATATATATATATATATATATATATATATATATATATATATATATATATATATATATATATATATATATATATATATATATATATATATATATATATATATATATATATATATATATATATATATTAGTTCATCATTATTTTCCATTTTGCACGTTTATTGACTTCCTTGAATACTCGTGTATTCAGAATCTACATGGTCGATCAGTCTTCAAATGAAGTGTTACTATCCATAGTGATGGATATATACGACTAACATTGGCATGTACTTGATAGAGATCAAGTATTAGAGTAACCCACACTTAAAGTATTACTTCATGGAATATTGTCGCGAGTAACTCTAAGATGGTAATATTTTATGTCCTTGAAACATATATACTTATAATTTACTCATAGTTTGTTGTGCCTTGACGTCCTCCCATGTTGTCTGTAACTGGTAGCAATACATGGTACGTCCTGGTATGACATGACAATAGGGTAAAGATTTGTGTAGACAAAGTTGATTTGTTCTCACCGACCTTTGGTTGAAGCAATATCCTTAGACCCCTCGATGATTCAACATTGACAATAAATATATAGTTATACTCGGACTGAATTGCTAGTCATTTAATTATGCATCTGTTGTTTAGGTTACCACAAATATTTGTTGAGAAACAAAATCTTGAACGTGTAAGCTTGACAAGATTTCTGTAACACCCGACTTATTAACCAAAAACACCCCAAAAAATTTTCATTTTTCAAACCACATATTTTATAAATAAAACATAAGTAGGGGTATTAGTTAATACAATACGAGTACAAGAGTATCAAGAAGTACAATACATAGAATATTATACATTCTTCAAGCCGGGTATTACTTCAACACTAAGTCCTCAGTAACGGACTTTGTCTTTTCCTTTAGCAGGGTCACGCTCACCTGCAGGGACATATCAAACAAACTGTGAGCTACAAAGCCCAATGAGTAATCAAGCAATCAAATAAGCATATACAAGAGAATAACAACAATTAAACTCTTAAACAATTTCTGTCCCAAAAGTCATGGTCATCACTGACCGCACCATAATCATAGCCATAAAGGCCGCACCTAATATCATAGCCCGAAGGCCACACCAAAATCATAGCCCGAAGGCCGCACCAAGCATCGGAGACATAGCCCGAAGGCCGCACCGGAGTCATAGCCCGAAGGCCGCACCATTTCGGGTTTAATAACCCAAAATCCTGGTCCTAAGACCGCACCATTTAATATCAACGATAGTAATCTTAGCCAACAAGGCTGCACCAATATATCATACTAGATATAATCAAGATTACTCACCTTGTTGCTTGCTACCGCTAGCTTTCGTCGTTTCTTGACTTGTAATGTATTTCGTAAGATTTTGTCCCGTACCTATAATTCCATTATTTCACAATGATTATAGGTTAATACATCATTTCAATTAACTCTAATGCAATAGAGTTCAATACAATATCGTTATTAACAATGCCTAGTTAATAAACTTTCCGTTTACTAACTTTATATGAATTTTACTATTCACCGAGGCATTCGGATCGGTCTACAGTGCCTCCGAGGGGTCGAAAACTCGATATGAAAATTTTCCCAAACTTTTTAGACCATAACGAGCCTATGGTTCAAATTTGAGCTAAATCGGACAAGCCAAGCAAAAGTTAGCATTTTTGATCCCCTGCCTGGCCTCTGCTCAGAGGGCGCACTGCGCCAAGGGGAGGGCGCACTGCGCCTGGGCGCACCCCGCCTGGCTATGGGGCGCACTGCGCCTAGCGGCAGTGCAGGTTCCCTGGCCAGTCGCGATTTATGCACTGTAGCTTGCTGTTTTGGTCCATTAAGTGCTTATTTCTATTCTTAATCGTTTGGGGTTTGTTCCTAGGCTAAAACCTTACATATTAACAAGGTTTTTAACCATCAAAACACCCTCAATCAAACATATGAAGAATTAGGGTTCTTAGTTCTAGCAACCCCAAATCTTCAAATTCATCCAAAATAACAATCTACTTCCATTTTCTTTAGTTAAGTCCTTATTATTATGACTTAATGGAAGTATCTAACCATTTTAAACACTCAAACACAACTAAAATTGCAGTTTTTGAGTTCTACACAACTCACCAAGAACAACTAGTCAAGAGCTTGGAAACTTACCTCAAAACTTCCAATTTTACCCTTGTGAATGCTATAATCAAGCTTGCTAATTCCAAGCCTTCAAGAATTCTCAAATCTCTGCAGAAAATTCAGCTCCTAGATCACTCCCGTAACCCCCAAAATTCTGCACAAGTTCTTGCTTATATACTTCCAGAAATTACACTTTGGTCCTTGAAGTTGTATTTCTCAACTTTTGCCACAATTTACAAAAACTAATGACAAAATCACATTTTTATAACATTTTGAGTCCAAGACTTAAAATATTATTACGAAACAAGTCCTTTTCTGTCCAAATGACCAAATTACCCTTTTGAGGTAAAATGACCATTTTGCCCTTTTTATTATAATTACATATTAAACATGTTTCGGCGTTACAAATTCTCCCCTCCTTTAAGAGATTTCGTCCCCGAAATCATACAAATAGTTGAGGGTATTTTTCCCGCATTTCACTTTCGGTCTCCCACGTCATGTCGGAACCTTTGTGATGACGCCAAAGGACTTTCACCATGCTGATCTTCTTATTTCGCAGCTGTCTTGTCTTGCGGTCTAGCACCCGCTCGGGTTGTTCCGGGTATCTCAACTTTTCATCCACCTCAATTTCAGCAAGAGGTACATGTTGAGACTTATCAAACAATGTTTTCCTCAAATGGGACACATGGAATACATCATGTATACCATGAAGTTCATCAGGTAACTCCAGTCTATACGCCACAGCTCCAACTCTTTGGGATACACGGAAAGGTCCAATGAAGCGAGGACTCAACTTCCCTTTCTTCCCAAAACGAATTAAGCCTTTCCAAGGGGATACTTTGAGCATTACCATATCTCCTACTTGGAATTCTATCGGTTTCACCCGTTTGTCTGCATACTGCTTCTGTCGATTCTGAGCTACCTTCAAATTTTCGCGTATCAGCTTGATCTTTTCTTCGGTCTGTGCTACAATTTCAGGTCCAGCCAACGGCTTTTCCCCAACTTCAGTCCAGCAGGTCGGAGTACGGCACGGTGCTCCATACAAGGCTTCATACGGGGCCATCTGAATGCTGGAATGATAGCTGTTATTGTACGCGAATTCCAATAAAGGCAAATGATCTTCCCAGCTTCCACCGAAGTCTATGACACAAGTCCTCAACATGTCTTCCAAAGTCTGTATTGTTCTTTCACTCTGACCATCGGTCTGCGGGTGATATGCGGTACTCATAAGTATTTTTGTACCCAATCGCTTTTGAAGACTCTGCCAAAAATGAGAAGTAAACCTGCTGTCTCGGTCCGACACAATCGATGCTGGTAATCCATGCCGACAAATCACCTCATCTATGTAGATTTTCGCCAGTTGATCTACTCTATACTTTTCTTTATATGGTATAAATTGTGCCGATTTGGTCAATCGATCAACAATCACCCATATAGAATCATAACCTCGCGGTGTCCGCGGCAACTTTGTCACGAAATCCATGGTAATATGGTCCCATTTCTTCTCTGGAATCGGCAATGGTTGTATTTCCCCATACGGTTTCTGATGGTTTGACTTAACTTGCAGACAAGTCAAACATCTTTCCACAAATCTTCCAATGTCCCTCTTCATTCCAGGCCACCAATACATCGGTTTTAACGTCCGATACAACTTAGTACTGCCTGGATGAACTGCATATCTGCTGTAGTGTGCATCTTCTAGAAGCAAATTTCTCGCCTCTCCTTGTTTTGGGACTCACACACGACCTCTGAAGGTCTTCAATTTCTGAGCATTTTCTTCCAGATGCTTCAAGTATCCAACCATTCTTTCGCTTTTTACATTCTCCGGCTTACACGCTTCTTCTTGTGCTACACGAATCAATTCTGGTAATCTGCTTACTACACCCATACATGCGGATGAAATTTTCAGAGGAGCTTCTTTTCTGCTTAGAGCATCAGCCACCACGTTCGCCTTGCCAGGGTGGTACTGAATTTCACAATCAAAGTCTTTCAGCAGATCCATCCACCTTTGCTGTCTCATACTAAGCTCTTTCTGGTCGAAGAGGTACTTCAAGCTCTTGTGATCCGTGTAAATAACAAACTTCACACCGTATAAATAATGCCTCCACAGCTTCAATGCTAGAACCACCGCAGCTAGTTCCAGATCATGAACTGGATACTTCTTTTCGGCATCTTTCAATTGTCGGGACGCATAGGCTATGACCCGACCTTTCTGCATTAGCACACACCCAAGACCAATTCTAGAAGCATCGCTGTAGATCACATACTCTTCCCCACTTTGTGGTAGTGCTAACACTGGTGCTTCACACAAAGATTGTTTCAACTTCTGGAATGCTTCTTGCTGTTTTTCGGCCCACACGAACTTTTCACCTTTCTTAGTTAACTTGGTCAGCGGAGCAGCTATCGAAGAGAAATTCTCAACAAATCTTCTATAATAGCCTGCTAAACCAAGGAAACTTCGTATTTCAGTTGGACTTCGGGGCGGTTCCCACTTCATTACGGCATCAACCTTCGCTGGATCTACTTTCACTCCCTCGGCATTAATTGCATGGCCAAGAAATTGAACTTCTCTTAGCCAGAATTCACACTTGGAGAATTTTGCATACAACTTCTCCCGGCGAAGCAACTCCAACACTTGTCGCAGATGCACTTCATGTTCGGCTTGGCTTCGCGAATACACCAAGATGTCATCAATAAACACTATCACCGAGGTATCAAGGAACGGACGACACACTCGGTTCATAAGATCCATGAATACGGCTGGAGCATTGGTTAATCCAAAAGGCATCACCAAAAACTCATAATGACCTTATCGCGTTCGAAAAGCTGTCTTCGGAATGTCTGACTCCCTTATCTTCAACTAGTGGTATCCTGACCTCAGGTCAATCTTGGAAAAATAAGATGCGCCTTGCAGCTGGTCAAACAAATCGTCTATTCTGGGTAGCGGGTACTTGTTCTTCACCGTGATCTTGTTTAACTCCCGATAGTCAATACACATGCGCATTGACCCATCCTTCTTCTTGACAAACAGAATAGGGGCTCCCCAAGGCGATGTACTCGGTCTAATGAAACCCCTGTCTAACAGTTCTTCCAGTTGCTTCCTCAATTCCACCATCTCTGAAGGTGCTAAACGGTATGGAGCTCGGGCAACAGGTGCAGCTCCCGGAACTAGTTCAATCGTGAACTCAACCTGTCGATCTGGTGGCAGCCCTGGAAGTTCGTCTGGAAACACATCTGGGAATTCGTTCACCACATTCACATTCGCTACCCCCACTTTAATCGGTTGAGCTACCGATACATAAGCTAGATAGGACATCTCTCCTTTGCTAATACAACTTCGAGCTTGAGCAAAAGAGATGACTGGCATACGCAACCGAGGTCGTTCACCCTGAATCTTTATCCATTTCCCATCCGGTGTTAACACTGTGATGTTTTTATTTCTGCAATCCATGTTAGCATAATTCGTTGCTAACCAATCCATCCCCACAATTACACCAAATTCATTGGTAGTCATCGGCTTCAAATCTATAGGGAAGACGGTCCCGTAGATTTTAAGCTGACAACCTTCCAAATCTTCAGAAACCCAAACATATCGGCCGTCCGCTATAGCTACTTCTAGACTTTCGTCCATCGGTGTTAACGGTACATTCAGACGAGGCAACAAGGACTCCGATACAAAACAGTGTGTTGCTCCTGGATCAAATATAACATATACAGGTATGGTATTGAGAGTAAAGATACATGTAATCACATCCGTCTTCTCACGGGCTTCCTCCACAGTCATCTGGAAAGCTCGCGAGGCTACCGGTCGTCCCCTGTTCTTTGGCTCTTCTTTCTTCCCGCCCTGTTCGATCCTGGGTCTGTCACTGATCGCTATAGACTTCAACTCGGGACAGTTCAGGCGAAGATGATCCGTAGCTCCACACTGGAAACACCTACGTTCCGCCCGACAGTTGTTAGCATCATGCCCTGGTTTTCCACAATTTCGACAACTTGCGGATGTAGTGTTGACCCGGCAACTCCCGGAGTGCCATTTTCTACATTTTTCATACCACTTTCTATCATCCCTTTGACCTTTACCCTTAGAACCGGATTGTTGCGACTTCTTTTGAGGCGTCCAACCTTGGTCTTCTGCCTTTCGTTTCGTTTCCATAACTTTCTTCCCGTCTTCTTGTCGCTTCAGTTCTGTTTCTCTTTCTGTGGCTCGATCTACTACTTGCCGGAAAGTAGTTAATTTCAACGGTTGAACAATTTCTCTAATTCGGGTTGTCAACCCCCGAACATACTTGTCGATCTTTCTCTTTTCAGTGTAAATATGGTGTTCCGCAAACCTAGCTTTCTCCAGAAAGCTAAGGGTATATTCCTGAACAGATCGGGAACCCTGTTCCAGATGCAGGAATTCATCTTCCAACTTCTGAATAGCTACTTCTGAGCAGTATTCTTCATTGAACTTTGTCTTGAATTGCTCCCAATGTATCGATTGGGACGAATCAAGATCCAGTGATTTATAGTAGGTTTGCCACCAATGTAGTGCACCGCTTATAAGTTGATTCGTGGCAAATTCCACTTTATCATCATCCGCACACTTGCTTACTCGGAACACCTTATCAATGTGCATGATCCATTCCATGGCTTTGACAGGATCATCTGTCCCCGAGAATTCCTTTGGTTTACAACCAAGGAAGGTTTTATAAGTACACCCAGTTTTCTTTGCCGAGGCTTCGCCGCCTTGTGTTTCTTTTACTGCCCGGGCCCGACTTTCTCCCTGGCTTTCTTCTTCTGGATGCCTGTCATGAACACTTTTTGCAGCCTCTTCAGTAGGATCAGGATTTACACTCGGGTTGGGATTGCCACTCGGGTTAGGATTGTTCGATAACGCTGGCAGCATTTGCCTAACCACTTCTTCCACTATTGCCCGAATATCAGGTGGATTTTGTCCCACCGGTTCCCGTGCTTGTGCTCTTCGCCCAACAGAGCCGCGTGACCTAGCTGGTCCACTTCTGGCAGTTCCACGCGAATTCGCACCAGTAGGATTGCTTCGTGTATTTGGCATACTTCAAAATTTTAGCAAACCGTTAGATTACATATATAATAACAAGCTCATATATATCTAACAGTCCATTTATCTATTGTTCTCTCACGGTTTAAGTCCAGGAATCTAGTCTAAGACACCTAGTTCACTTAAACCACGGCTCTGATACCAACTTGTAACACCCGACTTATTAACCAAAAACACCCCAAAAATTTTTCATTTTTCAAACCACATATTTTATAAATAAAACATAAGTAGGGGTATTAGTTAATACAATACGAGTACAAGAGTATCAAGAAGTACAATACATAGAATATTATACATTCTTCAAGCCGAGTATTACTTCAACACTAAGTCCTCAGTAACGGACTTTGTCTTTTCCTTTAGCAGGGTCACGCTCACCTGCAGGGACATATCAAACAAACTGTGAGCTACAAAGCCCAATGAGTAATCAAGCAATCAAATAAGCATATACAAGAGAATAACAACAATTAAACTCTTAAACAGTTTCTGTCCCAAAAGTCATGGTCATCACTGACCGCACCATAATCATAGCCATAAAGGCCGCACCTAATATCATAGCCCGAAGGCCGCACCAAAATCATAGCCCGAAGGCCGCACCAAGCATCGGAGACATAGCCCGAAGGCCGCACCGGAGTCATAGCCCGAAGGCCGCACCATTTCGGGTTTAATAACCCAAAATCATGGTCCTAAGACCGCACCATTTAATATCAACGATAGTAATCTTAGCCAACAAGGCTGCACCAATATATCATACTAGATATAATCAAGATTACTCACCTTGTTGCTTGCTACCGCTAGCTTTCGTCGTTTCTTGACTTGTAATGTATTCCGTAAGATTTTGTCCCGTACCTATAATTCCATTATTTCACAATGATTATAGGTTAATATATCATTTCAATTAACTCTAATGCAATAGAGTTCAATACAATATCGTTATTAACAATGCCTAGTTAATAAACTTTCCGTTTACTAACTTTATATGAATTTTACTATTCACCGAGGCATTCGGATCGGTCTACAGTGCCCCCGAGGGGTCGAAAACTCGATATGAAAATTTTCCCAAACTTTTTAGACCATAACGAGCCTATGGTTCAAATTTGAGCTAAATCGGACAAGCCAAGCAAAAGTTAGCGTTTTTGATCCCCTGCCTGGCCTCTGCTCAGAGGGCGCACTGCGCCAAGGGGAGGGCGCACTGCGCCTGGGCGCACCCCGCCTGGCTATGGGGCGCACTGCGCCTAGCGGCAGTGCAGGTTCCCTGGCCAGTCGCGATTTATGCACTCTAGCTTGCTGTTTTGGTCCATTAAGTGCTTATTTCTGTTCTTAATCGTTTGGGGTTTGTTCCTAGGCTAAAACCTTACATATTAACAAGGTTTTTAACCATCAAAACACCCTCAATCAAACATATGAAGAATTAGGGTTCTTAGTTCTAGCAACCCCAAATCTTCAAATTCATCCAAAATAACAATCTACTTCCATTTTCTTTAGTTAAGTCCTTATGATTATGACTTAATGGAAGTATCTAACCATTTTAAACACTCAAACACAACTGAAATTGCAGTTTTTGAGTTCTACACAACTCACCAAGAACAACTAGTCAAGAGCTTGGAAACTTACCTCAAAACTTCCAATTTTACCCTTGTGAATGCTATAATCAAGCTTGCTAATTCCAAGCCTTCAAGAATTCTCAAATCTCTGCAGAAAATTCAGCTCCTAGATCACTCCCGTAACCCCCAAAATTCTGCACAAGTTCTTGCTTATATACTTCCAGAAATTACACTTTGGTCCTTGAAGTTGTATTTCTCAACTTTTGCCACAATTTACAAAAACTAATGACAAAATCACATTTTTATAACATTTTGAGTCCAAGACTTAAAATATTATTACGAAACAAGTCCTTTTCTGTCCAAATGACCAAATTACCCTTTTGAGGTAAAATGACCATTTTGCCCTTTTTATTATAATTACATATTAAACATGTTTCGGCGTTACAATTTCCATGTCTCACATTCATCCGGATATCTAGAACAAAAGGATATTTGATCACTTACATTGGATTGGATCGACCCTTAAACTTTAATATCTTATTACTTGTCATCGAAGACATACCATGTGTAATTTTGTGAGTACAACTATGCAGTCGTTGTGACATGTGAAAGTGTGAGTTTGTTGGAGATATGCTAAATGATACAAGTTAGTTACATAAAGTGTTAATTACATATGCCTATTTGTGCTGCACACTTTTCTTAACTAGAAAAGCAAAACTATTTAATTAGAGGGATTAATTTGTTATTTATTGATTCATCTAATTAGAAATTAATTTGAAGAACCAATTATACTATAATATTCTAATATTTGGATCGTGGTAATATTATCATAATTTGATCAAACTTTAATACTAAGAAAGGATCCTAGGGTATATGCCTCATATAAAACATGGACGACAAAATGAGCCTCCCAAAGAGAAGCCTTAAGTTTCATCCTTCATCTCTCCCTCCTCACTCCACTTTGACGACACCAATAAATAACCCAAAAGGGTTTTAGAGATTTACTTATGCGCCAAGAAAATGAGGAACTTGCTTGCTTAAAGTGAAGGGTGTGATTCCATAAGAGGAACTCTACTTTGGATTCTTAATCTTCTCTTCTTCATAAACATAGAGTTAAAAACCGTTTTAGATAATTAGTTGTTTTTAATTGATAAACCCTGATCCATGGTTCAATCATAACGCTTATATTCAATCGCTTCCACGGCTTACATTTTGATTAATATATTTGAAATGTACATCATGATCCAACACAACGGGCATTATGAATTTCTGGCAATTTTGTTCAGGTTGACAAATACTCCTACTACATTTGTGGATAATGATGGATCGTGTTTGTCATTCTTATCTTGAAAAACTAGTCTTTGTTTTTATTGATGATATTCTAATATACTCAAGAAATCCAAGACGAACATGGAGTCCAATTACAACAAATATTGAGTATTCTCTAAAAACAAAAAATTTATGTGAAATTGGAAGCGTGTATTTTCATTGCAACAAGTCTAATTCCTTGGCCATGTAGTAAAAAATAAAAGAGACAATGTTGATCCTTCTAATATTAGAGCTTTGTTGCATTGGATCTCGCCAAGAACCCAACCTTGAAACCAATGTCTATTAGACAACACATTGGTGAGGTGATTTTCCAAGATGAGAATTTTCCTACTATATGGAATCATTTTCTCTCGAGGAAAATGAACGAAGTTATTTTCCCATACACGGCAAACAATGCAAACCTAGGATAAATACACGAGAAGGCCTACATGGGCTAATACAACATAATGGGCTAAAACAATAGTGGGCTAAGCTATAAAAAGAATGCAAATATGAACAAATATAGTCCACTAACATCCCCCACAGTTTGATCGGGAAGAGAATCCTGAATGTTCAAACTGATCTTGAATTCGTTGAAGATCTGAGTCGGAAGTCCTTTGGTGAAGAGATCACCATATTGAGCGGAGAACGGAATATGGTAGACCCGAACAAGACCTCGAGCATCGAGATCATGCACAAAATGAATGTCAATATCAATATATTTTGTGTGTTGGCGCTAAACTGGGTTTGCTGTCATGTAAACTGAGCTGATGTTGTCACAATAAACAATAGTAGCTTTGTCGGGCGGACATCGAAGCTCATAGAGTAAATTACAAACCCAGCATGTCTCTGAAACTGCGTTAGCAACGCCACAATACTCAGCCTTGACATTAGAACGAGAGATTACACCATGTTGCTTAGATGACCAAGAAATGACTAATGAGATTATCACCCAGAAAAACACAATATCCTGATGTAGAGCGACGTGATACTGGGCATCCACCCCAGTCAGCATCAGAGTAGGCACACAGATCGAATGTAGGTGACACATAGAGCTACAAGCCGTGATCGAGAGTCTCTCTAATGTAGCGCAAGATGCGCTTAAGTACATGGAAGTGGGGCTCCCGTGGATTATGCATGAAAAGGCAAATCTACTGAACCGCATAAGTAATATCCCGACGAGTGAAGGTGGGGTACTGTACTGCACCGATAATGCTGCATTAAAGAGACAGATCGTTGACCGGTGGTCAGTGGCATCCAGCTTATGTGCGGTTTCGGCAGGGGTGCGGGCTGGGTTGCACTGAAGCATATGAGCACACTCAAGAATCTCTGTAGCATATTTTCTCTGAGAGAGATAGAGTCCCTGAGGTCAGCGGCTGGCATATATTAAGAGCACCAAGACCAGTCATGGTGAACTCAAGGCTAAGCTGAGTGATGACAGCCCATAGAAGAGCCGTAGAGAAGGCGGGGAGGATGATGTCATCGACATATAGAAGAATATAAGCAGCCTCGGCTCCATGATGATAGATAAATAGGAATGAATCTGTAAGGCTGTGCTGAAAACCCATGCGAAGAACATTCTTAGCGAATTGCTGATACCAGGACCATGGGCCTGTTTGAGGCCATAGAGGGATCGCTGTAAGTGACAGACATAATCTGGGTGCTGCGGATCCCGGAAGCCCGGAGGCTGGTGCATGTAAACGGTCTCCTAAAGATGACCGTGAAGAAAACTGTTCTTCACATTAAGCTGATGAATAGGCCAATGTCTGGAGATAGCGAGGCTAAGAAACAATGTGTATAGTGGCCTGTTTAACAACCAAGCTAAAAGTCTCATGACAATCGATTCCCTGCTGTTGACTTCGGCCGTTCGCAACAAGTTGTGCTTGGTAGCGAGAGAGAGACCCATCATAATTAAACTTCTGTTTGAACAACCACAAACAACGAACAACATTTTCCCTTAGTGGTCGTGACTCAAAAACCTAAGTACCGTTGGTAATAAGATCATTATATTCCTTATTGATGGCTTTTTTCCAATTTGGATCTTTCAAAGCCTCTATGTGTAACCTCGGGACAGAGGAAATGGAGGTGGAATGAATATTAAAGCGGTGAATGGGTTTTACAATGCCACTTCTAGATCTGGTGTGCATGTGATGAACCGACAGGTGGATGAAGAACCGTGGGCGGAGGAGAGGAAGGAGTGGTCAGGTGAGGATGGTCAGCCTCAGTTTCGTGAAGGAGGGCCGGTCCCGGTGTCATGAGGAGGAGGGTCAGTCTCGGTGTTATGAGGAGGAGGGAGGGGGTCGGAGGTCGTTTGAGTGGGGTAAAGTATCTGTTGGAGATTAGGTAACATGTCGGAATCAGAAAGAAAGTCATAAGGAGGATCGGTGGGGTGACCAAACCGTTAGGGAAGACAGACTCGTCAAAGGTTACATGGCGTGAGATAATGATCTTACGATTGGATAGGTCAAAGTAGTGGAAACCACGGTGGTAGGTGGGGTAAGAAAGAAAGATGCACAGAGCAGAATGAGGTTGGAGTTTATGAGTAGTGTGTAGGCGAAGGAAACAGAGGCAGTCGAAGACATGGAGGTGGTCATATGTGGGGTGTCGTTGAAAGAGGCAGTAGTGAGGAGTATCATTAGAGATAGAGACAGAGGGTAATATGTTAAGTAGATTGGTTGCCATATGGAGGGCTTCAAGCCAAAACGTGGGAGGGAGGTGGTGACAACGCCTAGTGATATCAAGCATTTTAGGCGTTGTTGAGCCCTGTTCTTGATAAAATTATATCAAATATGCCTGGGTATTCTCACTTTTCGTGCCAGGACTTGTTTGGAGAAAAAGAATAGAAACAGGGACTAAAAGAGTGCAAAAGGAAGAAGTTGGGAAGGAATGAAAAATCAAGAGAACTCGTACGCGCGCCGCGGATTTCACTTCTGCGCGACGCGGGATTAAGGCGGTGGAACACATTCAAATGACGAAAAAACGGGGATCGGATAAGTACGCGCGCCGCGGATTTCATTTCTGCGCGGCGCGGTCACGGGAAATTTGCAACTATAAATAGAGGCATTTCCAGCCGAAAACCCTAGCAAAGACCGGGTGTAAACATCGACCTTGAAGCTCTTTGACTTCAGGATTTCATTTCAGCAAGCTCACAATTGGTATTTTATGTTTTTGAATTTAATTTCATTTCAGTAGAAAGTAGTTTTGTAGCTAAAGTCTTTGGGAGTGACAACCACTGACTTTGAGCATTTAGGTTTCTGATTTTGAAACATTTTGGTTACTGATTTTGTATTTGGAATTCGGATTTGGTGAATGGAATCATTCGGTTACATTTTATGTTAACATTTCGGTGTTTTTGGATGTTTGAGTTTGGTTGTGATTGTTGAATCTTGTTTGTGACTCGGTTGGGGCTGTTTTCCTTTGCTGAAAACAGTAGCTAACTTGGTTAGGTTTAGCATTAAATCTTAGCTAGTAATTGTTCAAGTAGAACTTTAGTTATTAGCTAGGTTATGCTGTGCTTGGTTTTGCTAGTTGGATGCCTTCAATTGCTTCTGATTCAGAGATGTACTTCTGAGTTCAGAAAGTAACTATGTCATTTGGACATAGCTTAGCTTGGCTTGAGTGTTTGATTATTGTCTCATTTGCTAGTGATTAGGAAAATAGAAACCAGATCCTCCGACTATAGCTGTCACACTATTAGTTGGTAATCTCTCATCTAGTCTAACCACGAAGCTCCTGTGGATCGACCCTGACTACCGCTATACTAGTGTGTGTGTTAGGTTTTCTCTTATTTTTGACCGCACGACGACCTCTGCGCGTGTCAAATTTTGGCGTCGTTGCCGGGGAGCTGTGAGCTTAGATTAGGTGATTTGTAGGATTTAGTTTCTGATTTTGATGTTGATTTTAGTTTGCTAATTTTTGGTATGCATACATCCTTATGATGGGTGATTACATGTACACGGATCAGTATGATTATTATGAAAATCCGGCCGACACCTATTACGAGGATGATTGTTATAATAGATCATTCAATGACAATGGATGGCGGACCGAGGAGTCATCTCAACCTGACATTTCTGCAACTTGGGCCCGACTTTGGGTACTCTGGTATAACACTCACCAAGAGCAGAAGGACCAGGCTGATGCTCTTGTAAGATTGCAAGCTTCTTTAGATAGGTTAGAGGAAAGTTAGAAATGTTCACCACCTTCGCCAGAACCGGAGGCGAGTGATTTTTATACCAATAATAATGTGTGCGAACTTGCATCACCTGAATATGTGATGGAAGGGCATACACCGTGGGAAAGTCGAGAGGCCACTGAGAGGGTCGAAAATGTTGTTGAGGAAGAGGTTGTAGGTGACAATGCTACCTCTGACTCAACAGCTTTTGATGTTTTTGAAAATGTTGATAATATCGAGCTGGTGATGAGTGAATCCATACCATCACCAGATAATTTGGTTGATGAGGATGTTGAGGAGGAGGCTGTAAGTGACAGTACAGACCCCAGCCCAACAATTCCTAAAATTTTTGAAAATTTTGAGAAATTTGAAAGTAAGGATCTGATGATGGGTGATTTTGTACCACCATCAGATCAAATAAGTCACTCATTCTTGGTTCCGATCCACCTGTTGGACGATGATCAAGAAGTTGATGCTGACGAATTGATTTTTGAAAATAATAAACATGATTTTATCACCACTCATGATCCATTCATGAATGGAAAATTAGATGTGATCAATACCATCGATGAGGAAATATGGAAGCATCTCGATATGTTGCCTCCCGATCCCATTCGATTGGAAAATATTTATTGGCATTGCAAGCCAAAATCGCAAACCGAAGATAGCATGTGGGACACTGGAAAGATGAGATCTGCAAAACAACTACTGGAAGCGGCACTGGGTGCGCTTCACGTCAAGCCAGTGATTTTGAAGAGATAAAGAAGGAAGGACCGAGCTTGGAGGTTCAAAGCTACTTCCAAGCACTCGCGGGAAATCATCAGAAGACGGCAGCTGGGTAGCAACAGGAGAACCAACAAGCCATTCGACCCAGGAAAGTTTGAGGGGCAGTGGGTCAGCGAAAGGACAGTGGAAGTAGAAATACAGCAGAAACAAATGGCGTACGATCCACCGTAGCTGTAGTAGGAGTACCATGTCTGGCTGAAGACGTTAAACTTAGCGCTTGTTGGGAGGCAACCCATTGTGTCATAAGTTAGGATATATTTCTTAAAATAAAATACAAAAATACATCAATCTTTTTGCAGGTACTAGTGGTCTGAAATAAGTGTGGGTCAATTGAGAAGTTTGAAAATTTTTGAAGACCGCGCCGCGGATTTTTGTATTGCGCGACGCGGGGTCGGAACTCAACCCAATGCGCAGGGGTTAATTTGGCGACACGCGCACCGCGGAAAAGGGAAATGCACGCCGCGGGAAACGATCAGACGGTTTTCCCTTTAATACGGTGAGTCGCGGCTCACAACTCAAATCACACGACTCGGAGCTCTAGTGATCAAAAATTATTTGCAATTTATCTTGCTTATTGTGTTTCTACTGCCAAGGTACGCTATTTTAACTACTTATTAGCTGTTTAAACTAGTTATTAGGTAGTTAATTTTAGGGTTTTATTCAAAAAGTTCAAAAACTTAGAATCACTAATTCTAGCTTATAGGGTGTTTGTTTTGCCAAATGGAGACCCTAGATGAGTTAGTCGGTACCTAGGCTACCTTGTGGTATGATTAAATTGAGATTTAGCAGGTTAAAATGAGGATTTGATCCGGGGTTTTGAAACAGCAGCTCGCCGCGCCGCGCCCTTGCTCTTGGGCCGCGCCGCGGTGCGGCTGGGAAGACAAGGACTGATTTTGCAAATTTTTTTGTTTTGTGCTATGTGTTTTCTCTTGCAGATGATGTTCAGATTGGACCACGCCTTCCTCCAGTTTCCCGCGGAGCTCGCTAGTTCAGTGGAGTACATTTCGCGGCGGGATGCATTGACCAGTCACCGGGTTCTCGAGGCGACGGTTATAGACCGAGACATCTTGAGGGATGCAGGGCTCTGGGGTGCGATCGAGCCGTTTTTGCATCGCACCTGGACCCACGAGGAGGCATCGTTCACCTGCCGTGGTTGGGACAGGATTATGGCCACGGACGAGGACGTGGTCTATACGGAGTTGCTGCTGGAGTTCATTTCCACCGTCCAGTTCGCACCTCGGGCGGGGGACCCATGCTCCAGGCTGGTACGTTTTCGCTTGGGAGGTGTGCACAGGGAGTGCAACCTCCGGGATTTCAGGAGGCGCGCAGGCATTTACACTCCGGAGGACCTCCAGCACCGTTATTTCACCCGGTTCTTCGGGTCCTGCATTTAGGGGGAGCCGGAAAGGGCTCCCAATATGGAGGTTTGGGCACCGCTGTCCAATGTGATGTACGAGGCGGGGACTTCGAGAGAGAGCCACCTCCGCGACCCACTTCACCGCCTTATGCATCGGATCGTCTCCACCTCCATCATGCATCGGGAGGAAGGCGAGAAGGTGTCAGGCGACGACATGACGTATTTGTGGATCCTTCTCGACCCGTCCCGATTCCTCCATCTCCCCTACGCCCTTGCAATCGCCCTCTCCACCCACTCGACTGGAGCCTCCTCCAGCAGCCCACTCGCCAGGGGGTACTTCATTACCCGCCTGGCCCGCTCGTTTGGTATTCTCACTGCCCCCGTGGCAGCTTCCTTGACCGCTCTGCCTCCATCGCGCACTACAGCACGCACTTTGGAGAGGATGCGGCTCATAGAGCTGCAGCGCCCAGGGCAGTACATCCGGGCACCGACCGAGCTTCCTCAGGCACCCCAGCCTGCATACACCCAGCCCGGCAGGAGACGCCGGAGGCCAGAGCCAGCACCAGAGCCGGCACAGCCGCAGCCACAGCAGGATGACTCACCAGCCCTCCGCCGGCTGGAGGCCAGAGTCACGAGGATCGAGGACCAGCTCGAGTGGATCGGGGAGGTACTTATACAGCTTGCATCAGCACAGGGCAGACGCCCCCGACCATTCCCAGCCAGGTCCCACGATCACGAGGCTGGACCCTCCAGGCCACCGGGTAGTGATTGATGTACCTTTTCTTTCTTTCTTTTTATATTTTTTGGGATATATGTACAAAACTTATGACACCTCTATTTATATATTCTATTTATATTTTATTTGTCATGTTGCTTTTAATTTATTTGTTGAGTGATGCATGATATACCAATTTGGGAAGGAGTTGTCTCAGACAAGTGTGGGGTAACCGCGCCCCCTCCACTTGTCTTGACCACCGACGTGTTCACTGTAGCGCTACAACTCCAGAATACGAAATCAGGGATCCATTTGTATGCAATTATACCTGTGATATTGAGCACCAAGCAGTCTATCGTCCAAAAAGGGTAACTCTTTCTCCCTTGTTTTGAAATAATTTTTTACAACGGGGACGTTGTACGGTTTTAAGTGTGGGGTGTGGACGGTCGAAAGAGATATTTTTGAAATTTTTGCAGAAATGATCGATTTTTCAATTTTTAGCAACTTTTTCAAAATTTTTAATAAATTGCAATTTTGAAATGAATGGTTTGTGATTGTGATAGCATTAGTATTTTTCAAGGAATACTATTTATTTGTGATCATGCTATTAGTTAGTCAAATAAGTTGAGTTTTATGAGTTTAGAAGATTGAGTTGTTTTAGGATTGGAGTTTAGAAAGGAAAAGTCAATCTGTGGCCTTTGTTGTTCGAGCTGGTAGGTCTAAAATGGGTGGACCTTACGCACCTTACCACCTAAGATCGTCTGGTCTGGGATGGTATTTCTGAAAGCTCGTTACACGGATAACATCGAAAGTCATGGACAATTCCTTAATGGCCTTTAGAATCTGAATGAGTAAGTACACTTCATTGTGGACAGAAAGTTTGTAATCAAGGGTTCTCTAGAAAGCCATGAATTCCAAAGAACAACTCAATTATGTTTTCGCGAACTATTCCACTCTAACTCAAAAGAGCAATAAACTTTGAAACAGAACACAGTCAAAAATTGTTTGATTCTTTATTATAATTTGTTAAAAATTCTCTTGCTTGGGGACAAGCAAGGCACAAGTGTGGGGTGTTTGACAATGCCTAGTGATATCAAGCATTTTAGGCGTTGTTGAGCCCTATTCTTGATAAAATTATATCAAATATGCCTGGGTATTCTCACTTTTCGTGCCAGGACTTGTTTGGAGAAAAACAATAGAAACAGGGACTAAAAGCGTGCAAAAGGAAGAAGTTGGGAAGGAATGAAAAATCAAGAGAACTCGTATGCGCGCCGCGGATTTCACTTCTGCGCGACGCGGGATTAAGGCGGTGGAACACATTCAAATGATGAAAAAACGGGGATCGGATAAGTACGCGCGCCGCGGATTTCACTTCTGCGCGGCGCGGTCACGGGAAATTTGCAACTATAAATAGAGGCATTTCCAGCCGAAAACCCTAGCAAAGACCGCGTGTAAACATCGACCTTGAAGCTCTTTGACTCCAGGATTTCATTTCAGCAAGCTCACAATTGGTATTTTATGTTTTTGAATTTAATTTCATTTCAGTAGAAAGTAGTTTTGTAGCTAAAGTCTTTGGGAGTGACAACCACTGACTTTGAGCATTTAGGTTTCTGATTTTGAAACATTTTGGTTACTGATTTTGTATTTGGAATTCGGATTTGGTGAATGGAATCATTCGGTTACATTTTATGTTAACATTTCGGTGTTTTTGGATGTTTGAGTTTGGTTGTGATTGTTGAATCTTGTTTGTGACTCGGTTGGGGCTGTTTTCCTTTGCTGAAAACAGTAGCTAACTTGGTTAGGTTTAGCATTAAATCTTAGCTAGTAATTGTTCAAGTAGAACTTTAGTTATTAGCTAGGTTATGCTGTGCTTGGTTTTGCTAGTTGGATGCCTTCAATTGCTTCTGATTTAGAGATGTACTTCTCAGTTCAGAAAGTAACTAGGTCATTTGGACATAGCTTAGCTTGGCTTGAGTGTTTGATTATTGTCTCATTTGCTAGTGATTAGGAAAATAGAAACCAGATCCTCCGACTATAGCTGTGACACTATTAGTTGGTAATCTCTCATCTAGTCTAACCACGAAGCTCCTGTGGATCGACCCTGACTACCGCTATACTAGTGTGTGTGTGTTAGGTTTTCTCTTATTTTTGACCGCACGACGACCTCTGCGCGTGTCAGGTGGGAATGGAAAAAGAAGAGTCTGCATCATGTTATTGATAGTGCGAATCATGCGTTCGGATCTTTTGTTTTGTTGAGATGTGTGTGGGCATGCAAAGCGAAAGGTAATGTCATGAGAAGATAAGTGGTCATGGAAAGGTTTAATATTGTCTTCCCCACTGGGTTGCATTGGAATTGTTTGATAGTACCCCCAAATTTAGTGTTTATTAAGTTGGATAGGTGTAAATTTTTTTGGAATATGTCAGATTTATGTTTGAGTGGATAAACCCAAAGATAATGGGAAAAATGATCAAGAAACACGACATAATATTTCAAACCACCATTACTATAGATAGGAGAAGTCCACACATCAGAATGAATAATTTCAAAAATGGGCAGAAACAGTAGAATCAGACAAATAAAATGGAAGTCTAGTGTGTTTGCCAAGTTGACATGCATGGCAAGTTACATTATTTTTTGGTAAACAAGAGATAAAACTACTAGAAGCTAAATGCTTTAAGACTTGATCTCCGGGATGACCGAATCGTTGATGTCAAATGGTGGAGGAAGTAGAGATAAATGTGTGACTGTTGGAGTTAGTGACAGGATATAACGGCCCGGATCTATCACAGCAGATGAGAAGACGACGTATCTGATAATAAAGAATGGGAAATCCATAAGGATCAAAATCAATAGAGCAATTATTATGAGTTGTAAACTTGCGAACATATATAAGGTTTTAATAATATTTGGGGTGATGAGGACATTTTGTAAATGAAGAGGATGATAGATATTAGGGATAGGAAAATTGGAATGTCTCATGTCACAAGGATCAAAATCAATTGAGCTGGACGTCTACCGAGAATGCCTGGGCTGTTGGCAGCGGGCCGGCTCCACTGGGTCTGATTTGCATTAGCATTCATGCGATGGCCTTGTTGGTCCTGAGGTGCGTGAGCCCAAGAGGAATACATGGGCGGTGGAAAGAATACCCACCCAAATGGTGGGCCTCGACTTGAATAAGTATTCGATGGAGAGAAATAAGTGCGCTGACCTTCCTTTGGAGAAATTACACGACGCTGACTTCCTTGGTTACCCCCACCTTGTCGACTATTGTGAGAATTACCGCGATGGGACCCACGACCACCCCTACGATTATTGGAAGAAGACCCGATATGCAATAGTTGATTTGAAGAAGGATTATTTTCGTGCGTGAGTGTGATAATGCGAGTATTATTGAACCGGATTTCGGCCACCGCCAACATTGAACACATCTACGAGAATATGGGGAAAGGCTTGGTAAACTGGATTATGTCGGAAACACTATTAAACTTGCTAGGAAGACCGTTCAAAGCGTGAAGAACCACATTACGTTCCTTGATTTTTTTCACCAAGACCTTCAAGAAGATCGACAATTTTCTTGACTTTGTCACAATATGCATGAAGAGAAAGGTCCCCCATGGAGATGTTTCGGAGTTCGGTTTCTAACTGCATTGTGGTCGACTCTTTTTTGTCATAGAAAATGGAGTGAAGATTGAGCCAAACCTTAGGAGCGGTTGCTTGATTTGAGTAAGCAAAGGTAATGAGATTTTGAGAGATTGATCCAAATAACCACAGTGTCACCATGGAGTCGAGTTTCTCCCACTCCGGATCCGGGGGAGGCGATTTTGGTGCATCGTATGGCATCATCGATGTGATCGAGAACATTGTAAGCAATGCAACCAGCCTTGAAGATGACACTCCAAGGTTCATAGTTATGAGTGGTGAGATCTAGAATAAGAGGAACATACTATTTTATGTTGGTTATTCCATAGGCTTTGTGAGGTGGTTTAGAAGTGTTGTTTGAATCGCTATCGGACATCTTGAGAGAAGAAGGAAGAAGCGAGAAAGAGAGGGAAGGATGAGTGATGGGTGTGTTGATGGGAAGGAACGACAGAGTAAGGTTAGGTGTCCCGCTCTGATAACATGAACGAATTTATTTTACCATAAACGGCAAAGAATGCAAACCTAGGATAAATACACGAGGAGGTCTACATGGGCTAATACAGCATAATGGGCTAAAACAATAGTGGGCTAAGCTATACAAAGAATACAAATATGAACACATATAGTCCGTTAACAGAAAATTAGTATTTTAGCATGCAGAATTCGTTTGAAAAGGTTGTTTACTAAAATTAAATTGGTTAACTAAGGTGTTGATTTACCTTCGGTGCATTGTTTGATTTATTCAAACTATTCAGAAGTTATAGATCTCTAGTTTTAAATTGCGAGGTTACAGCTAGTACTTGATCATGATCGGTGTTATTAGGTTATGTTTGGTATATGATGAAATAAAATCGTAAAGCAATAAAATGAAATCGTAAAGTAATAAAATGAACGTAATAGGATCAAATATTACTTCCAGTATGCTTAGTATATTGACTTTAAGACAAAAGCCATAAACTTATAGTTATATCACGTACAAAAGCTAGACTCATGGTCATATTTTCACAATAATTAAATTGTTTGGTTAAACTACAGGCATTCTTATTCACTTGTTCTCCTGATTTTCATTTATCGTCTTTCTATCCACGCACCTCTTAATCATACGTTTGAGAATTTATCTACTAATTAATTGGCGTGAATTTGGGCAACGTTGTGTACGTTTTTTTTTTTCAGGTTGTGTCACGCGGGTTGCCGTGTGAATATGGATCTTTTAAGTCGGGTTTGGATCTGGCTTTTGGATCTCCTTATTACTCTACATTTCGTGGCTTTAACGTCTTCTACACCACCACCGCTTGAGGTTCTCTCTCTGATCATCGCTCTCTCTGGATTTTGCGTCTTCTCTTTCATCGTCTTCACCTTCACCTTCGTTCCTCTCTGCTCGCACCCAGCCTCCCCAAATGATGTTGCATCGTTATAAACACAAATTGAGTCAAAATTCAAAAATCAATACTCCTATAATCCTATAATTCCACGTAGGCTAAAAGATATGCCCAAAATATTGATACTGCCTTGTGGATATCTACTTGCTAATTGAATAAAATATATAAATATTTCATAAGAGAGAATCATGGTTAATTTTGAACAATAGCAGTCTTATCAGACAAAAGAATAAAAAAAATGATACATAAGAAACATTTGATTGTGAATGACGTTACCGAAAAAGAACGGCATTCAATTACTTAAGCCAACCAATTTTATATTTTTATAATTAAGCGATAAATTTAACAAAACAAACATACTACGTTTGTAGGTAAACAAATTTTTTATTAGTAAATAATAATTAAAAGATACCGAAACATAAATTTAGAATTTAAATGAATGAACGAATACATAGTTTTCCAGCTGTTACATACCACTACTCCTAGTTTCTACATAAACAAATTTCTTATTTTTTTATTTTTTATTTATACATTATTTTAACTGCTTCGTGTCCAAGAACCAGAAGAAAGAGAGCATCTTTCCTGGTTTACGTCTTCTTAAACCAAAGTGGAACATTTAGAAGTAGATGGATCAAATAACGCCGGCAGCAAATACTTTCTTCCGTTTGTACCATGTGCATTATAACTTGCACCCGTCGTCGACTCCACCAACAAATCTCCGGCGTACCCTGGATACGCCCCTTTACCGTACACCCCCGGACAAGCGGATGCAGCTTCTAACGGTGCACCGGCATCCCCCTGATAATACCCATTCCCAAATGGGTTCGTAGCCGTCGCAGCCATGAGACTAGCCAGGTTAATAACCATTCCGTCTACACCGACGTCGTTGTTGGGTGCGATCAATGGTGCACCCTGTGGTCCGTAGATCGGTTGGTGGAACGGCCACGCACATTGACCCGGACACTGAGTCTCCGAGTTGCCAACCCAGATGTACGCAAATCGGTAGTTTTTACCTTTTGTAATGGAGGTTTTGGAAGATGAAGAACCATGGCCGTGGGTACCACACCGGCTGGAGCAAAGACCGGCGACAGCGACGTCGTTTGCCGTTAACACGATGTTCACGGCGTTTGTTGGTTCACCTTTCGCAGCCAACTGGACTAGATGTTTGTCCGTTAATGATTTTCCGAGAGAGTAATCCGAGTCGGATAGTTGTTTACCTAATCGGAGTGAGGGTTTCTTCGTTTTCGTGTAGTATTTGTCCGTCGTCTTCCACCAGGTAGCGACAGAAGGTTGGATCTGGGATTTGAGTGAGGCGGCGGAGAGGGAGGTGATGAAATCGGTGATGATGGCTTTCTGGGATGGCTTGAAGTTGCCGTACCAAATGAGGTTGACGGAGATATCGCCGGTGAGAAGGGCGCCATTGTGGTATTGTAAAAGGGGAGACGAGTCGCGGACTAACTCAGTGAGTCGCCTGGCAGCAAATGAAGCGTGGAAAACAGACATTACAATGAGGATTTGTATGAAGATAGAAGTGGAAGCCATTGTTGAATGTTTTAGGAGGGTTTATTGATGATGAAAATGGAGGTGGGGAATGGAGGTATTTATACAAGTGAGAATTGAATTTAAAATTGGAAAGAAAATTGAGAAAGTTATTTATGGAGGTGGAGGGGCTCCCCCATATAAACCTGATACAAGCTGCTTCCGTGTTGCAACGACAGTTGTTCTATTATTAGTTGTTTGAAAAATATAATTTGTTTTTAAATACTTTGAAGTTTGAAGTATTAAATATACATGAAAATTGCTCTTACTAATATCGAAATAATTTAGTAATAAATAATTAATAAATGCCGAATATAGACTGACAATGAAAATTAAAAGAAAATGGTGTAAGAGTTATGTTTTTAGTGAAAACAAATATGAAAGAAGAAAAGTAAAGTAGTATGGGCAGGTTTTTGATTTTTAAACAACCAACGCAACACTTTATTACGCTATAAAATCTGAAATTTATAAAAGTGTGTTGAACCAAAATCCAACTGTTACATGCTAAATCAAACTGTTAGGGTTTTTTTATATACTTGTGATTTTATGTTCCTAGATATGTACTTCTTAAACAATCAAAGGTATTGTGTTGTAACAAAACTATTAAGAAATTAATTTATGAAAGAAAATATAAATTAATTTCTTGCATAAGAGGTTGACTACCGAGGCGATCCGCCTATTTAGACGTTTTATGGAGAATTATAGAAAAAGAAATAAGGATATCGATATGATGTTAATCGACCTGGAAAAGACATAGAGGTGATATGTAGGACCTTGGAATCTAGAGGGGTCTCTAAGGCATATGACATGGCTATTTGTGATATGTATTGCCGCTCTACGACCTGTGTTTGGACCCTCGTCGAAGATACAGAGCTAGTACCGGTAGAAACCGGGCTTCATCATGGCTTACCTCTTAGCTCGTACATCGTTGCCTTGATCTTGGACGAGATGTCTCGAGAGATCAAAAGGAAGTGCTTTTGCTTTGTGCTTTTTGTCGATGCGATTGTGTTGATAGTTGAGTCTATGGTTGAGCTGAATGCTCATTTGTATACTTGGAGGGTGACATTAGAAGGGAAAGGGTTAGATATCTAGGTTATTAAAAGAGAGTATCTTTGGTGTAATTTCAGTGGGGAGGCGAATATAGGAGTATATGTAAGTAAAAGGGAGTATATGTAATGTCATGTATCTAGGATCCACGATTCATAAGGAAAGAGGCATGGAGGTAGACGTCACACATCGTATTAAGGCATGCTGATTAAATTGGAAGGCGACAAGAGGGTCCTGTTGAAACTTAAGAGCAAATGTTATAGGGTAGTTACTAGGAATGCATTGATGTATGGATCTAAATGTTGGTCGTCTAAAAATGAGCACAAAAGAATAATGAAAGTAGCACAAATGAGGATGTTGATGTGGACTTGCTGTAGAACTTTGTTGGATAGGATTCTGGATGTGACTGTAAAAAACTTGTTAGGAGTGACGCATATCACCAAAATATTGAGGAAATGTTGATTGAGGTGGTATGAGCATGTCGAAGGAGGCTTCCATCAACAATTGTAAGGAGGGTAGACTCAATATATGGTGATTGAGGGTAAGAGGAGGAGAGCACAAGCTAAAAGAAATTTTGAGGATAATGTAAGGCTAAACATGGAGAAGTTCGGTCTTTTTGAGGACATGACCTCATATAAGAGGGTTTGTAGACTTCACATCTCGATGAAAGAGTATCACTACCCCCATGCATGTTATGTGTGTTGTTATTTCATACTTTTGACTCATTTGCTTGTATTCAGATTCATGAACGTTTTGTTTTATTGGTCATCTCAACTTACTCACCCATGTTTGCCTCGTTTGCAGGTTCTTGGAGCCATATGCTACTAAGTTCATTTTCTCATGAATTTGTCTTGGTGCTAACTCTGATTTATGCTACCATGTCTGTCTTCGACGGGTATGGTGGCACATGTTGAAGGTCATCTAAGTGACGCTGTCACTCTACTCCATAGGAAGGCAAAATTGTCTGACATCTATCTTCTTCTGACGCCACCTGAATGGGATTCCTAGGTCTGTTGACGTTGTTGCTGATGTTGTGTATACCAATTCAAGTATGTATTTAATCAAATCCAACTAAAAATAACATTGAACTAACTACATCTAGTCGTCATGAAAAAAATAATAAACTCAGGCGTAACTCATGAAGAAACAATAATGTAAATCGAAGAAAAAACCGAATCCTTTATTATCCGAATCTACTTGAAAACAAAATTGTTACGGTACATCCACATCATCCACATAATATTTAAAAGTTACTACATCAAAACCGTTCCTTTTCAAAATAGTCTAACTAGAATTATATGCCGATGACAATCCATACATCAAATCATGCTAAATTGGCAACCGTTCATCCCACCATTGTGCAACTTTTGACCAAATTTCATTGGCCACTCCATAACAAATATGAAGATGCTCTCCTGGCTCCATCTCAGTCTCACAATTTGGGCAAAAGTTATATTGCAATTCAAATGCCATTCCGATCCAGATTGACATGCGTAACAATCCTTTCCATTCCAATTCATCGCCCAAGAATATTCACAATTGACTTCTAGATGAATGAAAAAGTTAAGATAAAGTTCATATTATTCACAACGATGATATACTTTCTTTCTCAATCAATATAAAGCTATGGTTTCTTTAACCGAATATACAACCACATTTAAATTAAAAAAGAAATACATAATATTGCAATTGGAAATTGTTCATTGATCTCTTGTGGCGATTGTTAAATGATTAATAGTGCAACAATATAAAGATATAGTTCTTTTGTAATTTATGCAAAAATATATGTTTTTACCTATTTATTCAAACAACTTTTATTAATATGTACATTTTATATAAATGTGCAACTACCTTTTAGTTAGTTACTATTTTGTCCTTGAAATAAAACGTGATTGCTATTTTGACTAAAACAACTCTATAACAAAATTAAAACTTGCATAAACAATATTAATAACAACGAAAAATAAAAAAATTTGGATAATGACTTGGTATAGTAATGAACTTTTAAAATTATTCATATTTGGTCAATAAACTTATTTTTGTGTCTGATTTGTCCATGATTTTTTAAAATTGTTCACATTTAGTTACTTATATTTTTTTTTGTACACATATTACCATTAAACTTAATTTTAT
This sequence comes from Cichorium intybus, assembly GCA_023525715.1. Classification (NCBI taxonomy): domain Eukaryota; kingdom Viridiplantae; phylum Streptophyta; class Magnoliopsida; order Asterales; family Asteraceae; genus Cichorium; species Cichorium intybus. The sequence goes on from CM042012.1 coordinate 63,569,252, forward strand.
TTTGTATACATATGATCAATAACTTAATTAACATTTGTGGACAGAAAAAAAACATAAGTGACTAAATGTAAAAAGTTCATAGGTAAATCAAACATAAAATAAGTTTATTGACCAAATGTGGACAAAAAAAAATCATAAGTAACTAAATATGTACACAAGACAAAATTTATTACCCTTAAAAATTATTTATCCAAAATAAATTTATATGTAAATTTATTTTTGTAAAAGAGGTAAAATGAAATAGTTAGAACTTTAAAATGTCTAAAAAAAGAATGTACATTTGGAGTTTATTATAAATAGTAATTTAGTACTCGTACTATAGGTATCATCCATAGTGAGTAACCATGAGTGGAGTGGAGTGTGCGTGGGCATCATATGAAGGATTTAATGGGAGCGTGAAGGCGCTTCAATTTTTTCGGCTAAAAAACAAAATCCATTACAGCTTCTTTACAGCAGTCACGACTTTTAGTAGAAACTATTAAATGGACGAAAATGACCTCACTTGTTAAATATGGAGGTGACTATATAGGCGTGGGACAGGGGTAAAAGTGGGAGGATAAAATAATTTAAACTACAACAGAAAGGACTAACTGTCAACAGCTGGGTTGTTTCAAAAGAAAAAAAAAAAGAAACTGTCTACAGCTGGACATCTGCGTATATATGAAAATTTGAACGTTAGAGCCTTTAAACAAGTTAGCATCGATACATTAAATTTGATGTGAAAATGCTCTAGGATCAAGATAAAAAAGTTAGTATTTTAAAAAGCAAATGACAGTTTTGGTCCATGTGGTTGGAATTTTTTACATGTTTAGTCCTATTTTTGAAAAACTGGTTTTTTTTTGGTTTCAACATCCATGAGCTTTAATCATTTTGAGGTTATCGTTAGAAATCCGTTAACCATGGATAAAATAAGTGTTAATGTCATACTTCGTGACTTATCTTTATTTTGAAACATCACTAAACTTATTAATTTTTACCAAAATGGTTATAATGGCCGCCAACAAAAAGTCTTCATATTTTTTCTTAGACCACTAACCTTCCTTTTTGGATATATATATATATATATATATATATATATATATATATATATATATATATATATATATATATATACTAGTTGGTACCCGCGCGATGCGGCGGAGACGAACAATTCGTTTCGGCTATTAGTTTTCGGACGACGGTTAGGTTTCAAGTCGGCAAAGCATTGTTCTTATTTTCGGCGACTAATTACCGTTCAGTGGCGAACATTAGTTTCATTTCGGAAAATAATTTATGGGATGCAAATATAGGTAGGTATTTCTAGCGGCTAACATAAGACGTACCCGCGCAATGCTGCAATGACGCCAAGTTATTTCGACAATTAGTTGAGTTTTGGCTATTATTATTTTTCGGCAGACAACGAATAGTTAATTTCAACGAATAGCTTTCTTTCGGTTAGTGGGGTGTCCGCGCGAATAGTTAATTTCAACGAATAGCTTTCTTTCGTTGCGATGAATGATTTCTGAGCGGCTAATAGTTCATTTTGGCTTTCAAGAAAGAAAATACATGACTTTGACTTTCACCGATAATGATAGTAGGAAATGAGTATATGTATATATTTGTATGTATTTATCTGGATCTGTGTGCATTTATATTTGTATGTATTGAGTGTATATATGGCTAACTGAATTTGTTGTTATATGTATAAAATTTTGGTTTTTTACGATTAAATATAGAATTTTTTTCGCAATGCGGCCGGCGACGATTAAGTATGTTCGTCAATTAGGTTTCTTTGGATATGAGTTATTTGATTTTTGACTAATTCGATTTTTATCCGTGCAATGTAATGGAAATATTTAGTTTTCTAGCTAAGTAGTTTAAATTAAAAATGCCAAATTTCATGACAAATACTTATAAAAAAGTATAACTAAAAGTTAAAAGCATGTAAAATACTAAATACAATCTCTATAATTAAAAAATTACCATAATATTGACCAAATGACCAAAAGAAATTAAAATAGGATTACTTAGCAAAAAACATTTTTTGTGATTTTGTTAACCGTTCTAGTTGTGAGGCCTTTACATCTTTATATAAAATATTTCATTTTTTCCTAATTGCAACTATATCTCAATTAATTTAAAACTTATGATATCATATTGAATATAATACTTAATCTACAAGTTTTCGTTTAGAATGAAGCAAAGTAGCAAACCAAGTTACAGATGGTTTACGCCATCCATTGTACAAGAAAAGTTAATTTATTCATATCAATCCTATTAATATCAAAATATATAAGTTTTAAGAAAAATAATACCAACGTCATTGGACACACTAACAAACTCTGTTGTGGTTGGAAATATTTTGAAAGGTTTCAAGCAATATTATTTTCAAATTTTAAAATACCACGCTTTGAGAAATAATTAAAGTGTTTCTCCATTTTAATTGTATAACATGGTTGAGTAGGTCTTTCTCTTTCTCGCTTTTGACGTGGCTTCAAAAGAATTGGACAGAAAATGGAACCAGGTGTAATAACCGGATAAAAGCAAGTGTTGCATCAAAAGGAGACAGAGTGTACCATGCTGCAATGCTTTACTTTCATGCCTTTTGACGTGTCGTAGTAACCAAGAGAGAGAGATGGATTTCAATATTCTTTTTACGTGAGTGTTGACCGGACAAAAAGAGAGCATCATGAGAGAGAATAAAGGAGCTGGCTAACACACTAACCCTAAAATCATTTAGGAGCCGGCTAACACATTACCGCCTCCTTCTCCGCTTCATACTACAGCCTCCACACCAGATCTAACCGCCGACCACTACATCTCACCACCGACGCCGGCCACCTCTTTGTCACTGTGGATCTCGCACATCTATCTCTCTCTCGACTGTCCCCATCACCGGCGCTTCCTTATTTCACATCTCACCACCGACGCCGGCCACTTCTCAGACGCCGCCAGCAACCGCCGGTGAGCCGAGGGACGCCTCCAGCAACAGCCGAGGGATGCCTCCACCTCCGGTCAACCAGAAGCAACACCCCTCATCATTTGTCTCCTTCTCCCGACTCCATTACAGCAACACCCCTCGAAACCGATTTTCTTTTTCTGTTTGGTTTTGGTTATCGATCCTAACCAGCATCACCCCTCATCATTCGTCTCCTGCTTCCATAGATCATGGCTACCACCACATGCCTCCTTACTGCCAGCTTCGAGGCCATTGGCTTCCGGTCGGGGAACAGATTACTTTTTAAGTTTGCTTTCATCTTCTCCTTCAGATCTAAGTTTGCTTTCATCTTCTTCTCCTTCAGATCTAAAAAATGAAATAAACAAACAACCGTTACCGATTGCAGCCCTAACCCCCGTTGTTGGATCTGATTTCGACCTGATCATGAGCACCACCTTCTTCTCCGATTCTCGACACTACGACATGAAGACTCCATAGTCGCATCTGGTACCCTACACGTAATCAATCTTATATGTTCTTGGTAAACCAAAACCTGATATTTCTCTTATGAATTTGATGTTCCAATTGAGGAAGATTTTTTATGAAATTGTTCCAGACCCAAATCGCTTTTCTGATAATTCTTTTCATCTTTTTTGTGTTCTAATCTGTTCTAAGAGTTTCAAATCAATGTTTGGTTCTGTATTTCTGAAATTGTTACAAAAACCCAGACATACACGCACCGTTTGTTTTAATGATATTTCTGTAGCTAAATTGGTTATGATTTTCAGTTAAATCTGTGCATCTGATTTTGCTGAAGAGAAATCAATTTTTGAAAAAATTCTTGTAGGCACAAAATGGGGAATTCTGATTTTTTGTGTTCTTGATGGTGGTTTGCAACCCAGCTTTATGCTTCGTGTAATCTGCATGAAAACCCTGTACAAAACATTATTTTGACATTTATACATTAAGAAATAAATACTGTGGACAAACATTATTGCCTGAGATCTATAAGAAAATTCAAAGTAAGTGTTGAATTTGTGTGCTTTGTATTATTGCATAAGCGCACCATTTCATTTACTGATATTTCTGTAGCTAAATCGGTTATGATTTTCAGTTAAATCTGTGCATCTGATTTTACTGAAGTTTTTTCAGAAAATTATTATAGGCAAAAAATTGGGGAATTCGGATTTTTTGTGTTCTTGATGGTGGGTTGCAACCCAGCTTTATGCTTCGTGTAATTTGCCTGAAAACCATGTACAAAACATTATTTTGACATTTAAACATTAAGAAATAAATACTATGAACAAACATTATTGCATGAGATCTATAAGGAAATTCAAAATAAGTGTTGAATTAGTGTGCTTTGTATTATTGCAGGTGTATTTAGACGCGATTTTGAACAAACAAATTGGATGCTGTTGCAAAAGTGAGGGCTAGTGGAAAATTAAATGACTGGAGATTGGACAACAAATACTTTATCAGGAGATTGTGTATATAAGAAAGCATTTGAAATTTGAAATGTAAAAAATAAGTTGGGTGAGGCTGTCTTAAATACCTGGGGTGCTGTAATTTGATTGGTGGATTTTGGTTTAGTTGGATCAAACAGCAATGAATGGCTAAGATTGTTTTAAGTTGATCTGTTGGTGAAAATATCATCCCGTGTTCCATAGCTTTGGTCTTATTCTTCAAAAGCATTAAAGACTTGTACTAAATGTCTTAAAATTAAGACAATGTGCATTAAGATGTTGTATTTTATATATGCTTTATAAATGGTATAGATATATATATATATATATATATATATATATATATATATATATATATATATATATATATATATATATATATATATATATATAATAACTTATAAAGGTAACGAAGTATTAAAATAGTTTAAAAAGCACCATTGAACTTTTTTTGTACACATATTACCAACAAACTATAGCCGTTATACACGTATGACCATTAAAGTTTATCATTTGTACAAAAAATATCATTGATGTTACCGGAAGTATATGTTACCAGCCAATGGTATTTTTTGAACAAATGATAAACTTTAATGGTCATATGTGTACAACGGCTATAGTTTGTTGGTAATATGTGTACACAAAAACTTCATTTGTAATTTTTTAAACAATCCTGATATTTCATTACCATTATAGGTCATTTTCCATATATATATATATATATATATATATATATATATATATATATATATATATATATATATATATATATATATATATATATATATATAGACACACACACACACACACACATATATATATATATATATATATATATATATATATATATATATATATATATATATATATATTACAGGCTGACTCACTTCTTGAATAACTTCTTCTATCTCTTCTTAAACCTTAGGGGCTTCATTGCTAGAATTTGACTCAACCATCTCAGACACACCTTCCATTTCAACGTTGTTCATCTTTAAAACTGACTCAATAGGTGGAAGTTCGTATTGATCAGTATCAACTGTGTTGACATGTTTCTTTCCAGGTATTTGATTATGAGTTGGGTTTACCTCGATAGTACTTGGGAACTTGCCGTCATCTATTTTCCCGGTTTGCTCAGCTAGTTGCGCGATTTGCCTCTCCATGCTGATAATGCACTTTGCGTTAGTTTGCGATTACTGATGGGCCTTTGCGGTAAAGTCTAGAACGCGATCGAGCTTTTGCGCTTGAGTATCCTCTCTCCGAGGGACCAGCATCCATGTTGTTGTTCACCGCCTGATATTGCCATATTGCCTTTGTTGGTTCTGGTTTTGATTCTGGTCCTCCTTGATTGGCTGGTCTGAATGGTCGTGTGTTATTGTTGTATTGGCCCTGCCCATAGACTTGGTTAACTTCTCCCTGACGATTGGCTTGTTGGCCGTGAGGTTGGGGAGTGCCTTGATCCTTGTTGAGGTAGCCAATAGAAGATGAAACTTTCGATTTAATGCGCCAATTTCTGACTTTACCTTGGCACTATCTATGCCTACCGATGTCACAGATGTAGTTTTGTTGTCTCGTTTCTTGGCAAAGTAATTTGTTTTTGATCCATTGTTGAGCTGCTCAAGAAACCTCCAAGCGGTCTCACTATCTTGGATCATAATGGTACCTCCGAATGATGCGTTGATAATTGCTTGGCTCGTACTGTCGACTCCGTCGAAGAAAAATGTAACGACCAAAAAAATCTTGAATTTATATTCGAGAAAATAAATAAGAGAAAGGTTAAAATATATTGAAAGTCTTAAAATAATTTATTGGGAATTATAGCAAAATTTCCAAGAAGTTTGGAGAAAAATGGTGAAAAAGGGTAATTTGGTCATTTTACCATAAGGAGGGTAAAATGGTCTTTTGATCCACTAATAAGACCATTATGTAAGATAATATGTACTTGTGAAACAATAATGTAAGAAATAAAAGTTTATGTAAAATTTGGAGTTTTACCGTGTGAATAGTGAAATTTGACCAAAAAGGGCAAAATGGTCATTTGACATGAAAATGACCAAAAATGTTAAGAAAATGACAAGTTGGAAGTTAATGGAACATTGTTGCAAGATTATGGGTCTTAGGACCATTTTTGTAGAAAAGCTAGAAACCAAGGGACTAAAGTGCAACTAAATTATAAAAATTTTAAATATAAAATAAGAGAGTTATTACTCTCTATGTTTAGAAATCAGTGGAATTTTCCAGAGAAGGCTAGAGAGAACGAGAGGGAGAGCACGGGAGGAGAAGAAGGCTTGGAAGTTCTTCAAAGGAATCAAAGGAAAAAGCTTTGGAATTACTAATTCCAAGCTCTAAGAGGTAATAATCTAGTCTTTGAACTCAAAATCTTGAACGGGAATTGATTCTCAACTTCGGATTTTCCAGAGATCATGAGTCTAATGTTATCATCTTGCTCAGAATCATCAATTTCACATGTTCTAGTAGTTGAACATGTTGAAATTCAAGAAATGGTGATTTTGCCCAAGAACCCTAATTCATGGGTTTGCAAGATCAAAGCTAGTTTTTATGGTTTTTCTAAGTCCAAATGATCACTTAGGATGTATTAAGACAATCCTAAGTGATTAATTTCAGAAATTTGGATTTTTGGACCAAAAATGTCAAAAACGGGTTTTTGTGGAATTTTGAAAGAATCAGTGATTCCATGCTTAAAAGACTTGTTTCAAAGATGGGTTTTGGTCCTGAAATGAGTCTAAAACGATTAAGTAGGTCATAAAGAACTTAATATGTGAAACTAGTGAAATATTGGACAAAAATCGGACTGCTACAGTGCAAAGCCGAGGCAAGAAAATGTTGCCCAGAAAGAGCACGGGTCGTGCTCTTTTGGCACGGGTCGTGCTCCCCCTGCACTTCAAAGTATGTTGCTATTTAATGCATGCACGAGTCGTGCTCCCTCTAGGCTTAATTTTGCACGAGTCGTGTGTTTAATCAGGGACTTTTAAAGTTTGGAATTGATGCTAGACATGTCCAAATGACTTCAAACTTTAAATACAAGTCCATGATGGTATGAAAAGTCCTGGAAAAATATGAAATTTAGAATACGACTCTACGAGGGCACTGTAGAGCAATACGTGTACACCGGAGATATATAAAATGAATATGAAAACCGTTTTTAAGGATTTTATCCAACCATGATCTATACTAGTATCATAAGGACTCTAATGAGTTGTAGAATCAGTTATAATGAATATTAATGTATAACATGTAATTATAGGTTCGTGACAAATGATCATTGGATCAAAAGAGTATATATACAAGGAATGTGTAGCCAAACTACTAGCAATACATGAGGTGAGTACATGCAGTATTTTTACCCATTCTGGGGTACATGGCAAGTAAGTATTTTCAAGATTTCTTATAAAAATCTTTTTATGTGACATTATATGCAAGAGTACTATTATCAATTCGTTTATGAAAGTATAATGCTATGTTTGAAGTTATGTTTTGAACTATAAGTCAAGTTAAATGATAGTATATTGGTCTATGAACCAATTATGTGAAAGTATGTTTTGGTCTAAGAACCAAATTATGTGAAAGTATATTTTGATTACAATTATATGTGTTTTCAAATATGAATGGCATATAGCCACAAGATGTGTAAAAAGTATGTTTTGGTTACAAAGTGTATATATTTTTGAGTATGAATGGCATATAGCCATAAAATGTGGAAAGCATGTTTTGGCATAAAGCTTAGTATGTTAGAAAAATATGTTTTAAACGTATGATTATTATAAGATGAAAGCTATACTTGGCATATAGCCATAAAGACATAATATGATGAAGTTTGGTACCTAGCCACAAGTTATGTATATGAGAAATGTTTAAGCAAGCAGCAAGTATTTTTTTATGACTGGTAATTGTAGCAAGCAGCGTTAGTAAAGGAACTATGTTCCAACCTACCCGGGTTAGGTAAGGGATCTACTGGGGGCAAGCCCCATCGCGAAGTAGATTGCCTCAGCACTTCTATGGTAAGGATTGATCCGTTCTTTCTAGCCATAGAGACTTGGGGTATCACTTATAGTGATTAAAGCCCTAAGTATAAAAATCCAGCAAGCTTATAAAACCAGTCAAATAAAGTAAGAACAATGTTATTTTCGTAAAGTATGTCAAAGATGGTTTATTTGAAAAGTACAGAGTTGTACTATGTTTTTATTATAAAGTTTTGAAAGATGTTATTTTTGTGGAGAAGGTTATGAAATGTTTTCAAAAAGTGAAAAGTATAGTATGATATTTATATAAAAATTTGACAGAAGTTTATGTTATAAGTTTTATATAAGTTGGTAAAGAAGTTAAAGGTTTGAGTCTAAAACTCATGTAACTCACGAGACATTATTGTCTTACGTATTTTTTTTATGCCATGTATTCCAGGTCAAACACTATGCTATAATTGGATGAAGTTTAGCTGGAGTGGAGCCCATATAGCTCCTATTTTGGACTTAAGGTTAAATCCTTACTTGCTTACTATGGTTAGTTTTGATATAGATTTGTACACCCACAGTTTTAAATTTGTAAATAATCGGTTTTTGATAAACCGTATTTTTGTATTCATGAAATTTTATGAAAAACCATAGTATTTGCAAACAGTAGAAATGGGGTGTCACAAGTTGGTATCAGAGCCATAGTTTAAGCGAATTAGGATTGGCTTGTTCCACTCCTAGGCTTAAACTCATGCTATAAGAAAGTCAGTTTATGAAAGTATACTATATGAAGTCTTAAATGATTAAGACATTATGTATTATTTAACATAAGTGGATATATAACACTAAGAAGTGTTAAGTTAACGTTTAAAATGAACAAAAATCTGACCGTTAGGAAAATTATATGATATTTTCCGTAACCGTCTAAATTTATTAAAGACTACGTTTATAAAGTAGTAAGATTTCTATTAGTGATCACATGTATTTATATGGTGTTTTATGATAAAGGAACCAGTGTCCCGTGAAACCTTGTGGTAACAGCAGAATCAATATGTATAGGTGATTATGGTAATATGGGCCCGTATTATCATAATCACAGGATATGTATTGAGACTGGTGGAATCACAAAGGAATAATGGTATTCTGGTGGGTAAAGTTTTAAAGTGAATGATAAGTAAAACATAGGAATTATATGCGTATGTAATAACAACCAGTAAGGTTATGAGTATTAAGAGTTAGTATGGTGGATATATACCACTTCGTATAGTAAAGTAAAAGAAATAATGTGATAATTAACATTTTAGACGAATTGAAAAATAGTAAAGTATGTGCCTGTAGAGGCGAGAGGAGGTATGAATAAGAGCGATATGGAGAAGAACATGGATACAGATTACCTATACGAGAGTTGTAAGACTCTTACATAAAGACTGTAAATTACCAGCGGAATGTATTAATAATATATACATTTCTATAAAAAGAAAAGAAGAAGTGTCCAAATATTGGACAAGTAAACAAGTTGTAAATTTCGTGGTGAGTCACGTAAAGTGACAAGTAGCAAGACAAGTGAAGAGTAAATGGAGGTGAAGAATGAGGAACGATCGGTACAAAAGTCCAATAGCTTTGTTGTGCATAGTCGAAAAGAAAGAAATACAAGTAAAGCAAGGATATTATGCCTTGTTTATTACATCATGAGAATGTGAAAACCATATTGAAATGGTAAGTCGAATGCTATATTTACATATAGCCATGAAAGTTGTTGGCGTGAATCGGCCTGTAAAAGGAGTGGTATTTAAATGAAGATGCATGCTTATAATGTACCTGAATAGAAGTAACGTCACAATAAGTAAATGTGGATCGATATCTGCAAAGAATATTATTTAATATAAATCGATGGCAGATTGTAACCATTTGTAGGTTATGCGAGGTATCACAACATGAAAGGTGATAAAGAAGATCCTTGATTGTCTACAAGGAACTTTTTCATAATAGAGGTTAAAATTTAGTCCAAGACAAAAGTTAATAAAACTAAAGCTTGAAAGTAGAGCATGCTTATTCAACAAGCATGAGAAAGCATTTCGAATTGTAAAAAAAAAATTTGATAATTCATTCTTAAAAGAAGAATATTAAAGTTGTCCCAGGACAAAGAAAATATTAAGATAAGAGGTAACCACCTGCAGATAAGAATTTAAAAAAAAAATTTCGAAGTATGAAGTATCATGAAATTGAGTATGGAAATATGAAATATTAGATGGCTAAAAGTCTCCAAAGATTGTGAGAAATGGTCAGTACATGACTAGTAAACATGAAATACAAAGAAATGTAAACCTGTTTATACGTACTTATAAATATAAAAGCATGAGAAAGTTATGAGATGTATGTAAAAATAATGTGTAGAAAGTATAAAGGCGTTTATGAAATTAGTATTCTAATTAGGATACTGCAAGATATGAAGTAAAAGAGTAAAATAAGGTATTGGGCATATTGCCTCGAAATCCAAAAGAATGAAAAATGATGAGAAAATAAATGGCAATTGTGTATCGCCTAGAGATACGTAAGAAGGAAGTTTAAAAAGAAACATGAAATATATAATGTTGTAAAGAACTATATAGTGAAAAGAAATTGAGTATAAATGAAAGAACAACGCTATGTGTTAGGCATGTAGTCTTATAACACATGACAGAAATGGTAAAAGATGTAGAAAAAAATTATTGTTTTAGCACTAGCTATAAAAAGTAAAGAGTAATAAGAAGTAATGGTAATTGAAAGTTATGACAATAAATTGTCATGGAACGAAAATGACTAAAGTGTTAATTTGAATTTTTAAACCAAAAGAGCATTAAGTATATAAAACATACATTAAGAACATGTATGTATGTATTAAGAAGTTATTTGAGACAATGGGTTATATCATAATGTCAAGTTGGAATCATGTTATGACTGAATGTATACAAGGTTGATAAATGAAATTTTTGACAGCTTTGACTTTTATAAGAGTCAAACAGAGAATATGTGTATAAAAAAAAAAAATTTGAAGCATGTATGAATTATATTGAAATTGAATTTAGAATAATGAAATACTAGAAGGAATGAATTGGGAACACCAAATAATCCGCATGGTAAGGTCGAGAAGCTAAGCAGTAATCAAGAGATAGTATTTATTTATAAAAGACTAAGGTGGGACAAGAAACTGAAAGTTTAAATTTGAAATCAAGAAATTAACAGATATGATTGTGAAACCTAATTGCTCCACAGGATAGTAATATCATGAAAAGAAAAATAAGTATGGAATGATACGGAATATGTAAAGAAAGTAGTACATGTAATGTACAAGAAGTGATTAAGAGGAATATGAAAATGTAAATTCATAATCATTGACCAATAATATGGTGAGAAGGTAAAAAGATTCAAGACATGTATGAATAGTTACATATAAAATATAGAGTAGAAAATAATGACCGTAATGATTGATTGTAAATGTATGAAAGTTAGTAAGGATGTGAAATAAAACAAAAAGGAATGTATTCCTTATGTGTGTGACAAGTCGAGAAATTGTTAATAGATGTAAAGAATAATAAAGTGAAGTTTAAAAGAGATAAGAAGTTGTAAACTTCTAAAAAGAAAAGAAGAAGTTATGATCGAGTAAAATGTCCATCAAGGGACAAAATTTATACAAGAAAAAGATTTTTGATGTATTTATAAATTTATAAAAATACGAGACATATATATTCATGTTTAATGGTATTAGAATTTTCATAAGTAAAAGAATGTGGTGAGTATAATCTCACATGTTTTAATAAAGATATGAAGAGAATTATAAAGTAGATTGCTATTAATGATAAAGTATTGAAGTATGAAACTATTTTGTAAAATAAGTTTACAAACGATTGTATATAAATGAAATGAGGTAAAATATGCATGAATGAATAAAAAGATTGAGAAAGCAGATAAAATGACCAAAATGATATTTTGGTTAACTGGGATGATACACAGTTTTAAAGAAATTATGATAATCCTTTACAAAGGATTTAAAGCAAGAACTGTTAAGAACTGATTACAGAATCGAAAACAACCAAGGAAGAAAAGATTAAAAGATAAAAGAATGAATTATGATGATATGTTGGTAAAAAGAAAGTGCGAAGAACATTTGAAAAGGAAGGGAAGTGATTTTCTTTTAGTAATTGTGCGATGATTCCGAGGACGGAATCCCAATAAGGGGGAGGTAGTTGTAACGACCAAAAAAATCTTGAATTTATATTCGAGAAAATAAATAAGAGAAAGGTTAAAATATATTGAAAGTCTTAAAATAATTTATTGGGAATTATAGCAAAATTTCCAAGAAGTTTGGAGAAAAATGGTGAAAAAGGGTAATTTGGTCATTTTACCATAAGGAGGGTAAAATGGTCTTTTGATCCACTAATAAGACCATTATGTAAGATAATATGTACTTGTGAAACAATAATGTAAGAAATAAAAGTTTATGTAAAATTTGGAGTTTTACCGTGTGAATAGTGAAATTTGACCAAAAAGGGCAAAATGGTCATTTGACATGAAAATGACCAACAATGTTAAGAAAATGACAAGTTGGAAGTTAATGGAACATTGTTGCAAGATTATGGGTCTTAGGACCATTTTTGTAGAAAAGCTAGAAACCAAGGGACTAAAGTGCAACTAAATTATAAAAATTTTAAATATAAAATAAGAGAGTTATTACTCTCTATGTTCAGAAATCAGTGGAATTTTCCAGAGAAGGCTAGAGAGAACGAGAGGGAGAGCACGGGAGGAGAAGAAGGCTTGGAAGTTCTTCAAAGGAATCAAAGGAAAAAGCTTTGGAATTACTAATTCCAAGCTCTAAGAGGTAATAATCTAGTCTTTGAACTCAAAATCTTGAACGGGAATTGATTCTCAACTTCTGATTTTCCAGAGATCATGAGTCTAATGTTATCATCTTGCTCAGAATCATCAATTTCACATGTTCTAGTAGTTGAACATGTTGAAATTCAAGAAATGGTGATTTTGCCCAAGAACCCTAATTCATGGGTTTGCAAGATCAAAGCTAGTTTTTATGGTTTTTCTAAGTCCAAATGATCACTTAGGATGTATTAAGACAATCCTAAGTGATTAATTTCAGAAATTTGGATTTTTGGACCAAAAATGTCAAAAACGGGTTTTTGTGGAATTTTGAAAGAATCAGTGATTCCATGCTTAAAAGACTTGTTTCAAAGATGGGTTTTGGTCCTGAAATGAGTCTAAAACGATTAAGTAGGTCATAAAGAACTTAATATGTGAAACTAGTGAAATATTGGACAAAAATCGGACTGCTACAGTGCAAAGCCGAGGCAAGAAAATGTTGCCCAGAAAGAGCACGGGTCGTGCTCTTTTGGCACGGGTCGTGCTCCCCCTGCACTTCAAAGTATGTTGCTATTTAATGCATGCACGAGTCGTGCTCCCTCTAGGCTTAATTTTGCACGAGTCGTGTGTTTAATCAGGGACTTTTAAAGTTTGGAATTGATGCTAGACATGTCCAAATGACTTCAAACTTTAAATACAAGTCCATGATGGTATGAAAAGTCCTGGAAAAATATGAAATTTAGAATACGACTCTACGAGGGCACTGTAGAGCAATACGTGTACACCGGAGATATATAAAATGAATATGAAAACCGTTTTTAAGGATTTTATCCAACCATGATCTATACTAGTATCATAAGGACTCTAATGAGTTGTAGAATCAGTTATAATGAATATTAATGTATAACATGTAATTATAGGTTCGTGACAAATGATCATTGGATCAAAAGAGTATATATACAAGGAATGTGTAGCCAAACTACTAGCAATACATGAGGTGAGTACATGCAGTATTTTTACCCATTCTGGGGTACATGGCAAGTAAGTATTTTCAAGATTTCTTATAAAATCTTTTTATGTGACATTATATGCAAGAGTACTATTATCAATTCGTTTATGAAAGTATAATGCTATGTTTGAAGTTATGTTTTGAACTATAAGTCAAGTTAAATGATAGTATATTGGTCTATGAACCAATTATGTGAAAGTATGTTTTGGTCTAAGAACCAAATTATGTGAAAGTATATTTTGATTACAATTATATGTGTTTTCAAATATGAATGGCATATAGCCACAAGATGTGTAAAAAGTATGTTTTGGTTACAAAGTGTATATATTTTTGAGTATGAATGGCATATAGCCATAAAATGTGGAAAGCATGTTTTGGCATAAAGCTTAGTATGTTAGAAAAATATGTTTTAAACGTATGATTATTATAAGATGAAAGCTATACTTGGCATATAGCCATAAAGACATAATATGATGAAGTTTGGTACCTAGCCACAAGTTATGTATATGAGAAATGTTTAAGCAAGCAGCAAGTATTTTTTTTATGACTGGTAATTGTAGCAAGCAGCGTTAGTAAAGGAACTATGTTCCAACCTACCCGGGTTAGGTAAGGGATCTACTGGGGGCAAGCCCCATCGCGAAGTAGATTGCCTCAGCACTTCTATGGTAAGGATTGATCCGTTCTTTCTAGCCATAGAGACTTGGGGTATCACTTATAGTGATTAAAGCCCTAAGTATAAAAATCCAGCAAGCTTATAAAACCAGTCAAATAAAGTAAGAACAATGTTATTTTCGTAAAGTATGTCAAAGATGGTTTATTTGAAAAGTACAGAGTTGTACTATGTTTTTATTATAAAGTTTTGAAAGATGTTATTTTTGTGGAGAAGGTTATGAAATGTTTTCAAAAAGTGAAAAGTATAGTATGATATTTATATAAAAATTTGACAGAAGTTTATGTTATAAGTTTTATATAAGTTGGTAAAGAAGTTAAAGGTTTGAGTCTAAAACTCATGTAACTCACGAGACATTATTGTCTTACGTATTTTTTTTATGCCATGTATTCCAGGTCAAACACTATGCTATAATTGGATGAAGTTTAGCTGGAGTGGAGCCCATATAGCTCCTATTTTGGACTTAAGGTTAAATCCTTACTTGCTTACTATGGTTAGTTTTGATATAGATTTGTACACCCACAGTTTTAAATTTGTAAATAATCGGTTTTTGATAAACCGTATTTTTGTATTCATGAAATTTTATGAAAAACCATAGTATTTGCAAACAGTAGAAATGGGGTGTCACAAAAAACTTCACCAGTTGCCAGCGTGGAAACTCATGATGCAGGCAGGAGCATAACAACTCTTTAAGACGTTCGGATGCATGATGAAACTCCTCATTGTGTTTCTATTGAAAATGTTGTATGGCTCTGCTGGTCTCTGTAGTTTTGCTAGTAGGGTAAAATTCCTGAAAAAAACTTCATATTCAATTGCTCCCAAATAGTGATACTATTGGGAGGCAACGAGGTGAACCGTTACTTGAGCTTATCTTTTAAAGTAAAAGGAAACAAATGTAAGCGAAAAGAATCGCGATTGACCCCATGCAAATATTCGTGTTGGCAATCGCTAAAAACTCATACAAAATGGTTGTAGGGTTCATCTTGTTTATAACCCCTAAACTCGGGTAAAACACTTAACAATTGCGGCTTGATTTTGACTTGATGCTTATTCCCCTCCGGGAATAATATTGGCGAAACATCGTCATATTCCCCTGGCTGAAAATGAGATGCCACTAATTGTCAAATCGGCCGCTAAAAAAAAGGGAGGAACAAAGTTACTGTCATTGTATAACCTGTTGTTGTAATACCTCTAGTCCTGCAAGTTGTTGTTCTGATTCTATTGTGGTCCTAGACCTTGTTTCCATTGTGAGCCTTGGTTGAAGTTAGGCATCCAACCTTCATCTCTGTCTTCGTACTCAATGTCCCCTAACTGGGCTTGATGTTTCTGTTGTTGTTATTACTACTGGTGTTGGTGCTGAGCACCATTGTTATTCACTCCCCAAGTCGGTCCGTTCCCCCCATTGGGTCCATGGGGGTTGGGTTGTGGTGTTGGTTGAAAGGGTAGTGGCCCTGCATTGTTGCCACCACTATTGATGCTGACTGAGGCTCCATTCGTATTGACTGGAATCTGTGGAACGACTGGTTGTTCCACCTTGATGTCACCATGAGGTACCTTAGTGACATCCTCTACCAAAATATCATCAGGATGCATTTTGCATAAGTGTCTAACTCCTCGACTCTTTCGAGCGATCCTTTCGATTTCAGGGTAAAATAAAAGAGGTGACGAACGTTCACCTCGGCGTGTACGCATGCACTAGGTGCTTGCGATAAAGGAAAATAAAAACTTAAAACTTAAAAATTGACACAGCGTGTCAAACACACAACTTCGTGGAAATGATGCCAAAATTTGACATGCGCAGGTGATGCGGTTAAAAATAAGTGAAAATATCACTACTCTAATAGCTAGGTTAAGTAAGGGTTGAACCAAGGAGTTCGTGGTTGGCACTTTGTGTCAATAAAACCTGACTATAATGTCACTCTATAGCAGGAAGATCACTAACATATAAAACCCATCCACATCAGATCTGATGCATGAAGCAATCAAATATCAAAACAACCATGAGACTAAAAAAACTTCATTTATAAAAACCAAAAAATCCAAACAATCGTTCCAATGACTGTCTAACTAACCAACGAACTACATGAGCCAAATGATTACTCATGAATTCTAAAATTCAACCTCAAACAGTCAGATAAATCCATGAATGCGAGATACCCTTAAGACCGAGGATTGATACAAAACCGAATAACTAAGCTAAAAAGCTGAAACTAACGATTCTAACCAAAGTATGCTAAAGAAACTGAAAAATAATAAAGATGAGCCTTGAGATCTAGAGAATTCTCAATGAATTCCTCTAGAATGTCGTCTGAATGCCTCTATTCATAGTTGTAAAATCGCACAGTTTGCGTCACCAACGTTAGTATTTCGCGTCACGATCATAGACTTATCCTGATATCTCACTAATTTGAAATTATAATCAAAATCAGATAACGATCTAATCTCCTCTTAGCGTCGCGATCCTTCAGCTTACGCGTCGTGATCCTCTCGAATCCTTATCTCCTCGTTTCCATCTCTATCTTTATTCAATTTCCACCTTAAACCCTGCATTTTAGTACTTTTTATATACAAAGCAACTTCCGACAAAAGTGAGCGTATCTAGTCCTTTTATAAAGATAAAATAACTAAAACATCTATAATTATACGGAAATAAAATAATATAAAAGCGCGTTATCAATCGTTTCCCTTGAGAAATTAATCAGTACTTTCTACTCGAGCTCCATCATAAACTATTTACATTACAACCCAATAAAATAAACACACACACACACACACACACTTATATATATATATATATATATATATATATATATATATATATATATATATATATATATATATATATATATATAGGTTCAACACAGAACCAAATAGTCATTTATAAAAATATGTAATTTTCATGTTCATTGTTCATACTTGTATATATGTTCATTTATGAACATAAGCCGTTTTTCATGTTATTCTATAGTGAGGTTATATAATTTGGTTTTATTTTAAACTTGTATATATATATATATATATATATATATATATATATATATATATATATATATATATATATATATATATATATATATATATATATATATATATATATATATATATATATCATACTTGCATTTTTTATGTTGTTTAGTGTATGTCTAAAAGCGTTTTATATTAAATTATTAATAGTTGCATTTGTCAATATTGCTCATTATCAATTAATTGCTAAATTAAATAATTAAAGTCACTTAATCAAAATATAAAATATACTTAGTTAATATGTTTACATGTGGTAACTTTTTAATTCTCAATTTCTTATATTAGCCTACGACTCATATTTCTTTTTTCAATTCTCATTCATTAAGACAAACAAAAATCATATCATCAAGTCAGAATCAAGAACACCTAAATACTCTTTCTATGATTAAAATTTAAAACTTTATATAGATTTTCAAGTGTCAAAACCTTAAATTCATGTCAGTTAAAGCTTTTAGTATATACTATGACCAATATATATCAATCAAACTTGTTAGTAGTTAAATAAATTGATACCAAATGTATTTATATCATTATATGATACTCATTATTAAATATCACTAACAACTATATACGTTTAAAAATATATACTCATTAGGCCCTCCGATGTGCCACCCGACGAGGTGTGCGACGGTGCGACACTGCGGGGAACACTGCCCCCCTGCGGGCAGCTGGCAGTTTAAACCCCGTGCAACGTCTTGGCACCGTGCGACGTGTTGGAAAAAGTTAGCCGTTGGCTAACGGCTATTTTAAAAGAAAATTTAAAAATTTTCAATTATCTCTATATATACATCCACATCACATATATTTTTTTACACATCTCATACATACATATATATTATTATAAAAAATGGTTGGGGTGGAAAATGGAAACATTCGTTGGGGATGAACGCAACAAGAAGAGGCATTCTAGCGACCGCCTTCATCAACATATCTGAAAACCATATTGTGAGAAACGATCGCAGTTTTTGGCCACGTATAGCAGAATCGTTTCACAGAATTTTGGGCGCAATACAATATCGGAGTATGGATCACCTTCGTTACAAATGGAGACATATGTAAGTTAAATTGCATAAATTTAACCACATTTACACATCACTATCGGCGAACCGACAACCGAGGACCACCGACGCTGAGATCGTTGAGCAAGCCTTACAAGAGTATCGGGTGACACATGACACTGATTTCACGCACCTCGATGCGTTGAATGTTGTAAAAAATTCACCTAGGTTTCGTTGATCATAGTTAGCTTTTAATTATCGTATTTTAGGATTTAATTATCGTATTTTAGGTTTTAATTTATCGTATCTAGGATTTAAGTTATCGTGTACGACTTTTTCTAAATTTGCATTTTAATGTAATCATAGATTTTAATGAAGTATTTTATTTTGAATTTATTAATAGTTTTAATTTTTTTAATTAATTTTTTAAATTAAAAAATAAAAAGAAGTAAGAGATAGTAAGAAATCACCATTTTTAAGGATAAGAGAAGGAGAGAGAATGACATCTCAGAGATGAGTTTAGGTGAAAGCCTTATCATACCGTATCTACCATAATAAGAACAGCCACGTCGGCTTTCAAGCCCCTGTCCAACGCCTTTCAAAGTCTTCTTCTAAGCACACACAAACAATCCAAATTTAAAATGAATATCATCGCTTGTATGTTAATAATAACATTTAATTTAGATTTTATCTATTCTATTAGTTAATCTTATATAAATATAGTATATTACTTTAATGATATATAAATATATTCATACATCAACAAATATTTAATTTATTTATAAAACAAATCAATAAATATAAAATAATATAAATGTATTATTTGTTAATTTTAAATAATCACGACACTTGTTTGAAATTTTAAATTAGTTGTTTGATAAAATTAGATATATTATATGGTTATTAAGATAGTTTATTGAAAATATATAATAATTGTTGTTGTAGAAATAATTTTTCAAAAAATACTATATTGTATCGATGTAGAAATTATTATCAAAACTAATATGACACAATTAAATTAATACTAATAATTCTACAAGACCAGTAATACCAATTACCACAAGTGGATGGTCTAAACAAATATTGCATCTTCGAAAGAAGCAAAAAAATCGAATTATGGTTAGTTGTGTTAATGAAGGATTTAAAAGAAAACATATATAGTGAACATAAAATAATAGCGAACACATGTGAAAAGCAACGTGTAGTGCTTATCCACTGAATTTGGCTTGTAATCTAAACTATTTCTTTTACTTTAACTGCAGCTAGAATCACGTAATTCTATGCTCTATAATCTTTTTTTCATATTTTTAATATCCAAAAGTGTAAATATCTTACATGAGATAAAAAGATAAATATGGTTGTAAATTTTCCGATACTAATTACCTATCCTATTAAATTAGAGGAAAAAAAAAGTGCCCATAATATTTAGAACTAGGTTGGACCCGTGCTAGGTCAGATCGGTGAAAGGGTCGGGGTGGGTCGGGGCGCTTTGTATTCGCGGATCCTGGTAGGTTGTGGTTTTAATTGGAAGGGTGTCATTTTGTTTCACCATTCGTGTCTTTTGGTTTTCTCTTTCGTCTTCTTTCAGTTGCTGTATCCTTAAACACACACACACACAAACATAGTTAAATAAGAAACTGTAATTTAGAAAATCGAAAAGAGTACAAACAAACTAACCTTTTGGGGCCCTTCAAATCTACGAACCTGAAATTTTCAAGATGTTTAAATAATGCAAATATGTAAAACAATCCAATGCAATTGTGCGGGAGTTCACTTTTATTGACTATTGCGTTGCCCCTTTTGCTTGCTATTATCAGTAAAGTAACAAAAGTACAATGCTATTATGGTTAAAAGAAGATGGTAAATAGTTCAATGAGCTAATCGTATTCAATAATTGGTAAATCATAATCATAACTTGTGGTGATAAACGGCCCACCAGAAGTACGTCTAAAAGTCGTCCCGCTATGATACTGAAGACACAAAAAAGGAAGTAAAAAATGGTAAAAAAATTAACAATTAAGAACTTGTGGAAAACAATACCATATAATAATCATGAATACTTCCCCCCTTTTTGAAAAAACCGAGCAACAGAATAAGCAACATCTTCTGCGAACCTATAAAACAATAATAAATAAATTCAAGATTAATGAAAAAGATCGAAATGAAAGTACGCTGCTATTATGGGTAAAAGAACAAAAGTATGTTGTTATTACGGATAAAACATACCCCCTTGGCCAATTGTCGGTCCAGATTTTGGGCATTGTAGGGTAGCTTGGTTTGAAATCATCACACCAGCTGCTAAGAATCGGTTTTTCGTTGTATCGAATTGGACAACACCTAGAGAACGTTATAAAAAGCTTCAAAACTGAAATAGTAATTAAAAATGAGAAACATTTATCAGAATTTGCTTATCCGGCCCTTCACCACTAATACAATGGCCCAAAAGGCAAACCAAATGTGGGTAACGAAGTCTTGCAAGCAAATCCAACCTCAATTTAACGTTTCTAATCGTGTACTTGTTGGACACCGTCAAATGTCTTATTGCAATGTCTATCCCATTTTCTAGCTTTCCTTTGTAGATCTAGAAAAAACTGTATAATCAGTTATCTTAAAATCTTAAATGTCTAGAATGTGTACATTGTGCTTTGAGATGTGTACCTTTCCCGTTGAACCTTCTCCGATTAAGGTGGATCCATGGAAGTTGTTAGTAGCTTCCTTTAAATCCTCAAAAGAAAACAATCTGTGAACTGGGATTCCTTCTGTACCCAACTTTACAACCTCCGAAACCAACCCCTAATTAACAAAAATAAATGAATTTGATATATAAATATTCAACTTTGATAATTGTAGTTAATTAATATCATTTAATATATATAATATAATTGTAAATATTTGTTATTATATTTAAATAAACTAGAAATGTATAAAAATAAAAACTGGAGGACAAAAAATGACAAGTTAAACATTAACTCTATATTTGGTGTAAATGAATAGTATTACTCTATATTTGAAATAATACTATTCAAATACCTAAATATAGAGTTGGTTATAGTGTTGGGTTGGAGCAAAATAGAGTAAAAAATGAAGTTATTCTATTTATAGAGTGGGGTTGGAGATGTCCTTACAAGATCTTAAATCTCTCTCTCTCTCTATATATATATATATATATATATATATATATATATATATATATATATATATATATATATATATATATATATATATATATATATATATATATATATATATATATATATATAGGTTCAATACAGAACCAAAAATATATTACCTAACTGCAGAACCATCCTTATAACCGTTAGATCATTATTTCAGTGGATTAGATTAAAAGGGGTACACCATAAAAAATTATATCCATTTACAGGAAATCATATCCATTAAAGGGTAATTTCAGTATTGATTCATTCCGAAAATAAAGGAGCCATCTCCAGATAGCGATTACGGGATTTAAAAAACGAAAGAGGGTTTGGTTCTCGTCATCTGTGGGCTTTCGTTTCTTCTCCATTGCGCACCTAGGGTTAATCAAACCGTAAACTGAAGCAATTAAAATCACCTACCGTCCTCGAGTCCGCTAATCAGTTCATTGATGAACATGATGTTCATTGATGAACATGATGTTCATCAGTGAACATGATGTTCATCAGTGAACATGATGTTCATCAGTGAACATAAACATGTTATCTGATTCGGAAAATCGGATGTTCGATTCGTTTCAAATTTGATTTCATTATGTTTTCATTTTATTAAATTGTTGGTTTAATTAACGATTTATATAGGTGGATTTGGATCGTATTTGTTGGGATTAAATAAGAAGACATACCGTCCTTGAGTCCGTTAATCAGTTCATTGATGAACATGATGTTCATTGATGAACATTTGTTCATTGATGAACATATGTTCATTGATGAACATATGTTCTTAATTTTGATTCAGTTTCCATATCATTGGAATTTTCGATTGAATAATTGACCAAATTGGATTCATCTTTAGCGATTAAGGATTCGAAATCAACCATTTGAAGATTAGCAACTGTATTACAAGATTTGTTATTCAATTTCTCAATCGGAACTTCCTTTATCGATAATCAATTCGCGAACAGTAATGAACATATGTTCATTGATGAACATATTGATGGTGGGGTTAAGTTTTTGAGCGAGAGACAGAGGAGAAGTAAATTCGAATGCCATTCCTAATCAACGAACAAAATCAAGCGATATCAATTCCCAGAAAATTATACATCTTTGTGCAGTTCTAACCTAGACGGTGATGTTTTTGACGTTATCAATTCCCAGATCTTTGATTTCTATTTTACCATCGTACCCTTAATCAAGTAATCAAATCTAACGGTTAAGAACATGGTTTTGCAGTTAGGTGATTTAATTTGGTTCTGCATTGAACCCATCCATATATATATATATATATATATATATATATATATATATATATATATATATATATATATATATATATATATATATATATATATATATATATATATATATATATATATATAATTGTCGAATGAACTTATTATCATGCATATTTATAGAAATTGCCCTTATTTAAAACAAATGTACACGTTATAATTTGTATTAATTTAAAATAGTTATTGTTTGATCCTTAAGAAATTTTAGTTTTTTTAATTATTATTTTGGTTCGAATAGTTTTGAAGTTACAAAAATTATAGTTTTGATTTTTGTAATTTTTAGCTTATATTAATTATGGCTTTGGTATTAGTAGGTTTTTTTTTTTTTTAAATTTATGAATTACACTTTTAGCCTCTGTAATGTTTGTGTATTAATTAGGCCGTCCGGTGTGTAGTGCGAGGGGGAGCCCGACGAGGTGCGAGCTCGCAGTGAACACCGCCCCCTATGCGGCGTCGTCGCAATTTGAGCTTGTTTGCGACCGTTGCCACTTCAACGGCTATATAGCCGTTTCATTTAAAAAAAACTATTTATTTTACCTATATATACACATATCTCACTAATTTTACAATTACACAAAACATACACACCACACTACAACTAAAATAAATGGATCCAAGATTCGAGGTGTTATTGGATTCGTCGTCTTCGTCGGAAGACGAGAGTTGGTTGCTTGAAGCTACCGTTCAAGCGGCGTCATTGCTTCGTCAAGCTGCCCAGATAACCGCCGACTTCGCAGAAAGTTCACAAAATCAACCTAGGTTATCAAGACGGGTAACAATAAACAGAGATTGTGAAGTTGCACACGATCTCCTTGTCCGCGACTATATAGTGGAACACTGTTTGTTTTCGACGTACCAGTTTCGGCGTCGGTTTCGGATGAGCAAGCCACTTTTCTTGCGTATAGTTCGTGATGTGAGCGAAGTCAATCCGGTATTGCAATTACAATACGATTGTAGGAATAAAAGGGGTTTCACGGCGGAACAAAAATGTACCGCTGCGGTTCGTCAAATTGCAACCGCAACGACATTTGATTTATGGGACGAGTATTTGAAGATGTCGGAGCGCACGGTTCGGGAAAGTGTATACGAGTTCGCAAGCACTATCATCCATGTTTACGACAAACGTTATTTGCGAAAACTAACTGTGAACGACATTCAAACGTTGTGCGCCGCGAATGAAAGCAAACAGGGTTTTCCCGGAATGCTTGGGAGCGTTGACTGGATGCATTAGGAGTGGTCTGCTTGCCCCAATGCATGGCGTGACCAATTCACACGAGGCGATCATCGGCACCCTTCTATCATCCTCGAGGCAGTGGCGTCCCACGATTTATGGATTTGGCATGCGTTTTTTGGCGTTGCGGGTGCAAACAACGACCTCAACGTTCTTGATCAAGCGCCGATTTTAACGACATTTATAGAGGCGTTACCTCTTTTTGTCTGTTTCAGGTCAACGGAGCGTACTATAAACACGGGTATTATTTAGCCGATGGAATATATCGGGATTACGCCGTGTTTGTGAAGTCATTCACATGTCCACTGGATCCAAAGCGTAAAATGTTCAAGGTCACACAAGAAGCGGCTAGGAAGGATGTGGAGCGAGCGTTTGGAGTTCTCCGACAGCGCTTTCACATGATCAAATACCCGTCACGGGCTTGGGATCCCAGGAGAATACGTGACCTTATGTACCCATGCATCATATTACATAATATGATTTTGGAAGACGAGGGGAAAGCGATATGTACGTTTGATCCAAACGAAGTTATGCCAACATACGAGCCGCTACCGATTGGATCGACGATATATCTAGAAAACAGAAACGAGGTCCAAAGCAAAGAATGGGAGTGACGATCCTAGTTTTTTTTTTTTTTTAAATATGTAGTTTTTTTTATTTTAACTTTATTGTGTTTTTTAAATTTTTAGGTTTTATTTTTAATGTAATTTTTGGATTTAATTTTTATATTTTAATGAATTATCATATTTAGAAATTATTAGTTTTATTTTAATTTAAATTTAGTTTTTAAATTAAAAAGTGAGAGGAAGTGAGAGGTGACTATTTCCGGGGGTAAAGCGAGGAGAGAGGAATGCTGACTAGATACTGATGTGATAGACAAAAGTGAGAGAAGGAAAGAAGGCATACCTAAGGCCTTAGAAATTCTAGTCATGTAGTTAATTTGTATTGTACATAATTTTTTATATTTTACATCGATGCATGTTTCTCAGTTTATCGACTAGGTATGAAGATGCTACCCTAATGGTATATATATTGCCAAAGAATTACATTGTTAATTAAGAGGAAAAAATGTGAAAAAATGTTAAATGTCAATTTTTTTTAGAAAAAAACGTAACATACTCCTACTCCTAAACTAGATCTTAATATCACCTATGTCTCAAGCGAGACTCGAACCCTCGACCTCAAGTAGGAAGAGCAACACCTGATACCGCTGGGCTAGAAGCCCTTTAGCAAATTTCAATTGATAAAGTGTTTATGAATTATAGATGTTCGTGTCAAATAGTATTTTGAACATATATTGACATAACTGAAAAATACTGAATGTTATATATTTGTAACAAAATTATTTACTAGCACAAAAATTCCCAAGTCCTGAAATAATTTTCACGAACGTATGATCATTTTTCTAATATCTGAAAAAAATCGTTTATAGTGAAGGGCTCTTCTTATGTGGTATTATATTTACGTATTTTAATCAATGGAGATAATATAAATATCTATCATTAAAAATTAATTTAAGTATCATATATTATTATTTAAATTGTATTAATTATAAAAATCTATCATCATTGGGGGTGCTTGCAAATTCATTAAATTAATAAAACCAAAAATTAATTCGTACGTTTTGAACCGAAAGGCATCGTCACCCTACCATGAACCTAAAACCACGAGCCACCAAAATGCTTGGTTCTTGTTAACGACTACTTCAAAAAATTTGCATTCACGAGGCACTTAACTTATTTTAATCAAGTACTAAATTATGATTGTATATTATAATGATCTATTATACTATGAGATAACATAAAGCTAGAATTGATTTTTAATGTGTCAAGTTGTATGAATATGCTTGGTGCAGTGTGAGATAAATTAGAAAAAATAAAGCGTGTTAAGGAGATGTATTAGATAAGATGTCCCTTGTTTCGTTATCCGTAGACAATGGTTTACCTAAGGTTTATTTTTAAAATTTAGAGCATGTTTGGATAAGCGTTTTGGAAGTGCTTTTTGGCTTTTTGACTTTTCAAAAAGCCAATAAGCTAAAGAAGTGTTTGGATAAAGAAAAGCGCTTTTGATTTTAACTTTTTGACACATTAGGAAAAGTCATTTTGGAAAAGAGCCACGTTCGTGACTTTTTGAGAAGAGAAAGGCTTTTTGATTACAAAATCACACAAATACCCTCGTTCTACCCTACGCATTCTTCTCCGACTCTTTCCTATGGGACGACAGATCGGGATCGAACCCACCTCATCGCTGCATTCCGGCTGCTGGTCCGCCTTCCATCTCCGGCTTCCTTGTCCGGCTGTATCTCCGCCAGCTCTGCAATCGATCGGTAATATTTCTGCATCTCGAAATTTTCTACCGATGAAACCATTTTTCTGCATCTCGAAATCTTTCTGCATCTCTATCTCCGACTATCAATGTGTCAATTTTCTTAATACCTAACAACCACTTGATTGAATGTGTGTGTGCGTCAATCTTTCTGCATCTCCTCCTCTCGATTCTTTTTCTGTGAATGTGATTGATGTTGATTTTTGGTGAATGTTTTCTGCATCCCGATTTTCTATGAATGTGTGTGATTTTGATCTTCTGTGAATGTTTTCTGCATCCCGTTTTCGGTGAATCTCCTCATCTCCGGCAGTTTCCTGTTTTCGTGTGAATGTGTGTGATTTTGATCTTCTGTGAATGTTTCCCGTTTTCCCTTTTCTAATTTGCCTTTGATGAATGTGTGTTATCAGGTTTTCTGTGATGTTGGTGTGGTCTGTAAAGAGTTTGATATCAGGTGCTTGTATTCCAAATGTTCTATAACTTCAACAAATTATTCTGTGATGTCATGCTTGAAAGGATGCTATGTTGAAGGCATAAGTTCTTGGAAATCAGGATTGTCCTTTTAAACTTAAGTTGGTTGCGGCTTCACAACCTTTGAAGATCGAGGCACATATTTGCAATGTATTTTTCTGGTTGTAATCAATGATCACTGTTATTTTTGATGATTTTATTAGTTTGTAATAGCAACGTACTTTGTATCTTACCTAAAATATCAATATACGTAGAATTTTTAACCAAAAGAGCAGTGAAATGTGAGTTAAGTACTTAATTATTTGTAAAATTTGTAAAAAAAGATGTAACATAATTATAAATTTTGTAAAAAAAAAGAGTTAAGTACTTAATTATTTGTAAAATTGGTAAATAATTGTGAATATGTAAAAATGTCCTTTTTGGTCATTTTAAATATATAAAAGCTTATCCAAATACTTTTTAAACCTCCTTATCAACTTTTAGCTTTTCCCATCACATAAGCTTGTCCAAACACTTTTTTAAGAACTCCTTTTTGAAAGGCCATAAGTTCATAAGCACTTTTGTCCAAAAGTGCTTTTGAGGTAAATAAGCTTATCCAAACAGGCTCTTAGTTTATCTATACTGTTTAACACAATATTTTATTCCTTTAATCCTTAAAACTTACCTCTAACTAATTATATATTTTTAAGATTTGCTTTAAAGTTGTTAAAAGAGGCATATTTGGCCATACACGAGTTCAACTCGTTGGTTTAAAAGACCGGATTAACAATCATGTCAAAAGTCACTAATTTTACATATAATGCGTTAGATGGGTATTGTAAATCTATTGTTATTTGTTCCTTTGACAAAGTAAATTGTTTGGAAAAGAACAAGGGTGGCAAATTTTGGTCTACATGTAAAAGTGAAAAACCAAATAGGATTATAGTTTGTCACGTTTGTAAGGTTGTCCGATATAGTTTTCATTTTTCACACCATCTTAACCACGTACTCCATCACCTCATGACCACATGAAGGAGGGTCGGGGCTCACCGGTGTGGTCAATGTGAGGCAAGTGAAAGAAGACGAAATTGAAGAAGAAATAAGAGAGAATGAAGAACAGGCTTGCATGGTCAGCCATGAACATGGCCACGAGGCTCACGCCATGAAGGAGGTAGTGTTCTCTCCCGTGAAAGGGCTCTACATCACCATCACACCACCGATGATCCATTTTTGGATCACTTTTTTCGGGGTTAATCCGACCTTCAATTTCTGACTGATATTCCAATTCTTGATATTCCTCTAACTCTAAACCTGTTGATGTATATATCGGGAAACTTAAGGCATCCTGGGTAGGGAATGAAATATATACTAAAATATCTTTATGTCATTTTAAGCAAAATTACAACTTTAAATTCACTATACAAAGTTTTGGTTAAAACAATAATAACAATATCCAACAACACAAGTAGTTGTATAAACAAAAGAAGGATATACAATGAAGATTGCAAACTATGCACAATTTGTTGTGAATAATCTCATGGTGAGATTAATGTCTATTCGAGGGTTTACACATTGCTCCACGGATTCACTCTCCGATTTTATAAACTAATATATGCCATTAAAAACATGATACAATGATACAAAAATATTATGTCATTAATGACTTATGCCACTAAATGCCATTTTGTTTGTAGTGAATTCTGTATGATAGATCATGTCACATAATAAAATTTAAAAACCTTAGTCTTGTAATCTCTTAACCTTCTCATAGGGAGAAAGTGAACAACTCACATAAATACACACTTATAAAGTATAACCTTTATATGAACATAGTCCACCCTTGACCACTGCACCGCAGTGTATGAACACTCGTGGCCTGCACCTCCAGCAAAAAGGCCCGCAGCGCCAACCCTGTCAGGACAGCTAGATCGGGAGATTGTTGAGGTTGTATGAGCACATATGTCTAACGACCAGTACTTTCCAGGGAGCGCCAATGAGAGCCAGCTCCGTTTTCCTCTCCACTGAGTCCTCCACCGGATCATCACCTCCACGATTGCTCATCGTTGGGGTGGTGAAAAGGTCCCGCAGGAGGATATGCTTTACATGTGGTCGATCATCAATCCCACACACTTCCTCCACTCACCGCATGTTCTAGCTACCTTCCTGACGAGCAAGGGGAAGGAACTGAGTAGTGGGAGTCTGATGACCGGGGGACGCTATATCACAAGCATTGCCCAGTCCTTCGGGATTCTCACGTCTGACGTCACTCAGGGCTTGAGGCTGCATCCGCCCCGTCGAGTCGAGGCAACATTCTTGGAGATTATGGGATGGTACGAGTCTCAAAGGTGACTAGACAACACAAGTTGGTGCCGGCCATCGCACCTGTCGTGCCTGGAGTCGATTAGGCACATGATCCTGAGGTCACGTGTAATACCGTGTTATTAAATTTGAGAAATTTTGAGATAATCTTAGTGTAATTAAAATTGGTTAGATTGTTGCATGAGTTTGGGTAGTTAGAATCCCATTTGGAGCAAGTTTGAGGTTGAAAAATGGTAAAAAGAGGTTACACGGGTCTTGTAGGAGACTTTTTGGGATTATCTGGGCATTCCGTAACTTACACGGGTCGTGTTTAGAGAACACGGGTCTTGTTGTGTGAAACACGGGTCGTGTTCTGAGAACACGGGTCGTGTTCCGCTACAGACCCATTTTTGAGAGAAATCCGTGAGTTACACGGGCCGTGCTGTATTAACACGGGCCGTGGTACGCGTGCAGAGCCTTTAAAGTGTAGAAAATGCTCATTTCGGGAAAAACAGACCCAAACTTCATTCTAGAGCTTCCTAAAGCGATTTTCCGCCAAATTGAGCCAGGGGATGCGTGGGGAAACGTATGGAGACTTCAATCTAAACCCGTAAATGCGTTCTTGATTCCTAATTCATCGAGGTGAGTGATTTCTTCGTTTTGTGGGTTTTGAAACCCTAGCTTTGATTTCGGTTATTTAGTTATATATTGTTATATATGTTGTTAATAGATTGATAGTGGATGCCTTTAGAGTAATTTGTGTGATTATTGTCGAGTTTCTACGGTTGAAGGAGTAGAACCGCGGATTTAATGGTTTCGGTAAATATAGAGTTGATATTTACCGTTAATACTCCTTTTTTCCTCTTTTGATTTATACATCTGTGAGATAGATGTTATTGAGATGATTGTGGATGTTGAAGAATGGATTTATACTATGGTGATATAGTCAAGTCTAGAAAACAGGAGCCTGGTACGCGTAAATTGAGGGTTCCACATACTAAGTCGATATCAGGTGAGTACTTTTGAATAATTGAGAAATAATTATACCTTGTTGTATATATATATATATATATATATATATATATATATATATATATATATATATATATATATATATATATATATATATATATATATATATATATATATATATATGTTTTACATATATGTGTGTGTTGTGTTGATATTGATGTAGCTTAGAGTTAGAGTGGTTCAGTTATGATAACGAAAGATGGATTACGGTCTATATTTGAGTATAAAAGCAGAGTATATGATAGAGTGAGTGAGTTAAAGAATCTTTGAGTTTGATTGCTACAACCATGATGGTTGTTAAAATTGAGTATAATTTATTGTATAATGAGTATATACGAGTGTGTGTGATTGAGTTTATAAGTAGTATCAGTTGTGATACTTATTATTGAGTTGATGACACTAATAATTAGCTGGTGTTTGTAAAGCTAATATGTTTGCAGGTTTCAGAGTTAAGAGAAGGCGAATATTTGCTAATGAGATTAGCAAAAGAGAATGACGAGAAAGTATAATGAGAAAGATTACTGGAGTGTAATTGAGATTACTCACTAAGCTTTATAAGCTTACACTTGAGTTATATGTTGTTTTGTAGGTATCTGTAGCTGTGATAGGAGAAGGCATGTGATAAAGAAAGACGGACAAGTTTAGAGCCTGTCCTTTAGTTGAATTAGATTTATTTGTAATGCCTGGTATGTAACCTGAGGACCTTTTGTTGTAATTAGTGCATGATAACATCTTGTTTTCTATGGTTTAGTACAAGTATACCCATTTTTAATGTACAATTTGTTGAAAATTTTTGGGTGTACTTTGTATGAGAAACCGGGTGTTACAAGTTGGTATCAGAGCATGTTTTAAGTGAACTAGGTCTTAAGTGCAGAGTCCTAGACTTCAACTGAGGAGAGAGAGAGAGTCCCTATCACATGCTCGGAAAAGATACTGCTGAAGATGTTAGTGTAGAAAAAATTTGAGAATAACTATTATGTTATATTATTATTTGTTATTATTATATTCTATGTGTGAATATAGATATGGAGACAGAGGAGGACGAGTTGATAATTTGGTCACAGTGGTTGGATCAATAGTGGATGATGAGAAGAGATTTTGGCCGATAAGAGATATTAGCTAACGAGGAGAGAAGAACCTCAGTTGATGATGAGATATCAACTGAATACGAGATGAGATACTAATTGAGATGAGATTCTAGCTGATGATGAGTTTCAGCTGATGATGAGATGAGATCCCAGATGAGATGAGATTCAAATTGATGATGAGTTTCAGCTGATGATGAGATGAGATCCCAGATGAGACGAAATTCCAACTGATGATGAAAAAGAGTATGAGCCTAAGATGAGTATGAGCTAAGAGTTGAGACATGTGAGTGCAGCCGAGTACACTCAATAGTTGATATCCGAAGTATGAGAGTTTCAACTAATGAAAAGACAAGATTTCTTGCTATGAGATATGTAAGTGATTTTACTTAATATATTAGTTGTAACGAGTCGCGCGTATTTAATTGTTAATAATACATGTAATAGAATATGTGTGAAATATTTGGACACATAAAAGATTAATTGAATTTACATGTGTTAGAGATGTATGGTTATGAATTGTAGTAACCGACATTGAGATGAGAATCTCCTGTCCACTTGAGGTAAGGTTTACATATCACATAATGAGTGCTTAGTGATTGTGTATAACTGAGAATATATGTGGTTGCTTGGCGAATATTTAGCAACCATGGAGAAGTGTGTATAATGAGAATATAAATGGTGAAAAATATATTACTTGTTGTTTTACAAATGTGATGAGATTTCTGCGTACGAGTAATTTGTGGTTGAGACCACATATTTTGTGGGACCACATGACTAGTACTTATGATTAGTCAAAACGAATGACTGAAATAGCCAAAAGAGTATGAGTTGAGAAAGACGGTAAGTGTGTAGTAGATTGCACACTATAACTAATTATGAGTTGACATGCTGAGAGTTGAATTGTGTGGTTTGGAGTTGTCACATAATGAGATATTTGTGACAGAGTTGTCAGAGGACACCCGAGTAACCACATAAAGAGTACATTGTGGTTATAATTGAGAGAACCTAGAGTGGTTCATGTAGGCCTAATTGGCCTAGAGATTGGGTTAATTACCTAATGAATGTGATCGATACCACATAATTGGTGGGGTCACATATTGAGTAAATGTGATTGAGGCCACATAATTGGTGGGGTCACATATTGAGTAAATATGATTGAGACCACATAATTGGTGGGGTCACATATTGAGTAAATGTGATTGAGACCACATATTTGGTGGGGTCACATATTGAGTAAGTGTGATTAAGACCACATATTTGGTGGGACCACATATTAAGTAAGTGTGATTGAGACCACATATTTGGTGGGGTCACATATTGAGTAAGTGTGATTGAGACCACATATTTGGTGGGATCACATATTGAGTAAGTGTGATTGAGACCACATATTTGGTGGGGTCACATATTGAGTAAAGGTGGTTGAGACCACATATATTGTGGGACCACATAATGAATAAACATGGTGGAGACCACATATTTTATGGGGCCACGTATTGAGTAGATAAGGTTGAGATCACATATTTCTGTGAGACCATGTAATTAGTACCTTGTGGTTAGAGTAATTAAAATTGATATGACTCAGACAAAATGAGGAGTGATGGTGAATCTATATGGCTCGAGACTGTAGCGGAGACCCGCTAGAGTCAAATAGGAGATGGATTGAGAATGGTACGAGGTACCATGATCTGATCAGAGGATGGTCAGAGGTACCGCAAGATAACGATGAATGGCGAGTTTTGAGAATAGTACGGGGTACTATAAGATGGTGTGAGTAACGAGATAGGAGAATGGTACGGGGTACTATAAGTTGAGCTGGAGTGGTACTGCAGAGTTGTGCTTGTGTGTAGACAGGCATGTACTTTATGGTGATTCAAAGTAATGAGAAATATAATATCCTTACGTGTGGATAATTATGAACGTAGCAGTAAGCCTGTGTGGCTTGAAATCTTGTGGGTTGAGAAGGGGATGAATCAAAGGTTGAGTAACAGTACGGGAGTACTGTGAAATAATACAGTGAGTAATACTGTTGAGAAGTGATGCTGTGAGTAAGCATGTATGTAATGTAGTCGTGTTGAGAATGTGTGAGATTTCTTGCATGTTGAACGAGATAGAGATTTATAAATACATGATGAGAATATATGAGTTAAAAGAGGAGGAAAGTAATTGTGGTTGTGATTGATAGGATTCGTTCCTTAGCAATCAAATCGATTACTGCCAATCACATAAATGTGTGAATGTCGAGATGACAAAACTATTATTCGTATGAGACGACGAATAGTAGATATTTCTATGATAGTGTTGAGTTATTTTTTTTGTTGTAAATCAGATAATGAGATATGATCCCATTGTAGAGATTGCGGTGTCAGATTTTATTATTTTGAGCCATGTGTAGAGATTTTGGTGAGTTGTATCTATCACCTATTCTATGTCATTCTGATGAATTGGAGATTGAGATGATAACAAGGGAGAAATGACGAGAAGAAAATCCTTACTGATGGTGTGTCAGAAGGAATATATATGGTTGTGTTGAGAATTTATTTGATAATAAATTATCGAGTTTAATAGAGTAAATGATTTATTGAGAATATGATGTGGATTATCCACATAAGAGATGATATAATAAGTGAGTACATCCAGAGAAACAACATGAGGTATGTTGTTGGACTGGGATGAAGAGGAGCCATTCTTGGTTGAGAATTGTAAGTTGTATATTGGGTGAAAAACCTAATATGTGTGTTGAAGTGGGAGTAGAGATAAACGAGCTTTCGGAGAAGTTGAAATCGGTTGTAGTAATGAGACAACTGAAACGGGTCTTGCATGACCAAAGTGTCGAGAGTTAAATAACAAATTCAGAGAAGGCGTGAGTGAAACTCGAGATTTGTTTATAATATTTTGTTAATTCTGGATTTTTAATCTTAGTGTTGATAAATTGTGTGACATGAGTGAGACATTTTA
The DNA here is from genome assembly GCA_023525715.1 of Cichorium intybus. Lineage (NCBI taxonomy): Eukaryota > Viridiplantae > Streptophyta > Magnoliopsida > Asterales > Asteraceae > Cichorium > Cichorium intybus. The sequence goes on from CM042012.1 coordinate 63,603,969, forward strand.
ATGTCTATGTCTTTATGCTGTATGAGTATTTCTCCTACCCTGATCGCTGAGAATGTGTTAATAGGAGAAATCGTAACTTGTATGTTGGATTTGGAAGAATGAATTGAGAGAGTATGAGTTGTAAATGGTGAGACCGTTTTTCTTATTGATTTAGAATAAATCATTTCAATGAGATTTGAAATGGAAGTTGAATTCTAAATAGTTAATTAATATTAATAATACAAATAGAATGGATGGTCTACTGAGAATATGACTCAATGTGAGCCATAAATATGAGTGTATATAAATGAGGATAGTGATTGAAGTATCACTTGAGGAGTAAGGTGAGACACCTAATTGTCAACAAAGCTAAAACAAAAGGTATGTTCTAAAAAGAGTAAGGATTTGCCTACGTGGCAATGATAATAGTCAATATGTAACGCCAAGACATGTTTTATTATGTAATTATAATAAAAGGGTAAATTGGTCATTTTACCTTAGAAGGGTAATTTGGTCTTTTGGACAGAAAAGGATTTTCCTTGTAATAATATTTTGAGTGTTGGACTTAAAATGTTATAAAAACTGATTTTTGGTCATACACTTTGTTAGTTGTGGCAAAAGTCTAAGAAATGCAACTCCAGGGACTAATTTGTAATTTCTGGAGGTATAAAAGGAGAGAAGCTTCTCCCACATGTGCAGAGGAGAGGGTTTTCTCTGTACGGATTCTGCAATACTTGAAGATTTCTTGAAGGTTTAAGTTGCAATTCGATTTTTGGGTTTGTATTGAAGAATTTGAAGCTTTGAAGGTTAGTATTTCAAGTTCTAGTCTAGGTTGTTCTTAGTGGGTTTTGGGACTAAACTGAAATCTGCAATTTCAGTGAAGTCTATGATGTTTGTACATGATTTCTGGGTTCTAACATGATCATATGATAAGCACATACCATTGAAACACTTGGTTTTGATCAATTTGAAGTTTTGAGGTTTTTAGAGTCAAGAACTTTAATTCTTCCTTTTGATTGATTGAGTTGGTTTCAATGGATGAAAACCTTGTGTTAATGGAGGGTTTTAGCCTGGGAATAAACCCCAAACGATTAAGAACAACAATAAGAACTTAAAATGTCAAAACTGCATGCTATAGTGCAAAATCGCGACTGATCTGGAAAACTGTCCAGGCGCTAGGCGCGGTGCGCCCAGATCCAGGCGCGGTGCGCCCAACTGACAGAGGGCTCAAATTTGTGAATTTTCACTAGGCTTGTCCGATTTACCTCAAACTTGAACCATAAGTCCATAATGGTTTGAAAAGTCCTGGAAAAATATTAAATTGAGTTTTCGACTCCTCGGGGGCACTGTAGATCAATACGAACGCCTCGGTAAAGCGTATAATTTGTGAAAAGATGGTAAATGGAAAGTTTATCATCTAGACATTGTTTGTAGTGTTACAATATTGAACTCTTATGCATTAGAGTCAATTAGAATGATTGTTAACCTATAATCATTATGAAAATGAATGAAATTATAGGTACGGGACAAAGTCTTACGGAATACATTAGAAGGCAAGAGTTAACTAAAGCTAGTAGTAGCAAGCCTTCAGGTGAGTAATCTCACTTATATCAGATGTGATATATATTGGATGAGCAGCTGCAGATGGAAACAAATTTTGGGGACTAAAATTGATAGATTTCATGATGAAATAAAAGACAATACCAGATAAGCCGTGAGTCTGATATAGACAAGAACGAAGCTGTGAGTCAACAATAATGATACGACAATACCAGATAAGTCGTGAGTCTACGATAGACAAGAACGGAGATGTGAGTCAAACCATGAAAAGGCAATACCGGATAATCCGTGAGTCATTGAGATGGCAAGAATGGAGCCGTGAGTCTAGGCAAAAGCGGGATAAACCCGTGAGCCATACGTGATCTTGTGTTATGTAATAATGCATGTTTATTTTGTATAGAGAATCGTATTCTTATACATGTTATAGTAGATGTGATTACTCATTGGGCTTTATAGCTCACAGTTTATTTGATATGTCCCTGCAGGTGAGCGTGATCCCGCCAAGGGGAAAGATAAAGTCTGTGACTAAGGACTTAGGATTGTGAAGTAACGACCCGGCTTGAAGGATGTATAATATCTTATGTATTGTAATCCTTGATACTCTTGTACCTGTTGTGTTAACAAATACCCTTTTGGATATGTTTTTATTGTAAAATATTTGGTTTAAAAATAAAAATTTTTATGGGGTGTTTTGTTAATAAGTCGGGTGTTACAAGTTGGTATCAGAGCCGTGGTTTAAGTGAACTAGGTGTCTTAGATTAGATTCCTGGACTTAAACCTTGAGAGAAAAACAGACAAATGGACTGTTAGATATATATAAGTTTGTTATTATATATGTAATCTAACGGTTTGCTGAATTTTGAAGTATGAGAAATACAAGAAGTAATCCCACTGGTGCAAATTCGGGGCGTGGAACCTCAAGGAGTGGACCAGCCCGTTCGCAAAGCTCAGCGGGACGAAGAGCAAGAGCACCAGCAAGGGAACCGGTGGGAGAAAATCCACCTGATATACAGGCAATAGTGGCTGATGTGGTGAGGGAGTTGATGCCTACGCTAATGAACAACACAAACCCAAGTGAAGTGGCTGCAAAAAGCATTCATGATAAACAGCCGGAAGATGAAAGTTAGGGAGAAAGTCGTGCTCGTGCAGTAAAAGAAACTCAAGGCGGGGAAGCTTCTACAAAGAAAGTCGGATGTACTTACAAAGCTTTCCTTGGTTGTAAGCCAAAAGAATTTTCAGGGACAGATAATCCAGTCCAGGCTATGGAGTGGATAATGCATATTGAGAAGGTGTTTCGAGTCAGCAAATGTGCGGATGATGACAAGGTAGAATTTGCCACAAATCAACTCACAAGCAGTGCACTACATTGGTGGCAAATTTACTACAAGTCATTGGGTATTGATTCAACTCTATCGGTACCTTGGGAACAATTCAAGACCAAGTTCAACGAGGAGTATTGTTCAGAGGTAGCCATAAAGAAGTTGGAGGACGAATTTCTGCATATGGAACAAGGTTCTCAAACTGTCCAAGAATATACACTGAGCTTTCTGGAGAAAGCAAGATTTGCGGAACACCATGTCAATACTGAAAATAGGAAGATTGATAAGTATGTCTGGGGGCTGACGACCCAAATCAGAGAAATTGTACAACCACTGAAACTGTCTACTTTTCGGCAAGTGGTGGATCGAGCCACAAAAAGGGAGACAGAATTGAAGCGACAAGAAGACGAAAAGAAATTTATCGAAACTAAAAGAAAGTTATCGAAACTAAAAGAAAGGCGGAAGACCAAGGTTGGACGCCTCAGAAAAAGTCGCAACAAACTGGGTTTAAGGGTAAAGGTCAGAAAGACGAAGGAAAGTGGTGTGAAAAGTGTAGAAAAAGACACACAGGAAGCTGTCGGATTGATACCGTATCAGTTAGTTGCCAGAACTGTGGAAAAACGGGTCACACTACACGGGAGTGTCGGGCGGAGCGTAGGTGTTACCAATGTGGAGCTACGGATCACATTCGTCCGAACTGTCCCGAATTGAAATCCGGAGCATTCAGTGATAAATCCAGAATTGATCAAGGAGGAAAGAAATAGGAAGTGAAGAATCGAGGAAGACCGGTAGCCTCGCGAGCCTTTCAAATGACCGTTGAGGAAGCTCGTGAAAAGACAGATGTGGTTACAGGTATCTTCACTCTCAATTCCATACCTGTATATGTTATATTTGATCCAGGGGCTACACATTGTTTTGTATCGGAGTCCCTGATGCCTCACCTGAATGTACCATTAACTCCTATGGATGAAAGCTTGGAAGTGGCTATAGCGGATGGTAGATATGTTTGGGTTTCTGAACACCTGGACGGTTGTCAGCTTAAAATCTACGGGACCACTTTCCCTATAGATTTGAAGCCGATGACTACCAATGAATTTGGTGTAATTGTGGGCATGGATTGGTTGGCAACGAATTATGCTAACATGGATTGTAGAAATAAAAGCATCATAGTATTATCACCGGATGGGGAATGGATAAAGATTCAGGGTGAACGACCTCGGTTGAGAATGCCGGCTATCTCCTTTGCTCAAGCCCGAAGTTGTATTAGTAATGGAGGGATGTCTTACTTGGCTTATGTATCGGTCGCTAAACCGATTAAAGTGGGGGTAGCAAATGTGAATGTGGTAAACGAATTCCCAGATGTGTTTCCAGATGAACTTCCAGGGTTGCCACCAGATCGACAGGTTGAGTTCACGATTGAGCTGATTCCGGGAGCTGCTCCTGTTGCCCGAGCTCCATACCGTTTAGCACCTTCAGAGATGGTGGAACTGCGAAAGCAACTGGAAGAACTGTTAGACAGGGGTTTCATCAGACCGAGTACATCGCCTTGGGGAGCCCCTATCCTGTTTGTTAAGAAGAAAGACGGGTCGATGCGCATGTGTATTGACTATCGGGAATTAAACAAGATCACGGTGAAGAACAAATACCCGCTACCCAGAATAGATGACCTGTTTGATCAGTTACAAGGAGCATCTTATTTTTCCAAAATCGACCTGAGGTCGGGTTACCATCAGTTGAAGATACGAGAGTCTGACGTTCCAAAGACAGCTTTTCGCACACGATACGGTCATTATGAGTTTTTGGTGATGCCTTTCGGGTTAACCAATGCTCCGGCCGTATTCATGGATCTCATGAACCGGGTGTGTCGTCCGTTTCTTGATACCTTGGTGATAGTATTTATAGATGATATACTGGTGTATTCACGAAGCCAAGCCGAGCATGAAGTGCACCTGCGACAAGTGTTGGAGTTGCTTCGCCAAGAAAAGTTGTATGCAAAATTCTCCAAGTGTGAATTTTGGCTAAGAGAAGTTCAATTTCTTGGCCATGTAATTAATGCTGAAGGGGTGAAAGTTGATCCAGCAAAGGTTGAAGCCGTAATAAAGTGGGAACCACCTCGAAGTCCAACTGAAGTACGAAGTTTCCTTGGTTTGGCAGGCTATTATAGAAGATTTGTCGAGAATTTTTCCTCGATAGCTGCCCCGTTGACCAAGCTGACCAAGAAAGGTGAAAAATTTGAATGGGCAGAAAAACAGCAAGAAGCTTTCCAGAAGTTGAAACAAGCCTTATGTGAAGCACCAGTGTTAGCAATACCATAAAGCGGAGAAGAATATGTGATCTACAGCGATGCTTCAAGAGTCGGTCTTGGATGTGTGCTAATGCAGAAAGGCCGGGTAATAGCTTATGCGTCCCGCCAATTAAAAGAAGCCGAGAAGAAATATCCAGTTCATGACCTGGAATTAGCTGCGGTGGTTCTAGCATTGAAGCTGTGGAGACACTACTTGTATGGTGTAAAATTCATCATCTATACGGATCACAAAAGTTTGAAGTATCTGTTTGACCAAAAAGAGCTTAACATGAGACAGCAAAGGTGGATGGATCTACTTAAAGACTTTGACTGTGAAATTCAATACCACCCTGGCAAGGCGAATGTGGTGGCAGATGCTCTAAGCAGAAAAGAAGCTCATTTGAAAGTTACATCCGCATGTATAGGTGTAGCAAGTCGGTTACCAGAATTGATCCGTTTGGCACAAGAAGAAGCGTGCAAGCCTGAACATGTTAAAAGTGAACGAATGGTTGGGTATTTGAAGCATCTGGAAAAAAATGCACAGAAATTGAAAACCTTTAGACGTCGCGTGTGGGTCCCAAAACAAGGAGAAGCTCGGAACTTGCTTCTAGAGGAAGCACACTATAGTCGATATGCAGTTCATCCGGGTAGCACCAAGATGTACCGGACGTTAAAACCGTTGTATTGGTGGCCCGGAATGAAAAGAGATGTTAGAAGATATGTAGAAAGATGTTTGACGTGTCTGCATGTTAAGTCAAACCATCAGAAACCATACAGAGAAATCCAACCATTGCCGGTTCCAGAGAAGAAGTGGGACCATATCACTATGGATTTTGTAACAAAATTGTCGCGGACACCGCGAGGTCATGATTCGGTGTGGGTGATTGTTGATCGATTGACAAAATCATCACAATTCATACCGATTAGCGAGAAGTACAGGGTGGATCAACTGGCGAAAATCTACATAGATGAGGTGATTTGTCGACATGGATTTCCGGCATCGATCGTGTCGGATCGAGACAGCAGATTTACTTCCCGGTTTTGGCAAAGTCTTCAAGAGCGATTGGGTTCAAAAGTACTTATGAGTACTGCATACCACCCGCAGACCGATGGCCAAAGTGAAAGAACTATCCAAACTTTGGAAGACATGTTGAGAACTTGTGTAATAGACTTTGGTGGAAGTTGGGAAGATCATTTACCTCTGGTAGAATTCGCGTACAATAACAGCTATCATTCCAGCATTCAAATGGCCCCGTATGAAGCATTGTATGGAGCACCGTGTCGTACTCCAAGTTGCTAGACTGAAGTTGGTGAAAAGCCGTTGGCTGGACCTGAAATTGTAGCACAGACTAAAGAAAAGATTAAACAAATTCGAGAAAATTTGAAGGTAGCTCAGAATCGACATAAACAGTATGCAGACAAACGGGTGAAACCGATAGAATTCCAAGTAGGAGACATGGTAATGCTTAAAGTATATCCTTGGAAAGGCTTAATTCGTTTTGGGAAGAAAGGGAAGTTGAGTCCTCGCTTCATTTGACCTTTCCGTATATCCCAAAGAGTTGGAGTTGTAGCGTATAGATTGGAGTTACCTGATGAACTTCATGGTATACATGATGTAATTCATGTGTCCCATTTGAGAAAAACTTTGTTTGACAAGTCTCAACAAGTACCCCTTGCTGAAATTGAAGTGTATGACAAGTTGAGATACCCGGAACAACCCGAGAGGGTGTTAGACCGAAAGATAAGACAGCTGCGAAACAAGAAGATCAGCATGGTGAAAGTGCTTTGGCGTCATCACAGAGGTTCCGACATGACGTGGGAGACCGAAAGTGAAATGAGGGAGAAATACCCTCAACTCTTTGCATGATTTCGGGGACGAAATCTCTTGAAGGAGGGGAGAATTTGTAACGCCAAGACATGTTTTATTATGTAATTATAATAAAAGGGTAAATTGGTCATTTTACCTTAGAAGGGTAATTTGGTATTTTGGACAGAAAAGGATTTTCCTTGTAATAATATTTTGAGTGTTGGACTTAAAATGTTATAAAAACTGATTTTTGGTCATAAACTTTGTTAGTTGTGGCAAAAGTCCAAGAAATGCAACTCCAGGGACTAATTTGTAATTTCTGGAGGTATAAAAGGAGAGATGCTTCTCCCACATGTGCAGATTTTCGTGAGACTACGGGAGAGGGTTTTCTCTGTACGGATTCTGCAATACTTGAAGATTTCTTGAAGGTTTAAGTTGCAATTCGATTTTTGGGTTTGTATTGAAGAATTTGAAGCTTTGAAGGTTAGTATTTCAAGTTCTAGTCTAGGTTGTTCTTAGTGGGTTTTGGGACTAAACTGAAATCTGCAATTTCAGTGAAGTCTATGATGTTTGTACATGATTTCTGGGTTCTAACATGATCATATGATAAGCACATACCATTGAAACACTTGGTTTTGATCAATTTGAAGTTTTGAGGTTTTTGGAGTCAAAAACTTTAATTCTTCCTTTTGATTGATTGAGTTGGTTTCAATGGATGAAAACCTTGTGTTAATGGAGGGTTTTAGCCTGGGAATAAACCCCAAACGATTAAGAACAGCAATAAGAACTTAAAATGTCAAAACTGCATGCTACAGTGCAAAATCGCGACTGATCTGGAAAACTGTCCAGGCGCTAGGCGCGGTGCGCCCAGATCCAGGCGCGGTGCGCCCAACTGACAGAGGGCTCAAATTTGTGAATTTTCACTAGGCTTGTCCGATTTACCTCAAACTTGAACCATAAGTCCATAATGGTTTGAAAAGTCCTGGAAAAATATTAAATTGAGTTTTCGACTCCTCGGGGGCACTGTAGATCAATACGAACGCCTCGGTAAAGCGTATGATTTGTGAAAAGATGGTAAATGGAAAGTTTATCATCTAGACATTGTTTGTAGTGTTACAATATTGAACTCTTATGCATTAGAGTCAATTAGAATGATTGTTAACCTATAATCATTATGAAAATGAATGAAATTATAGGTACGGGACAAAGTCTTACGGAATACATTGGAAGGCAAGAGTTAACTAAAGCTAGTAGTAGCAAGCCTTCAGGTGAGTAAACTCACTTATATCAGATGTGATATATATTGGATGAGCAGCTGCAGATGGAAACAAATTTTGGGGACTAAAATTGATAGATTTCATGATGAAATAAAATACAATACCAGATAAGCCGTGAGTCTGATATAGACAAGAACGGAGCTGTGAGTCAACAATAATGATACGACAATACCAGATAAGTCGTGAGTCTACGATAGACAAGAACGGAGCTGTGAGTCAAACCTTGAAAAGGCAATACCGGATAATCCGTGAGTCATTGAGATGGCAAGAACGGAGCCGTGAGTCTAGGCAAAAGCGGGATAAACCCGTGAGCCATACGTGATCTTGTGTTATGAAATAATGCATGTTTATTTTGTATAGAGAATCGTATTCTTATACATGTTATAGTAGATGTGATTACTCATTGGGCTTTATAGCTCACAGTTTATTTGATATGTCCCTGCATGTGAGCGTGATCCCGCCAAGGGGAAAGATAAAGTCTGTGACTAAGGACTTAGGATTGTGAAGTAACGACCCGACTTGAAGGATGTATAATATCTTATGTATTGTAATCCTTGATACTCTTGTACATGTTGTGTTAACAAATACCCTTTTGGATATGTTTTTATTGTAAAATATTTGGTTTAAAAATAAAAATTTTTATGGGGTGTTTTGTTAATAAGTCGGGTGTTACACAATATGACTATAGAGATCATCTTATGAAGATAATAGTGGCGTTACCTATATTATGAGTAAATGAAATATGACAGTATGTACATATCATATGAGCTGACGAGAGGATAATATTATTATCATACGTGATGTGTGATTGTGGTGGTGAGGCGGTTGTATAAACCATACCTATTCCAAGAGATTCCGAGGACAGAATCTTTTGAAGGGGGTAAGAACTTGTAATACCGTGTTATTAAATTTGAGAAATTTTGAGATAATCTTAGTGTAATTACGATTGGTTAGATTGTTGCATGTGTTTGGGTAGTTAGAATCCCATTTGGAGGAAGTTTGAGGTTGAAAAATGCTAAAAAGAGGTTACACGGGTCGTGTTGTAGTCACACGGGTCGTGTAGGAGACTTTTTGGGATTATCTGGGCATTCCGTAACTTACACGGGTCGTGTTTAGAGAACACGGGTCGTGTTGTGTGAAACACGGGTCGTGTTCTGAGAACACGGGTCGTGTTCTGCTACAGACCCATTTTTGAGAGAAATCCGTGAGTTACACGGGCCGTGCTGTATTAACACGGGCCGTGTTACGCGTGCAGAGCCTTTAAAGTGCAGAAAATGCTCATTTCGGGAAAAATATACCCAAACTTCATTCCAGAGCTTCCTAAAGCGATTTTCTGCCAAATTGAGCCAGGGATGCGTGGGGGAAACGTATGGAGACTTCAATCTAAACCCGTAAACGCGTTCTTGATTCCTAATTCATCGAGGTGAGTGATTTCTTCATTTTGTGGGTTTTGAAACCCTAGCTTTGATTTCAGTTATTTAGTTATATATTGTTATATATGTTGTTAATAGATTGATAGCGGATGCCTTTAGAGTAATTGGTGTGATTATTGTCGAGTTTCTACGGTTGAATGAGTAGAACCGCGGATTTAGGGGTTTCGGTAAATATAGAGTTGATATTTACCGTTTATACTCCTTTTTCCTCTTTTGATTTATACATCTTTGAGATAGATGTTATTGAGATGATTGTGGATGTTGGAGAATGGATTTAGACTATGGTGATATAGTCAAGTCTAGCGAACAAGAGCCCGGTACGCGTAAATTGAGGGTTCCACATACTAAGTCGATATCAGGTGAGTACTTTTGAATAATTGAGTAAGAATTATACATTGTTGTATATATATATATATATATATATATATATATATATATATATATATATATATATATATATATATATATATATATATATGTTTTACATATATGTGTGTATTGTGTTGATATTGATGTAGCTTAGAGTTAGAGTGGTTCAGTTATCTGTGGATAACTAGAGACGGATTATGGTCTATATTTGAGTATAAAAGCAGAGTATATGCTAGAGTGAGTGAGTTAAAGAATCTTTGAGTTTGATTGCTACAACCATGATGGTTGTTAAAATTGAGTATAATTTATTGTATAATGAGTATATACGAGTGTGTGTGATTGAGTTTATAAGTAGTATCAGTTGTGATACTTATTATTGAGTTGATGACACTAATAATTAGCTGGTGTTTGTAAAGCTAATATGTTTGTAGGTTTCAGAGTTAAGAGAAGGCGAATATTTGCTAATGAGATTAGCAAAAGAGAATGACGAGAAAGTATACTGAGAAAGATTGCTGGAGTGTAGTTGAGATTACTCACTAAGCTTTATAAGCTTACACTTGAGTTATATGTTTTTTTGCAGGTATCTGTAGCTGTGATAGGAGAAGACATGTGATAAAGAAAGAAGGACAAGTTTAGAGCCTGTCCTTTAGTTGAATTAGATTTATTTGTAATGCCTGGTATGTAACGTGAGGACCTTTTGTTGTAATTAGTGCATGATAACATCTTGTTTTCTATGGTTTAGTACAAGTATACCCATTTTTAATGTACAATTTGTTGAAAATTTTTTGGTGTACTTTGTATGAGAAACCGGGTGTTACATCAGGCCACAGAGGCGGAGGAGTGTTGAGCAGCCAGTACTACCAGTTTAGCCGCCACCACAGCCCGCACAACAGCCTGTAGATGTCCAGTATGCCCTGTGAGAGTTGGCAGTGATGGTGGCCAGGTTGGAGGCCCAACAGAGATGGCTAGCCGAGAGGCAGGGCGCTATCATGCTACACCTAGGGATTGAGGAGCCACCACCATTCCCTATTACTGGTTCAGACGGTGTCGGACCCTCAGGTACCCACCACGATGATAATTCACAGTATTTTCTTGTTCCTTTTTATTCTCCTTTCTTTTTATTTTTCTTTTAAATTTAGAAATTTTGTAAACTTTTGTATATTGATACTTAATATTTTTTTGATGAAACCTGATGTGTGTGAATAGTATTAGCCACTTATGTTATTGTGTTGCACCAACCTTTGGATATTAGCGTAACGTAAGTGTGGGGTCATTGTACCCCTACACTTGGGTTATGTCAGTCGTGTTTACTGCTGCGCCACAATCCTGGAACATCATCGAGCAACGAGAACATACAATCAACCCTGATATACCTTCGATCCCAATAGTCAAGCGTTTTCGTCATCCTAAGGGATAATTCTTTTTCTCCTTTTGTTTTAAATTTATCTTCTATACAACGAGGACGTTGTATGGTTTAAAGTGTGGGCTGAAGGCAGTCGAAAAAGAGAGTTGAAACGATAGAGTTTTTGTGAATAGTTTAAAATTTATAGGAAGTTGTACCGTAGAAACGAACAATTTAGAAAATTTTAGCAATTTGGTATTTTTCAATAAATACTTTATAATTGTTTGATGCTACTCTTAGTTAAAATAAGTCGAGTTTATTCAGAAGTTGAAAATAGTTTTGATTTAGAAATATCATAAGTTTGGGAATCAGGAGGAAAAATTTAATCAGTGGCATATATTGTTCAAGCTGGTATATATGAAAAGAGTGATTTCCCTCACCTCATTACCTAAGGTCAACTGATCTGGGATGATGTTGTTGAAAGCTCGTTACACAAACAACATAGAAAGTCATGGAGTTTCCTTACGGACCTTTTGAATTTGAACGAGTAATGTTGCACAGTTGTAAACAGAAAGTTTATAATCAATAGTTATTTAGAAAGTTGTCACACCCCCAAACCGTAATGGCGGAAACGTTCGAGGGTGGATGACTTCATGAACAATATGATAACAACGTTGAATAATAGTGATTCCAAGCACACAACCATCATTTAATCAATTGCAAATGTTACAAAGTTTACTTGTTTCATGTTTCAAATACAATTGAAATGATATAAAAAATAGACAAAAATGACGTCATAACGTCCCATCTTGTGGCGTTTGCATTACCTTATCAATTTACTGAGAATACAAATAATTTGAAAAGTGTCAACAATTAAGTTGGTGAGTTCATAAGATTTTTGCGTAAGAAATGTCCTTTGTTTGTAAGCGATAGTGTAGAAAACCAAGAAAATCCAATATTTTCTCATAAAAATGAACAAGTCTTTAAATTCCAAAGACTAAAATGTAATATGTAAAATTGTAGTGTAATTTCCTTAGAAATGTATATTTCCAGGTAAACAATTTATAAAAATTATTAAGTTGATTATTTTCCCAAGTGAGATACCCTATAACCATACTGTGACTAGTTGGCCTGCTGCGACGTTTTTCAGGCGTCGGAATGTTAGACATTTGGACACCTCAGACCTGCCGGTCAAGCTGTAGCTAGCAGCTCAGGTGCGGGGTTGTCAAGCCCCGTATAGATCTATACTCAAATATCGCGCTCTCTTACCGAGACTCTGGTTATAAAAGTTCAGGACTTATAGTAGGTACTTATAAAAGTACTGTGAAGATTCATCTCACAAAAATGTATGTATTCCAATCAACTTGTTTACGTATGATTTGTATATAAAACTCTTGTAATCATCCATTATCATTTTTTCCATGATAATATAGTAATGTTTAATAATTATATAATTTTATATAATTATTTTTGTCACGTCCAAAATGTCATAATAACTTTATATTCATAAACTATTCAAATAATAGTCTATTTTTAGTATTGCGTCGTAATAATCATATTTTTGTGAATAATAACGAAGTAACTTATTCAAAAGATTATAAATATCATCTTTTGAGATATTTCTCACAAAAATAGTGAAATAACTTGATTATAACCATTTTTGCTAGAAAATAGTGCTTTTATTTATAAAAACGTAGTTTTTACTAGTTTTCGTTTTTATAACGTTTTTATCCAAGATCTAGTATTATTGTACACGTTATTTGTAGTTTTGTAACTTTTACACAACTTAATATGTCAAAGTGTTTATAATATATGGATCTATCCATATTTCATACCAAGTTAATCTTTACACATTTTCTAGTTTTCATCTTTATAACATTTTTGTCCAAGAACTAACATTTTTACACACTTTATTTATAGTTTGGAAACTTCTACACTAACATTATATGTCATTATGATCATCATACATAGCAATATCCATAAATCATATCAATAGCATTTTTACACAACAACTAGTTTTATAAATTTGTGTAAATCGTTATTTATAACATTTTAGCTCATATAAACTTGAATAAAACAACATTTATAGTAATTAAACTTGTATTCTCCCCCAAAAAGGTTAGAAAAATATGAAAATGTGGGGTATGAACTCACCCTTGGAGCGTGCTTCACTTAAAAACTAAGTATTTCTTGGAAGATCGGTGGTAGGATTGAAGATCCAAGCCTTGGAGCTCGGAGGACCCTTGGACAATGCTATTACCCAATGGTTTTTCATAGATGTTAGTGTGTGTAAATGGTGTAAAACTTATGTTATATAGATTAGAATTAAAAGGTGAAGATTTCATACCAAATGGACTTGCAAAAACACTTGATAATGGATGATTGTGGTGGTGTATGGTGGTGGCGGGTTGGAATGAGGGTGGTGGAGGGAGAGAGAGCCGAGAGGAGAAAGAGAGAGATGAGGGAGAAGAGTGTGCTAGTTTGTTTTCAAATGAGGTGCATTATGGTTTAAAAATCAAGTTGGATTTTGTTGCATTATTATATTCTAGACTAGGATTTTGAATAGTGTGGCTTAGATTGCATGGGAAAATGGTTTGGATCCCATGGTTCAGCCGATGGGGGGGGGGGGGGGGGGGTAGGGGGTGGGGTGGCGTGGGTTAGTTTTATAAAAATAACATTCTACTTATATAAAATAAGTGATTTTTATAAAATAGTAAGCCGTTTTAGTGAAATTTTGTGAGTTTTTGACGAAATAAAGTTCTAAATAATTATTTTGTATAAAAACATTGTCAAAAATTTATTTTGATTGAATTATAACTCGTTGGATGTCGAAATACGCGTTTAAGCGCAGTATTCTTCCGATTTCGCGATTTTTGACGTTTTACCGGAAATTGCATTTAGCTTTGAAATTAAATACTAGATATTATTACGTTACTTATCATATGAATTGTTATTTCATATTTGATGTTTAAGGCATCACATTTTTGTATTGTGAGTCCAAACCCTGTGTATATTTATGTGTTCACAGCGGTTTAATCGTTGTAACTTTCACATACGAACTCCGTTTTCGACGTTCTATATATCCACAGGTTCGTATTTACGAGTAGATCGTTTTATGAATATTATTATTCTCAAAATTATAATTGTACGATTATCGAATTTTTACGCTACAGTAGTTTGCTGTCCGTATTTTCGACGTTTAATCGATAATTGTTTGATTTAGCATACGTAATACTATAATATTAATAATTCATTTCAAAAGTTATGGAAAATAACTTTTCAACATATAGATTAACGTACGCTTCATTTGACTACAGTTGACTTTCGTTGACCAAAATTTACAATTGTCACATCATCTACCCGTTAGAGAGAATTTCGTCCCGAAATTTAGCTCTTGAGTGGATCCTCAAGGGTTTGGGAAGAGATGTGGATACTTCTGTTTCATCTGGTCTTCACGCTCCCAAGTAAATTTTGGTCCACGCTTGGCACTCCAACGGACCTTAACTATCGGTATGCGGCTCTGTTTCGTCCTCTTGATCTCTGTGTCCATGATCTCTACGGGTTCTTCCACAAAATGAAGGTTCTCGTTCACCTCGATCTCGTCGAGTGGAATGACAAGAGTCTCATCGGACAGACATTTCTTTAGGTTGGATACGTGAAAGGTGGGGTGGACATTGCTGAGCTCTTGCGGTAGTTGAAGTTTGTAGGCTACTCGACCGATCCTAGCAAGAATCTCGAAGGGCCCAATGTATCTGGGGTTCAGCTTCCCACGCTTTCCAAAGCGTATCATTCCTTTCCATGGCGAGACCTTCAACAACACTCGGTCACCAACCTGGAATTCCAAGGGCTTGCGTCGCTTATCTGCATAGCTCTTTTGTCGGTCACGAGATGCTTTCAATCGTTCACGGATCTGAACGATTTTCTCCGTTGTCTCTCGTATGATCTCCGGACCGGTGAGAGTGTTGTTAGGTACTTGGCCTCTGGCTAGTTGAGTATCACCCACTTCAGCCCAACACAGAGGGGATCTGCACTTGCGTCCATATAAAGCTTCAAATGGAGCAACTTTGATGCTAGTGTGGTAGCTGTTGTTGTATGAAAACTCAATGAGCGGTAAGTGGGTGTCCCATGCCTTACCGAAGTCTATCACACAAGCTCTCAACATGTCTTCCAGCGTTTGAATGGTTCTTTCACTTTGCCCATCCGTCTGTGGGTGGTACGCTGTACTCATGTCGAGCCTGGTTCCCAAGGCTTTTTGCAATGATTGCCAAAATCGTGAAGTGAATCGACTATCTCTATATGAGATAATAGAAATTGGCGCACCATGCAATGTTACTATTTCTTGATGTACGTCCTGGTAAGTTTCTCCATCTTATCGGTCTCTTTGATTGGCAGGAAGTGAGCGGATTTGGTTAACCTATCGACGATTACGCATATGGTGTCTAACCCACCAGTTGTCTTTGGTAATTTGGTTATGAAGTCCATGGTTATCCGCTCCCACTTCCACTCGGGTATTTCTGGTTGTTGTAGTAGACGCGAGGGCTTTTGGTATTCTACTTTAACCTTGGTGCAAGTCAGGCACTTACCCACGTAAGTAGCAATTTCTGCCTTCATGTTTGGCCACCAATACAGTTTCTTGATGTCCAGGTACATCTTGTCGGACCCAGGGTGAACGGAGTATCTGGTCTTGTGAGCCTCATTCATGATAATGTCTCTGTATCCGCCGAATCTCGGGGTCCAAATTCGGTTCATGAGGTAACGAGCTCCGTCATCCTTAGCTTCGAGGTTTTTATCCATCCCTCGCAAGGCTTCATTCGCGACATTCCCGGGTTTTAAGGCTTCTAGCTGCGCCTCCTTGATCTGAGTGGACAAATGGGAATGGATTGTTATCGACAGAGACTTTACTCGGCGGCCCGAGTACTCTTTCCGACTAAGGGCATCTGCCACCACGTTGGCCTTTCCTGGGTGATAACGAATTTTGCATTCATAATCACTTAGTAGCTCTACCCATCGTCGTTGTCTCATATTGAGTTCTTTTTGGTTGAGGATATGCTGGAGACTCTTATGGTCGGTGAATACCGTACACTCTATGCCGTACAGGTAGTGTCTCCAGATCTTCAATGCGAACACTACTGCTCCCAACTCGAGGTCATGTGTAGTGTAGTTGACCTCGTGAGTTTTAAGTTGTCTTGAAGTGTAGGCAATGACTTTTCCTCTCTGCATGAGTACACAGCCCAGACCGTGGTTTGATGCATCGCAATAGACTACAAAGTCTTCTGTTCCTTCTGGAAGGGACAGAATAGGAGCGCTGCACAAGGCTTTCTTTAAGGTCTGGAAGGCGGCGTCTTGTTTATCTCCCCACTTGAATGTTATACCCTTCTGTGTCAGGGCAGTAAGTGGCTTCGCAATTTTGGAGAAATTCTGTATGAATCTTCGGTAATAGCCAGCAAGGCCCAAAAACTGACGGATTTCTGTCGGAGTTCTTGGTGCTTCCCAGTTTTCGATGGCTTTGATTTTGGAGGGATCCACATGTATCCATTCTTTGCTGACTACGTGGCCTAGAAAGTCCACTTTTCGAAGCCAAAATTCGCATTTCGAAAATTTCGCATACAGCTTCTCTGCTCTTAATGTCTCCAAAACTTGTCGTAAGTGTTGACTATGTTCCTCCTTACTTCGTGAATAGATAAGTATGTCGTCGATGAACACTATCACGAATTTATCTAGGTAAGGTCGGCATACGCGGTTCATAAGATCCATGAACACTGCGGGCGTATTGGTCAATTCGAAGGGCATCACAACGAATTCATAATGGCCGTAGCGAGTTCTGAATGCTGTTTTGGGAACATCTTCTTCTTGAACCTTGAGTTGGTGATATCCCGACCTTAGATCGATCTTTGAGAAATAACTCGATCCTTGGAGTTGATCGAACATGTCGTCAATTCGGGTTAGCGGGTATCGGTTCTTGATGGTGAGCTTGTTCAACTCCCGATAGTCAATGCACATACGGAATGATCCATCCTTTTTCTTCACGAACAAGACCGGCGCTCCCCAAGGTGAGAAGCTCGGCCTGATGAACCCTTTACTTAGCAGTTCGTTTAGTTGGTTGGATAATTCTTGCATTTCTGCCGGGGCTAATCGATATGGCGCTTTAGCTACTGGGGTGGCCCCTGGGATCAAATCGATTCTGAACTCGACTTGTCGTGCGGGTGGTACTCCTGGAAGGTCTTCTGGGAATACGTCGGGAAAGTCGCAGACTTCGGGGATCTCTTTGATGCTCTTTACTTCTTTCTTCTTGTCAACAATGTGGGCTAGGAAGGCATTGTATCTTTTCTGTAGGTATTTTCGGGCTTTGATGCAAGACACGATTCGGAGGCTGGTACTGGGTTTATCACCGTAGACAACAAGGGTCTTGTCATCCAGCAGATGAAGTCGGATTCCTCGTTCGTAACACATGATGTCGGCATGATGGGGGATTAGCCAATCCATACCAACAATCACGTCAAAGCTTCCTATTTTAACAGGCATTAAATCGATTTGAAAGGAGTGATCGTCCAGGGTAAGTGTACAACCTATGTATATGTCGTTTGTGCTTTCTGTTTTGCCATTAGCCATTTCTACTGTAAATGTTTCATTGAGTGGTTGAGGTTTTTGTTTTAGTAAGTATTTAAACTCGTGGCTTACGAAACTCCTCTCCGCACCGCTATTGAATAGTATACAAGCATATGAATTATTGACGAGGAACGTACCGGTAACCACGGTAGGATCCTCCACCGCTTCCGCGCGTCCCATAGCTAGGACTCTTCCATTTCTCCCAATGTTCTTTGTCTTCAGGCAATCACGCTTAAAATGCCCTGTCTCCCCACAACCATAGCAAGCTTGACTCACCCCAGCATTAGAGGCTTGGGTGGCTTGTGGAACTGGTGCCCTACAGAAACGGGAGGTATGACCCTTCTTGTTATAGTTCGAGCAGTGCATTTCTCTACAGGCTCCAGTATGGTGGAAGTTACACTTGTTGCACTTGGGTAGTGTCCCATTATATTGCTGGGTTGCTGTTGGGGTAGTCGGGACAGTGGCTGCACGGACTGCCACAATCTGTTGTCTCTTGCCACCTTCTTGGTTAGGCTGATTTCTCCCCCTGTTCCAGGGTTTTCTTTTATGGTCCTTCTCTCTTGGTTGATCAGTTTTAGGGGTCATGGTGCCCTGGCGAATCCCATGGTCGACTAATCGTTAGGCCAGTCGTTTGGCACTGTCGAAAGTGGCGGGGCTTGCCGCTTCTACATTCCCCTGGATCAGAGGAGATAGCCCCCAGATATAACATTCCACTTTCACAGATTCTGGTGTGACCAAAGCAGGGCAGAGGGTTGCCAAATCGTTGAATCGGTTTGTGTAGGCGGTCAGATATGAACCTTTCATGGTAAGCTTCCACAGCTCTTGTTCTAGTTTTTGGATCTCCCTTCTGGGACAGTACTCTTTCATCAGCATGGTCTTCAGTTCCTCCCAACTCATCGAGTTGGCCACAGGAAGTGTCAGAGCCTTAACATGGCCCTTCCACTAGGACATGGCCGTCTCAGCAAAAGTACAAGCGGCGAATTTGACTTTAAATTCCTCGGGGCATGTGGAGATATCAAAGATTGATTCTGTTTTCTCAATCTATCTCGTGAGAGCAAGGACACCACCAGTACCATGGAAAGTCACTGGTTTGCAATTCGCGAAGTCCTTGTATGTACATACTCGCGATTGGTTTGATGTTTCTCCATTTGTGGAGTCGTTGGTGCCATTTCTGCTTCCATTTCCATTCGTCCCATTCGAGTTTATCTGAGTGATAGCAGCTGCTACCGCAGCAGTAACAGCGGCTTGAAAAGTAGCTGAGTCCATCATGGGTGGCTCGGGAGTTGCGATCGGTGCGCGCCTAGCGTTTCTTCGACGGGGTGGCATATTTCTGCCACAAGGATTCAAGATTTGACGTTGGTTAGTTCTTGGTAAGGGTTATCAAAGTACGGCGTTTCTATTATACGTTTATGTCGACTATGTAGTGATAGGGGTATAATAGGTGCATAAAGAATCTAGATGTATGGTTCTATAGTATCACAAAATACTCGTATAGTATTCTTGTTTTATGTTTTGTTCTAGTGTTTTTCTTTGTACATGGTTCTTGGTAAGTCTTTAGAAGTTGTTATAAGTAAGGTGATTTCTAAGGGGTATGAGATTTATGTAAGAGAAACTTCTAAGTGTACGACTTCGTAGTATTCATAAAATACTCCTGTAGTATTTTAACTCTATGTTTAGTTATATAGCGTCTTAAAATACTCTCATAGTATTTTAACTTTTTGTTTAGTTATTTGGTTATTGGTAAGTGTTCGGACTTGTTGTTCACCACGACTATTCCTAAGTATACGTTAATCATATCTTGGACCAATACAGTTGATCAGGCTCTATTTATCCAAGATATAGTTACCAAAAATACTTAGGCTTATCCGTAGTGTTCAACTCATCCTACCTCTTTCGTATGTTTTCGTTACGATATCATTCTAGTATGTATGTATGTAATTATACTTTTATAAAAATTATCGTTGTAATTTTAAAAGTATACTTGTATGAAAATGTTTTCGAGAGTTTTAGTCCCTTGTATTTATAGTTGTATATCTTTAAATGGTTTGATATACTTAGTTCACTATAAACAATGCTCTGATACCAATCTGTCACACCCCCAAACCGTAATGGCGGAAACGTTCGAGGGTGGATGACTTCATGAACAATATCATAACAACGTTGAATAATAGTGATTCCAAGCACACAACCATCATTTAATCAATTGCAAATGTTACAAAGTTTACTTGTTTCATGTTTCAAATACAATTGAAATGATATCAAAAATAGACAAAAATGACATCATAACGTCCCATCTTGTGGCGCTTGCATTACCTTATCAATTTCCTGAGAATACAAGTAATTTGAAAAGTGTCAACAATTAAGTTGGTGAGTTCATAAGATTTTTGTGTAAGAAATGTCCTTTGTTTGTAAGCAATAGTGTAGAAAACCAAGAAAATCCAATATTTTCTCATAAAAATGAACAAGTCTTTAAATTTCAAAGACTACAATGTAATATGTAAAATTGTAGTGTAATTTCCTTAGAAATGTATATTTCTACGTAAACAATTTATAAAAATTATTAAGTTGATTATTTTCCCATGTGAGATACCCTATAACCATACTGTGACTAGTTGGCCTGCTGCGACGTTCTTCAAGCGTCGGAATGTTAGACATTTCGACACCTCAGACCTTCCGGTCAAGCTGTAGCTAGAAGCTCAGGTGCGGGGTTGTCAAGCCCCGTATAGATCTATACTCAAATATCGCGCTCCCTTACCAAGACTCTGGTTATAAAAGTTCAGGACTTATAATAGGTACTTATAAAAATACTGTGAAGATTCATCTCACAAAAATGTATGTATTCCAATCAACTTGTTTACGTACGATTTGTATATAAAAACTCTTGTAATCATCCATTATCATTTTTCCCATGATAATATAGTAATGTGTAATAATTATATAATTTTATATAATTATTTTTGTCACGTCCAAAATGTCATAATAACTTTATATTCATAAACTATTCCAATAATAGTCTATTTTTAGTATTGCGTCGTAATAATCATATTTTTGTGAATAATAACGAAGTAACTTATTCAAATGATTATAAATATCATCTTTTGAGATATTTCTCACAAAAATAGTGAAATAACTTGATTATAACCATTTTTGCTAGAAAATAGTGCTTTTATTTATAAAAAACGTAGTTTTTACTAGTTTTCGTTTTTATAACGTTTTTATCCAATATCTAGTATTATTGTACACTTTATTTGTAGTTTTGTAACTTTTACACAACTTAATATGTCAAAGTGTTTATAATATATGGATCTATCCATATTTCATACCAAGTTCATCTTTACACATTTTCTAGTTTTCATCTTTGTAACATTTTTGTTCAAGAACTAACATTTTTACACACTTTATTTATGGTTTGGAAACTTCTACACTAACATTATATGTCATTATGATCATCATACATAGCAATATCCATAAATCATATCAAGAGCATTTTTACGCAACAACTAGTTTTATAAATTTGTGTAAATCGTTATTTATAGCATTTTAACTCATATAAACTTGAATAAAACAACTTTTATAGTAATTAAACTTGTATTCTCCCCCAAAAAGGTTAGAAAATATGAAAATATGGGGTATGAACTCACCCTTGGAGCGTGCTTCACTTAAAAACTAAGTATTTCTTGGAAGATCGGTGGTAGGATTGAAGATCCAAGCCTTGGAGCTCGGAGGACCCTTGGACAATGCTATTACCCAATAGTTTTTCATAGATGTTAGTGTGTATAAATGGTGTAAAACTTATGTTATATAGATTAGAATCAAAAGGTGAAGATTTCTTACCAAATGGACTTGCAAAAACACTTGATAATGGATGATTGTGGTGGTGTATGGTGGTGGCGGGTTGGAATGAGGGTGGTGGAGGGAGAGAGAGCCGAGAGGAGAAAGAGAGAGATGAGGGAGAAGAGTGTGCTAGTTTGTTTTCAAATGAGGTGCATTATGGTTTAAAAATCAAGTTGTATTTTGTTGCATTATTATATTCTAGACTAGGATTTTGAATAGTGTGGCTTAGATTGCATGGGAAAATGGTTTGGATCCCATGGTTCAGCCGAGGGGGGGGGGGGGGTAGGGGGTGGGGTGGCGTGGGTTAGTTTTATAAAAATAACATTCTACTTATATAAAATAAGTGATTTTTATAAAATAGTAAGCTGTTTTAGTGAAATTTTGTGAGTTTTTGACGAAATAAAGTTCTAAATAATTATTTTGTATAAAAACATTGTCAAACATTTATTTTGATTGAATTATAACTCGTTGGATGTCGAAATACGCGTTTAAGCGCAGTATTCTTCCGATTTCGCGATTTTTGACGTTTTACCGGAAATTGCATTTAGCTTTGAAATTAAATACTAGATATTATTATTTTACTTATCATATGAATTGTTATTTCATATTTGATGTTTAAGGCATCACATTTTGTATTGTGAGTCCAAACCCTGTGTACATTTATCCGTTCACAACGGTTTAATCGTTGTAACTTTCACATACGAACTCCGTTTTCGACATTCTATATATCCACAGGTTCGTATTTACGAGTAGATCGTTTTATGAATATTATTATTCTCAATATAATAATTGTACGATTATCGAATTTTTACGCTACAGTAGTTTGCTGTCCGTATTTTTGACGTTTAATCGATAATTGTTTGATTTAGCATACGTAATACTATAATATTAATAATTCATTGCAAAAGTTATGGAAAATAACTTTTCAACATATAGATTAACGTACGCTTCATTTGACTACAGTTGACTTTCGTTGACCAATATTTACAATTGTCACATCATACATTTTTGTGAGATGAATCTTGACAGTACTTTTATACGTACCTACTATAAGTCCTGAACTTTTATAACCAGAGTCTCGGTAAGAGAGCGCGATATTTGAGTATAGATCTATACGGGGCTTGACAATCCCGCACCTGAGCTGCTAGCTACAGCTAGACCGACAGGTCTGAGGTGTCCAAATGTCTAACATTCCGACGCCTGAAGAACATCGCAGCAGGCCAACTAGTCACAGTATGGTTATATGGTATCTCACATGGGGAAAATAATCAACTTAATATATTTTTATAAATTGTTTACGTGGAAACACACATTTCAAAGAAAGTTACGCTACAATTTACATATTACATTTTAGTCTTTGGGATTTAAAGACTGAGACATTTTTATGAGAAAATATTGGATTTTCTTGGTTTTCAACACTATCGCTTACAAACAAAGGACATTTCTTACGCAAAAAAAAAATATTATGAACTCACCAACTTAATTGTTGACACTTTTTCAACCACTTGTATTCTCAGGAAACTGATAAGGTAAATCAAGCGCTACAAGAAGGGACGTTACGACGTCGTTTTTGCCTATTTTTGACATCATTATAATTGTATTTGAAACATGCAACCGTTAAACTACGTAACATTTGCAATTACTTAATGATGGTTGTTTGCTTGGAATCACTATTATTCAACTTTGTTATGATATTGTTCAAGAAGTCATCCACCCTCGAACGTTTCCGCCATTACGGTTTGGGGGTGTGACAAAAGTCGTGAATTCCAAGGGTATTCTGGTCATTCTTTTCAAAAATTGATTTTTAACTTAACTTCAGGAAATGACAATAAACTTTGAAACTAAGGATTTTCAAGAAAGTTCGAGTCTTTGATATAAGTTCTTAAAAGCTCTATTTTGCTTGGGGACAAGCAAAGCACAAGTGTGAGGTGTTTGTTAACGCACTTTTATGTTGCATATTTTGTTGGATTTGGTGTCTAAGCCATGACTTATAATTGTATTTATCTTATTAATTGAAGCGAAGTCCATTTGTGTTGCCCTCATAGCTGGAGGCTTAGTGTAGAGTTCAGTAGAGTGAAATGTTGATTTATTAATTGTTTAATAAATCAATAGAAATAAATAAATAGTTTATTAATATATTTAAGTGTTAATATATTAATTAGAAACTATAATAATTAATTAAGATTTAATATAGAATTAATTGGATTTAATTTAGTGATTAAATTAATTAATTATAAGTGCAGGGACTGGTTTGTATTTATTCAATAGTTGAATAACTGGCAAGCAAGTGGCCTAGGGCCAAAAGTGGCACCACCTTGGAGGCTTCCTCTAGGGTTGGCGAAAACCCTAATTAGGGTTTAAGTAGTCTGGTCCAAGTGGTCAACAGGCTTGCCCACTTAGGTGGCTCCTTAGGGTTTCAGCTGTAACCCTTGGAGGCTATAAAAGGAACCTCATGGCACCCTAATTTCCTGTGCCAACTTCAACCAAATGAACTCTGCTGGATTCTATCCTCCTTAGCTTGGGTGTGACTTACATTTGAGGCAGGATCTGTTTGCTGCTAGCTTCAAGAACAAGATCAAAAGGTTGGTTAATTCTTATTTTGATATTTAGAAATAAATGTTGGCCTTTGGTTTTTAGTTTATATCTTCATAGAAGAAAACATAGATCTTTCTAGGGTTGCATGTGAACTTAGGAAATTTGTTGTTCGTTGATTGTATAAAACCCTACAGTGGTATCAGAGCTATGACTTATTTTCTTGTGAATTGATATAAACTGTTCATATGATGATAAGGGTTATCGAAATTAACCCCTTGAACTGGCCATGATCGATTTCAAGGCGAGGGTTTCCTAACCCTAGCCGCCACCCCTATGCCCCCCCTTTTTTTTGCTTGCCTTATAAGTAGGTTGTTATTTTTGGTAATTATTGGATAATTAAAATAACTGGAACCCTTTATCTTTGCTTGCAATTTTCGTGGACTAGGGATAAGGGTTAGGAAATTAATTTGATTAATTTTTGTGATTCCCTTATTTGATTTAATTAGTTTAATTAATTGTTAATTAAAAGATCAATTAAATCATCTTAAAGATTTAATTTAAATTTTCAAAAAATTCCTAATAATTTGCGAAAATTAGTAATAAATTAAATCTAAAATATTTTAATAAGATTAAAATATATCTTATATATTTATGAATAAAAGTTAATATTTATATATAAGAAAAATTGGTTAGTCTTACCGTTAGTAGGTCTTATTAACAAAACTTTCCTATAAAGAGGGTATAAGGCGACTGCCTATAAAATGGTAGTCTAATGGGTATCTGCACTTACCCACCGCTCTCCTGGTTAGTCGAGTGTCGTTAGCCGAACGGGTTTGATAGAACCGCTAAGCGTCTTAAAAGTATAATGCTATAATTGAAAGTACTAGAACTTTAAACAAATCCCAATCTAGTTACTTTAGGTTTAAAAATGTGAATTGATGCTAATCCATGGAATTGCACACTGCACTTTGTGGAACGTTGGTGGAGCGTGTGTGGTATACCGGCACACCAACTGGGGTCCACAAAGAGTCGCAATGGGTTTCTCGATTTTGCCATTATTGACGGAGCATGTGTGGTTAACCGGCACGTCAATTAAAGATGGTAATTGACTTCGAGAGTACCGAGCAAATTCACATGGTTATTCACACCCGGGTTGTGATCCTCGGTATCCCAGTCACAAACAGCGGGGCGTTCCCGAGATTAAAGCATGCTATTGAACAGTTCAATAAATCTCAAAAGAAACTAGGAATTCCATTATAATTAGATTATGTTTCCGCGGTGGAATTGGCTGAATCGTCATTCGCCTACCTTATAAAATTTACAATAAAGATTAAGGCATCCCTCTTCGATATTGTAGATTGTTATTGTAGGATCCCAGCCTTATATTTATTCTTGGGTGAATATAAGGATTATTATTAATGTCTAATTAAAACTACCTTCTTCTTATTCAGATGTCTTCTGACCAATCCGTTCCCCACTCGAACCCCGATAATGTCACCTCAATTCTATCATTGTGTTCCAAAGTGACTTTGGACGGCACTAACTACAATGACTGGATCCGCAACATCAAAATGGCTCTAAGGTTTGAACACAAAGAGTATGTTCTGGAAACCAAATTGGTTGAGGTTGACCTAGATACCGCTACTCCCGAGGAACTCGCCTCGTACACCAAACACTCGGATGATGCAACCAAAGTGGCATGCATCATGATCGCTACCATGAACCCTGAACTGCAGCGTATTTATGAGGACTACTGGCCTTAGATGCACAAAGAGCTCGCGGAAAAGTTCTGCAAGCAAGAACGCATCGAAAGGCGTGAGGTGGTTAAAGCTTTCACTAACGGCCAACCTAAGGATGGAGAGTCCATCTGCACTCATGTGCAAAGGATGCAAGGTTATATGGAAAGGCTTAGAAAGCTGGAGATGTCTGTACATGAGGATTTGGCTGTTGACATAGTGCTGAATTCTCTACCCAGTTCTTATGACCAGTTCACATTGGCGTATCATTTGAACAACAGTCAGGCGACTTTGGCTGAACTACACCGCATGCTTCGTACTGCTGAAGACGGGATGAAAGGGAAAAGTGTGCTCCCGATCAACTCGTTTGTCTTGGCTATTAGATCTGGCAAGGGAAAGAAAAGGAAGGGCCCTCCAAAACAAAACTGGAGGGAAAAGACTCATGTCGGGACATCTAGCAACCCCCCGAGAGCCAAGTCTTCCGGCATTCCGCACGTCACGAACCCCAAAGAAGCTGACTGTTTTTACTGCAAAGAAAAGGGTCACTAGAAGAGGAGCTGCCCCAGGTACTTGCAGGATATCAAGGATGGAAAAGTAAAGCCATCACAAGCAGGTACATATTCTATATCTAATAACTCATCTTCTTCCTGTTCTTGGGTCCTTGATACAGGATGTGGTTTTCATATCTGTTTTGATTTGCAGGGCCTAAAGGAAAGTAGGGAGCTGAAGCACGGTAAATTGAACCTGGTAATGGGCAATAGGCGAACGTCACATGTTACCAAGATCGTTGTCTATAGATTAGTGCTTAGTAGTGGAGTTGTTTTAGATTTACATAATTGTTGCTATTCGCCTGATATGGCAAAGAACATAATTTCCTTTCATGCATTGTTCAAACAAGGCTTTTACTATGAGTTTAATAAATTGAATGGTTCAATTTCTGTTTTAAAAAAATGATGTTTTTATATTTAATGCTTTGCCTTGTGATGGAGTGTATGAATCTATTGTGTGTGTTGACAATTGTGGTAAAAATGTTTTAACTATTGATTCTTCAAGCGGTATAGAAAAGGCGTGCTTGTGGCACTGTCGCCTTGGCTATATCAATAAGAAACGCATCGCCCAACTCCAAAGGGATGGAGTGTTGGAATCATTCGACCTCGGGTCGGATGATGTATGCGAATCTTGCTTGCTTGGCTAGATGACAAAATCACCATTCAAAGGTTCCTTTGAAAGACGTGAAGGTTTTTTGGATATGATACACACATATGTGTGTGGTCCCTTTAGAACAACCACAAAAGATGGCACGCGTTTCTATGTGACCTTTACTGAATATTTTAGTAGATATGGATATATCTACTTAATCAAGAATAAGTCAGATACCTTTAAAAATTTCAAAGAGTTCAAAAATGAAGCAGAAAATCAATTGGGCAGAAAGATAAAGATGCTTAGATCCGACAGAGGCGGTGAGTATCTTAGTATCAAGTTTCTTGATTATCTTAAGGAATGTGGAATTGTTTCACAGTTGTCGCCTCCAAGAACACCACAGTTGAACGGTGTTGCTGAAAGGCGAAACCGAACCTTGTTGGACATGGTTCGTTCCATGATGAGTCGAGCTTCACTTCCAATCCATTTCTAGGGGTATGCCTTAGAGACTGCCGCCCATATCCTCTACCTTGTCCCAACCTAGAAGGTTGCGAAAACACCGTACGAGATGTGGACGGGGAAAGTTCCCTCGTTGGCACACATCAAAGTCTGGGGCTGTGAGGCTTTTGTAAGACGAGAGACTCATGACAAGCTCGCGGAAAGAAGTGAGAGGTGTTTCTTCATCGGATACCCGAAACAGTCATTTGGATACTTGTTCTACAGACCGAGCGAGGACGTGGTCTGTGTAGCAAGATGAGGATTCTTTCGAGAAAGAGAACTCATTTCCAAATAGGACAGTGGGAGTACAATCGATCTCGAAGAAATTCAGGAGACGCCCGATGCAACAACCTTAGGAGAAACTAGCCACCAACATGAGGAAGAGGTTCCTGTTGGACCAACCGACATCTCATTGCCCCTTAGACGTTCGGGTAGAGTTAGCATGCCACCTGAGTTTTATGGTTTCCATATTACTTCGGATAGTGACACGCTAGTCAGTGATCGTACGTTGACTAATTTGGATGAGCCAGCTAACTACCATGAAGCAGTAGCTGAAGGGTTTCTATGCAATCAATGAACAAATAATTCCTATGGTTCACATGCAACCCTAAGATGATCTATGTTTTCTTCTATGAAGATAATAAACTAAAAACCTAAAGGATACAATTATTTCTAAAGATCAAAACTGAGAAAAACCAACCTTTGATCTTATGATCCTTGAAGCAAGCAGCAAAACAATCCTGCCTCAAATGCAAGTCACACCCAGGCTATGGAGAAGACAATCCAGCAGAGTAGTCTTAGGTCAAAATGGCACAGGTTTTAGGGTGGCTAGGTGCCTCCTTTTATAGCCTCCAAGGGTTACAGCTGAAACCCTAAGGAGCCTCCAAATGGGCAAGCCTGCTGACTAAATGGACCAAGCATTTTCAAAACCCTAATAGGGTTTCGCCAACCATGGAGAATCCTTCCATGGTGGCGCCACTTTTGGCCCCTGTCCACTGGCCATTTATTTATTCAACTATTAAATAAATACAAACCAGTCCCTGCACTTTTAATTAATTAATTTAATAACTGAATTAAATCTAATTAATTCTAGATTAAATCTTAATTAATTATTATAGTTTCTAATTAATATATTAACACTTAAATATATTAATAAACCATTTAATTAATTCTATTTATTTATTAAACAATTAATAAATCAACCTTTTACTCTACTGAACTCTATCCTAACCTCCAGCTATGAGGGCAACCCAAATGGACTTTGCTTCAATTAACAAGATAAATATAAATATAAAGTCATGGCTTAGACACCTAATCCAACAGTAGCGGGCCCTGAGTTTTCCAAGTGGAAAGAGGCAATGGACAGCGAGATAAAGTCCATGTATGACAATCAAGTTTGGAACTTGGTTGACAATGTGTCGGGTCGTAAGACAGTCGGGTGCAAGTGGATCTTCAAGAAGAAGACCGACATGGACGGAAAAGTACACACTTTTAAATCTCGGCTGTTTGCGAATGGATTTACTCAAACCCCGAGGGTTGATTATGATGAAACCTTCTCACCAGTAGCCAAGATCAAGTCAATCAGGATAATGCTTGCCATAGCTGCGTTTCATGATTATGAAATTTGGCAGATGGATGTCAAAACCACTTTCCTTAATGGGAAACTGACTGAGGATGTTTACACGAATCAGCCACAGGGTTTTGTAGACACAAAGCATCCTGATAAAGTGTGTAAGCTTGAGAGATCAATCTATGGATTGAAACAAGCATCTTGCAGCTGGAATCTTTGATTCCATGAGAAAGTCAAAGAGTTTGGTTTCTCTAGGAGTGAAGATGAGTCCTGTGTATATGTCAAGGCTAGTGGGAGTATAGTAACTTTTCTGGTTCTGTATGTTGATGACATACTGCTTATGGGAAACGACATTCCGACCTTGCAAGATGTCAAGTCTTGGCTCGGGAAGTGTTTCACCATGAAAGACCTTGGAGAAGCTGCTTATATTCTCGGGATAAGAATACTAAGAGATAGAAAGAGAAAATTAATAGGTCTGAGCCAGTGTACATATTTGGAAAAGGTGTTGAAAAGGTTTAAGATGAAAAATTCCAAAAAGGGAGAGCTACCGATCCAGAGTAATGCCAAGTTGAGTAAGACTCAAAGTCCGAGTACCGATGAGGAAATAGCTAAAATGAGTCTGGTACCTTATGCTTCGGCAGTAGGGTCGATCATGTATGCTATGACATGTACTCGCCCCGACGTATCCTTTGCATTGAGCATGGTTAGTTGGTACCAGGGTAATCCTGGAAAGTGAGTGGATATACAGATGCCAGCTTCCAAACAGATAGGGACAGTGGTCGGTACCAGTCGGGCTGGGTATTTATTTTGAACGGTGGAGCGGTCACTTGGAAAAGTTCCAAGCAAGAAACGGTGGATGATTCAACGTGCGAATCAGAGTACATTGCAGCAAGTGAAGCGTCTAAGGAAGCGGCTTGGCTGAAGAACTTTATCGGTGACCTTGGAGTTGTCTCGAGCATTCAGGAGTCGATGGAATTGTTCTGCGATAATAAAGGAGCGGTCGCTTTTACAAAAGAACCGCGAGATTATGGAAACTCCAGACATATCAACAGAAAGTACCATTACATTCGACATCGCATAGAAGAAGGTCACTTACTGGTTAAGAGAGTATCATCAGAAGACAATCCTGCAGATCCTTTGACTAAGGCACTGAGCAGGATCAAGCACAATCAGCATGCTCGGAGCATTGGACTGGAGAATGATATTAGTTTTAGTAATTAGATTGATTTGAAACTTGTAACGATATAAATGTAATTGACTTGGTGATTTTATAATAGAGATTTATAAATGAGTATTGTTACTACCTTTGTCAATTGTTTATTATTGTGTTTCTATATTTGCGTGTTTAACTTCCTAAGTAATTAGATTATTTGAAATTCCACAGTCGATCACACTGTTAGGGAGTAAGTGTGAACAAAGACTGTCATGAATCGGTTGTAGATTGTCTAAGGAGTTAGACATTGCAGTAAGACTGCTACAACGTTCATGAGTACTTAGAAAATAGAGATTTGGGTATTGGATAAACCCGCGCTTAACAGATTGATTCATGGATTACATCACGAGCAATGTTAAGACGATAATATCCTTTGATCTTTAAGTGGAGAGATATGATCTGTAATATGCGAGACAGTTACTCATTGATAATGAGAAAATGCACCGGTATCTCGGTGTTATAAAACGCATTGTTGTGAGTATTCTGACTGGTAAAAGGTATGTACATATAAGTCGAAACTTATCTGTCCCCTGACCGATGGGGAAACAGATATCTGTAGGCCTCTCGATGATTTTGAAGTTGACTGTAAGTGTTGGCCAACCGGGACTGAATTAATGTGTTCAATTAGTAGTTTCAAAGTCAAAAGCAAATCAGAAATTGAGAAACAGAGCATCAGAACAAGATTGATATTAATCCATGTCTTGAGTCTGAAAATATCTTGTTGGATGGAGGATCATCTGATCACTTATCTTTGGACAGAACTGACTGGGTCAGAGTTCAGGAACAATTTCTGGGAAACTGATATTAATCAGAAGGTAAATGGACAATTAAAGTCATAGACTTATCCAAGTGGGAGACTGTTGGATTTGGTGTCTAAGCCATGACATATAATTGTATTTATCTTATTAATTGAAGCGAAGTCCATTTGGGTTGCCCTCATAGCTGGAGGCTTACTATAGAGTTCAGTAGAGTGAAATGTTGATTTATTAATTGTTTAATCAATCAATAGAAATAAATAAATAGTTTATTAATATATTTAAGTGTTAATATATTAATTAGAAACTATAATAATTAATTAAGATTTAATCTAGAATTAATTGGATTTAATTTAGTGATTAAATTAATTAATTATAAGTGCAGGGACAAGTTTGTATTTATTAAATAATTGAATAACTGGCAAGCCAGTGGCCAGGGGCCAAAAGTGGCGCCACCTTGGAGGCTTCCTCTAGGGTTAGTGAAAACCCTAATTAGGGTTTAAGTAGTCTGGTCCAAGTGGTCAACAGGCTTGCCCACTTAGGAGGCTCCTTAGGGTTTCAGCTGTAACCCTTGGAGGCTATAAAAGGAACCTCCTGGCACCCTAATTTCCTGCGCCAACTTCAACCAAAGGAACTCTGCTGGATTCTCTTCTCCTTAGCTTGGGTGTGACTTGCATTTGAGGCAGGATCTGTTTGCTTCTAGCTTCAAGAACAAGATCAAAAGGTTGGTTAATTCTTATTTTGATCTTTAGGAATAAATGTTGGCCTTAGGTTTTTAGTTTATATCTTCATAGAAGAAAACATAGATCTTTCTAGGGTTGCATGTGAACTTAGGAAATTTGTTGTTCGTTGATTGTATAAAACCCTACACATTTTACGCGTTATTGTACAGTGTTTTAGTTATTTTATATTTGTAAAAGGACTAATAATGCTCACTTTTAGTGTAAGTTGTCTTGTTTGGTATTTATATTAAGCTGCAGGGTTTAAAGTGTAAATTTAGTAAAGATAAAGATAAAGAAACGAAGGATAAGGGTTTAGAGAAACTCGCGACGCGGGGTTTACTCTTCGTGGCGCCATGTGTTGGATAAGAACGTGATTTGGTTTGACTTGAATTTCAAAACGCGAGGATTCGAGATAAGGCTAGACTCACGACGCGAAAACCCATGGTCGGCGGCGCGAGCCACCGGATTTCACAACTATAAATAGAGGCTCCTAGGTCGAATTTTGGGGAGCGAAGACTGATCCATCGAGTAGATCTCTAGCATCTTTGACTCAATTTCATAGCTTTTCAGTTTACACTTGGTAGTTGGCTAGTTTTACTTTATTTTGCAACATTTTCGGGTTTGTAACGACTCTTGTGCTACGAGTATTTTGCATTCAGAAAATTCTCTAACCACATAGATCGGTTTTCTGTTCTAGGAGTAATCATTAGGCTCCTATTTTGGTTTTGGTTTCAAGAACGATTGCCAGTTTTATTTACTTATGAAAGATTTGGTTTTTAGTTCATCGGTGTTTTGATCTATAGTTCATGCGTAGATCTAGTTTGATTGATATTTTTATGTTTGTCTCGAGTTTAATTTGGGATCAAGTGTAGTAATACGCCTGTTATAGAGTGACCCATATAGTACGGTTTTGTTATGGTTACAACAATGCTAACCACGAAATCCACAGTTTGACTCTTACTTACTCTAGCTATTGAATAGTAAGGTTAAATCTAGTATCTTTGACCGCATCGACGACTGCGACGTGTCAAGCAACTAGCAAAATCAAAGCCGATAATGACGCAAGGTGTAGAAATGAATCCTCGAGTCTTAATACATCGGTAGTCTCCAAACACAAGCCTAAAGATAGAGACAAACATAGCCATGCTCTAGAGGACCTCTCAACCTCGAGCAACGAAAAGTAATCCCGAAGATAAACATTATAAGCATAGACCCGTCAATGAAATCCACTTCGGAATCGAAATCCAAATCGCCTCATAAATGTGAAAAACTCCCTATCTTCATCACATCGGACTCCAAAATGTAATCGTGAAGTAATCCGCCAATATAATGATCACTGAAAAGCATCATGTAATAATCCAAAAACCCAATTCTCAACCGAAGCGATCGAGAAAAACCGAAGTCAAGAGTCAATAATGCCCAAGTCATGACATCAAATAAACATAAGTATAGCTAGACTTAAAGTAATACCCAACATCGATAAGTCTCTCCCAGATTCCGCAGAAAATCGTCTATTCAAAAAATGACAATCCGACTCTAGAATGACCATCCTTAATTCTCCCCCCTTTTATGACTGAAACAAGGCCATAAAACATCGTGTAGGCATGAGAATGTGCTCGAATGGATATAAATATGATGAACTCCCTCTCGACATGTGGAATAAATCACCAATGACTAAATCAAATGGATCAAAAGTGGAAGAATATAAAAAATAGAGCTTCTAGTGACATGTACGCAACAAACATCTATAATAAAGCCATATCCAACTTGATCAAGCACTAGAATAAAGAATATATGCATTCCGAGCAGCAGAATATGTACAATGCATGACTTCGACAATATGTTGGTAAATAGGTAGGCTTCGTTAAAAATGTGTTGACTATAAAACATTACCGAACCATAAGAATGAAAAATATAACGAAGTGCCGAACAATATGATACGTGTCGAAGGATGCAAGATGGTACCAAAGTGATTCAACAACGAACAAAAATGCACGACATCCAACGAGCACAAGCAAAACATCTCCAATCCGAAATACCAAGCCCGTGTATACCGGAGTGATAACATCTATATTCCAAAAATTTCCATCATATGCCAAACATCTAAACTTTTAAAACGCAACTTTGGTCAAATTCGCGAAAGATCAATGCATCGGTAAAACTTCAGGCCTAATTATATTAATGAAGCTAGCCCTTTCTCAACTTTCGTTTTAAGGCCCAAAAAAGTGTAAACATTGATCTCGTAACTGAAGGCTCAAGACTCTATTAACCATACATACGATACGATAGACAGTCGATAGTGAAGGCTCAAAATTCAGTTTGTACCGAGCAGTGAAGCCCAGCCCATTGAAACGATGGGCTTTCTAGGCATTGAAGCCCAATAATCGCTTAGCCCATAATAAGATATTTGGATCCAGCCCATGGCAGTAAAGCCCACAATTAAAACACAGTTGGTATATCACCATCGCCATTCCATTCTCCATTCATACCATCTGAGTCATCAAGCGTCGTCGTTTTCGTCAAGAAAATGGGGTCAGATCACAAACACATTGCCATTACTTTATCCATTCATCATCATTGATCAACATCGGCAAGGCTCATTACCCAATCGAATCTCGATTCAAAATCAGGTGGTGTTTATGTTTTCATTTTCGACAAACTTGTATCAATACACATTGATTTTTTTCGATTGTAAATCCATAGTCTAATCAAACCCAGGTAATGAATATCGGGTTTATCGGTGGAATTGGTGTTCTGAAATATTCTTGATAAGTGCTAATGGGAACAGAACAGAAAAAATGAAAAACGGGAGTAGAATGGATTTGTGAACCAGTATCAGGATGATTTCCATTAGGTCTTGGGGGTAAAACGGAATTTGAACGCAATGATCGATTACAATGTTTGGATTTGAAGAATCGACGGCTAATGTAGATCCAGAACAGATTAGACTTGATGATTATGAATCGAATACACTTTCCAGCATTTGAATGATTAACCCGACATTTGCGATTTGGTTAGGAATGAAGAAAAAATTTCGTTTTTATTCTTAGATCTGGAATAATTAGTGTTGAATCTAAATCTAAAAATAATACGAATCCAAAAACTTAGATCTAAAGATTCATGAAAACATGAATGAACTTAGTTTTGATAACAAATATGGATTTAGATATCAAACAAGGAAATGAATTTGAAAATAAAGGTTTTGGGCCGGAAGATTGGATGATGAATAGTAAATGATGAAAAATGTATTTGGGCTAGATTTTGAATAATTCGAAGTTTTGAACATATAAATATAATGAAATCTTCAATAAAGTCCTAATATTTTGGTTCAGTTTATGAAAAAATCTCAAATTAATTTTTATTAACAAAAAGGTCACAAATTAATTTATATTAACAAAAAAGGACAGAAAACCGGCTAATGTTGAGACTTTTTCGTAAACTGTGCGAAAATATTAGGACTTTATTGAAGATAAAACATATTGTTTTTGTATTTTTTGTTAATAAAGTTTAATTTGGGACTTTATTGTTAATAAAAATTAACTTGAGATTTTTTCATAAACTGAGCCAAAATATTGAGACTTTAATGGAGATTTCCCTATAAATATATAATCACAAAATCCACAAGAGCAATATGAACATGATGAAAACTAGCAGATTTTTATGAACATGATTCAAGTAGAGACTTACCAAAAATAATGATATCGTGCCTAGAAATAAACATTTGAATCTTTAAGGTATGACTCTGATACTAATTTTGAAAAATAACAAGTCTGGGTTCACATGAATGCGGAATAAAAACAACATAAACACTCAAGAACAATATGCAATAAGTCAAATGATTCAAACAATATGCAATAAGTCAAATGATTCATATATATGAGAGAATACAAATATTAGGCTCCTAAGGTATAAAAACCTGAGCACTAGTACTACGCACACTATCTCTCACATTATGAGCTCTCTCAACCTAAAATGAATGATAACATGACTATATATATGTGAGCTACACAACCAGGTCAAATGACCATTATCCATATATCATAGTGGGCATTCTAGTGTTGTGTTTGATAGCCACTTAACACCTCTTAATCTGAATAGTTAAGAGCTCTCAACCATTCAAACTGTTTGATACCCTCTTATGTTTTGCCACTTAATTAAAAAAATACACTCTTAATGGGCCAGTCATTGAAGCATATCTGAATAAAAAAGAGAGGCCTCAATCCTGCTTTTGCTCTATCGTGAATCCCGCTTCAAACATTATACGGCTCCTCCTCTCCTTATCCAAGAAATGCGACACAGACATCTCATCCCGCCTCCATTCTCTTTGATCGCAAATCAAATCCCATCTCCACCCTTTCTCTCTTCTGATCTCAAAACCACGCTGACGACCTCCTCTCACCTGCATCTCCTGACCGCCGGCGACCTCCACCCCCTTCTATCCTCCGCTGTGTCTTCGGCTTCCGGCTTCTCCTGACCACTGTCGGCTTCCGGCTTCCGTCGTTGCCTCCCTTAATCGGCGGCATCATCATGTTCAAGTAAATATACCTTCATATTCTTCTTGATTTGATTGGCATACACCTAATCGGTTTTAAAAATTGAATTATGACAGTGATTGGGCTCCTAACTTACGCACGTTAGGCCTAGGTCCCGAAACTTGGTTTATATGTTCATCTAGTTTTGAAATTCATAGTTATCTGCGGAGGCATCAGTTTGGGAATTTGCAAAGCAATATGTTTCTGGCGTACTTCATTATGGTTGGGATATGTTGTGTTGTGACCTTTGTGCTGAATTTTGATGATACTGAAGAAAATAGTTCACAGGGGTAAAATGATCCTATTTATCATTAAGTACAAAAATTAAGAGGTTCAAACCAAACGCATGTTATATATTCAGATCTTAAAAATCCAGACCCTCTTAAAAGTCCAGACCTCTTAAACATCTAGATCTTAAAAATTAAGATCCTGTCAAATAGGGCCTAAGCTTGCAAGTCATCGTCCCATGGAGAGCTTTACATTCAGCATGAAGTAGTTTTGCAAAAGGTTGAACGCCACGCGAAATTTAAGACTCAACATATTTATCGAGTATGGTATCGTCTCTATTTAAAGGTTTAGCCTCAAACGTATAATGAGTATTGATTTTAGTTTTCTATCCATAAAAAACAAAGAATATTTCTAGAGGATTTAGGTATTCGTCTATAAGTTCATCCTCACAACATTTCAAGTCTTATCATACATATTCCTTGAATTTTTTATATGAGGATTGGATCCACTTTATCCTCATTTGTTTACATGTTAGTTTCATCTTTTTCCTTCAGGCCCTCGACAACTTTAGCATAGAGTTAAGCCTAAGTAAAACCAAGAATATCGTCTTTTGGTTTCTATGCTCGTACTAAGTCATCGGCTACACACTTGTTTCTTTCATTGCTTGAATGGTCTTTGATGTTTACTTGTTGTAGTAGTTCATTGTTATCCTTGCTTTTTTTTGTAGCTTTGAACTCATATGTACTCTCATTGTAACAATTTAACATTTTTTATAACTTATTCACAAATAATAAGGAGGTTTAGAAAAAATTCAAAAAACTAAATAAAGTACATTAGAGTGCTAGTTGTTACTTATACATTAAATTTATAAAAACATAAAAGCAGAATACTTAAACTTTAAACATCTAAAAGGAGCTCAAAACTTGAAAATATTACAAAACAACGGGTAAGCTTGAAGCCTAGTGAACACAAAATCTACACATACAATCATATGAAACGTAGCACATAACATGTAACGTCACTCACGAAGAGGTTGGGTGTGACATCCCGGAAATTTATACCTAGAACTATAAACAATTAATTCACCGCAAACCTCTTTATAACCAAACCTTTTGAGCTTCAATGCATACTTTGAAAAATATAGTGTCATTACGATTAAAATAAGATACGAGATAAAATCTTACTTCCTATAATGGAATATCTCAAGCACAAACTGAAACCCTAGTTAATACGTCTGAAAAAATGAAAATAAGTATTAACCATTTGTGAAACAAAACAAGCAATCTAACCTCAGAGTACATGTTTCCCTGATTCCGGAAATATAAATAACATTCAAAACGGAGCTCATATGCAAAAGTTACGACTGTTATAAGAAAACAAGCCAAAACAAACCAGTGTAACACTGATTTTCTTTAACTACATAAATTGTTTCGATCCGTTGAGGCACTTGCGCACCTTATATGGAAATTCCGAGAACATTATTGGACTCAGACTATGGTCTATTATTGGATTCCATACTCGAAATATTTTTAGTAAAAAATATTTATAAAAGTCAACTAATCGGATACTGCGGATAAATGAACGCAATATTTAAACGCGATTTCCCGATGTTCTGCAACTCGAAAAAATTATCTGTTTAGGTTTCTAGAATCAGTGCACTCGGCTCGACAATTCTCCGGTCTCGAAAAAAATTATTAGACATCGGGATCTTGCGCACGAATTATGTCATCCATGGCATCACATTCACCAACCATTCACCAACCATTCACCAACCCCAACTACTCCATGAGACTATAAATAAGAGACTTTGCATCTTATTTTTCTTCACCAATTCACCAAAGCTTCTAGCTTTTTCTTTCTTTCTCCAATTGCTCTCCTTTTGGCCAAGAACACCACCACCATTGGCCATCGCTCCACTACCGTCGCACCATCACTTCGCCGCACAAAACCTTGTTGTTTTGTGGTGTTATTTCGCGGTGCTTCTCAAACACGATCGTTCTTATATCTAAACTGAATTCACGCTTCAAATGTGAGTGTTACGGCCCCTTTGTCTATGTTTTTATATATTATGGGGGAGAATACATGTGCAATATAAACATTTACCAATTTCATATCAAGTTTTATAAATGTTATTATAGCTTTATAAAATGTTTTCAATAAGCGAGTATTGTACTCTTTTACGTATATACTTATCAACATACTCGATTAGACTTGTCTATCCTACATTTATCAATGGCTTAGATAGTGAGACACTATTCATAACTAAGTAGAAATACTTAGACCCCACACTACTATAACCGTTAATCAAGCAGAGCGAGATACATATGTATAGATCTATACGGGTTGACACCCCCACCTATGGTTGTTAGCTACAACTTCGACTTGCAAATCGATGTAGGTGATACTTATCTTTTTCATTACTACGACGTCCATGAAGCGTTGTAGGGGGGTACATTTCAGTCGAATAGCTCGGTTATAGGACTCAACTATAAGCATTGATGGTTTTCTCATAAACGTACATATCATTTATAAGTATGGTATTACTTATGGTTTTCAAAAACTCTATACAATTCATTTATAAGTATGGTATTACTTACGATTTTCAGCAACTCTTTACAAACTCATTTACAAGTATGATTATACTTACAAAAGGAATACTTTTAGTTATTTTAAAAGTATCAGTGCTGTGTTCAGCATAAAACCTGTAACTCTCACCAACCTTGTGTTGACCCTCAAAACTACATGTATTCTCAGGAAATCAATGAGACTTTCAGAAGATGGAAATCTTCACGGATTTCAGGCAACCTAGTTTTGTTATATCTGTTAAGGCATTTCATGTACTCTACTATTATTATTTGTAAGAACCATGTATTCAAACTTCAAGATGAAATACAACTATCCTTTGGTTTATTGTTGTACTTGTACTGTATATTCAATTGCCTGTGATCCAAGAACTTAGTCGCACAGCCCGGCATGTTCCGCCGCCTCGGTCGGGGGTGTGACAGAATGGTATCAGAGCTAAATTGGCTATAGAGAACTCGTATCCTCGAAAGAGGAATACAACTATAGCAACATGATTCTAATAAAAGTATTATTATTACTTACACTACTTCTCGACTACTTACGGGTGAGGTGTCTAGTTTGAACTATCGCTTGGGTTTTGGATTCAGAACAGCTTTAATGCCAAAATGATCCTGCCCACCGGTACTTCTCATCTGGCCGATCCTTATTTGATAGTCTTGAGGTACAAAACAAAAACTAATAATACTGCAAACCCCACCAACAATATATATAGGAGTTATATATATACTCTGACCCGCGATGAGAACACTGTATACAACTATAAGTACAACGAGACTAAAACTCTCTAAAACATTTCGTACAAAGTAAACTTTTAACATACAATGATATTTTTATAAAGTATAAAGTATAAGTACATACATACTAGAATAGTGTCATAACCAGAACAATGCAAAAGTAATAAGATGAGTTGAACACTACGACTAGGCCTAGGTAATTATGTAATCATACCTAGGATAGATAGAGCCTGATCAACTATATTGGTCCAATGTGTGACTAACATGTACTTAGGAATAATCGTAGTGAACAACAAGTATAACAACTTACCAAGAATCATATACAAAGAAACTCTAAAACAGAATATAAAGCTAAAATACTATAGGAATATTTTATAATACTATAGAACCATACATTTAGACACTTTATCTACCCCTATCCTTGCACAGTCAACATGATATTTTGATAATACCTAACCATTAACTATTATCGAAAACCTACCATCATTCCTACCAACAGTTCCATTAAACTAATATTGGTAGAAATTCAATCTGAAAGCCGAAGGCGGGCTATGTCACCTGCCAAGTCTTCTGGGTTCTCTTCACTTATGGTCTTGAGAAAATCATGGTTAAAACCACTCATAGCAGAAACAGAAGGCAGAGATTGCCGCTGTGTATGGGTCCCTGATGAAACTTCTTCTCTCTTCTGAACCTTTCTTTTCTTGTAAACAGCCTTAAAGGCAGCTTGCCTCAATCTCTTTGTGGTATCAGTTATCTTCGAACTGGAACCCTCTACCATTGCTCTTTTCTCGTTCTCCAGACCAAGAATTACGTCTACTCTACTAGGATTATTATCCGATTCCTGTTGCATAAATACTTTCAGTCATTACAATCTTATGGTATTAAAATTGTGGAGAAAGAAATACAATTCTTAACCTGAGTATGGTTAATAAGAGTTTGTAGACTCTTAATCTGTCGTCAAGGCCAACTTTTGATGCCTAACTTCCTACAGCGTTGCTTCAACTGTGTTGATCCAACGTTGAGTTCCCTTGCAGCTTGCATAAGTGGCTTGTTAAAGTGCTGAGCTATTTCTTCCTTACTTAATGGCTGTCTAGAACCACTTTCACTGCCAATTACTGTGGCTCTTGGATTCAAAGAATCAAATCCGGTTGTACTATTGTCATTCTGGATCATTTGAGCATGATCCTGATTTGTTAAACCAAAGATAAAATTTGGTGCAATAACATTAGAATCTGCCGTCGGCAGTGACTGCTGATTTTTAGCTATGAACCCAGGGTTTTGAAATCCTTCCAGATTCCTTTGAAACATCTGAAAGTGATTCTGGTATTGAAAACCTCCCTCAAACTCGGGATTCATTCCAACATTGTCGTTATGAATCACCTGTAGCTGATCATCATTCTGCATGCCAGCCATGAATCCTTGATTCATGGGGATAATCCCACTGTTCGTTATGTACTCGTCTATAAATGGATCTTTAAAAAAAATGTT
This sequence comes from Cichorium intybus, assembly GCA_023525715.1. NCBI lineage: Eukaryota > Viridiplantae > Streptophyta > Magnoliopsida > Asterales > Asteraceae > Cichorium > Cichorium intybus. Next base: position 63,645,513 of record CM042012.1, read on the forward strand.
AGAAGATAAAAACCAAACTGACATAAAAGTACTAAAATTCGACCTAGAAGTAAGTTTTGAGATTGCTCATAAGCAAAGCCCAAAGATGAAGGTCCTGGATCTTCTGAGATAATATTCATCGGAGGAAGAACTTCAGGATCATTTTGAAGCTGATCTAGCGGTAATATATCTGGAAAATCTATACCTCACATAGTTTAAAACAAAATCAAAACGCTAGAGAAATGAATAAGAAATAAAAGGAGTTAAGGATATTATAATTACCAGACTCCAGTAGAGGTATCTGATTAAACGATAAGGAGGTACCCTCTTCCCTTGGGAAATTCCGCTCAGCGTCTGACAAGTTTTCCATATGAGATCTGTTTTCCATGCCTCGATTGGAAATCTGAGATTATATAAGAATAAACTAGTAGTAAGAAAGAATGAGACTGAAAATATGTAGATATGGATGATACTACATACCCGTTTATATAGTATCTTATAGCAGGAACTGAAAGGACCACTCACGTTCTTAATACCGAAATTCAAAATATCTACAGTAGATGCAATCTTTTCACCACCCTAAGTGATATCTTTTCCAAATTCGCGGCTTGACTCCGATGAGGACGGGATATCGAAAATACATTATATATATATATATATATATATATATATATATATATATATATATATATATATATATCTTCTGATAACGGAAATAGTTCAATGAACAGTTGATTCAATAATAGTTTATTCATAAATAATGAACTAGAACCTACTCATCTGACATCGGTACAGCTCATGGTTCACCTGTATCTTACGTACTTCCTTCCATCCTACGAGTATCAACTGTAAAATGAAATCACATATCATATCTTAAACATCCCCAGGCATTTCCATAATACTTAACTCAAATGATTAAGAAATAAATAGCTAATACAAATCACAATTAGTGAATATCATATGCTATCAAACTGAAACCCCCAATTTCACGGTTTTACCAAATCAATCGTTAAAACATCACAATATTCACAACGAGGACTCAATAAAACATATATTAGCAATCCACTAACAACACATGAGATGAATTGAAGCATACTTTCAGATTTGGACATCTAGAGTTTGAAACCCTAAAACTCAAAATAACTAACCTTGTGAATTAAGAATTAGAGAACGCATTTCGGGTGTTAAATCCAACCTCTACAAACTTTTACTACACAAAATCCTTGATCAAAATGACCAAATTTTGCACCTTTTGCTATGAAAATAACCTAGGAGGATTTTGGTTCGTAAATGGGGTAAATAAGGAAAGCTGTCCAAATAACCCCACTGAAGCAGGTTAGCGACACTAATCTTTAAAGTTAGCATCGTTAACTTTTAAAAATCCGCCTCGTGCTCCGAAACCCGACCCGTGTAAGTCTACTTGATGCTACTGGATGCTACAGTAACTAGAACATGACCCGTGTGACTTCTACATGATCGAGCAGAAGTGTTATGTTACGAAATAATTTCGGGACGAAATTCCTTTAACGGGGAGGTAATGTGACATCCCGGAAATTTATACCTAGAATTATAAACAATTAATTCACCGCAAACCTCTTTATAACCAAACCTTTTGAGCTTCAATGCATACTTTGAAAAATATAGTGTCATTACGATTAAAATAAGATACGAGATAAAATCTTACTTCCTATAATGGAATATCTCAAGCACAAACTGAAACCCTAGTTAATACGTCTGAAAAACTGAAAATAAGTATTAACCATTTGTGAAACAAAACAAGCAATCTAACCTCAGAGTACATGTTTCCCTGATTCCGGAAATATAAATAACATTCAAAACGGAGCTCATATGCAAAAGTTACGACTGTTATAAGAAAACAAGCCAAAACAAACCAGTGTAACACTGATTTTCTTTAACTACATAAATCGTTTCGATCCGTTGAGGCACTTGCGCACCTTATATGGAAATTCCGAGAACATTATTGGACTCAGACTATGGTCTATTATTGGATTCCATACTCGAAATATTTTTAGTAAAACATATTTATAAAAGTCAACTAATCGGATACTGCGGATAAATGAACGCAATATTTAAACGCGATTTCCCGATGTTCTGCAACTCGAAAAAATTATCTGTTTAGGTTTCTAGAATCAGTGCACTCGGCTCGACAATTCTCCGGTCTCGAAAAAAATTATTAGACATCGGGATCTTGCGCACGAATTATGTCATCCATGGCATCACATTCACCAACCATTCACCAACCATTCACCAACCATTCACCAACCCCAACTACTCCATGAGACTATAAATAAGAGGCTTTGCATCTCATTTTTCTTCACCAATTCACCAAAGCTTCTAGCTTTTTCTTTCTTTCTCCAATTGCTCTCCTTTTGGCCAAGAACACCACCACCATTGGCCATCGCTCCACTACCGTCGCACCATCACTTCGCCGCACAAAACCTTGTTGTTTTGTGGTGTTATTTCGCGGTGCTTCTCAAACACGATCGTTCTTATATCTAAACTGAATTCACACTTCAAATGTGAGTGTTACGGCCCCTTTGTCTATGTTTTTATATATTATGGGGGAGAATACATGTGCAATATAAACATTTACCAATTTCATATCAAGTTTTATAAATGTTATTATAGCTTTATAAAATGTTTTCAATAAGCGAGTATTGTACTCTTTTACGTATATACTTATCAACATACTCGATTAGACTTGTCTATCCTACATTTATCAATGGCTTAGATAGTGAGACACTATTCATAACTAAGTAGAAATACTTAGACCCCACACTACTATAACCGTTAATCAAGCAGAGCGAGATACATATGTATAGATCTATACGGGTTGACACCCCCACCTATGGTTGTTAGCTACAACTTCGACTTGCAAATCGATGTAGGTGATACTTATCTTTTTCATTACTACGACGTCCATGAAGCGTTGTAGGGGGGTACATTTCAGTCGAATAGCTCGGTTATAGGACTCAACTATAAGCATTGATGGTTTTCTCATAAACGTACATATCATTTATAAGTATGGTATTACTTATGGTTTTCAAAAACTCTATACAATTCATTTATAAGTATGGTATTACTTACGATTTTCAGCAACTCTTTACAAACTCATTTACAAGTATGATTATACTTACAAAAGGAATACTTTTAGTTATTTTAAAAGTATCAGTGCTGTGTTCAGCATAAAACCTGTAACTCTCACCAACCTTGTGTTGACCCTCAAAACTACATGTATTCTCAGGAAATCAATGAGACTTTCAGAAGATGGAAATCTTCACGGATTTCAGGCAACCTAGTTTTGTTATATCTGTTAAGGCATTTCATGTACTCTACTATTATTATTTGTAAGAACCATGTATTCAAACTTCAAGATGAAATACAACTATCCTTTGGTTTATTGTTGTACTTGTACTGTATATTCAATTGCCTGTGATCCAAGAACTTAGTCGCACAGCCCGGCATGTTCCGCCGCCTCGGTCGGGGGTGTGACATTGGGTAACATTTATAATCACACAGAGAAGTTTAAACTTGACACATCATAAAGAGGAATTCTAATTGCCCTGCCTCAGAAAGAGGTATCATACGACCTTACCCCATAAAGAGGTATACTAAAATTTTCCCCTGCCTCACAAAGGGGTATCGTACGACCTTACCCCACAAAGGGGTATACTGAACATACCCCATAAAGGGTTAGGTCACACAACATACATACTGACACATACACATGTAGGCACATAATGACACGCATAGATAGTGAAACTCACCTGATGTTAAGTTGTCAGTAGACTACTACGAGCAAATAGCAAGCTAGGTAGGAACCTTCTCTAGGAAACCTACAAACTGTGTAATTGTCACTCCTTGGACCGTGATCCACATTTCTACTTTAAACATACTCATAAAGCGTTTTATTTTTGTTATATGATAACGTGCTTGATATTGCATATTTTACTTATTATTGGACTGGGTTTTAGTTGTTTTATTGTTATAAAAGGACTAATATTACTCACCTTTAGTGCAAAGTGTATTGTGTGGACTTTTACGTAAAATGCAGCGCTTTAAGTGTAAAATTGGTGAAGTTGGAGATAAAAGAACGAGGATGAGGATCAAGAGAAGTTTGCGACGCATGACAATGCTCGTTGCGGTGCCAGAATCGGGATAAAAACGTGATCTGACTTTGACTTGAAATTCAAAACGCGAAGAATCGGGATAAGGCACTCGATGGATCAGTTTTCTCAACTGATCGGCGGTGCGGGCTGTCAGATTTCTCAACTTTAAATAGAGGCTTCCAGGTCGAGTTTCGGGAGCGAAGATTGAGCCATCGAGTGAATCTCTGAGTTTAAAGAGAAGTAAAACTCATAGCTTTTCTAGAATAACTATGTAGAAACCTGAAAATATCATTTTTTTGGTCAAAATAAGAAAAAATGGTAAAATGTCCAAATGGTATTATGCATTAAGAATCACACTTAGCTATGGGAATGGAATCGGAGAATGACTAGAAGTAGTGCAAGAATGATTAGAAAAATGTTTTATGCTTGGTTATCTAATAATTTCTAATATTCTATTAGATTAATAGAGATTGAAGAACGTTGGAAGCAACGAATGACTAGAGTTATGTGGATTAGTGTAGCTAGACGTACCTAGCTACTAAGGTGAGTACATGTGACTTTTTCCCACCATGGGGTACATAGCTAAGTGTTGTAAAGTTTTATGTAACGTCCCAAATTTCGTAATAAAATTTTCATTTCAAAAACGATTCAAATATATAAAAAGGGTTACCAAATAATTCCATTCCAATTAAAACTTTATATTTAAAACATATAAAAATTGTATTTACAAAAAAAACATTATTCAGCGGAAGACTTAGATACCAAAATCCAAATGTCGTACAGTCGCGCCGTGCTCCAAGCTCAAGCTAGCAGATACCTGAAAAACAGTTAAGGTGAAAGAGTAATCACAAAGCTTAGTGAGTTCCCCAAAATACCACACGATCCATGACATTCAAAACGCGTAGCACTGTCAGGCATCGCGGCACGGGCCCTCCCGGCTCTGACCAAACACTGGCCCTCGACTCTAGTCTGGCACTGGCCCCCAGCTCTGGTTGCATTTTTGGGACTATCGACACGTGCCCTTTGGGCTCTGATCTGACACTGGCCCATTTGGCTCTCGTCAACACTGGCCCCTCCCCGGCTCTGACCTCACCCATCACTGGGACTGTTGGTACTGGCCCTTCCAGCACTGAACCGACACTGGCTCGTCTGCCTTTAGTTAGGTACTCGCCCCTCCCCGACTCTGGTCTCAACCGAACGGTAAAAGTCGTACGAACATATCATACAACTGTACATAAACACATACAATCCTAACCTCAAGTAGTCATCAGTTTGCTTACAACACCATACTACCTACGCATGTAATATCACCCATAGTATAGTGAGAAAACTCACGTGATCCGCAACTACACGCCAGACAGGACTCCGAGCACGAAATCCTCAGATCCGACAACACGAACTTCCTAATCCGGATAACCTTTACTTAATAAGTCTCAAACCCCAAACAGGATAAATCTCAAGGATCGATACCCCGAATCCTCAAGTTTGACCAAAAGTCAAACTAGTCAAAAAGTAAACGGTTAAAGGTCAAAGTCAACAAAAGTCAACAGGCACAGTTAGCGCCGCTAACTCCCCAAGTTAGCGTTGCTAACTAGGAACAATCTCAAAAGTCCGTTAAGCTCTTAATCCATTCAGCCAAGGTCTTAATCCTTCCAGGGACTTTCCAAACAGTCCCTAAGTCCATAAAAATCCTAACTTTAACATCCAAACATAACCTTGCAAGCTCAAGAACAAGATCCAAGTCCAAAATGGTTCAAAACTAACCAAAATCATCACAGAGAGTTTGGCTTACTCTCTAAACCATCCCAAAGATTTTAAATCAGGGATTTAAGGCATAAAGTTCCAACCTTTATCCTTCTCAATCATGGACAACACTAAAAAGGAACCATTACTCTATTTCAATACATCAAATCACACACAAAACACTAGAATAACTTCAAAATCATGAAAAGGTGGTAACTTTACTCACAATGGTCCAGAAACAAGAACTTTAGCTGATCTCCCACTTGAAAAATGTCTTCTAGCAATCCCATGCATCTTCAAGCTTCACCATTTCTTCACGAACACCTTCTAAAATGACCAAATGAACCAAAACCATCCAAGAGAGCTAGAGAAAGGAGAAAACTGATATTAGGGGCTGGAAAGACTCAAATGGCGGCTGCCTTAGGGTTCCCCACTCTTATATGTGGCCTAAACAGGACAGTTAGCGTCGCTAACCATGAGGTTAACGCCGCTGACTGGAGATCGTGCAAAACCACGACCACTTCCAGACATTAGCGCCGCTAATGAGAGGATTAGCACCGCTAATCCTCAGCTCCACAAATTCCTAAATTTCTTGCTTCTTTTAAACCGCGAACTTGACTCTTATAAAACCAGAAACTTGGATTTCTCGGGATTAAGGTCTTACATTTTATGTGATTTTCAAATGTGAACCAATATGCAAGTTTCACTACGTATGACAAGTTGTGAATGTATACTACTATGTTATGAAAATGCGTTTCGGCATCAAGCCTGGAATGCTTATGAAAGAATGATTATAAAAAATGCTTTATAAATATTGCTTGAAAGTTTATAAAAGTTATGACATAATTCTTATGCAATTTTATGAAAAATTAAATTGTTAATGTCTATGTTATTGTACGTGCATCTCACGGCATTGCGTGCTTGACTTGCATAAAAGAAAAGTGGTGATTGCATGCATGCATAGAATGCGATTGCATATGATTTAAGTGAGATCCTGACACGTCTCCGTAACGGGACAACAAGACTCTTATGGGATGCTACCTCCCGTCGTGAAGTAGAAGTCTCCTACGATGCCATTATAGGATGATTTGTTCTCATATTTTGGTAAGCTTTCGGTCTTTATAGACCTTATGATGCGGTATATAAACGTAAGCGACTGTCACGAAAGTGACGTGGTCTTTTAGACCTTATGATGCGGGCACGCGAACCCGTAAGCTGCATTTGTGTGCGAATTATGCATTGTATACTTGCATTTTGCATGAAATATGTTTACTTGAAAAAGAGAAAGAAATTATTTCTACTCAAAAGTGTATTTGTATGAATCAAGTTTTAAAGATGCTTTGGAAAGAAAGAATCACTTATATGAGTTGATTTTGCAAAGAATTTTGAAAGTAAATGCTATTTATATAACTTGGTTCCAAAAAAGCTTTTGGAAAGTAAGGGTCATGTATATGACTTAATTGCAAAAGATACCGATTGTAAAATCTTTTCAATGATATTTTGAGTCTAAAACCCATGTAGCTCACAAAACAAGTTTGTATTACGTTTGTTGAATAATGTTTTTATGTTTTTTATGTGACCATCACTGAAATAAGTCGAAATGTTTTTTTAAACAAATATTATCAGTTTATTTCAGGTTGCGTAAATTCAAGATCAACCAAACCGAGATCAACCAAACTTGAGAAAAAGACGCTATGTACCAAAGAGCAAAAATGTCACCCAGCTACAGCAATCGCGACCCGACAGCACATGTGTCGCAACGTGAAGAAAAACAAAACAAAAGAAGAAAAAGGCAGAAACAGCTCAGATCGCGACCCGATCTCAACCCGGATCGCGACCCGATCTGATGACAAACGCGTGACATAGTGCTGACCAAAAGATCGCGAGCCGATGGCAACCCGACGAGATCGCGACCCGATCTCTTTACCAATCGCGACCCGACGGATCGCGACCCGATCACCTTCCTCATCGCGACCCGACCCACCTACCACACTCCACCAAGTCGGGTAGTGGCCAGCACAAAAGCGAGCACCACTCAAGATTGCGACCCGATCGTATAGAGGATCGCGACCCGATCTCGTCTGGAACAGACTATAAATTCAAGCTTCCTCTTGCTGATTTTCAACACACTACACAACATATACTCATAAACCTCAAGCATACCCACAACCAAACAGCTCAAAACTCTGAAATTTCTGCATTTGGCAACGAGGATCAAACCGCAAAACCGCAAGAAACAAAACTTCCACCCGACACCAAACATCAAACCGCAAAACCGCAAGAAAGAAAACCTCCACCCGACACCAAACTTCAAACCGCTAAACAACCTCTACCCGACACCAAACTTCAAACCTCTAAACAACCTCTACCCAACACCAAAAATCACCAAAACCTCATCCTACCGCGAAGAACAAGAAATCGACACATCAAGAAAAACGCTATCTTCCGCAGCTATCGATAAGTTCTTTTAAAATTATCTGTGTCGTTATTGATTTATTTAAACTTTTATAAATCAATTGTACCAAATATCCAATACATCCGAATTGAACCTCGACAACGAAAACACATGTGGACTGTATTTAACCGAGACATCTAACTTCTAACTTCTAACCTTTTTATTTATTGTAAAAACACGTTATCGTTGATAATGGCGTTTATTACATCTAACATCTAATTTCTAACTTCTAACTTCTAACTTCTAACCTTTTTATTTATTGTAAAAACACGTTATCGTTGATAATGACGTTTATTACATCTAACCTTTAACTTCTAACCTTTACTTTATTTACCGCTTTCTGTCTATTTATTTATAGCTTTCAGCAACTTAACTTTATTCCGCAACTCTTATTTATTCCGCATATTATAGATAAAATACATTTCTGTCACACAGTAATCGGCTTAAAAACCTTATTCGTGGAGATAAGTTATCGTATTTTCAACAATTGGTATCAGAGCTTGTGTGATTTAATCTGAAATTTTTGTCGAGAACTTTTGTGTAGCATTTTTATAAACCACCAATAAGTTTCCTTTAAAAATTTCATCTTAATATCACTTGTTCAAAAAAAAAAAAATAAAAAAAAAACATTTAAAAAATTACTTGTGTGATTTATTTTGAAAATTTTTGTCGAAAACTTTTGTGTAGCGTTTTTATAAACCACCAATAAGTTTTCTTTAGAAATTTCATTTTAACATCACATTTTCGTTAACAAAAAAAAAAAAAAAACAAAAATGTCTTCCGCAAACTACTCAAACATAAATTCTGTATCTATTGCTAACAGTATAGGTTCAGGTACTCGAGCACCCATTCTTATTCCCGAAGAATATAAATCATGGGTAGGTCGTATGAATCTTCATCTCAACTCTATAAGTGAAGAAGTGTGGAAATGTGTAGACGGATCTCTACCAGATAACATGGCCTCTCTTACGAGTAACTTGGATATACTGAATGAAAGGAAGAAACTTGAACTTCAAGCCAAAAAGGAGCTTGTGTCTGGAATACCCCACAATATTCTAAGCCAAATGAATGATATAATCCTTTTAACTGCAAACCAAATTTGGCAAACTTTGAAAAATCGTTTTGAAGGAAATGAGAGAATTATTGGAAACAAGAAAACATCTGTTTTAAACGAATTTGACAACTTCAAAATGTTTTCACATGAGACCATCCATGATGCTCATGACAGGTTCAATCTCATTACCATCAAAATGAATAATTTGGGCATCAAAAAGTCACAGCATGAGATAAACCTCAAATTTTTAAACAACCTTTATGAAAGCTGGAAAATGGTCAAATTCATCATCCAGGGAAATCCGACAATTCATACTGAATCTTTGTACAATCTGTACGGAGAATTACAATCGTATGAATCCTCGATTGACCCACCAACGTCTACTTCCTTTGGAGGACCACTTGCTTTGTTGTCAACATCCTCTCAAAACCAAACACATTTTCATGATCAAAGTCAAATTGATTTAAATCAAAACCAAGCTTTTTCAAGTAATTCTTGTGACTTGTCTGATCCAAATAATGAAGCTGATTACTAACAATTGTGTGCTTTGGTAGCAAACACTAATCTCGAGAGATTTTTGCCACATCATAATCAATCAAACTTCAGACCAAATTTTCAACAAAGATCCACTTTTGGACAAAACTTTCAGAATCGCGGTTTTCAAAATAATCAAAACTCTTATAATAACCAAAGTTCTGGATTTCAGCAAAATCATTCGAAACCATCTCAACAGAAACAAACTCAAACATCTGAAAGATCACCCGTTAAGAGCCAAAAGGCTGACAATAACGATGATGATGATGATGTAATCATTTCTCACAAATGCAAAGGACTAAATCATTATGCCCGAGATTGTCGAGCCAAAGTTAAAGTCAAAGACTCAGCCTATTATGCTCAAAAAGCCGAAGAGCTGAAGAAACAAGAACAGAAAGCAAAGAAAAAAGCTTTGATGGCATTCCACGAACCTAGCGTGGAATACTGGCCAACTTCTGATGATGAAACAGATACTGAACCAGCTCAGTCAAACTTCTGCTTCATGGCTGACAATGAACCAACCACAAGAGCTCCATATGTCATCGATCAGGTATGGTCTATGATCTCAGATCTCGGTCTTTCAAGAACACCATTTGAGTCCCACATGACTAAGATTGAGAACAGTCTAAAAGCTGATCTCAGACTGTATCATGACACAATAGTCAAATCAGATATCTACAAATCTGAATTACAAACCTTGCAACTCAGATTTGGAGAATCTACAAGGACTAGAGACAAACTTGAAAGAGACATTGAACGAAAATCTGAAGAAAATAATCACATCCTAGAACAATTAAATGAAGCTCTAAAACAAAAAAGGGACTTAGAAATAAAAAATCAATCTGTTATTCCATCTGAAATAAAAGATACCATAGAAAAGAAAGTCCTTCAGTTAAAACAAAAAGTTCAAGATTTAACTGACAACAACACTAGTTTAATTCTAAAACTAGATGATTCTTCAAAGCAAATCAAATTTCTTGAATCCGAAAATCAAAGATTTCAAGGAAAACTGGATTCTATCAATATTGCCAGAAAATTGAGTGATGATGTTTTCACTAAAGCAAACAACTTAGGAACTGGCAAAATTGATACGAATTATAAACCGGGAATTGGAAGAGAATCCTTTGAAAATGAAGAGACTGAAAAGAAAAATGGAAAAATTTGTGAAAACTCTAAATCGCCTCTACCAGATTTCTTCTTATCTGCTAATGAGGACGATTCAGATGATGAAACAATTATCAACTGCAGTCCAGATGATACTTTTTTCAACAAGTCATTCAAAAGAGTTGTAAAATCTGAATCAGACTCTGCTAGTTCAGTAACTCATCAATTGAGATCTACTAAACTAACAAGGAATGATGGCACAATCAAACTTGAAAATTTCTTAAATGGAGAAAATTCTGATCATCAAAATGGTAGTACTTCTGTTCCAACTGTCTTTCCCTCTTTAAACTCAACCTTTATTGGAAAGAACAGTCTTGGACAAAAGTATTCAAAGAAACAACAGACAAATAAACAACCCATTCAAGCTGTCTTTAAACCAAAAGAACAAAGCAAGCCCATTGTTTTCAAAGAAAAACCTTTGAAACCAGTCGCTGTGCCACAAAAACAAACCTTTAATCCAAAACAAAAACCTTTTCAAAAACCGATTCAAAGTCACTTTCAAAAGATAAACTTCAATCTCTCAAGGAACTTTCATAAACCATCATTTCACCAAATTCCATTCCATCATCAAAGTGTTTTCCAAAACCATTCAGATCCCAGATACAAAGAAATGTTATCAAACAGATCTTCACATATAGGATACTTTTCACAAAACCAGAAATCATTTCAAATGACAGGTTTTCAAAAACAAATCTCACTTTGGGAAAATCTAATAAATCAACTCAAACCTCAACCATTCCGTCTAATCAACAAATATTACAATGATTCCAAATTATCAAAAACCATTAACAAATGAGGACCCACCATGGTTTGGGTACCTAAAATTTCTGTCTAATTGCAGGCACTTTGTGCTGGAGAGCCCAAGGATAGCACATGGTATATCGATAGTGGCTGCTCCAAGCATATGACAGGAAACCAGAGCTTTCTACGAGACTTCAAACCCACAGAATCCAAACAAGATGTGACTTTTGGAAATAACATGACTGCAAGAATCAAAGGTTATGGAAACATAACAAATGGTCACTTCACCATCAAGAAAGTAGCCTACGTTGACGGCCTGAAACACAACCTAATCAGCGTATCACAACTCTGTGACAACAATCATGAAGTTCTTTTCACCAAACAACGAAGCATAATCACAGATGCCAAGACCAAAGCCATTCTAGTTAATTCTGATCGTCTAGGCAACATGTATCCACTAGATATGGACCTTATCTATGGAAAACCAGACATCTGTCTCTTATCCAAAGCTTCAGCTGATATTAGCTGGTTGTGGCATCGTCGTCTTTCCCATCTCAACTTCGGCTACATCAACAAGTTGATTGCAAATGATCTTGTTTGCGGATTGCCACTTCTGAAACTTGATAATGAAACTCTTTGTGCAGCTTGTGAAGGAGGAAAACTGTCCAAATCCTCTCATAAAAGCATTCCTGAATCTAGTGTATCCGAACCACTAGAATTACTGCACATTGATCTTTGCGGCCCTGCAAAAACCCAAAGCATAAAAGGGAAGAAATACATCCTTGTTATTATTGATGATTACTCACGCTTTACTTGGGTTTTCTTTTTAAGGCTAAAGTCAGAAGCACCTGAAGAAATAATCAACTTCATCAAACAAATTGAATTAAAGCTCAAACGACCAGTTCGAAGAATCCGAAGTGATAATGGTTTAGAGTTCAAAAACATAACTCTAGACTCATTTCTCAAAAACAAAGGCATCGAACACAACTTCTCAGCCCCTTACACTCCTCAACAAAATGGCGTTGTTGAAAGAAAGAACCGAACTCTGTGCGAAGCTGCAAGATCAATGCTCATCTTTGCTGATCTGCCACAATACTTCTGGGCAGAAGCAATAGCCAAAACTTGCTACACTTAAAATCGTTCTTTAATCCATAAACAACTTCATAAAACACCATATGAAGTCATTAACAACTGAAAACCAAACATCAAATTCTTTCATATTTTTGGTTGTCGATGCTTCATAAAGAATAACAAAGATCACCTTTCAAAATTTGAATCAAGATCAGACGAAGGAATTTTCCTTGGTTACTCCTTTACCTCAGCTGCTTATCGAGTACTGAATAAACGTACTAGAGTAATTGAAGAAAGTACCGATATTCATTTCGATGAATTTTATGTCAGGAAATTGGATCGTAAACATTTTGGTTCTAAAATGATCGATAATATTTTTCAAAATCCAATTCAACAAATGCCTTCTACGGACATAGAAATTGATCTTGATTTACTTTTTGAACAACCCAAAACCGCTTATAGTTCTGAATTTCTAACATCTACTACTATTCCTACAGGAAACTCCGATGCAGAAACTTCACAATCAAACCAAGAAAATGCAGATCAAGTTGAGGGGGAATTACCAACACTAAATCCCTCTTTGAACACTCCCAATCCACCTGTTCAAAATGATCCCAGTGCATCATCTATGGGGGAACCTTCATTACCCCATTCTCACCCTATAATCCAAAAAGACATATCTGACAACAACCAAAATCTATTCCCAACAGAATCACCTGACCAAGAAGAACAATGGGACATAGAAACACCAATCGAAATACCTGAAAAAACGCGCCTAAACAAATGGACCAGAAATCATCTTGCAGAACAAATTATAGGAGATCCCAATTCTGGTATTCAAACAAGAGCCGCTACCTCAAAGGAATGTTTATACGGAGCATTCTTATCCATGACTGAACCCAAAACCATCCATTCAGCTCTCAAAGATCCAGACTGGGTCAAAGCCATGCAAGAAGAACTAGCTAAATTTGAAAGAAACCAAGTATGGGATCTTGTTCCTACTCCTCCCGATGTTACTGTAGTAGGTTCAAGATGGGTTTTCAGAAACAAAACTGATGATCAAGGCATAGTTTGTCGAAACAAAGCAAGACTTGTCGTCAAGGGCTATTCTCAACAAGAAGGAATCGATTACGATGAAACTTATGCTCCAGTTGCAAGACTCGAAGCCATTCGTATCTTTCTAGCATATGCAGCACACAAGAACTTCAAAGTTTACCAAATGGATGTAAAATGTGCATTTTTACATGGAGAGATTGATCGTGATGTGTATATTCAACAACCTCCAGGTTTTGAAGATCCACAGTTCCCAAATCACAGTTTTAAGTTACAAAAAGCAGTTTATGGCTTAAAACAAGCACCTCGTGCCTAATATTCAACATTGTCAACATTTTTAGAAGAATCAGGATTCAAAAGAGGTTCAATTGATCAAACTCTCTTTCGTAAAATTTTTAATAAACATCTGTTAATCGTTCAAATATATGTCGATGACATTATTTTCGGTTCTACTGATGAATCCTTGAGTATCAAGTTTGCAGATTTGATGAAGAGCAAATTTGAGATGAGCATGATAGGAGAAATGACTACTTTTCTTGGACTACAAGTCAAACAATCTTCAAATGGAATTTTCATCAATCAAGAAAATTATGTCAAAAATCTTCTAACTCGTTTTTCTCTTGACAAATCAAATACAGCAAAAACCCCAATGGCCCTTGGTTACAAATTAGATGCAGACTTAAATGGCAAGCCTGTTGATCAAAAGAAATATCGAGGAATGATAGGATCACTCCTATACCTCACAGCCAGCAGACCCGACATCATGTTTTCTACATGTGTCTGTGCCAGATACCAAGCCAATCCTATGGAATCTCATGCTATAGTTGTGAAAAGAATTTTCAAATATCTTAAAGGAACTCCATCTCTTGGCCTTTGGTATCCAGCTAACTCTGATTTTCAGCTTAATGCCTTCACCGACTCCGACTATGGAGGATGCAGACTAGATAGAAAAAGCACATCTGGTTCTTGCCAATTTCTAGGAGGCAGACTGGTAAGTTGGACTTCAAAGAAACAATCATGTGTGTCCACTTCAACCGCAGAAGCTGAATATGTAGCCGCCGCAAGCTGCTGTTCACAAGTCATGTGGATGCAAACTCAATTACGTGACTATGGCTACAAAGTATCACAAATTCCCATATTTTGTGACTCAACCAGCGCAATTGCCATTTCTCACAATCCCGTGCACCATTCCATGACAAAGCACATCGACATTCGATATCATTTCCTCAAAGACAACATACAAAAAGGTCATATCGAATTGCACTTCATAAACACCGAAGATCAAATTGCCGATGTCTTTACTAAGGCTCTAGACGAAACCAAGTTTCAATACTTCCTAGGCCGTCTAGGAATGTTGAATCCAGATAACATCCATCCCTAATCTCTTACTTTTTGTTTGTACAAAAGAGTGTTTACTTTCATTCAAATAGAAAATTCAAAATTTACCAAAAACATTCAAATAACCAAAATTTTAAAAAACATCCACATAATCAAAAATCACAAAAAAAATTTAGGATAAAGTTTTATCTTTTTAAAAAGTCTTTATAAAACCATGTGATTAACATCTTCTTGACTAAATTTTCAGATACTTATGCTCGATGAATGTTCTCAGTAATATTGATTCTTAATTAAAGAGAAGGTTCAAATTTCAAACATTTTTGTTATGTACATTCTCCTATTCCCTTTGAATTTATTTCAATTATAACGATTTTATCTATTAAGGGACATAAGATCAGGAGATTCAGATGAAAACCAAACCCATGTGAGAAATTGTGCCTCGTCTTTAACTGCTAAGTGGAATTCATTTCTGTGAGCAAAGGTGTTTTCATTATGACTTATAGGATTTATACTCTTATACCGTGATGCTAGTCTCATTTTTGCTTAGATATCAAAATGACCAGGGACGATACATTCATTTTCTTATATATTAGACAAACTGTCTATTATATCACCTATCCCTATCCTCAATCAAACCACTTCAAAGAAAAGATTCATCATCTGGCATAACAAGTCTGAAAATTGAAGAAACGTCAAGTCATATCCAAGAAAAACCAGAAGATAGCTCAAAATTTCAAAACGCAAAGTCATATCCAACAAATGCTGTCAACAAATCACAATTGGTAACCACATCAGATATCTTTTACACAATGTGTATTCACACAAATCAAGAAAAGATAAAGACAAAGGTGAACACATCACCAAAGAAAAAGAACATTTACAACAACAATCCATCAAGACAAGACATCTCTCAAACAACGAATTCTCAAAAGCATTATCAAATATAGCTGTCAAAACCAAAGATTTACCGGGATACTGTAGCCTTCATAATTGAATATTCTTAGTTGCAAACTGCACTATGAAAATTTCTAAACCCTTCTACATGTATTTACCGACGGAGAGAGAATAAACATCAATGGCATGAATGAAGAAACCCTCTGAGTAATGCCGAAACCAGTCTTATGTGATTGATTATCTAATATGAAGACCAAGTGACTAAAGTATATAGGTATAAATTCACATTAAGCATAAGTCAACACCTTCAAAACTGAGAGATATCACTCATCTTTAGTGATTATACACCAGTTCTGCACCCAGAACAAACAAACACCTCAGTCAAGTGTGAGCTATACCTATGAGCGTTCATCTGAATCGACCTATGAAGATCACTTGTCGTCTTTATAAATGCTATAAAATCTTAAGGAATATTATGAAAATACATATACAAAAACCTTTTGATAATCGAACTCGAGACTTTGATTCAGAAACAAATATTCTTGACAAACATTTTTCAAAACATAAGTAAAATCTAGTCACACTCTTTCAAAACAAGTGATATGGTTTTATAAATGTCTTATCCATATTTCAAGAATTTCAATCAAACATCTTTCTCCTCATTTCATTAATGATCACATAGGGGGAAATTGTTGAATAATGTTTTTATGTTTTTTATGTGACCATCACTGAAATAAGTCGAAATGTTTTTTTAAACAAATATTATCAGTTTATTTCAGGTTGCGTAAATTCAAGATCAACCAAACCGAGATCAACCAAACCTGAGAAAAAGACGCTATGTACCAAAGAGCAAAAATGTCACCCAGCTACAGCAATCGCGACCCGACAGCACATGTGTCGCAACGTGAAGAAAAACAAAACAAAAGAAGAAAAAGGCAGAAACAGCTCAGATCGCGACCCGATCTCAACCCGGATCGCGACCCGATCTGATGACAAACGCGTGACATAGTGCTGACCAAAAGATCGCGAGCCGATGGCAACCCGACGAGATCGCGACCCGATCTCTTTACCAATCGCGACCCGATCACCTTCCTCATCGCGACCCGACCCACCTACCACACTCCACCGAGTCGGGTAGTGGCTAGCACAAAAGCGAGCACCACTCAAGATCGCGACCCGATCGTATAGAGGATCGCGACCCGATCTCGTCTGGAACAGACTATAAATTCAAGCTTCCTCTTGCTGATTTTCTACACACTACACAACATATACTCATAAACCTCAAGCATACCCACGACCAAACAGCTCAAAACTCTGAAATTTCTGCATTTGGCAACGATGATCAAACCGCAAAACCGCAAGAAACAAAACCTCCACCCGACACCAAACATCAAACCGCAAAACCGCAAGAAAGAAAACCTCCACCCGACACCAAACTTCAAACCGCTAAACAACCTCTACCCGACACCAAACTTCAAACCTCTAAACAACCTCTACCCAACACCAAAAATCACCAAAACCTCATCCTACCGCGAAGAACAAGAAATCGACACATCAAGAAAAACGCTATCTTCCGCAGCTATCGATAAGTTCTTTTAAAATTATCTGTGTCGTTATTGATTTATTTAAACTTTTATAAATCAATTGTACCAAATATCCAATACATCCGAATTGAACCTCGACAACGAAAACACATGTGGACTGTATTTAACCGAGACATCTAACTTCTAACTTCTAACCTTTTTATTTATTGTAAAAACACGTTATCGTTGATAATGACGTTTATTACATCTAACATCTAATTTCTAACTTCTAACTTCTAACTTCTAACCTTTTTATTTATTGTAAAAACACGTTATCGTTGATAATAGCGTTTATTACATCTAACCTTTAACTTCTAACTTTTACGTTATTTACCGCTTTCTGTCTATTTATTTATAGCTTTCAGCAACTTAACTTTATTCCGCAACTCTTATTTATTCCGCATATTATAGATAAAATACATATCTGTCACACAGTAATCGGCTTAAAAACATTATTCGTGGAGATCAGTTATCGTATTTTCAACAACATTATTTGTTTTTAATGTCATGTATCCCAGGTGCCGATGACCTAACATTGGATATAGGGATGGAAGGACTTAGAAGTCATATAGAAGTTCATTGATAGGAATGATGATTGCGTAATAGTTACATCCCTAGTCGTTGGGGCGTGTGTGCAGGTGATTGTTTATATTTTCTATGGTTTAGATTGATATGAAGTTGTAACCCCCGTAGTTATCTAAACATTTTTAAAACCTAAATGGTTTTTGTTGGGACCAAATTTTAGAATATGAATTAATGTCATAAACAAAATAAGGTTTTTGAAATGTGAGATTTTTCAACATAAAGTTTCATAAAATATTACACCATTTAAGATGTATAAAAATCGGGGCGTTACAAGTTATGTATCTATAAACAGTTTTTAGCCACATATTTAGACGAAATGCTTCATTAAGTTAACAAATATTCCTACCTATTAGTTACACTTGTTTTTGATATGGCCACAGTTTTTCGGTTGATACAGCCACACAAAACTAATGTATCTTGTATAATATCTAAAATGACGCGACATTTGGTCACACTTTGGATGGAAAAAAAATCATGTGACTAAATACATATGGTCACAATATTTTTGTGTGATTATATCCATTTCGGGTACTAGTGTTGCAAGCGGACCTACTTGTAGCACATTGCCAAGGAGGAGCGGTGGTTAGCAGTGTGACATTGTTGCTATCGACAATCATTTCAACACCTTATTCCTCGGTTCAAAAGCCTTTCCCATGTGAATTATTATACGATAAGAAGCATGGGTCGTGTGAGACGATAAAGAGGGTGTCGGGTACTGTGTCATTCGTTTATCTGTGAGAAGGAGCATATATCGAGTCCTAAAAAATGTAAGGAAAGGAGATAGATAATGAGTTCTTATTGTCATGCATTTGTAGTATGAAGAGAGATTAATAGTGTAGATGATGAGGTTTTTATCGGGAATGTGCGAGTCGATGTTGTCAGGACAATCTGCCATAGTCCTTATCCTGGTGTAGTAGTTTGTCATGGAGAGGTAGGCTAATGAGATGTTGCATAATTTAGAATCAAGTTTGATTGCCTTATGAAAAATCTTCTGAATGCTTACCCAAACCAGTCGGGCCGATGAATTTTTCTTGAGAATCATTTGACAGAGAGGTCGAGAATCAATACCTTGTATACGATGTTTTACAATGGAATCCACTTTCATCTATTCAGGTCTGTTGATTTGGGGTTGGCATTGTCGAAGGTAGCATCAATGTGATTGATGAAATTAACTTTGATATAATGTGTTACAAAAGTTCCCCCATGCCTCTTACATTAGCCTATCTACGTCCAGAAGGATTGGAATATATGACTTTTTGTTGGTATTATGTAGGCTTTATATAGAGGGGTTTGATCATCGCCGACCATTGGGGTCGATCCAAGGGAACAATGGTAGTGAAAGACGCAGGAAAACAGAGTGATAGAGACAATATTGAGAACAGATTAGGTGAGCGTAGGAAACAAGAATATTTAGGTGGAAGGAGATTGCATACGGTTGGATACCATGTACAATGTTATTTTCCCATAACTAAAAACGATTGATTACGAAGTAATAAATACAATGTACAACGGGTCTACGCAAATCAGCCTATACATACATACAAAATACATAAAGATATAGACTAACAAAATCGTCAAATATTTATTTGAAATCTATTGCAATATATAAAAAGACAATTCAAACTAAATTCATAATCATATGTCAAGATTCCAAATGTAACATTTAAGCCATAACTATTATAACAATTTATGTATATAGAAAACAAATGTCCACTCTTAGTTTTCAATCAATCGGCTTATGTAGATCGATCGGACCAAAAGATGGCGGTGCCGGAGCATGATCTAAACCAAACGACATAATATGGTCTTTAAGTGATCTCTTATGCTTGAAATCAGAACCACAAATGCATAACCATCGTTTACCACAGTTCTTCTCATGTGTTCGCCAATCGCCTTTAACCGCAAAACTCTTTCCACACTTTCGGCACGAGAAAAGCTTTGTCCCGTGCTTCCTTTTGTAATGTGTTTGGAGTGTCCTAAAGTCCTTGAGAGGCTTTGACCTTGGATGGTTAATGTTGTTCTTACACTCGTCTTCACAACAATAGCAGGGCACCCCTATCATCACTCGTGGTTGCGTTCCCCGCAACGAGTCTGCTCCTTTTCTGTATTCCGATCCATGACCCCACATGTGCATCTACCAATTATTGTAAATTTTGTATGTAAATAAAATACTGCTTGACTTGTCATATCAAAAAGTTCACACAAAAAAAGAGAAATATATAAATAACAAATATTTTTTTCGTATTGAGCTACTATAACCTTATTTTGGGCACGATATGTTCTAATGAACCCTTTGATTGGTTTGCCGATAAATTACGGATAGCATCTATTCGGGTAATAGAAAAAAATCGATAATGATGCTATCATCAAATTACTTGCATGTTCTAATATACCCTCTTGGTGACTTGTCGATAAAATGTATCAAATTCTTATACTTTCGGACCTCTAATAGGTTAAAGGACACAAGAAACAAAATCTTTACTTGTGTTATCATTAAAATAATTGCGTGTTTTAATACACATTGTCCATAAAATTGTGTATCTAATACTGATATATAGTTAAGGACCTCTATAACGTTAAAACAAATGGAAAAAAAAAAAAATCTTAACTTATGCAATATCACCACTAGGCATGCTTGAAAAGTATTATAACATATAACAAAAAAAGTGTGATATAATAAAAAAAAGCGTAGGAAACGCAGACGTCACCTGAAGATTGTTATACCGATTGAAGGTTTTATTGCAGATATGGCATGAGAAGTGAGTGAAGCCTGCGAGGATTTGAGCACGACTAGGTATCCAGTAGTCTGCGTTAGCCGGCATATTTTCCATTGTGATGTTATTATTTTTATTGTCATCATCTGTATCATCGACAATAATAAGCTTATCAGTCCTACTAGGAAGCCCGATATGTAATGCCACAGTCACATCTTCATCGTCGTCAACTATGTTGCATGAACTTGAGTTACCCATGAACTTGCATGGTTCAAGAGGAAGGAAGCTCAAAAGGGGTAGCGATTTTGAAGACTCTTCAGCTTTGCTTTTGAGAAAATCGAATGGCTTAAAAACGGTGTTGTTCGGTTTACTTGAAGAAGCAAAGAGCTCCATGTGTTCATGAAAATGAGGGTATTTTTTTGGCGAAGTTGAAGAAAGGGAGTAAATAGGATTAGAGGAGGGGTAGTAGCTGGAGAGAATGAGTTGGTTGGAATGAAAGGGATGTAATAAATTTGGTCTACTTTTGTAAAATTATTCTATTTTTGGGTATGGAAACTAAATAACTTAAATACCATGGCCCCCAGTTGCAATTATATTTGGAAGCATTTTGACTCAGAAGGGCTCAAACTCTTTAGCAACATTGGTTTTCTTTAAAGTTTCAAGTATCTGGCACTGCAAGAAAACCGGGTTTTATGACGGTGTTTTTCTGGCGAAATACAAACCGTTGCCATAACGTAATTTTCCTGATTAAAACGTAAAAATTAGTTGGAATCAAGTAGTTTAAAACCCACATATTTCATTCAGGGGTGAGTACACACCGAGAATGAATACATGTATGTTAACCGGTCTTCAATCCATTTATCATATGAATCACAAATGTTCAAAGATAGCTCATACCATAGACATACAAACGCATATATAATACAAGTCCTTCATTCATGATATTAGTTATCGGACTGCGGCATAATAGTTTAGCAATGTATCACGCTTCACCGTGTATAAACTTTTAGCCCTTTTATAATCAATAAAATCGATTCCGTCACATATTGGTTAATGTTAGTATGCGATATGAATGCCGTATGGTTATATATTTCTAACGTACGTATGTTCATCTACCATAACTAGAAGACGATTTTTTAAAATCCTAGATTTGTTTCATACATATAAACTAATTAAAATGTCATCAAATTGATATGTGTCTTATGTTTTTCTATAAGAATATTTTGATGTTTTAGCATGTTTAGTATAGCGCAAATGTCATTGTTATCACATTGTTGGCTAAATCCCATTGACCTCAATTTGACTGCTCGGTGGAGAGGACGGTTGGAGAGGAGGAGTGGTTAATTATGAGATGCTTGGAACGAGTGGTTGTGTACATGGTTCCTATGTAGTTCCTCGAGAAGAAGCATGGTGCAGGTTTTTAAAACTTTGGGACGAGGGGAGCGGTAACGAATGAGGCTAGCGTGTAGTCAAATTTAAGGGGGGGGGGATATTGTTTATGGTGTATGTAACATTTTTTTTCAGAACAGTGACATTGTCAAGGAGGTAAGGTATGAAATTGATGCAGGTGCAATAGTCCGTATAGAGGAATCGCCAATGGAGACGTTGTACAGCTCACTATCCAACTGTATAGCCTTTATGTATTTGTTATCGGGGAAAAGAGTTTCAATGCTTTTCTGGACTTGCCTTGCATCAGTAGTTTTCTTCAAGATCTATGTAGCATGGATTGTGAAATTGTTACATAGATCATAATTTCACAATGGAATCTATGCGATTCCATTTCAATATTATCAGAGGAATCGAGAGATTTTTCGTTTGGTTCTTCAACGTGATCAGTAACTCCAAAGTCGTTGTAGTGAGTTTGGGGTAATTCTTGCATTGCGTCATAATACAAGCAATCTAAATCAAGGATGAAAGGGATGTATGACTTGATACTGGTGATGCCATATGGGTTCTCAAGATGGAGGGAGGTCGTCATAATGTTGACGATGTCAATGATGAGGGTTGTTGCGAGAAAGTTAGTTGCAACTAGGGTTGGGAAGAAAGAGCAAAAGAGAGAGAGAGAGAGAGAGAGAGAGAGAGAGAGAGAGAGAGAGAGAGAGAGAGTGTGTGTGTGTGTGTGTTGAGTCGAATATTATTGCTTGTGGCGAAGACCAAGACATCTATGATATCCACGGTTATCTTAAAAATTACGAAGATGAGGTGGAAGAGAAAATAAGGAAAAAGATTGTTGGTGGTGACTCAGATGGTGGGGTGGCTTTGGTTGCCAATTATGGATCTAACAAAATGTTTTACAAAAAACCACTTTCGAGTGGGGGATCTAGGCCAACCAAACACAACCCTTAAAGTCATGAAAGAAAACCTGAATATATCGGTTCAAAGGAAGACTCCTCGAAACTCTCTAAATCTAAGGATAAAGCTACCGGGGATAGTGGTTTTGACTACAATTACTATTCATCGAAGAATCACACTGGGTCAGCTCTGGTGGTTTCGACTTAGAAGGGAGATGGAGGTCTGGTCCTCCGGCCTCGACACTGAAGAAATACGAAGGCCAACACATGGATGCCTGATGGTCAAACACGAAGGCTCAATGGTGTCTAGTACCTCCACCGCTCCAAACTGGATATGCCTCACTTTGGTCCACCTTATGGGTTCCATCATTGACAAGGTACTTTAAATTTTAATTCTAAATAATGTTCCTTATAATACTATTGTTAAGGAAATTCAATGTGCTTGCACTACCTTAGGTCAAGCATTAATTACGGCTATCAAGAAGTCTGTCCATGCCAAAGACAAAGTCATTATGTTAAAGGGTGTGTTGGGGCATAAATCTAAATTGATTGAGGAGTTAGAGAGAAGAGTGATGAATATCAATGATTCTAGAATATACCTATGTCGAAATGTAAAGTTGGTTACTAAACATCGAAACATCTTTTGTAATGTTGCTAAGAGGTTATATGCACAACTGACACTAGTATAGCATAGTTCTTTTATATCGAATGATTTACATCAAAAAATGCTTCCATATCTTGAATTAAATGATTCTGCTATAAATAAAACTGTCTATGATTGTGAATATATTGTTTCTTCAGATTTTGTGCCTAACATTTCTTACACTTATGGTATGGAGAAACTGGACACATATCTGAATCTGAAGGAGCTGGCAAATATTACGGACGTAACATTATCCAAAAATGAACATAAAGCCATTGCATGCTACTCAAACTCATATTGTGTAACATCCCGTTTTCCGGTACACTCGTTAATTTAATTCAAATTATGTATTTTATGAAATAAAATGATATAGATATATAATATAATAAGAAAAAATAAAGTATATTGCTATAAAAGATTAAATATGCTAAATCAAGGGACTTACTTTGAAAACAAATGTCATTAAGGGGCGATTTATGTCATTATGTAAACGACTAGGGACTAAAGGACAACAAGGCTCAACGATTTGTGTGTGACGACCAAGAAAGCAATGAGAGTGGGAGAAGGGCGACGGGAAGGAAGAGGACAGGGAAGGAGGCGGAAGTGGAGTGCTTGGTTGTTGGATCCATCCCTTATCTAGGTAAGTTTCATGTTCATATTTTTGTTCTTTGGCCCAAAAACCCTGGTTCCTTCTCCGATTTATTGACTTTTCTGTATTGATCAGACCATCCACGGAGTTTGAAATCGAAATATAACCTCTCGATTATAGCCCTATCTGGACTGTAGCTTTGGGACATCCATATGCAAGTTTTGACCGTTTCGTTTTCAGTTTTGATGTCTAAAACTCGAAATATAACCTCTCGATCACAGCCTTATTTGCATATGAAAATGCATTGTTTTGCTGCCATATTGTAAAATTCATATAAACTCATAGGAGTAACATTTGAACCTGAAATCAGTTCCCAGAGTTCGGCATTTGAGTTTGGAACAATCCATATGTTTTAGCCTAAGCCTGGAAATGGCTCTAACTAGGGTGAAAAATGTCATTTTCACAAACTGCTCCGGTTTGGACAATTTTGTTATCCTAACTTCATAAATTAATATAAAATCATCAAAAAAATGGTTAGTGCGATATGTCCCTGGTTAGCTAAGAGACCGAATGTTAATGATATGTAATAATTTTACCGATTGGAAGGGTTTGAGGGGGTTAAAGTAGTCTTGAAAAGACTACTGTTTTAGGACATAACCTAATATGTGAACCTAATAATAAAATAAGTATATATGAAGGGTTAAGGTCTAGCTACTATACCTTGTAACACTTTAAAACACCTTATAGGAGTATAAGGAGTACGTGTTGGTGTTTGGTTGGACTCTCAGAGTAGCTACACAAATTCTACATTGCTTATTGAGGTGAGTTCCTCACTACAACATTTTGATGTTGTCCATCCTTTACTTTAGCTCGTTTGTGCTTGTAGAATGTATGTAGGTAGTACTAGGCTGCTTGGGTGTCTAGTATGTGTTTGATGTGTACTTGGGTAGTACTAGACTTTTGTGATGTCTAGTAGATGCATGATTAGAAGTTTGGGAGTACATAACAAGGTATGCATGGCAAGAGGCTCTATACAATGTATGCATGGCTTGGAGTACTGAGGAAGGTATTCATGGCTCGAAGTACTAAGCAAGGTAGCATGGCTCAGAGTGTTGAGAAAGGTAGCATGGCTCGATATACTTGGTAAGGTAGACTAGTGTTTACTGTGATGTATGTATTGTATCATTTCTGTGAAGAGTAGAGCATGTATGATTGATACGTTGTGTATGTGTTGGAATTCACTAAGTAGTGTGCTTACCCTTTCCCTTAAAACCAATATTTTGGGTACTTCTGGTACGAGTGATGGCGAGGCATGATGAGTACACATCGGCACTTCTTCTCTTCTGGATTATGATTTATGTTGACTTTGTTTGTGTTTTTGACTTTCACTAATTGTTGGTCTTGAATAACGATGACATTAAATGTTTTGATTATTGAAACATGAATTATATTTGAAAGTTTTAATGAAATGATGTTTTTATTATAAAAAATGTTTTCTTTAAATTTTTTAATTTATTACGAAAACTGGGACATTACAAGTTGGTAACAGAGTACAGCTTGAGTGAATCAGACTCGCTTTGGTGTATTCTGAGCTCAAGTTTGTGGCTCAAAGATTTTCTTTTAAAATTCTTAAAAATAAAGGGTATAATGAATGGTGAATCGAAGATGCAGTATGTACTGTCAGCCGGTGCCGGTGGGGGGAAAAGGTCAAAGTACTTAGTATCATCGCTTTCTAGGACATAATGTATGTATGCTATATTGCTTGTTAGAAACAATTCTTTAAATGCTTTGATTACCTGCTGCTTGCCATTAGGAATGTATGCTAGTGTTGATAAGTTGTTTAGTGATGTCATTAAACTTGTATGCAATAGGAACTAAATAGCGTTAGAATGCTTTATTTAGCCCTATTGCATGTTCCTTGTCTAGTTGTTGCATTAGCATAAGATCTCTTATTCGAATGTCTATCTGATTCTAGACTGTATACAACTTTGCATTTACAAGACGACTCATCATCTCTGTTGGAAGTTTCGTCTCAGTTAGAGTAGCAGGGTGGGTGGCATTCCGAGTATCTAGGAAAAGTGATGGCATATGCTATTACGGGCGTATGTGCAAATATTATTGGTGAGAAGCGATTTTTTCATTTCGGGATGGGTCTCGGAAAGGAAAAGGATATGTGTGGAAGATAGTAGTAGAGCTCCTACTATAGAAAGCACAGGATCCGCATTCGAGTCGGGAAATAGTCACGAGGAATCCAAAAAGTTGAGTCTGTAAGTAATTAGCATAAAATATTTTAGTGTTAATGAATTGCAGTAACCTTCATCTATTCGAATATAGAATGGTGATCACGAGATCTAATGAGTACAGTTCGGGTTCTGGTCCGAGTGCCCAAGAGATTCGGGATATGACAACGATACAGGTGTTACGGGCGATTGGGGAGACAATCCCGGGTATGTTTACCGAGATTAGAGATGAGCTGAGGAACATGATGGAGGAATGGATTGCTACCATTCCAGCTGCCAGGGGCGTACATGCCCGGGTGAGGGAGTTCACGTATCATGACTTCTCTACTTGTTCTCCTTCGGTGTTCATTAGGGAGGCAGACCCCATTGTTAGCATGCATTGGATATCTGATGCTGATGGCGTATTTCTCATGAGCAGCTGCTCGGATGGTCGGAAGGTTCGCTTCGCCATGAACCTTTTACAAGGGGCGGCGAAGGATTGGTGGGGGATCATACCATATCCATGACGTTAGAGCAGATCGAGGCATTAACATGGGAGGACTTTGTGACATGGTTCCGGAGGTAGTACGTGCCTCGAGTAGATATGGGGTAGATTTCGTGCGAGTTTATGGCATTGGAGCAGACGCCAAAAACCATGACTGAGATGACACGAAAGTTAATGGAGATGGCGCTCTTCTGTCTCCAATATGCAGCTTTTGAGTACATCAAGATGACTAAGTACACGTATATGTTGCGTATCGATATTTGTGAGTTCGTGAATGCAACTCAATTTACTACTATTGCTGCCATGGTTGAGGCAGGTTGGAGGCCCGAGCTCGAGATTGAGACCCAGGCTCGGAAGAGGAAGGCGACTCAGGCCATGGTACCGGTATCAGCGTCGGCTAATAAGCCGAAGACTTTTGACTCGTGCTTGGGTAAGAAGAATGGGGGACCCAAGTTGCAGGATGACACGAGTAAGGGATCGATCACGTGCTACAAGTGCGGTCTACTAGGACACTACTTACGTGACTGCAAGGCACCGATAAGGATTTGCTACCAGTGCGGTCAGATGGGTCATGTGAAAGCTGACTGCCTGACGTACGTAGTCGTTGATGCTATCAAAACTAATAAACCATCATTACTCTAATAGCTAGGGTAAGTAAGGCTCGAACCAAGGAGTTTGCAGTTGACTATTATGTCTAAAGCAATCCAACTATAGTGTCACTCTATAGCCAGAGAATCGCAAACACATGGAACAAACCAAAGCTCAAACTAAAATCAACTGCGAAAAAAATAAAAACTTTAGATCTGGTGCTCGAGCAACGACATATTAAAGACAAACTTTAAAACAAAATAACTTCCTTTTTAATACATCCGAAAAAACGGTAACAATCATTCAAACTAACAATGACCATCCAACAATGAACCAAAGAACTACAGGCTTCGAATGATTCCTGAGGTCTAAAACTCAACGTCAAGTAATCCTAGAAATTCCTAGATTCGGAATACTCCAACACCGAGTTGATATCAAAACTATAAACCGGCTAAAAGCCAAAACAATGATCCTCTAACTGAAACTATTGAAAAGAAACCACATATACGAAAACAAGCTTTGAGATCCAGAGAACTCTCGATGGATGCATTAGAATGTCGACTAAAAGCCTATATTTATAGTTGTAAAATCGTACACTTCGCGCCGCCAGTAGCCTTAATTAGCACCGCGAACCGACTGTTTTCCCGATATCTTTTTGATTTGAGTTGATTTGAATTACGGGTTTATCTTATTGGCGTCACAAACTCCCAATCTTAGCATCGCAAATTGCTCGGTTCTTATCTTCTTATTTCCATCTTATCCTTTTTCCGTTTTTGCCCTAATTCTTGTATTTTAGGATGTTTTATACCAAAGACAACTTCTAAGAAAAGTAAATGTATTCAATTGAGTTATAACAATAATTCAACTAAAACACACCAAATAACACGTAAATAATACGATATAAAAACGCGTTATCACTGCCTGAACTTGAAGACTGGTAGAGGGGGAGTACCAAAAGCCCCTATTGTGGCTCCTCTTTGTATTACTGATGGGTGCACGGGTCAGGCAGAGACTGAGAGGGTGTGTGGTAGAGCTTTCCAGCTCACGGCCGAGGAGGCGCAGACGACGCCTAAAGTGTTAGCATGTATACTTTTGCTACTCGTTTTCCTTTGTTTTCTATTATTCATCAATAAGTGTACCTTATTAATTACATGATTAGGTACCTTCTGAATCAACACTGTACATGTGTTGATGTTGTTTGATAGTGGAGCTACCCATTCTTTTGTTTCTCGTACTTTTGGTGATCGACTAGGACATATTGTCAAGAGTCTAGATCACCAACTTGTTGTTGAGGTCGTCGATGATACGACAGTGATGACTACTCTGGTTTATCATGATTGCACTTTGCAGATCTGTGGCGAGAGATTTCCGATTGAGTTGATTTTGATAGAGATGTGAGAGTTATGTGTGGATGGATTGGATGGACGCTGTTGATTAAAGGATTGTTTTCCATCCTAAACAAATATGGGTTCAAACCCAAGCGGTGGAGAACTATTAGTAGAGGGTGATGCCCCCAGACGTAGTACACTGATATGTTCAGCCGCAAGGGCTCGGAGGTACCTACAACATAGTGGCATCAGGTATTTGGCATACATGTTGGATGCGTGCATCGATCGAGAAAAGGAAGATGGTAGAGGATGTACCTATTGTTCAGGAGTTTGCAAATGTGTTTCCCAATGACTTACCAGGGATATCCCCAAGTTACAGGTTGAGTTTAGTATAGATTTGGTTCCGGGTGATGCGCCGGTGGCCAAGGCTCCTTACCGACTCACTCCACCAGAGATGAAGGAGGTATATTCACAGCTGTAGGAATTCCTTGAAAAGGATTTTATTAGACCGATTTGTTCACCTTCGGGAGCCCCCCGATTCTTTTTGTAAAGAAGAAGGACGGTTCACAACGTATGTGTATCGATTACCGTGAGCTGAATAAGCTTACGGTGGTTGTATCCCCTACAGACTATTGATGACTTATTTGATCAACTTCAATGAGCATCATGGTTCTCGAATATTGATCTAAGGTCGGGTTATCACCAAATGCGGGTGAGGAGTGAAGACACAGAGAAGAAAGTGTTTTGTAGACGCTACAGTCAGTATAATTTCATGGTGATGCCCTTCAGACTCACCAATGCACCCACAACATTCATGGACCTTATAAACCCGGTGTGTAGACCTATGTTAGACCACTAGTGATCTTGTTTATCAATGGCATCCTCATCTACTCAAAGAAGAAGGAGGAACACGAGATGCACTTACGCGAGGTCTTGGAGACATTGAGGAGGTAGAAGATTTTACGTGAAATTCTCCAAGAGCGAGTTTTTGTTACAAGAGGTCCAGTTTCTAGGGCATATCAAGAACAGAAAGGTATAATGGTCGATCTGGCCAAGGTTTCAGCAGCAGTCATGTAGTGGGGGGTGCCCAAGACTCCTACTGAGATCCAAAGTTTTCTCGGGTTTTTCGGGTATTATCTGAGATTAATCTAGAATTTATCCAAAATTGTATTACCCTTGACACGGATAATAAGAAGACAATAGCTTTTAGTTGGGGCTACGCACAACAGGTGACCTTTTGAGGAGTTGCGGAGGCGATTATGTGAGGCTCCAATTTTGACCTTGCTAGAGGGAATAGATGGTATAGTGGTTTATTTGATGCATCACATCAATGGTTGGGTGTCGTGCTCATGGAGTGCGGTAAGATAATAGCATACGCATCGAGATAGTTGAAGCCTCACGAGGTGAATTATCCTACACATAAAATGGAGCTAGGGGCCTATATGGGGTTAAGTGTACTATCTACACTGACCACAAGAGCCTTAAATATTTGATGATCAACAGAACCTACACATGCATCAAAGGTGGTGGCTTATGGGATTAAGTGTACTATCTATACTGACCACAAGAGCCTTAAATATCTAATAGGTCAACAGAACCTAAACATGCATCAAAGGAGGTGGCTTAAAATAGGTGAGGACTATCACTCTGAGATACTTTGCCATCCTAGTAAAGAAAATGTAATTGTTGATGCTCTTAGTCGAAAATTGGCTGGTAAACTACTATGAGGGTTGTGCTTACGGATGACAATGGTTACTCCTCTATTGGAGATGATTGGTAAGGCTCAAGAAGTGGCGATTCTGGATGAGAACGGTAAACGCGAGAGGGTTTTGGGAAAATTCCGATATTCACTCTGGACAGTCGGGGGTTGTTGACTCGATATGGACGAGTCTTTGCCCCTTTCATTAAACGTAAGAGCTAGAACTTTTTGGAAGAAGCTCACAAGTCCAGTTTTCCATACATCCTAGCGCAACAAAGATGTATAGGGACTTGGGTGAGAATTATTGGTGACCTTGCATGAAGCGGGATGTCGCAAAATATGTAGAGGAGTGCATGACATGTCGAAAACGAAAGGCTGAGCACCAACGACCACGTGGTAAGTTACAACCTTTGGAGATTCTCGTGTGGGAGTGAGACCATATCATGATGGATTTGATCACTAAACTTCCAAAGACTCTGTGAGAAATCATGCGATATGGGACATCGTTGATCGATTGACCAAGAGTGCTCATTTCTTACTTATTCAGGAGAGCTCCTCATAGGGAGATCATATCCAGGCACGAGGTGGCAGTTTCTATTGCCTCTAATACACACAGTTCACCTCTCGGTTTTGGGAAAAGTTTAGGAGAAGATGGGTACTCAGTTACGATTCAGCATGTCGTTTCACCCACAAATAGACGGTTGGAGTGAGCGTACGATTCACATGCTTGAAGATATGGTGCAAGCGTGTACCATTGTTTTTGGGGGTAGTTAGGATCGGTATCTTCCTTTGATGGAGTTAGCTACAACAACAGTTTCCACACTATTATTGGCATGCTGCCATTCGAGCTATTGTATGGTAGGAAGTGCAGGAAGCCCATTTTCTGGTTAAGGTTAGTCAACGGGTACTGGGAAGCATGAATGTCGTGCTTGAGACGATTGAGCTGAATCAGATGGTGATGCAAATAGTGTCTGACACACCTAGGTCGTTGTGCGGTCAAAAATAGTAAAATATACCTAACACACACTAGTATAGCGGTAGTCAGGGTCGATCCACAGGAGTTACGTGGCCAAGGTAGGCAACAGATTACCAACTGTAGTGTCACTCTACAGCCAGAGGATCTAGTTTCCGACTTTTACCAAAAACAATCCCAAAATCATAAACATTCAACAATTCTAACACAAGCATCAACTAAACTAAAACCAAAACCAATAACTAACCCTAATCACTTACTGAAATCAGAAGTATAACTCAGAAGTAATCAAGATCAAAACAACACAATCACACATTCAAACATCCAAATGCATCCAAGAGCATAATAACCATATAAAGAGCATTTAACACTTACCGAACGATTAACTATTAAAAACTCAGATCCACTTGTTCCAAAACAGAAAACATAAAATTCAGAAACTAGGAATTAATGCCAATGGTTGTCACACCCAATAACATTAGCCAAAGCTACCAAGCTACAAAACTAATTGGAAATTAAAAGAGAAAAACATAAAATACCAATTATGGTTGCTGAAAACTGAAACTCGGAGTCAAAGAAGCCTTGGGAGTCGTTCCTCTGCCAGGTCTTTGCTGCATTTTTCGACCTAGAACCCTCTATTTATAGTTTTGAAAAATAAAAGACCGCGGCGCGCGCACTTAGATTCCTCGGCGCGCGGGCTGGTTTATCCCCATTTTCTCGGCATTTGAATATTCTCCACCGCCTCAATGCTGAGTCAGCGCATCGCGCCCTTGTACATACCCGCGGCGCGCATGCGAATTCGACTGTTTTGTCTTTATCTTCAAACTTCTCCCATTTTATACGCTTTTAGTCCTGTTTACATCTTTTCTTTCCAAACAAACACTGACACAAAAAGTGAAAATACCACAACATATATGATATAAATTCACCAAGAATAGGGCTCAACAACGACTAAAATACTTGATATTACTAGGTGTTTCAGTGTCCAAGGTCATTAACTGTTGGAAATATTTTTAATGTAGCATGGTCCTTTTGAGTTGCCCTCATGGCCTAGTAAAAGCAATTTAGTGACAGAAATAAATTAATTAGAAACTATCTGGAATTAATTAGAAGTTATTAATTTGGAATAATTAATTACATGGGCTGGATGTTAATTACTTAAAGAGTTTAATTAATAGAAATAGTCCAAGGGCTAAGTGGAAGGAGGCTCATAAAATTGGGAACCCTAATCAGGTTTCCCTTGAAATAAAGAGCTAGGGATCAAACCCTATGTAGGTCCCAATTTCTCTCTTAAGATCTTCAATAAATGATATCAATCACACAATAAGAACACAAACAATATCACCTTCAATGCACTCTTGATTGAATCAAAGACTAGTACATAAGATGTTGTTGTTGCTTGAGCTTTGACAAGGTTTTTGCTATGATCTTCTAATGCTCCAAAACAACACACAAGGAACCCACCCTCAACAATGAGGACTCGACATCTACTTATACCTAGCGCCTAACCGACCAACACAAACCACATGGGCCGAACATCTAAGGCCTGACCGAACAACCCATAGGTTGTTCGGTTCCAACCAAAAAACCACAAAAAGCCTATATCTTTTATATTTAACATTTTCAGTCCCTATAAATAATAGATTAAACCAACTAAAATTAATTCCTAACAATCTCCCCATTGGTTTAATGCTTTCATTTATAACAACAGGCTTCTAGTAGGCTTCAGTTGAACACTGCAGAGAATTTTCAACAATCTCCCCCTCAAATTGACAATCTCCTCCTTAGCAGGAAAGCCTTCGTCTTAGCAGGTGACAGGAGTGAATGTTGATAGAATTCAGCACATTGCAGTGATAGCTTTGTCTTCGATGCAGGTTGTCTTCGGATATAGCATGGTAAGCTCCTTAGGCATTAGTAAATGTCTTGAATCAACACATCCAACTTTTGATTTGACTTTGAATTTGACTGGAGTCTGACTCTTCATTTCTTCACTTGATCACATCAGGTGTTAATGTAGTGACAAGTTGACTGAGGAGGAATTCAAACAACTTCTCACATAGAATTCAGCTTCACCTTCTTCGGGAACAAAACTTTGTGTCGAAATTCTTGAACGTTGCATTTGACTGGCGTTTCTTGATACGTTCAATGCTTGCAAATCCTGTGGGTCATGGATTTATAAACTCTCACCACAGTTGTTCAAGGATTCATCCTTGGCTCAGAATGAGACTTCTCGCAGTATATGTGTGAACTCGGAGGAACGCACTGCGATTGTTTGAGTATCGGTGAACTACTCGTGACCTTTTTGGTTTTGGCCCCTGCATATCCTTGATCAAAGATCTCAATGTAGTTGACAAGTCAACAAGTTGACTTAGCTCTTGGCGAGACGTTCAATGGTATCCAAAATCTGCGGAGTGTACCATCCTAGTGCCAATTTTGAATCGGTGAAGTTGTTGGGGTCTCACAGCTATTGTGGTTAACAACAATGATCACTGATCCAAAGTTTCAATGTTTCATCAATGTGAGGTAATATCACATTGAATCACGAAAATCTTGTTTAGAAGAAGGTATGGGTTCAAGAGTGGTATGAGCGTGTAATATGTCTTGGTTATTAGACATACCCATCGGCTAGACTTTCGAATTGTCATCAGTGTATGGTTTATTACACTGAATCATCCAACTCTTGAATTTAGAAGCTTTGTATGTAAGAATGGTTGTTGATGCCTCACATCTACTACTTGTGTTGTAGCAGAGATCACTAGCATAGAATGTCGAAATATCATCACTACTTGGTTTAAAGTAATGAATCATCTATTTCTTGTATCAGAAATATTAAGGTGGTTGAGAATGGATTGGTGCGTGTGATAGACTACGGTATGTAATCTAACCATCGGCACAGACTTTTTAACTCTCGACTTTGAGTGGTTTCTCTCAAAACGTCTAGAAGTTGGTGTTACACAAGAAAAACTTTTAGATTGGTTAAGAAGCGGTTGTCAGAGCTTCACACTCATTGAGGTGTACCAATGAGGATCACTAACACTTAAAAATTACCTCATCAGTGAGTGGTATTAACTCGGTGCGTCGTAGGTAGGTAAAAATGTTTTTGGATTCTTTAAATTTTAAGGAAAGATATGAAAATTATAAAAAAATCTAAAAATCTTTTTATATTTTTAAGTTTTGTATTTTTTTTGTTTTTCTTGATACCAATTGTAGTTACACATAATTTCTGATACCACTTGTTATAAAATTTTTAAAGGAAATATATGAAAATTATAAAAAATAGTTTTGTATTTTTTAAATTTTCTGATTTTTGTTTTGTTTTCGAAAGGTTTCGAAGAAACCTTTGACTGAGTCAAATTTTTGTTTTGTTTTTCTTCTCCCCCTAAATTTGTGCATGGGAAGAATTGCGGAATTAAAACATGAACAAATTTAATCTTAAACAAAAATAAAGTAAAAAAAATATACAGAACTGATTTAACAATCAGTGAAACGTATCATTTTGAGCATTTCGACTAGCACATTGAATCGAGCTTTTGCAACATGTTTTGTGAACAAGTCCGCCACATCATTATCTGTGTAGACTTTTTCCAAATGAATCAATTTTCGCTCGTAGCAATCTCTGATAAAATGAATTTTAATATCAATGTGCTTAGTCTTAGAATGTTGAACCGGGGTTTTCACAATTTGGATAGCAGCCTCATTGTTACAGAAGATAGGAGTATCAAGAAAGTTCATACCATAATGAAGGAGTTGATGCTGCATCCAAATGATCTGAGAACAACAAGCCGAGGCAACAACATACTCAGCTTCAGCTGTGGACGTTGACACGGTCTGTTGTTTTCTGCATTGCCATGTGATCAGTCTGTCTCCTAGAAACTGACATCCAGCACTGGTGGACTTTCTATCAATTTCACACCCTCCATAGTTGCTATCTGAAAAAGCGTAAAGATCAAATTCACAGTTCTTTGGATACCAGAGACCAAATTTTGGTCTCCTTTTAAGGTATCTAAGGATCCGTTTGACAACATCAAGATGAGAAGGTTTAGGATTAGCCTAATAGCGAGCACACTGGCAAACTGCAAAAACGATATCCTGTCTGATAGCAGTCAGGTACATCAGCGAACCAATCATCGAACAATAATACGTTTGATCGACAGATTGGTCATCTGAGTCTGAAGATAGCAGAGGTCGCTCAGCCATTGGAGTGTTAGCCTCTTTCGCATCCTTGAAAACGAACTTTGCAAGAATATCCTCCACATACTTCGCTTGATGAAGCAGGATACCCGTTAAACTTTGTTTGGCTTGTAACCCGAGAAACATCGTCATCTCTCCCAACGAACTCATTTCGAACCTTTTCTTCATCACCAACTCAAATTATTTGCATAGAAATTCGCTTGTTGAACCAAAGATGATGTCATCCACATAGATCTGGACAACAATTTGATCATCATCTTGGCGTTTGATGAACAGTGTTTGATCAATTCTGCCGCGAGTATAATCGTGTTGTAACAAATGTTCCGTCAAGGTAGCGTACCAAGCACGAGGAGCTTGATGCAGACCATAGAGAGCTTTATCAAGCTTGTAGACATGATTTGGAAATTTGGAATTGACAAAACCAGGAGGTTGATCAACATAAATTTCCTCTTTCACCTCACCGTACAGGAAAGCAGTCTTGACGTCCATTTGATAGACAGTAAAGTTCATGTATGAAGCGTAGGCAAGGAAGATCCGAATCGCTTCAAGTCGCGCCACAGGAGCATATACTTCTGTGTAATCAAGTCCTTCAATCTGTCGAAAAGCTCGAACCACCAGGCGTGCCTTATTACGCACAATTACTCCAAAATCATCTTGCTTGTTGCGAAACACCCATCTTGTATCCAAAGCCTTTTTACCTTCGGGTAGTTCCACCTGTTGCCAGACGTTCAACTTCTCAAACTGGTTAAGCTCTTCATGCATGGCATCCATCCAACTTGGTTTATTGAGTGCCATATCTACGTTCTTCGGCTCAATTTGGGATATAAAGCACGAATAGAGACACTCGTTGACTTGACCACTTTGGCTTCTGGTTAAAACACCATCATCCAGAGGGCCAATAAGATTCTCAATTCGATGGTCCCGTTGAATTCTTGAAGTAGTTGAGACCGGAAGATTGGTTATATTCTCAACTTTTTCTGAGCCTGAAGCACCTCTATCAGAATCTCTGAAGTCATGAGAAGCACTTGCAATGTACTCATCAGGAATTCTTTCAGGAAAGAGAGAATCCATGAGAGCAGACTCAAAAAGATCAGCAGGTTCATGTTGAATAACATCTTTAGCGGTAGTTCATTGTTCAACAACTGGGGTATCGCCAACAACTTGGGATGAAAAATCAGGAGCATCTTTAGTTATTGTAGCAAAATCAGGAGATGCACCGTCATCATGAATAGGATTTTCAAGAATGACTGACGGAGTGATAAGATCAGGAATGAGATCTTCAGCATCTTCTCTGGTGATTCCACTGGGTCCTGGTTATGTGCCTGAAACAACATCAGAAAACACATAGAAAGGTTTAAACAGTTTAGCATAATCAAACAACCAGTCAGGTCCAACACGAGCATCAGTTTGATTCTCTTCTAGCCAGCGAACATCATATGATTCCAGAATCTGCTTTGTCGCCTTGTTGTACACTCGATACGCAGTTTTACTTGCATATCCAATGAAGTAGCAGTCATCCGCTTTGGAGTTGAACTTCGGAGTGGCTTCAAGATGAAGAAGAGTGCAAGGACAGCCAAAGGTACGGAAATGTGAAACATTTGGCTTGCGACCATAGAGAATCTCGTAAGGTGTCTTCATTTGAGGTTTGTTGATGATGACTCGATTTTGGACATAACAGGCTGTGTTGATGGCTTCAGCCCAAAATATCACCGACAATTTAGAATCACACAGTATGGTACGCGTAGCATCCATAAGAGTTCTGTTTCGTCGCTCAGCAACACCATTCTGTTGAGGAGTACGAGCAGCACTATACTGACGTAGGATACCTTTATCTGCACAAAACTTGTTTAGAACTGCATTCTTGGATTCCGTTCCGTTGTCGCATCTGATGGCTTTCAGCTTCTGATTCATTTGATTTTCAATGAGCTTGATGAATCTAATGACCAGATCTACAGTTTCACTTTTGTTCTTTAAGAAGAAAACCCTGGTAAAACGTGAGTAATCATCAATAATAACTAAACACTAAGAACTGCAATTAAGACTGAGAACATTAACCGGGCCAAATAGATCCATGTGAATCAGCTGAAGAATCGAATCAATGGAATTGATCAGTTTGGGCTTATGTGGCTTTCTGTGATGTTTGCCTTGAGCACAGGCAACACATTTCTCGAATGTAATGAAGTCCTTGATTGGAAGTCCTACAAACATGCTGTTCTTTACAAGATGATTCAGATTCTTTGCATTGGCATGACCAAGGCGTTTATGCCACAACATCGCGCTTTGTTCTGCAGCTCTTGATAATAAGCAGGTGATGTTTTCGGGAGTGTTGTGATTCATGTCGATGATGTAAGCATTGCTTTTTCGTTCAGATCGAACAAGAATCCACTCCTCTGGAATGACTACACCGGGTTTGAGAATTATACATTCCTTCTTTGTAAAATGGGTTGAAAAACCCTTGTCGCATATTTGAGAAACGCTTAGCAGACTGTGCTTGGGCTCAAGTACAAAATTGACGTTCTGAAATTTCAACACACCATTCGACACTGTCCCTCTTTGTGTGATCATCCCTTTTCCACCTCCCGCAAAGCAAATACATCCCCCATTAAATTTCTCAATGTTGTGTAATTGGGACATGTCGCCTGTCATGTGCCTAGAACAGCCACTATCAACATACTAAGGTCTACTGATATTCCTCTGTAACTGTTCCTGCACAGGTTGCGGGATCAATTAGATTTAAGCACCCAGTCCATATGGAAACTAGGTTGACCTTGACTATCAATACATTTAACCGATTCAAAACTCATGTCATGTTGATCAAATAATGGTGAAACATTAGAAATTGTTTTAAAACTGCCTTTAGGAACCCATTTAACATTTGGTTTGAAAAGTTTTACTTTTGACCAAATGGGAACATTTATATTTGTAGTAGAATCAGAACTACTAGAAGTTGATTCTTGAAATGACTTTGGTCTTACAACGGTTGGTAAGACATAGTTACTTCTAGAAGCAGTTCGATTCCAGGCATTCGTGTTATTTTGATTTTTCTTTCTAGAACGTGACCTTGAGGGTTTTCTCTTATGAGTTTTCCCTTTTGGTACATTCTGCCAAACCTGTTTATTTTGAGAGGCATACATATGTCAGGGACAATTTCTGGCTATATGACCGACAATTCCACAATTAAAACAAGTCTGCCTTTTCAAAGGTACATTGGAATTCTGTCCAGGTCCAGATATATGCAAATAATTTCCACACACACACAAGCATGTAACAGGTTTATCAACCAAAACATTTTTCCTAGCAGTTTTCAAACCAACATCACACAAAGTTTTAGAATCAACAGAAATCTTAGTGTCAAGTTTCACATCATCACACAAATCATCAGAATTAGTCTTCAAACAAGTTTTAACAAGATTAATAGCTGGCGAATCTTCAACATCCTCAATCTTCGTTTTTAATTTTATCTGCACATAAGATACAAACATCAGTAGATTTCATTTCAGAACTTTCAGCGGTGCCAGATGTATTCTTTTGAATATAATTTGACAGAAAACATTCTTCTGATTCTTTAGTGTCTGGGGATGGTGTAAAATTATTATTGTATGGAGGAGGAACAACACTATATCCAAGACCTTCACCATGTATGTTTCACCAAACTGTTTGTTTTTCAAGTATATATTCAATTACTTCACTCGATACATAGACTTTCTTAAAAGTTGATTCAGCATTTTCAAATTTTGATTTTAATGTATTGAGTTCAGTAGTTAAACTAGCAATATCTTTATTTGTAAACTTAAGATGGCAATTCCTTATGGTAAGTTCATCTTGAATTTTCAGATAATTAGAAGTTTTAGCATCTAAGGCTTCCTGAAGAGGTTTTAATTTTCTTTTGTGTTTATAAACAAGGTTTTCTAATTCAAACATTTCTCTAACTAAGTTCTCATTCAATTCACGATATTCAGCAATTATGTCAATACAAGCTTGAGAAGAGCAAGAAACTTCACTAACCTCATCATCAGCAGGAGTAGTAGAAACCATGAATGCAAACTGCAAGTCCATCATCTCTCCTTCAGCAGCATCCACATCCATCTCTCCTTCAATCTGGGCCAGGTGAGCTCTACCCTCTCCATTCAAATTCAAGTCCTGCAACTGATCCTCCCAGGTGAATTGCTGAGCTACCATTGCCCTTTCAGCATTCTGAGGATGAGCAACTTCACGATTTGTTCCAACTGGTACCATGGTTCTGTCTGGATTCTCCATTCTAGGCTTGGTACACTCACGGGCAAAATGACCGAGCTAGCTTGTTGCAGTTGAAACACCTTAGATTAGCTTTTCCAAAACTCACCTTCCTCTCACCATTGTTGTTCACCCAACTGTTTCTTCATGTTCTCTGAGTGAATTTCTTGGCCCTATGCACCGCCATAGCAATGTGCCAAGAAATGTCCATTTCTTCCAAGTCATCTGGATTGATTTGATCAAGATCTCCCGCAGTCATAGGATGAAACAGTTCACCAGCAACCAAGGCATTGTAACAGTTCAGGAGACCAGCCATCATACTAAGATTCTCTTCAACATCTTTTGGAAGAGTTTGAGCAGCAGTTGGGGTCTTGGTAGAAGAAGCAGCAACAGGTGGAGCTTGAGGTGCCACTGAAGATGAAACAGACTAAAATTGAGCTTTGAATTTAGTAGTGGCTTGACCAGTAGTTTGAACAGAGAAAGCATTGTTTGTTGAAGTTCCAATGTTAGCAGACTGGTATGAGCTAACATGATTCATTTCCCTCTGTTTGTCATCCATGTCACAAGATTTTATAATAGCCATAATCTCAAAAAGTGAGAGTCTAGCTAAGTCTTTGGTTTTCTTGATGACTGCCACGTTCATGTCCGAGCTTCTAGGAAGAGAATTGAGAAGCTTCTTGTTTACAGCAATCTTTGGAAATGTGATCCCAGCAGTTGACAACTCAGTGTGTAGAGTGATGAAATGTTGTAGCTGAGCTTCAAGAGATTCTCCAAGGATGTGATTAAACAAATTGAACCTTTGACGAAGCATATCTTGCATGCTTTGCTTCATATCCTCACTTCCTTCATAGACATCAATCAACGCGTCCCACAAAGATTTAGCAGTTGCGTATTCACGAAAACCCTGAGCAATTTCCGGTGAAAGTGTCATTGAAAGAGTAGCCAGTGCTCTTTGATCAGGTTCCACTTTCTCAAAGTCCAAGTCAGAATATTCTTCAAACGGCTTATCAGACACAACATCACCTCTGGTTACGGTAATTCTGACTGGTGGACGTAAGAAACATTTCTAAAGCTTGACGTCTTTCATCTTGATATACTACTCAAATCTGTATTTCCATTCGGTAAAACCTTCAGATTTGATTAATCGGGGAATACGGGTAACGGTACCCATAACAGAATCGAGATTATTGTTAACGTTTGAAATAGCGGGATCCATTGGGAATTAGTCTTGAAAAAAAAAACTTCAAAAATGATCACGAAAGTTTTAATTTTTTACGGAACCGAACAACTTGAAGGATGCACCAAACAAACTTTACCGAACAGCCTGGAGCGAGAAACACCTTAAACGAGCAAAGTCCACTTGACCGAACAATAAACAAGCCGAACAACTTTTCAACTGGACCGATTAACAGACACAGAACAACAAACCAATCAACAACCGAACAATAAAACGATCAAGCAACTTAGCAAGTAACCAAAACCGATCAACAAAAGTGAACCGAGCAACACCGAACAAAGGAAAACCCTAAAAGCACCGAATAATCACAAATGGGCCAACCAAACAACACCGAGTTGGACCGAGAAACTCAAATGCTGACCGAATAACTTCCAAAAACCCTAAGCAATCAAATCCGCCGCCGAACAACCACAAGGAGCATGACCGAGCAACAATTTTCAGATTCGGATCTCACAAACAAGTCCGTAAACAACAATTTTGGATCAAAAAAAGAGATTTGGATGATTTTTGGATGAAGATTATCAAGAACACCAAGAACACTAAGCTCAAAAACACCAAAAACAGTCAAGAACAGTCCAAAAACGGATCAAAACACCCAAAACAAGTCCAGAAACCTTCAAATATTCAAAATCCAAGCAAAGGTAGAATGAGATTGATACCAAAAACTTAAAAACAAAAGGTTTCAAGCTTTGATACCAATTGTAGGTCCCAAATTCTCTCTTAAGATCTTCAATAAATGGTATCAATCACACAATAAGAACACAAACAATATCACCTTCAACGTACTCTTGATTAAATCAAAGACTAGTACACAAGATGTTGTTGTTGCTTGAGCTTTGACAAGGTTTTTGCTATGATCTTCTAATGCTCCAAAACAACAGACAAGGAA
Organism: Cichorium intybus; assembly: GCA_023525715.1. Taxonomy (NCBI): domain Eukaryota; kingdom Viridiplantae; phylum Streptophyta; class Magnoliopsida; order Asterales; family Asteraceae; genus Cichorium; species Cichorium intybus. Next base: position 63,687,936 of record CM042012.1, read on the forward strand.
CCCACCCTCAACAATGAGGACTCGACATCTACTTATACCTAGCGCCTAAAACCGATCAACACAAACCACATGGGCCGAACAACTAAGGCCTGACCGAACAACCCATAGGTTGTTCGGTTCCAACCGAAAAACCACAAAAAGCCTATATCTTTTATATTTAACATTTTCAGTCCCTATAAATAAAAGATTAAACCAACTAAAATTAATTCCTAACACCCTAGATGCTCTCTTCCTCCTCTCTTGATTCCGCCAACTTAAGGCCTCCCATCTCCCTCCTTTTTGGCAATTTTTGCCAAACTCTAATTAGGATTTGTGCCTCTTGTCCCCTCCCTTGTGGAAGTTTGTTCAGTTTGTTCTTTTGGTGTTCTTGGGTGTGAATCAAAAGAGGAATTCTGGTTAGGATCTTTACATCCAAAGAAAGAGGTAAATGTTTTTTATTCATCTTTTAAGTTGCTATAATTGATATGAACAATATGATCATTGTCAGTTTTTGTATTAACACATGATTTGATATTGTTAAGACTTCTACTGTGAACTGTTTTTGTTATTTATTGATCAAATACCTTAAGTGGTATCACAACCTTGTTTCATAGGTTATATGCATTATTGGATCCCAATTGAATCATGAATTTGTGTTTGCATGGTTATTATTTTCAAGATTTTTAGGGTTTATGGTAGAATCCTTTTGAATTTGCATGATATGATTTTCAATAATAGGGTTTATGCTAGAATGCCTTTTCTTGAAATTGCATGTTATGATTTTCTCATATTAGGGTTTCTAGAAAGCCTTTTTCAAAAATTTTAGGGCTTTGGTAGTGACCTTGTGCCTTTGCTTGTGCATTAGGTTTGCCTGGAAACTAGGGTTTCTTGTAAAGGGTTTTCTAGCAAACAATGAACAAATAATCTCTTATGGTTCACATGCAACCCTAGAAAGATCTATGTTTTCTTCTATGAAAATAATAAACTAAAGCTAAAGGCCAACAATAATTTCCAAAGTTTAAAAAAAGAATTACCAACCTTTGAATCTTGTTCTTGAAGCTAGCAGCACAAGTGTCATGCCTCAAATGCAAGTCACACCCAAAGCAATGGAGAAGACAGTTCAGCAGAGTAATCTTGTTCAAAAGTGGCGTAGAAAATGGAGTGCCAGGAGTCTCCTTTTATAGCCTCTAGGGTTACACCTGAAACCCTAAGGAGCCTCCTTGGTGGGCAAGCCTGTTGACCACTTGGACCAAACTTTCTAAACCCTAATTAGGGTTTTCGCCACCCTTGGAAGAATCCTCTAAGGTGGCGCCAAATCTAGCCCCTGGCTTCTGGGTTGTCAGTAATTCAACTATTGAATAAATACAAACCAGTCCGTGTACTTTTAATTAATTAATTTAATCACTGAATTAAATCCAATTAATTCTAGATTAAATCTTAATTAATTATTATAGTTTCTAATTAATATATTAACACTTAAATATATTAATAAACCATTTAATTAATTCTATTGATTTATTAAACATTTAATAAATCAACCTTTTACTCTACTGAACTCTATCCTAACCTCCAGCTATGAGGGCAACCCTAATGGACTTTGCTTCAATTAACAAGATAAATATAAATATAAAGTCATGGCTTAGACACCTAATCCAACAGTCTTTCACTTGGATAAGTCTATGACTTTAATTTATCTTCTGATTAATAAACAACCTGCAGCTTCCTAGAAATTGCTGCTGAACTCTGACCTAGTCAGTTCTGTCCATAGATAAGTTATCATATGATCCTTCGTCTAACAAGATATTTTCAGACACGAGACATGGATTGAGATCAATCTCTGTCCGATACTCTGTTTCCCGATTTCCGATTCTGCTTATGACTTTCGGACTTCTAATTGAACACATCAATTTAGTCCAGGCTGGCCAGCACTTTAGTCAACTTCAAAATCATCGAGCGGCCTACAGATATCTGTTTCCCATCAGGGTCAAGGAACGAATAAGCTTCGACTCATATGATTGTGTCTTTTACTTATCAAATCCTACACAACAATGCGTTTGTAACATCGAGTTACTGATGCGTTTACGTACTATCAATGCACAACCGACTCGTAAATTTCAACTCATATGTCTCCGCTTCAAGATCATACGATATTATCGTCCCAACATTGCTCGTGATGTTATCCATGAAGCAATCTATTGAGTGCAGGTTTATCCAATACTCAAATCTCTATTTCTAAGTACTCGTGAACGTTGTAGCAGTCTTACTGCAATGTCTAACTCCTTAGACAATCTACAAACCAATTCACGACAGTCTTTGTTCATACTTACTCCCGAAAAGTATGAGCGACTGTGGACTTTTGAATAATCAAATTATTCAGGAAGTGAAACATGCAAAGACGAAACTTAAAATCTGACTGGTAGCTACTCTTGCTAATTACCAAGTCTCCACGAGGTAATCACCAAGTCGGATTTTACATAAAACTATTATCGGTTTCTAGATTCATTTTAAACTATTTAATCCGTGTTATGTATCTATGTCTACTTGACCTTTCACTCTTTCTATGTATTCAAATGTTACACATTTATACACTTTATCCGATCGGATATCCTTCCGATGATATTTCAATTTGGTCATACTGTCATTCTCACTAACAACTCCATTCTATGTACTGTGACTTTCCATGGTTCTCGGGATCTTTAGTTCACATGACTGCACCCTGAGACTATTTCGAGGTGTTACGATGTGCCGGTGAGCCACACGCGCTCCATCGGAATGCCAACGAAATTCTTTAACCATTAAGTCCTTATTTTAAAAACTCTTTTCAAATTGTTATCAACATTCACCCCTAATCATTTTCCAATGATTTCTCACGTATGTATAAAATCCATCAAGTATTCCCAGCCAGGTCATATCCTGAATCTGACTCAGTATGTTCTAAGCATTAAGTCATCAAGACATGTTCATGACACTTTTGATCGATCCAAGAAACTTGTTGGATTCGATCTAGTCCTATTCCAAACCCTTTTGGAATCTAAGGATTACTTATAATCCTTTTGTCACGACTTTTAATAACTATATCCTTTTGGATACTTTTTCTCATGCATCTTGAATCTCATCAAAATCATGCTTATTATGGCCAGGTTTATACTGATGACAACATCTATCTGATATATGTTAATGGAGTATGTAAGTATACTGCACCTTTTATATCTCTCATGCCAAATCATTACACTCTGCAATGACAGAAAACTATTTCCTAGGGCAATGCATCTTGAGTCTCATCAAGATCATTTTGGCAGAGTCTCGATCTATCTCATAGACGTTTATAACCACCCGAGCATGCCGTATCTTTATTAAGTCTTTCATAGCGATCCGTCTCTTAACACCAAGTCATTACACTTTGTAATGAAAAGAGACGTTTCCTAGAAACATTATGTAACACACATATGAAGATAGAGATAACAGCGACACTCCCACTAGCTTTAGCACGGTTATGGACTAATCACAAAATCCAGAGCTTATGGCACATTTTGAAAATCCAAACCTTTCTGACATCTTAATGGATATCTTTCAGCCCTTTCTCAAAATCCAATCCTTTGACATATTTTGAGAATCTGAATATCCTTTCTTGCGAGATGGCCATGGGGTAATCCCGGGCCCACGTTCCTTTATACTGGCATACTCTTTTTGAGTCCCCATTAGTGTGCCGGTGATCCACACGCGCTCCACTAACGACTTACATTATGTAGTATGCTTTCAGATTTCATCTTCTATTGAGAGTGCTTCTCTCGGAGTCAATTACTTGACTCTGAGTATCGTCTCACTCAACCAGATGTTCTGAAGGTATGTTTCTGTCCATGCTGCTTTCGTTTGATGATTCAATTACTCCCACTGGTTTTTAGACCAGGTGTAAAATCAATCAAAATGCCACATAGACTGTATCTCGTCCTAAGGTTCTCTTAATTGGCAGAAACTGGGCTCACCAATGCTTCCAAGTAGTCGGATTGTAAATCCGTACCAACTATAGTGTTTTACCACTATTCGGTATGTCACCCCGATCATAACTACTTATGATGGTGATCAGTACTACTGGTCAAGGGAAGATAATGTCAGTATTAAAATAGAAATCTGATTTTTGCTCTAAGCCTAGTGATGACTAAAGGTTCTTTCACTTGGCCAATCCTAAACTCATTCAGGACTGTCCCAACTCCCACTGTTTCCTTAGAACATGAGTTCTTACTAAAAGAGCTCTTTCTTTTATAGGTGTAGCGGGATAGCCAGTGAAAACGACATTGCTGATCAGGTTCAGGTAGTCATGAGGTTCGGATGAACACTACAAGACCCTGGACTCTCAATGTAAGAGTGGGACAATCCCAGCTTCACATTTCAGACAATGTTTGCAAAACCTACATAGTCGAAGAATGTGGTCGGAATATGGTCTGACTGGTTTAGTATTCAATTCATTGGAAACTAATTGACAATGTATCTTATACATCGAGGATCGAACTGTTTCGACCAATGCTCCATCATCTTCCCTAAGACACATTATAACTATTAATGTTCTTGGAAGTGAATAAACTGTGAAACATTTTCCCAGTTTATGCTGTCAGTCAGGTTCTGTGGATCTTGTACTTCCTTTGAAGTCCTTGAACTGTTCAAGGTTTCAATCCAATCGCTTATTCTGATAAGCGAAGCCATATTCGTCATACCGACTGACAAATATCGCGAAGTACAAATAATTGTGTTCTCTTTCAAGATTTGAGCAGTGCACATTAACAAATATGTTCGTTGCTCCTAATCTCAACGTCTTTTACATATCTATGTAAACTTATGACTTTGTTAATTCTGTTCAAGACTTGCAATCTTCAGTTGACTCTAAGTCAACTGGTTCCAAAATCCTATCCTTTGGATCTTTGGGTGATTCATTTCTTGCCACATGTGCTTTATAAAGAACTTAATCATCATCTGACTCTAAGTCAAATGATTCCAAAGTCCTGTCGAACTGGATCTTTGGTTGATTCATTTCTTAACACATTAAGAACTCAATTCATCATGTGACTCTAAGTCAAATGATTCCAAAGTCCTGTCCAACTGGACCTTTGGTTGAATTGATTCTTATCATATTCACTTTAACAATCATAAGGAGCACAATTCCTAAAATCCAAACACTTTGGATGTATCAATATTCAAGTTATTACTAATCATGCATTCAACACAATCATACAATATTTCAAGGATATTTCAAACAACATGTGTTAAAAGAAAATTGACAATTTTATTAAAACAAAATCCTTGAACAATGTATTATATGATAGACAATGTCATACGCATCTGATAAGCTAATAACATGATTTCAACATCTAACTAAAACTCTAAAACTGCATGAGCTTCAGATCCAATATGAATATGCTCCTATACAACAACATCCCACATCCTACAGAGTCCATGCATACAGAGCAAATGTGAGAAACACATCCTGTATCAAGGAACTAAGGATCAGGTGTTCTGAGTTTTAAGATATTCCTGAGTTGCCAAACTGTTCGGCTTCGGAGCATTTTCCAATCTTTCCGTGACTGTGTCCCACCATGTGGATTCCCAGTTTGAACCATCGAGGAACCGGTCTAGACGATCTGGATCATTTCTTGATGTGTCCTATTACTGGACTCAATCTCGAAGCAGCTGAATCAATGGAACTATGCTTATCTATGAACGACTCATACAGAGTCAACATTGAATGCATATCCACGATTGTCTTATCTGGTTTCCCTTCCTGTACATCAGGATGAACGGATCAGCGAGTCGAGCTAATGTTTTAACTCCCGATAAAAAAGGGAACCAAATTTATACAGTTCACCTGTGTGTCTCTCAGTCTTGAGAACATGTGAACTGGTGCTACTTCCTGCACACTTCAAACTCTTTGAAGATCTTAGCTCGTCCTTTCTCAACGAGTTCATGGAACCTTTCCACAACTAGCTGTGTTAACTTATCTGACCCCAGGAATTCTAAATTCCTGCGGAACTCGGGGTCAATGATCAATAGTGTTAGGCAAAGAACTTTCCTTGACTTGACAATCAAGGAGTCATGCTCATCACAGGCTACTGTGTGATGTCATGTTTTGGGTAGCGGACACTCAGTCAGATATGGCTTACCAGCAAAATAGAGAACTATTCTTTATTTATGAAGCCATACCATATAGTTAAGGCCAGTCAGCCTTTCCATATTAGGCAGGTGCTTTCTGATGCTCTCAGAAGTGGGTGAAGGAGGAGAGGGAGGAGAATAGACACTTGATTTAGGCATCTACAATAAACATAATTTTATTAGTTTAATTTATCCTTTTAAATAATTACCCAATTTATTATTTATTAAGGCTAGGACCCAAAAGACCCCAACTATGATGTGAAGAGGGATGCCGTAATCACAACATAATGGTCATTAAGGTAGATAATACACTTATCAATTTCATCTCATGAAATTCCTAGATCTGTTGAGACACATTGAACTGTTCAATGGCATGTTTAGTCTCGGATGTGCCCCACTGTTTGTGACTGGGATGCCGAGGATCACAAACCAGGTGTGAATAACCATGCAAATTAGCTTGGTACTCTCGAAGTTGATTGCCATCTCTAATTAACGTGCCGGTTAACCACACACGCTCCGTTAATAATGACAAAATCGAGAAACCCATTGTAAGTCTTTGTGAACCCATATTGGTGTGCTGGTTAACCACACACGCTCCACCAATGTTTCACAAATTGCAATGTGCAATTTCATGGATTAGCACCAATTCACATTTTTAAACCTAAAGTAACTAGATTGGGATTTGTTTGAGGTTCTAGTACTTTCAATTATAGCATTATACTTTTAAGAGGCTTAGCAGTTCTATCAAACCCGTTCGGCTAACGACACTCGACTGACCAGGAGAGCGGTGGGTAAGAGTAGATACCCATTAGACTAACATTTTATAGTCAGTCGCCTTATACCCTTTTTAGAGGACATTTTTATGAATGAGGCCTACTTGCGGTAAGACTAACCAATTTATCTTATATATAAATATTAACTTTTAATCATAAATATATAAGATATATTTTAATCTCATTAAAATATTTTAGAATTAATTATCTAAGAATTTTCGCAAATTTATTTCTATTTTTCGAAAATTTAATTAATTCTTTAAGTGATTTAATTGGTCTTTTAATTAAAAATTTTAATTAAACTAATTAAATCAAGAATGGGGGACCACAAAATTAATCAAATTAATTTCCTATCCTTATTCCCTAATTCGAAAAATGCATGCCAAGAATAAGGGGTTCCAGTTATTTAATTATCCAATAATTACCAAAACAACAACCAACTATTTAAGGCAGCAAATCAAGCAATTAAGGGGGAATAAAGAGGGTGGCGGCTAGGGTTAGGAAACCCTAGCCTAGGCCACGAAATTGAGGCCATTCCAAGAGAGTTTTTGGCAAAAACACTCAAGGCAAAAAACATTCAAGCAGTTTATATCAATTCATAAGAAAACAAGCCTAAGCTCTGATACCACTAAAGGGTTTTCTAGCAAACAATGAACAAATAATCTCTTATGGTTCACATGCAACCCTAGAAAGATCTATGTTTTCTTCTATGAAGATAATAAACTAAAGCTAAAGGCCAACAATAATTTCTAAAGTTTAAAACAAGAATTACCAACCTTTGAATCTTGTTCTTGAAGCTAGCAGCACAAGTGTCCTGCCTCAAATGCAAGTCACACCCAAAGCAATAGAGAAGACAGTCCAGCAGAGTAATCTTGTTCAAAAGTGGCATAGAAAATGGAGTGCCAGGAGTCTCCTTTTATAACCTCTAGGGTTACACCTGAAACCCTAAGGAGCCTCCTTGGTGGGCAAGCCTGTTGACCACTTGGACCAGACTTTCTAAACCCTAATTAGGGTTTTCGCCACCCTTGGAAGAAGCCTCCAAGGTGGCACCAAATCTAGCCCCTGGCTTCTGGTTTGTCAGTAATTCAACTATTGAATAAATACAAACCAGTCCGTGCACTTTTAATTAATTAATTTAATCACTGAATTAAATCCAATTAATTATAGATTAAATCTTAATTAATTATTATAGTTTCTAATTAATATATTAACACTTAAATATATTAATAAACCATTTAATTAATTCTATTGATTTATTAAACATTTAATAAATCAACCTTTTACTCTACTGAATTCTATTCTAACCTGCAGCTATGAGGGCAACCCAAATGGACTTTGCTTCAATTAACAAGATAAATATAAATATAAAGGCATGGCTTAGACACCTAATCCAACATCTTGAACTAGCGATTCTAGAAAACTAGGGTTTCATGACGGCTAGGTTTTACAACCCTAACTTGTATTACAAGTTTCCTAACTTGCTTTGCCTCCAAGTTTAACCCTTATTGCCTAATATGCAAACATGATAAAATTAATTATTGGGTAATGTTAAAATTAGTTATTAACCTGACATGCTTGCATGTTTAATACAATTAATTGTTAAACATAAAGTTTAAAAGGCTTATATATATATATATATATATATATATATATATATATATATATATATATATTAAAATTGTATATATATGTATAACTTAAAGATTAAAAAAAATGTTGGTCAAACCATGACTAGGCTCACCCACTCTCTAAAATTTGTTTAGAATGTTTGAATGATGTTTCTTTGATTCCTAATGAGGTCAGTTTATAAAAGCATTCATTGCTTACCACCCTCACTGCCTACCACATTTTATTGATTGGAGTTACCAAAAGGGTTCGATAGGGCAATGTTTCAAGATAAAAAGTATTAACTTAAAATTATTAAAACAAAAGTCCCGTTTTAAGTAAATTAAAAACGTGAATCTTATGATACCCATGAAACACACACATTTTCTTTATAATATGTTGACGGAGCGTGTGCAGTTTGTCGGCACATCAAATTAATATTATAGTTGAAGATGACGGAGCGTGTGCGGTTTTTCATGGTCGATCGACCATTTGATCCATGACCGGGACATCCCTAACATGGATTAAGATGAGCATAATTGAGATTAACATGCCATTGACTTTAGTCAATGAATCTCAAAGATCTAGGAATTTCATGGTGATTGAAATTGGAGAAGAGTTTTACCTACTTAAATAACTTCATGGTGCCATTATGGCATCCCTTTTCATATCATGAAGTAAAATATGGATCCAAGCCTCGTTAAATAATCTTGGATAATTATCTTTAAGGATTAAATCAAACTAACTAAAACTTTTTTATAGATGTCTGCTACAAATCTAAAATACAAACTTTCCTCCTATTTCGCTTCCTTCACAACCTCAATCATTATTCACAGGAAGATGTGAAAGAGACAAGGATATGTTGGACCTTATCCATACAGATGTGTATGGACCATTCAGATCCGCCACAAGACACGGTGAACGATACTTCATCACATTTACTGATGATTTTAATATATATGGTTATGTTTATTTGATTAAACATAAATCAGAAACCTTTGAAGTGTTCAAAGAGTTTCAGAGCGAACTAGAGAATCAACTAGGCAAAAAGATCGACATCCTCCTATCCGATAGGGTGGAGAATATCTTAGTCTTGAATTCTGCAAACATCTTAGGAACTGTGGAATAGTTTCACAATTGTATCCTCCTAGAATACCACAGCATAATGGTCTGTATGAAAGGAGAAATCGAACATTGTTTGACATGGTTCGATCCATGATGAGTCATGCTACACTTCCAATAAGATTCTGGGGTTATACACTGGAGACTGTAGCCCACATATTAAACCTCGTACCAACTAAGAAGGTCCCTTGCTAGAACATTTGAAAGTACGGGCTTGTGAAGTCTTCGTTTGTTGTGAAGCCCATGACAAGCTTGAACCTAGATCAGATAAGTGTCACTTCATTGGATATCCCCAAAAGTCCTTTAGATACTTGTTTTACAAGCCTTCTGAGAACAAAGTGTTTGTGGCTCTAAGGGGAGTCTTTCTTGAGAGAGAGCACATATCCAAAGAAACTAATGGGAGCAAGATTGATCTAAAGCTATTCAAGAGTCAACCTAATGAAGAACCTTTAGTTTACACTAGCACTCAACCAGAGGATGAGACTCCTATTGAGGAAACTGACATATCTCCACCTCTTTGCAGATCCGATAGATTTAGTCACCCTCTTGAGTTTTATGGTTTCCATATTACTGAAGGTGACGCATTGATCAATGATAGTGCACTAGAGGCTGCCAAATAGAAAGAGGCCATGGAGAGTAAGATTCATGTTGGAATAGTGGTCCAAGGTCATCAACTGTTGGTGATATTTCTAATAATGGCGTGTTCCTGTTGGGTTGCCCGCACGACCCAGTAAAAACAAACAGTGACAGAAATTTAGTAGGAATAATTAGTTTATTTATTTATGTTGAAATAATTTAATTAGAAACTAGTTGGTAATTAATTGATATATTAATTAGGAATTAATTTGATGAAATTAATTAAAATGGTTGGATTGTTAATAATTAAGAGTTTAATTAATTAAAGACAGGCCAGGGGTAGTTTGTAAGGAGGCTCCTTAAGTTTAAAACCTTAGGAGCCCTCCAGTATAAATAGAGGCTTAGGGGTCTAACCTTAAGCATTCCACACACCTCCTTTGTGCAACCACCCTCCCCTCTCTCTCCTTCCTCTACGTTTTGGCGATTTACAATATCATTTTCAAGGTTTTTGGATCTTGCTTTAAGAAGACCAGAAGCTATGCCGTAGGAGGAGTAGGAACTGTTGGATCGGTAAGCGTTGGGTGTTGTCAGGTTGTCGTTGTCGAACTTCGTTTCTTACAACATCGTCAATGAGAAGACCACATATGGCTTACTCAAAGCAATGTCTAATATGTACGAGAAACCTTCAGCTGTAAACAAGGTTTTCTTGATTAGACAGCTTGTGAACATGAAGATAAAGGAAGGAGGTTCCGTGGTAGGCATGTCAACGTGTTCAAGTCCATCATATTGTGACTGATATCGGTGGACATTGGTTTTGACGATGAAGATCAAGCCTTGCTGTTATTTTCTTTGTTTCCAAATAGCTAGTCTGGAACGGTAACTGCGGTCAGTAACTCGTCCAGAACCGTAAACTCACATTCGAAGGCATTCGAGACTTACTCATTGGGGAAGATATCCGGAGGAGGAATGCAGGTGAGTGTTTCGGAAGTGCCATGGTGACGAAGGAGAAAGGGAGGAGACCGAATCGAGGTGGTGGTGGTGGTGGTAAAGGAAGATTGAAGTCACGGAGAAGGGGATAGTCCAAGAGCAAAAAAGATGTTGTCTACTGGAACTACAAAGACAGTGGGCATTTCCCGAATCAGTGTTCGAAGCCTTCTTAATCCGTAGGAGCAAAGAAAGAAGTGAATATTGCGGAAGATTTCGAAGATGCACTCATTTTCTGTGTAGAGAGTTCCACGAAGTCCTACATAATGGACTCAGGTGTATCCTTCCACGCATGTCACAGCCAAGATGTAATGAAGAATTTCAGGTGTTACAGCGGCAGAGTGAGACTTGCGGACAACAAAAGCCTAGATATAACTGGAGTTGGAAATGTTACACTTCGGACGTCCTTGGGAACGAAATGGACTTTGAAGGATGTCAAGTTCATTTTGGGTCTGAATAGGATGTTGATATCAGTGGAGCAGTTGGATGATGAAAGGTACAAGGTTGACTTTGGCAACCATCAGTGGAGTAACGAAGAGGGGCATGGTTATTGCTCGTGGTCAGAAGCGAGGATCCCTGTACATGGTATAGGATGTTGGATTAGGTGTCTAAGCCATGACTATAATTTAGGAATATACTTGATTGATGGCGACACAGTCCTTTTGGGTTGCCCTCAAAACCTAGTAGAGGACAAGATAACTTATAAAGAGAGAGGAGATTGATTTATTAATATATTATGAGAATAATATATTAATTAGAAATTATGAAATTTAATTAATGATTACTCAGAAATTAATTTAGAATTAATTTTGGGATTAATTGGATTAATTAAATGAGTAAGGGGTTGAATTATAATTGTTCAAAAGTTGAGCAATGGATATATATATATATATATATATATATATATATATATATATATATATATATATATATATATATATATATATATATATATATATATATATATATATATATATATATATATGGAGGTTTGGACTATTTATCGCATGATAAGTAGATTCAGTTATATGATAAAAGCCTTATCATATCAGGAATCGAAAGAAGGCAGTTTTATGTCTTATGACTTATCAGTCTTGGTCTATAAATAGAGGTCCCCATAACCCATTAAAGTCACGCCTAAAAGGAGTTCTCTCCTTCCTCTTCTCTTGTTTTCTTGCTTGCTTGGTTCTGGGTGTGAACCATTAGAGGCACGACACTTGTGGTGCTTGCTTCCAAAGCCTTGAATGTATGAAATTTAAAAACTGTTTTTAGAATATAATTTTAATTATATACCTTTAGTTCTTAGTTATAGATTTAATTGAGAAAACATAGATCCTTATTAGGGTGCATGCGAACTTAAGTTTTTTAAGCTCATTGTTTGCATGAAACTCATCAGTGGTATCAGAGCTAGATCTGTTTTATGTTGGATAGCTATAATAGAAGAACTACTATTAGGGTTTATTGGATTTAAACCCTTGACCTCAAGGGTGTCGACTTCTAGCTAGGTTTTTAGAAACCCTAGCCTCCACCCTATAGTTTTCGAAATTAAGGAGCCTCTTTAGGGATTTTTTGCATATGGTAAATGTGATTATTTAATAAATGGAAACCCTTGGCCCTTATTTTGGATAACTTTGTGGGCAAGGAATAGGATTGAATTAAATTGTTTAATTTGTTAATCCTTATGTGATTTAATTAATTTAATTAATTGTTAATTAAAAGACAACCATTAAATCACTTTAGGTTTAATTTAAATTTTAATTAAAATTGTTTTAATTTCGAAAATTTAAACGATAAACCTAAATATTTTAAAATGTTTAAAATACACCTTATACATATTATTATTAAAAGTTAATACCTATATGTATACGATTAAGTCGGTCAAATCGCTAGTATGTCTCATTCATGAAACTGGTCTATAAGGGGGTATAAGGAAACTGCCTATAAAATGGCAGTTGAATGGGTGTCCACTCTCACCCACCGCTTCCTTGATCAGTTGAGTGTCTTTCCAGAACGGATTTGATAGGACGAACCTAATCTCATTAAAAGTATAATGCTATTAGACAAAAGTGCTAGAACCCTAATCACAATCTATTTACTTTAGAAAAATCTGAAACGTATGCTAACCCATGAAATTGCACATTACACTTTATGAGACATTAGTGGAGCGTGTGTGGTTTACCGTGAAACACCCGACTTTTAAAACAAAACACCCCTGAAAATTTTTCATTTAAATTAAAGGTTTCAGTACTTAAAACCAGTACAAAGGGGTATATTTTTAATAAAATCGGGTACAAGCATATCAAGGACAGTATATAACACCCATATCTCCTTTGAAGCCGGGCTGCTACTGATAGCATCTACAAGTCCACTTCTTGAGTCACGGACTTTATCCTTACCCTTATCAGGGTATTGCTAACCTGCAGGGACATTTAACAAACGGTATGAGCTACAAAGCTCAGTGAGTAATCGTATCTGCAAATAACATGTATAACAATACAATCATATATCTGTCTGGATATCGAATCCAAACTCCTAGCCTTACTGGCTGACCATATATCTCCTAGGATTTCACATCCTAATCTGTAGCCCTACAGGCTGAATCATGAGATCATGTGATTTTCAAATCACATTAGACAATTGTACACTTTATCATATCCCGTTTGTTATTTGCATACCAATCATATCGAGTCTGTACTATTTCTGTCCCATCTTTCTTAGTCATATTTGACTATACCATATATCATGACTATATAAGTCATATCATTTGTCATGACTATACTAGCCGCACCAAAACATTTCCAGCGTATGAATCGTAGCCCGAAAGCCGCACCAGTTTGGGTTCAACAACCCGAAATCATAGCCATAAGGCCGCACCGTTTCTATATAATAATGTCATAGCCATATAAGCCGCACCAGTTGGATATAACATCCAGAATCATAGCCGTATAGGCCGCACCAGTTGGATATAACATCCAGAATCATAGCCGTATAGGCCGCACCAGAATATCATAGCCCGAAGGCCGCACCAGAATATCATAGCCATATAGGCCGCACCGTTTGGATATAACATCCAATATCATAGCCACAAGTGGCCGCACCATCTATTAACAGTTTCTTTCACGATCAATTATGGCTCAAGGGTTAGCCCGCTGTTGCCTTGGCTCACGGGTTAGCCCGCTGTTGCCTAGACTCACGGCTTATCCGGTCTTGTCTATATAAGTTTGACTCATCAAAATAAATCATGGCTCACGGGTTAGCCCGCTGTTGCCTAGACTCACGGCTTATCCGGTCTTGTCTTATATGGGTTCGACTCACAGTTCCGTTCTTGTCTATTAAAGACTCACGGCTTATCTGGTATTGTCAATATTGACTGAATCACAGTTCCGTTCTTGTCTATATTAGACTCACGACTTATCTGGTCTTGTCTTGTCATTATTATTGACTCACAGTTCCGTTCTTGTCTATATTAGACTCACAGCTTATCTGGTCTTGTCTTTTCGAATTAATCTTTGAACCATCAATTTCGTCCCACAAATCAGTTTCAACCTGTAACAATTCAACCATCATATATCATATATGATATCAGTGAGATTACTCACCTGGATGCTAGCTGCATTTACATTCCGGTTGTTTCTTGCCTTTGCATGCACCATAACCATTTTGTCCCATACCTATATATTCATTTATATACCAAATGATAATAGGTTAATAATCATTTCAGTTGGCTCTAATGCATAAGAGTCCAATGTAATAACATTACAAACAATGTCTAGATGATAAACTTCCCATTTACCATCTTTCTTTAAATTATACATTTTTACAAAATACACGTATTTTGCTACAGTACTTTTGGGAGGTCGTATACGTATTCCGACAATTTTCCCCGAAGTTTCACATCATATTAGACCTATGTTCAAAATTTGAGGTCAAACGGACAAGTCTAGCATCAAGTCCCAAAATTGGACCAAGGCTTAACAGAAGGCAGGAGAAATCAGCTCATTTTCATGCAGACGCAGGATCGCGACCCTATCTCCATGTGGATCGCGACCCTATGGATCGCAACCCGATCTCCATGGAGATTGCGGCCCTATCTGCCACTGTGCAGTTTCTCTTGTCCGTTTTTCATGCTACAAATTCCCATTTTCAGCTATTAAGCCCTTAATTTTCTTCTTAAACGATAGGGGTTTGTTCCAAGAACAAAACCCTTCATTAACATCTAGTTTTAACCCATGGAAATCATATATTTCAAACATTTTCCAACAATTCCTGTTTTTGACATTTTGGTCCAAAAACCGAAATTCTTCAAAATTAATCACTTCTACTGATTATTCTCATCATTAACAACATTTGGAACTCATTAGAACTCATTAGAACTCATTAGAATCCACTGAATCATATAAACATGTATTCTAGGGTTCTTGAGCAAAGTTCCAAATTTTCAATAATAGCAACCTACTTCCATATTTCTTGAATTAAGTCCTTTTAGCATGACTTATTGGAAGCATTAAACCATTTAAACCACATAAACATAACTGAAATTTACAAATTTCAGTTTCTATAAAACCAAATCAAGAACACTTCAAGAACTTGTCTAAAAAGGCAATCTACTTACCTTAATTGCTTGGAAATCACCCCTTCCAACAATTGTTCCAAGTTCTTGCTTCAATTTCATGATTTTCTGCAGAAATCGCACCTGCAATTGCTCCTCCCGTTGCTGTACAAATGGCCAGTCAAAGAGAGAGTCAACCTCTCTATTTATACTTCTAATTTTTTACATTTTGGTCCCTAAGTTCCATTTCTTGAACTTTGACCACAAAATCAAGTTTTATTACAATAAAACTTTCATTTCTTATATTTTTACCACAAGGAACAATATTTTTTACATAATTGGTCCTTTACATGGTCAAATGACCAAAATACCCTTTTGTGGTAAAATGACCAAAATTAGTTTTTATAACATTTTGAGTCCAAAACTCAAAATATTATTTCAAACTAAATTCTTTTCTATCCAAAAGACTAAATTACCCTTCCAAGGTAAAATGACCATTTTACCCCTTTTTATATATTTACATAAAAAGAGTGTCTTGGCGTTACATACCGGCACACTAATAGGGGCTCATAAAGAGTTGTAATGAGTATCTCATGATTTATCATTGTTGATGGAGCGTGTATGGTTAACCGGCACATCAATGTGAGATGATAAATGACATTGAGGTTACCAAGCGATTTGCATGGTTATTCACATCTTGTTTGTGATCCTACGCATCCCAGTCACAAATAGAAGAGCATAATATGGGATTAAACATGCCATTGACGTCAGTCAATGAATCTCATAGATCTAGGAGTTTCATGGAGACTGAAATTGCTAAAAGTATATCTACCTTAATGACCATTATGTTGTGATTACGGCATCCCTCTTCACACCATAGTTGGGGCATTTTGGGTCCTAGCCTTATTAAATAATAAATTGGGTAATTATTTAAAATGATTAATTAAATTAGTAAATTATGATTTTATAGATGTCTGAACTTAGTGTCACTCTCCTACTCCTCCTCCAACACCCATTTCTGAGAGGTTTAGAAAGTATCTATTGAATATGAAAAAGGCTGACTGGCCCGAACTATGTAGAATGGCTTCGCAAATGGAGAATGGTTCTCAGTTTTGTTGGCAAGCCATATCTGATTGAGTATCCGCTACCCGTTCCACCGAAGCATGGCATCACACAATAGCTTTGTGATGAGCATGACTTATTGATTGATGAATCTGAGGAAGTTCGTTGCCTTATACTGTTGACCATTGACCCCAAGTTCTGTAGGGATTTAGAATTCCTGGGGCCATATGAGTTAGCACGACTGGTTGAGCAAAGGTTCCGAGAGCCGGTTGAAGAGGAACGAACTGGGATCTTCAAAGAGCTTGAAGTGTGCAAGCTTGAAGAAGTAGCGTCGGTCCGCATATTCTCATGATTAAGGGATACATAGGCGAACAATATAAACTTGGTCATCCTATTAATTGGGAGTTGAGCATTAACTAGACTCGCTGACTAGCCAGTACGATCTGTTCATCCAGATGTACAGGAAAGGGAACCAGGGTAAGACTATCATGGAAATGCATTAAATGTTGAGTCTGTAAGAGTCGTTCATGGAGATGCATAGTTCCATTGATTCAGCTGCTTCGGGATTAAGTCCAAAGATGAGACATATCGAGAAACGATCCAGATCGTCTGGACCATTCTAAGATGTCTCAAACTCGAAATCCACAGGGGAGGATACAGTCACAGAAAGATTGGAAGATGCTCCAAAGCCGAATCGTTTGGCAACTCAGATATATCTAAAACTCAAAAACTCCTGATCCTTAATTCCCTGATACATGATGTGATTGTCACATTTTCTTTGTATGTAGGGACTCGGTAGGATGCAGAACATTGATGCATAGGAGCACATTCGGATTGGATCACGAGCTCGTGTAGTTTTTGAAGTTTAGTTAGATATTTGATTTTGTTATTAGCCTATAGATGCGTATGACATTGTTATCAAATAGTACATTGTTTGAGGATATTTTGATTTTCTTTAAATTATCCTTGAAATTTTATATGAATATGTTGAAAGCATAAATGGTAATAACTTGTATCCAAAGTGTATTGGATTTAGAAATTGTGTTTTCTATGATTGTTAAAGTAAACTTTTATAAGAATCGCTTCAACCAAAGGTCCAAATGGATAGGACTTTGGAAATCATTTGACTTGGAGTCACATGATGAAGTGAATTCTTATTAAATTTATTGTTGCAAGAAATGTATCACCCAAAGATCCAATGGATAGGATTTTGGAATCAGTTGACTTTGAGTCAAATGATGAATGCATATCTTGAACAATTTAACAAAATCATAATTTTACATAGAGATGTTAAAGACATCAAGATTATGAGAAATGGACACATTAGTGAATTGCTCGAATCTACAAATAAAACCACAATTAATTATACTTCATAATATTTGCCAATCAGTATGACAAATATGACTTCACTTATCTAAGCGATTGATTGAAACCTTGAACTATTCAAGGACTTCAAAGGAAGTATAAAGATCAACATAGTCTGAGTGAAAAAAAAAAACATAAACTGAGAAAATGTGTCACAGTTCATCCTCTTCCATGAATATTAATGGTTATAATGTGTCTTAGGAAAGAAGATTGAGCATTGGTCGAAACAGTTCGATCCTCGATGTATTAGATACACTTCCAATAAGTTTCGATAAACTAAATATTCAACCAGTCAGACCGTAAAAGAATATTCCGACCACATCTTAGACTAAGTAGGTTGTGCAGACACCGTCTGAAGTGTAAAGCAGGGTTCCCCCTACTTGTACATGAAGGGTCCAGAGTCACGTAGCGTTTGAAAGAACCTCATGACAAGCCTGAACCTGATCAATAGTGTTACTTCATTGGTCTTCCTGCAAATACTTATGAAAGAAGAGTTCTTTTAGAAAGGACTCACAATCTAAGGAAGTAATGAGAGCAAAAGTGATCCCTGAAGGAGTTCAAGGATCAGCCAAGTGAAAGAACCTGTAGTCGTCACTAGGGCTTGACCAGGAATCAGATTTCTGTTGAACCTAACATACCCTTCTCTTCACAAACCAGTAGTATTAGTCATCGTCATAAGGTGTTATGATCTGGGTGACATACTGATTAGTGGTAAAACACTAGGTTGGTATAGATAAGCAATCCTACTACTTGGAAGCATTAGTGAGCCCGGTTGCTACCAAATAAGAGAACCTAAGGGCGAGACTCGATCTATATGATAATTTTACTGATTTTACACCTAGCTAAGAACCAGTGGGAGTAATTGAATCATCAAAGGATATCAACTTAGATTGAAATGTACCTACATTCTAAACAAGAATGGTTGAGTGATGCAATACTCAAAGTCATGTGACTGATTTTGAGAGAGACTCTCTCAATAGAACTCAAATGAATCTGAGAGGATATTGTCTGCTGTAACTAGTGAGTCACAGCAAGATTGGTTGATCTAAACCGCTTTCCTTAAATGGAAAACACAAGGGTTGCCTGTAAGACACAACCAAAGGGGTTTAGAACATGCCAGTACATATCCAAACAGAAAGGTACATGGCCCCGAGATTCTTCTTACGGGCACCTCACAAGAAAGGATATTTGGATTCTCAAATTTTGCCAAAAGTTTGGATCTTGTGAATAGCCTAAAATAATCCTATGATTATGTCAGAAAGGTTTGGATTTTATGATAGTCTAAAAGAGTCCTATAACCGTGTCAAAACCAGTGGGAGTGTCGTTATGATCTGTCTATCAATGTTTGTCAATTACATACCATTTCTTGGAAACGGCTCTTATCATTACAAAGTGTAATGATTTGGCATTAAGAGATGATTCGCTATGAAAAGTCTAGAACATATACAACATACTCAGGTGGTAGCAGGCATCTATCAGATAGATGACATCATCAGTTTAGACCCTGCCATTGTAAGTGTGATCTTGATAAGATTCAAGATGCATGACTTCGGGAAAGGAGTTTCTTGTCATTATAAAGTGTAATGAACTGGCATGATCTAAAGGAGACACAAGATATTCACATAGTTACAAACATCTATCAGATAGATGAAATCGTCAGTATAGACCTAGCCATTATGAGTATGATCTTTATAAGATTCAAGATGCATGGGACAGAGTCTCCGAAAGTCATGACACATGGATTATAAATAATACTCAGATTCTGAAAAGGTTCAGAATAGAATAGATCTGATCCCACGAGCTTCCACATATTGGATCGATCATAAGTGTCATGGACTTATCCTGATGACTTAATGCTTAGAGCATGGTAAGTTGGATTCATGATACAACCTGACTAAGTATACTGGACATATTATTTGAGCACACGTGAGAAATCATTGAGAAATGATTAGGGTAAATGTAATAATAATTTGAAAAGAGTTTCAAATTTGTAATTATTTACATCAGTATGTGGTGCTAAAGGACATCATGGTTAAAGAGTTTCATTAGTATATTGATGGAGCGCGTGTGGTTCACCGGCACATCATAACACCTTGAAATCGTCTTAGGGTGCAGTCATCTGGACTAAAGATCCCGAGAACCATGAGAAGTCACAGCACACACCACCATTTCCGGAATGGAACTAGGAGAGAGAAAGATAAGATGACAAATTGAGATATCATCGAAAAAGTGTCCGATCGGATTATCTGCAATAATATGTATCAATGTAAGACATTTTGGATATATGGAAAGAGTGAAGGTCATATAGACATATAAATCTTAATTGAAAGTTTAATAGAAACCAAGAAACACATATAACAGTATTATAATGAATATGACTTGGTGATTACCTCATGGAGACTTGGTAATTAGAAGGAGTAGCTACCAGTCAGATCTTAATGTTTTGCTTTTGCATGTTTTACATCCCAAATAATTTGATTATTCAAAAGTCCACAGTCGATCATACTTTCAGAAGTAAGTAGTGATTAAGACTGTCATGAATTGAATTGTAGATTGTCTAAAGAGTTAGACATAGCAATGGTATTGCTGCAATATTCATAAATACTTAGAAATGAAGATTTAAGTATTGGACCAACCTGCGCTTAGACAATTACTTCATGGATTATATCACGAGTAATTTTGAGATGATAATATCTTACAATCTTGAAACGAAGACTGTTGGATTAGGTGTCTAAGTCATGACTTATAATTGTATTTATCTTGTTAATTGAAGCAAAGTCCGTTTGGGTTGCCCTCATAGCTAGAGGATTAGTGTGGAATTCGGTAGAGAGAAATGTTGATTTATTAATTGTTTAATAAATCAATAGAAATACATAAATAGTTTATTAATATATTTAAGTGTTAATATATTAATTAGAAACTATAATAATTAATTAGAAATTAATCTAGAATTAATTGGATTTAATTCGGTGATTAAATTAATTAATTAAAAGTGCAGGGACTGGTTTGTATTTATTCAATAGTTGAATAACTGGCAAGCCAATTGCCAGGGGCGAAAAGTGGCGCTAACTATGGAGGCTCCTCCAGGTTGGCGAAAACCCTAATTAGGGTTTAGGGGATCTGGTCCAAGTGGTCAACAGGCTTGCCCACTTTGGAGGCTCCTCTAGGGTTTCAACTGTAACCCTAGGAGGCTATAAAAGGAACCCTCTGGTACCCTAAAACCTGTGCCTCCCTCTACTCTCTGGAACTCTGCTGGATTCTCTCCTCCTTGCTTTGGGTGTGACTTTCATTTGAGGCAGGATCTCTTTGCTGCTAGCTTCAAGAACAAGATCAAAAGGTTGGTAATTCTTATTTTGATCATTAGAAATAAATGTTGGCCTTAGGATTTTGTTATATGTTCATAAGATAGAAAAACATAGATCCTTCATTAGGTTGCATGTGAACTTACGGTTTCTAGTTCAAAGTTTGTGAAAAACCTTACAGACATATGAGTTAAAATTTACAAGTCGGTTGTGCATTGATAATGCGTAAATGCATCGGTAACACGATGTTAAAAAACGTATTGTTGTGCGCGATTTGATAAGTAAAAGACACAAGCATATGAGTCAAAGTTTATTCGTTCCTTTTGCCCTAACCGGGAAAGGCGATATCTGTGGGCCCCTTGGTGATTTGGTGATTGACTTATAAGTGCTAGGCCTAGCTAGGACTGAATTGATGTGTTTAATTAGAAGTCCTATATCATCACAAATCAAGAATCGGGAAACATAGTATCGGACTGAGATTGATTCTAATCCATGTCTCTAGTCCGAATGATATCTAGTAGAACGGAGGATCATCTGATCACTTATCTTGGGATACAGAACTAACTGGGTCAGACTTCGGCAGCGTGCTTTTGAAAGCTACAATTTGCTGGTCAATTTAGAAGCTATATTGAATTATAGTCAAAGACTTATCCAAGTGGGAGGTTGTTGGATTGGGTGTCTAAGCCATGACTATCATTTATGAATATACTTGATTGATGGCAGCACAGTCCTTCTGGATTGCTCTCAAAACCTAGCGGAGGACAAGACAACTTATAAAGAGAGAGGAAATTGATTTATTAATATATTATGAGAATAATATATTAATTAGAAATCATGATATTTAATTAATGATTAATCAGAAATTAATATAGAAATAATTTTGGGATTAATTAAAAGAGTAAGGGGCTGAATTATAATTGTTCAAAAGTTGAGCAATGGATAAATATATATTATATATATTTGGACGAATATATATATATATATACACATATATATATATATATATATATATATATATATATATATATATATATATATATATATATATATATATATATATATATATATATATATATATATATATATATATGGAGGTTTGAACTATTTATGGCATGATAAGTAGATTCAGTTATATGATAAAAGCCTTATCATATCAGGAATCCAAATAAGGCAGTTATATGGCCTTATCATATCAGGAATCCAAATAAGGCAGTTATATGGCTTATGACTTATCAGTCTTGGGCTTTAGATAGAGGCCCCCATAACTCCTTAAAGTCACGCCTAAAAGGAGTTCTCTCATTCCTCCTCACTTGTTTTCTCGCTTGCTTGGTTCTGGGTGTGAACCATTAGAGGCACGACACTTAGGGTGCTTGCTTCCAAAGCCAAGGTATGAAATTCTAAAACTGTTTTTAGAATATAATTTTCATTATATACCTTTAGTTCTTAGTTATAGATTCAATTGAGAAAACATAGATCCTTATTAGGGTGCATGTGAACTTAAGTTTTTTAAGCCCATTGTTTGCATAAAACCCATCAGAGGATACCTCAGACGAGATCAATAGAAGATCAGAAGACCTCTCCTATGTGGCACTAAAGGCTTGGCCACATGAGCGAAAAGGGGATGAAGATGTTGGCTGCAAATGGAAAGATTCCAAATGTTAAAGTTGCTGTCGAAGAATTCTGTGAGCCCTGCGTACTTGGTAAACAGAAGAAGGTGACCTTCTTCAAGGTGGGCCAAGCTTTGAAGACTATGAAACTCGAGCTTGTGCATTCTGATGTCTACGGACCAACCTCTGTATCTTCGACCAGCGGATCTCGTTACTATGTTACTTTCATTGATGACTCAACCAGGAAGGTATGAGTTTATTTCTTGAAAAATAAATCGGAAGTATTTGCCACCTTCAAGAGGTGGAGAGTGTTGTTGAGATCGAGACATGTCTCATGGTCAAATTCCTTACATCCAACAATGGGGGAGAATACAACATCAGAGAATTCGTTGATTATTGTGTTGAGCATGGGATCCGGATGTTGAAGACAGTCCTTGAAACCCCTCAACAGAATGACATAGCGGAACGGATGAACATAACTCTGAATGAGAGGGAAAAGAGCATGAGGTTGCATGCTGGGATGCCCAAGATGTTCTGGGTAGATGTTGTGAATACAGCAGCCTACTTAATCAACCGAGGACCCTCCGTCCCCCTGGGCTTCAAGATTCCTGAAGATGAATGGCAAGGTCATGAGGTTTCCCTTAAACAATTAAAAGTTTTTGGGTGTGCCTCATATGCCAAGAGGAAGGACAGTGAGAGAGATAAGATAGAGGCCAAGTCGAAGAAATGCTTCCTTATTGGGTACGGTGTGGATAGCATGGGATATCGATGTTGGGATAGCCAGAGTCGAAGGGTTATCAAAAGTCGGGACATGATATTTAACGAGAATGCCATGTATAAAGACACTCTCTCAGGTACTGACCGAAGCAAACCATTCGAAAAGAAGAAAAGATAGTGTTTGAAGGGTCATCAGAACATAAGCATGCGAAGTCTTCCGGAGAAGACTCAAGAAGGGACTCCGGAAGCAGTGGGAGCAATGAAGAAGCATCTGGGAGAGCCGGAGATAGTGGGATCTCGTCTGAGGAGGAAGGTAACACCTCGAACTGAAGTAAAGATGATGAATCAGGAGTTGTAGGTCCAGGTATTCTAAAGAGATCCACTAGAGAGAGAACACCTCCGGTTCGCTACCTCGCATTAGCAAGTTAACTATTGCTGACCGAGAATGGGGAACCAAAATCTTATCCTGGAGCCTTAAGGAAGAAAGAATCCGTACAATGGAAGCAGGCGATGGAGGATTAGATACACTCACTTGACAAGAACGAGACCTGGTCTCTTGTCAAGTTACTAGCAAATAAGAATGTATTGTCCAACAAGTGGGTGTTTCGGGTCAAAGACAATGCTAGTGGGAGTAAGAGATACAAAGCACGATTGGTGGTTAAGGGGTTTCAACAAAAGGAGGGTCTTGACTACAACGATATTTTCTCTCCAGTTGTGAAGATGACCACAATTAGAATTTTGCTTAAGATCGTTGCATCCGAAGATCTCTACCTAGAGCAGCTAGATGTCAAGACTGCATTCTTACATGGTGACGTGGAAGAAGACATCTACATGGCGCAACCAGAAGGTTTTGAGATTTCTGGGAAAGAAAACCTGGTGTGCTGACCGAAGAAAAGCCTCTACGGATTGAAGCAAGCTCCAAGGCAGCACTATTTGAAGTTTGATGACTTCATAAGGAGAAATGGGTTCCGGAGGAGTGACAGCGACCACTGCTGCTACCAGAAGCAACTTAAGACCTCATACATCATCCTGCTTCTCTATGTTAATGATATGTTAGTGGTGGGTGCTGACATACATGAGATCAACAGGCTGAAACAGCAGTTGTCCAAGGAGTTCGAGAGGAAGCACCTCAGACCTGCTAAGAAAATTTTGGGGATGAGCATTGTCAGGAACAGAACTTCGGGCGAGATCAAACTTTCTCAAGAGAAGTACATCCTGAAAGTTTTGGAGAAGTTCAACATGGCAACTGCGAAGGTCCAAAGCACCCCGCTTAGAAGCCACTTAAAGCTTTCAAAAGAGCAATCCCCAAAGATAGATATATACAAAGAAGAAAAGGCGAAGGTTCCTTATGCATCTGTAGTTGGCAATATGATGTATGTTATGGTATGTACAATGTTAGACATTGCACATGCAGTGGGAGTCGTCAGCAGGTTTATGTCGAATCTTGGGAAGGAGCACTAGAAAGGAGTAAAGTGGCTGCTCCGCTACTTGAAGGGAACTTCAGATGCAACCTTAGTCTTCAAAAGGCAGAAAGTGGTCCTTGAGGGTTTTATCGATGCAGACCTGGGGGGTTGTGCAGATTCAGGGAAGAGCCCGACTGGTTATGTCTTCATAATTGGAGGAACCGTATTTAGTTGGATGTCTATATTATAGAAGATTGTAGCTCTTTCAACCATCGAAGCAGAATACATAGCAGTAGCAGAAGCTAGCAAGGAACTGCTATGGTTGAAGAACTTCTTATCAAAACTTGGGCAAAAGCAGAAGGACTGTGTATTGTAATGTGATAATCAAAGTGCAATTCACTTGGTGAAGAATTCGGTGTTTTACAGCAGGAGGAAACACATCAAGATGAGGTATCAATTCATTCGAGAGCAGATAGCCAAATGTACATTTATCTTGAAGAAAATCCTTGGTGCGAAGAATCCTATAGATATGTTCACCAAGGTGGTCTCGTTGGATAAGTTGAAGTTGTGCATGACTCAACTGGTCTTCCGTAGAAGTAAGGCGAAGACGAGGAGCTATAGAGAGAGAGAGAGAGAGATGAAATCTCATTGGTTACAACTTTGTAGAAAGAAGAATCAATATCTGATTAGTTTCCAAGTAGGAAATTGTTGAGTATGTGGAGCCTAATCAAAACCAAGGAATCACTACGACCGAAGAAGATCAGTTGTCCGAAGCAACTAAACTGAGGCGAGGAATGCTACTGCGGTTGAAGGTCGTGCTTCGTCTAAGATCAGTTTCTTTGTTAGAGATTGTGAGCTTCGCTTCGGATGTTCATGCAATGCGATGCGATGCGAAGATCGACCAGATGTAAAGTAGGTATCACGAGTCTGGTGTATACCTCATCGTCTTACTCTACTTTAAGGTCGTTCGCAGGAAGGCATCATCTGGACTGAGGAACAGCATTCCCTCGGTCCGAGGCTTTGTTGTAGATCCTTCTATAGGATCGGATGTGTAGATTCGAGATGTCGGTAAAAGGGTTAATCTACTTTCAGAAGCGAAGTGTCCCTTGACACAAGTATAAAGGACGACGGGGTGTCAGAAGTTGGTTTGCACAGCACGTTCTGGAGAACTGTTGTTGTCATTGGTTGGTCTACCACAACATGTTCCTTATCTTGTCGCCTACGTGCAGAAAGTCAAAGGCTAGAAGATTTGTCATCATCCATCTCGGATTATGCACCCGATTATATATATCTCCTGAAACCAAGAGTGTGAGTGTGTGTGATTATTAGTGTATAAAGATTATAATTGCAAATTTGTATAGCATTCTTATAATAAAATACTCTCTAGTTCCATAGTGGACATAGCTTGATTTCACGATCGAATGAACCACTTAATTCTCCGTCTTGATCTTTGCTTGCTTGTTTTTCTTGTATTTATTGTTGCAACGATTTCTTTTTGTTGAGTGCTTACCATCGAGAGTTGTTTGGCTGTTCTTGATCTTGAGAGGTTGGAAGTTTTCGATCTCGCTTGTTGCTTACCCAACACATCTACCAGAAACCAACTAGTAAATGTCATGTTATTAAATTGTAGTATTAATTTAATTTGTATTTTTGAAATCTATCTATTACATATAAAATAAAACAAATTTATAATGCATGACATCACAATACGACATATTAATTGGTTTAAATAGGATAATAACAAATTATACGTTCTATTTTTCTTTGATGTGTAAACTAATATATTCTTTAGTCACATACCTTAATTGTGGTCAATAACAAGGAAGTTGTTGGTTACTAGGCTATTTATTAGTTAAAACTTAAAATTGGTCGGTCATGGAACTAAGTGAAGTATTTATTTCATGTTTATACAAACATAGGTGGTGTGTAATTGGTATTTTATTTCTGTTAGACAACTTGTTCCCTAAAATATGTCTTCCATTTTAAAACTCGTGCTTTCATTAGAAGGAGCATATCACAATGAAATAGTGTCACTAAAATACGCTGTGGCAACTAGATATGTCATATAGGCCTATCAATGGATTTCAATGTAATATTCTGGAAAATGTCATCTCTTTTCAAAAAGGGACGTTGTATCGGAGCATAACAAAGAAATATTTTTGAGGAATAAAACGAGTCCAATAGTTCAAATTAAAGTGTCGGTTGTACCAGCAATAATAAACCAAGAAAGAATGTTTATTTAGAGGGAAAATACAATATTAACCATAAAGGAAAAAAAGAATAAAGTGAGTAAAAGAATTATTACTCTCAATGTGAGGAAAAAGAATAATCAGCATGATGCGTTCGACCGGTCCATATTTGTGACCAAAAAGAAATTATTTATGATTCTTTCAGAAAAATCGAAGAATACAGAGAGTTGAAGGACCATGGATGAAAAATTGTCAATATTGTAATTTTGTTTGCTTTTTGGCCACCATGTGTATGTTTTTCATCAAGTTATGGTGCTTGGACTCTCTGAAGTTACCGCACCACCTTCTGTTTCAGCCGTTGTATTTTGTGGAGTCTGTGAACCTGAAAGCAATAACACACACACACATGGTCAAAGATGCATCTTTTGACCTAAAATGTACTATTCAATAATGCATATAAACGACCCATTGATCCATAATATACAACTTCAAAATGCATGGGACAAACCACTCCTTGGGAAGTGGTCACTATTGTTATCAAGTGGGCAATCTTTTATATATATATATATATATATATATATATATATATATATATATATATATATATATATATATATATATATATATATATATGGAATCAATTAAGAAGAAAAAATTTGGTAGGAAATGTAATAACTGGTTTACTTGCATGTTTTTTGACAAAACAAAAAAATGAATTATTAAATGATGTAAAAATAACATAATCCGTAAAAAATGTTTCCGAAAAAACAAGTAAATGATTCATCTTTTATTGAAACAATTTTTTGTACACTCTGCGGACAATTTTAGTGAAACATCACAAAATTGAATCACCGAGACGTTTTTTCGGGGATTTTTTTTGTGAATCATGTTTTTTTTTTTTTTTATCTTATAATGATTAATTTTGTTGGTTTATCAAAAATAATACAAATGAAACACTTTTTATCTTTTCTATCAAAATTTTCGTTCTTATTGAATCCATATCCTATATATATTATAAAATGACACACATAAGTTATTTCCCATACAGAGTACAATTTTTAATAATAAACTATACGCATTTCTATTTTTGTTGTAACAAATTTAAAGACTTGGCATAAAAATAAATTTAGAACGTGTTTACAAAAGAGTAAAAGTTATGATGAATTTGACTCTAGTTTGACCATAAAAATTTAAAACACCTCGGTCGATATCAATGATACGTATAAGTAATATGTCAAAAAGACAAATGTACCCTTACCACACACTCCCTACACAGACAAATGAATCTAGAATTCACATGCACTCCAACTGTTTGACTGGTTTTGGTTTACTCATTCTGTACATCTGGCATCAATTTCTCATTGACCCCATCATGGGCCTATGACCATCACCCCTTACAGCTCATCTCACATGGTACCTATGGGCCCCACCATTACCACATACATATCTATGTTTATAATTAATGTACCATGAATTCCTTTCCCATTTCCATTCCATGATCATCATGATCATACTTCTAACCATCACAACATTTAATTCCTTAACTTAAAACCTATACAATTATATAATAACAACTCCTACGATTATAACATATCATACGAATTGTTGTGTACGGTGATCCGTACAACAGTTTTTAACCATACACAACAATTTATGTGTTAGAAAAATTGTACATTATACATAAAATACATTAAATTGTCGTGTATGGTGAAACATTGTTGTGTACAGATCACTTCTGGTTGTTAAAAGTATTCGATAGTGACATGTTACGATGGTATATGTTCAATTCATGGTAATGTGTAGACATACATGATACATGCACATACATGATGATGATGATATGTGTTGTGTTGTGTTAAGTTAACTTACCGGTGGGGGATTGAGAAGGAAAAGGATGCCTTGTAGGGAGTAGGAGAGGTGGAGGTGGTGGCGTAAGATAGCCAGGGAATGTCGTGGGGTCCATCTGAGACGGCGTAGGATAGTAAAGATAAGATGGTCCATGGATACGTTGCGCCTGATGTGGTGTTAGTGTTAGTGCACCAGGAGCACCAGCAGCAAATGTTCCTCTGGGTGTAGGTGCTTGGGTGGTGGAGTACCCATAGTAATACGGTGTACCCGTGGGCCCATACATTTGATGATAGTATGCCTGCTGAAGTGCTGGATTGTACATTGCCTGCTAATACACACACAACCAATTCTATGTTATTATTACTTGTACTTTTTGCAGCCTCAGATCAACGAGTATTAGTTGTGACGTACCACTATGTACAATCGAACATATAAAATATAATATAATGGACGATTAGAAATTTATTGTTATGAAAATGTATTAATGCATATTAATAACGAAATGACTAAAAAGTGTTTTAATGCATGGTAATAAACGAAGTGGCATGTTATAATTTTTTTTGGGGGACCGAAAAAGTACATTTGTGTAGTCAAAGAGAGGACAAAAATAATACAATCAATTATTTTATATTATGATACCAGTACTAAAATATTAGAATTTTTACTTATTACATGGTTTTAAAACATAAAAATACATTAACTTACGTGAATTTAGAAGATGTAAAAATAAAAATAAAAATACTTACTTGTTGGTAAGCATAATCGGGTGGGTAAGTCGCATATCTGCATCCATAAAATTCAAATGTCATATAAATATTCTTAATATAAACTATTTAGAATAAAAAAAATAAGTAAAGAATTTTTTTTCTTTTGTTAATTGCCGATTGGTTAAATGATAAATAAAAGATATTCAAGAAAGAAAGGACGAATCATTGTATTAAGTTCTCTCTTAATTAATTAATAGAACTCGTATATAAATCATTGTATTAAGTTCTTTCATTAAAAGGTATTCTAAAAAAATTACTTTTAAACAAAAGCTAAATTAAAACTAATTAAGTAAATTTTTATGATGAATATAATATATTAACTGGGACCATTTAAATCTGAAAAAGCTGAAGGTTGTCTGGAGTTTTATGTAACCTGCAATGGCAGCCAACTTGGCAATAAAGCTACATTTTTCTTTAGAGAAGTAATAAATAAAACATTATCTGTTATTCCCTTATTACTCAATAAAACAGGGTAATAAAGAATGGTGCATTTAAAAATTAAAACATTATCTGTTATTTTCTCAATTATTAATTAAGAGGAATCTTAGTAGAAAGTTTAAGAATATATTGAATTATTACAATCTTAATATGATATTCCGATATAAGTAATTAAAAAGTCAACACACTATGCCATTTAAACTCTGGCAAACCTTTCCTGTTGCCAACTCATTTATATGTATTAACATGCCCCCACACCCACTTCTCTTCTGTCAAGACCAACTTTCTTCAATTTATAAATGTCATTTTGACTTCACCTTTTCACCGAATTTCAAAAAAGTTTATAAAAACTCACCCATACGGCGGATACATGACGGAAGGTGGCGGTGGAGGTGGCGGAGGAGGAACTAGCGGTGGTGCCATTCCACTATACGACGATGATGCACCGTGGCCCATTGTATTTGTCCCTTGAAATGCAATATTCCCACCTTGATTCCTTCCTAGGGTTTCGATCAAACCATGTTATATTACATTATTTCTTGGATTCATAACAAAAACATATAAAATAAAATCGTCTTTTTTTTTTCAAGAATATGACAAAAAACCTTGAGGTGAAGCTCGAGGTCGACCAAGTGATGCGATATTACAATTAGCTCTTCGTCCATCTATCATTGGGTTAGGATCTTCACAAGCTCTTTTAGCGGATTCGGGGTCACGATATGTCACCTATTTATTGATAACGAGTTAATATATAAACGATATTGTTCAAAGATAATGTTGAATAATACATTTAATATGGACAAGTTATAACTATATATAACTATAAACCAATATTGTATAAAGTATAAACTACGGTTAAAAAAAGATACTTACAAATCCATAACCCTTAGATTTCCCGGTGATTTTGTCAGTGATGATAACGGCTTCAAGAATGTCACCAAACTGTTCGAAATATGTACGCATTTCGTTGGTTTGTGTCTCCCAAGCAAGTCCACCTACGAACACTTTTGTTAAAGTGGTGTCGCCAAAGGGAGATCGATAATGTTGGTACGCCATTTTCGAATGTAAAGAAAGATTCTTGATGGAGCTTTGTTTCGAGTTGTTGATCAAAGATTCATGCAGAATCAAAACTATGTAATTTTCTGGTTCGGTCGTCAGCCTCCATGAGTATAAGAAAAGAAAAGAGAATGCTGTTTCTGGTTCTGATTAATGTAGTCTTTGATGGAAAGGGAGTTATTAGAAAACCTAGAAAAAGAGTGGTGGAGGGAGAGAGAGAGAGAGAATCCGACAGTTGCAAACTATTATTTGCTGTATATCAGAAGAGAGGGGTGGGGTGAGTTTATGGCTTTGTTGTAACAATTGACAGCTGCTTCAAAGAGAGAAAGAGAGAGAGAAATATATATATATATATATATATATATATATATATATATATATATATATATATATATATATATATATATATATATATATATATATATATATATATATATATATATATATATATATATATATATATATATATATATATATATATATATA
Source organism: Cichorium intybus (assembly GCA_023525715.1). Classification (NCBI taxonomy): domain Eukaryota; kingdom Viridiplantae; phylum Streptophyta; class Magnoliopsida; order Asterales; family Asteraceae; genus Cichorium; species Cichorium intybus. The sequence goes on from CM042012.1 coordinate 63,719,902, forward strand.
TATATATATAGATAAAAGTTCAATAGAGAACCAAAATAAAACAAGGAACCAAGGAACCAATCGTGAGCGTCAGAATGCATTTTATCGACGGCAGGAGATAAAGTTGTAAATTTCTAACTTGGACGCGCATGTAGCGGATCATAACAAAAAACCAACTTCGTTTTTTTATTTTTTTTTAGAGCTTATTTTTTTATCAAAATAAAAAACCAAATATCTCAAAATTCATAATTTTTTATTCTCTTTCAATAGACAACCATATCAATATACTAAAAACGAAAAAAAAATTTCAAAATTTTTGTTCAGATTCACAATAGTTAATTAATGTGAATCTGAACCACAATAAATTTTTATAGAATATTATTCACATGTGAATGCTCATTGAAATTATATGTTTCAACAATAATTGATCATTCAATAACAACTCATGTGAATTAAACTTTTAAATTTGCATTATGAATTTAACTAAATTCATATTGAATTTAAGTAATTTCATTTATATTCTTTACAATTTCAACATTTTGATAATGTACAATTGAGTTAACTAAGATTCACAAATTAATTACTTAAAGTTACACATGAATGATGAAAAATTGTTGAAAAAAATCGGGTTCAATGATCATTTATATGTGAATTAATATGTATTAAACTAGATGCATACTCTTTTAAACCTTTTGATGATACACAAATGAATTAATTCAGATCCACATATGAATTTGCTTAAAATTCACATATGAATGACAAAAAATGTTGAAAAATCAGGGTACAATTACCATTTATATGTAAATTAACATGTCTAAAACAAGAAGCAGTTAAAATTCGCAATGTGAATATAAACTGTATTAAATTTGCATGGAAGATATTTCACATGTAAATGGTCAATGTATTCAATTTTTTCAATAATTGTTAATCATTCAATAATAACTTATGTAATTTAAAAATATTTTTAAATTCAGATGTGAGTTCAAGAAAAATCACTAATTTTTACTATTTCAATGTTTTAATATCATATACAATTTAATTAACTGAGATTCATAAATGATTTACTTAAAATTCACATGTGATTGGTAAATAATTACTGAAAATTTTGGATAGATTTGTCATTTAGATGTGAATGAATATATTTAAAACAATGCAGTTCAGTTCAGGTTCACAAGATGAATCTGGACGAACTTGAAGTAAAAAAAACAAAAAAAATTGTATATCAATATGGATCTCTATTTATAGAGGATGAAAAATTATGAATTTTGGTATAATTAGATTTATTTATTGGAAAAACAATAAGCTTAAAAATTAAAAAAAACATAAAAAACAAAGTGGGTTTTTTTGCTATGATCCACTACATGCGCATCTAATTAACAATTTTACATCCATCTCTCTGGCCGTCGATCTTTTGCATTCTGGCCGTAAGATTGGTTCCTTGGTTCCTTGTTTAATTTTGGTTCTCCATTGAACCTAACCCTATATATATAAATATATATATATATATATATATATATATATATATATATATATATATATATAAATATATATATATATATATATATATATATATATATATATATATATATATATATGCATATATACATATATATATATATATATATATATATATATATATATATATATATATATATATATATATATATATATATATATATATATATATATATTGTTGAAAATAAAATAACTGATCTCCACGAATAAGGTTTTTAAGCCTATTACTGTGTGACAGATATGTATTTTATCTATAATATGCGGAATAAATAAGAGTTGCGGAATAAAATAAAGCGGTAAATCTAAGCTAGACAGTATTTAAATAGACAGAAAGCGGTAAATAAAGTAAAAGTTAGAAGTTAAAGGTTAGATGTAATAAACGTCATTATCAACGATAACGTGTTTTTACAATGAATAAAAAGGTTAGAAGTTAGAAGTTAGAGGTTAGATGTAATAAACGCCATTATCAACGATAACGTGTTTTTACAATAAATAAAATGGTTAGAAGTTAGAAGTTAGATGTCTCGGTTAAATACAGTCCACATGTGTTTTCGTTGTCACGGTTCAATTCGGATGTATTGGATATTTGGTACAGTTGATTTATAACAGTTTAAATAAATCAATAACGACACATATAATTTTAAAAGAACTTATCGATAGCTGCGGAAGATAGCGTTTTTCTTGATATGTCGATTTCTTGTTCTTCACGGTAAGATGAGGTTTTGGTGATTTTTGGTGTCGGGTAGAGGTTGTTTAGAGGTTTGAAGTTTTGGTGTCGGGTAGAGGTTGTTTAGCGGTTTGAAGTTTGGTGTCGGGTAGAGGTTTTGTTTCTTGCGGTTTTGCGGTTTGATCCTCTTTGCCAAATGCAAAATTTTCAGAGTTTTGAGCTGTTTGGTCGTGGGTATGCTTGAGGTTTATGAGTATATGTTGTGTAGGTTGTACAAAATTAGCAAGAGGAAGCCTCAATTTATAGTCTGTTCCAGGCGAGATCGGGTCGCGATCCTATAGAGGATCGGGTCGCGATCTTGAGTGGTTCTCGCTTTCGTGCTGGCCACTACCCGACTCGGTGGAGTGTGGTTGGTGGGTAGGGTCGCGATCTGCAAAGAGATCGGGTCGCGATCCGGGTCGGGTCGCGATGGTCAAAGGGATCGGGTCGCGATCTCGTCGGGTTGTCATCGGCTCGCGATCTTTGGTCAGCATAGTGTCACGATGACACACCTTAGATCGGGTCGCGATCTGCACTGTTCCAGCCTTTTTCTTCTTTTGTTTTGATTTTCTTCACTTCGCGACACATGTGCTGTTGGGTCGCGATTGCTGTCGCTGGGTGACATTTTTGCTCTTTGGTACATAGCGTCATTTTCTCCGGTTTGGTTGATCTCGAATTTACGCAACCTGAAATAAATTGATAATATTTGTTAAAAAAACATTTCGACTTATTTCAGTGATGGTCACATAAAAAACATAAAAACATTATTCAACAATTTCCCCCTATGTGATCATTAATGAAATGAGGAGAAAGATGTTTGATTGAAATTCTTGAAATTTGGATAAGACATTTATAAAACCATATCACTTGTTTTTGAAAGAGTGTGACTAGATTTTACTTATGTTTTGAAAAATGTTTGTCAAGAATATTTGTTTCTGAATCAAAGTCTCGAGTTCGATTATCAAAAGGTTTTTGTATATGTATTTTCATAATATTCCTTAAGATTTTATAGCATTTATAAGGACGACAAGTGATCTTAATAGGTCGATTCAGATGAACTCTCATAGGTATAGCTCACACTTGACTGAGGTGTTTGTTTGTTCTGGGTGCAGAACTGGTGTATAATCACTAAGGATGAGTGATATCTCTCAGTTTGAAGGTGTTGACTTATGCTTAATGTGGATTTATACCTATATACTTTAGTCACTTGATCTTCATATTAGATAATCAATCACATAAGACTGGTTTCGGCATTAATCAGAGGGTTTCTTCATTCATGCCATTGATGTTCACTCTCTCTCCGTCGGTAAATACATGTAGAGGGGTTTAGAAATTTTCATAGTGCAGTTTGCAACTAAGAATATTCAATTATGAAGGCTACAGTATCCCGGTAAATCTTCGGTTTTGACAGCTATATTTGATAAAGCTTTTGAAAATTCGTTGTTTGAGAGATGTCTGTCTTGATGGATTGTTGTTGTAAATCTTCCTTTTCTTTGGTGATGTGTTCACCTTTGTATTTATCTTTTTTTGATTTGTGAAAATACACATTGTGTAAAAGATATCTGATGTGGTTACCAATTGTGATTTGTTGACAGCATTTATTGGATATGACTTTGTCGTTTCTTCATTTGTCAGATTCGTTATGCCAGATGATGAAGCTTTTCTTTGAAGTGGTTTGATTGAGGATAGGGATATGTGATATAATAGACAGTTTGTCTAATATATAAGAAAACGAAAGTATCATCCCTGATCATTTTGATATCTAAGCAAAAATGAGACTAGCATCACGGTATAAGAGTATAAATCCTATAAGTCATAATGAAAACACCTTTGCTCACAGAAATGAATTCCACTTAGCAGTTAAAGACGAGGCACAATTTCTCACATGGGTTTGGTTTTCATCTGAATCTCCTGATCTTATGTCCCTTAATAGATAAAATCGTTATAATTGAAATAAATTCAAAGGGAATAGGAGAATGTACATAACAAAAATGTTTGAAATTTGAACCTTCTCTTTAATTAAGAATCAATATAACTGAGAACATTCATCGAGCATGAGTATCTGAAAATTTAGTCAAGAAGATGTTAATCACATGGTTCTATAAAAGCTTATTATGACAAGTCTTTTATTGTATTTTTGAAGATTTGTTTTTCTGAATGTTTTTGGAAATTTTGGTTATTTGAATGTTTTTGGAAAATTTTGGTTATTTGAATGTAAACACTCTTTTGTACAAACAAAAAGTAAGAGATTAGGGATGGATGTTATCTGGATTCAACATTCCTAGACGGCCTAGGAAGTATTGAAACTTGGTTTCGTCTAGAGCCTTAGTAAAGACATCGGCAATTTGATCTTCTGTGTTTATGAAGTGCAATTCGATATGACCTTTTTGAATATTATCTTTGAGGAAATGATATCGAATGTCGATGTGCTTTGTCATGGAATGGTGCACGGGATTGTGAGAAATGGCAATTGCGCTGGTTGAATCACAAAATATGGGAATTTGTGATACTTTGTAGCCATAGTCACGTAATTGAGTTTGCATCCACATGACTTGTGAACAGCAGCTTGCGGCAGCTACATATTCAGCTTCTGCGGTTGAAGTGGACACACATGATTGTTTCTTTGACGTCCAACTTACCAGTCTGCCTCCTAGAAATTGGCAAGAACCAGATGTGCTTTTTCTGTCTAGTCTGCATCCTCCATAGTCGGAGTCGGTGAAGGCATTAAGCTGAAAATCAGAGTTAGCTGGATACCAAAGGCCAAGAGATGGAGTTCCTTTAAGATATTTGAAAATTCTTTTTACAGCTATAGCATGAGATTCCATAGGATTGGCTTGGTATCTGGCACAGACACATGTAGAAAACATGATGTCGGGTCTGCTGGCTGTGAGGTATAGGAGTGATCCTATCATTCCTCGATATTTCTTTTGATCAACAGGCTTGCCATTTAAGTCTGCATCTAATTTGTAACCAAGGGACATTGGGGTTTTAGCTGTATTGGATTTGTCAAGAGAAAAACGAGTTAGAAGATTTTTGACATAATTTTCTTGATTGATGAAAATTCCATCTGATGATTGTTTGACTTGTAGTCCAAGAAAAGTAGTCATTTCTCCTATCATGCTCATCTCAAATTTGCTCTTCATCAAATCTGCAAACTTGATACTCAAGGATTCATCAGTAGAACCGAAAATAATGTCATCGACATATATTTGAACGATTAACAGATGTTTATTAAAAATTTTACGAAAGAGAGTTTGATCAATTGAACCTCTTTTGAATCCTGATTCTTCTAAAAATGTTGACAATGTTGAATACCAGGCACGAGGTGCTTGTTTTAAGCCATAAACTGCTTTTTGTAACTTAAAACTGTGATTTGGGAACTGTGGATCTTCAAAACCTGGAGGTTGTTGAATATACACATCACGATCAATCTCTCCATGTAAAAATGCACATTTTACATCCATTTGGTAAACTTTGAAGTTCTTGTGTGCTGCATATGCTAGAAAGATACGAATGGCTTCGAGTCTTGCAACTGGAGCATAAGTTTCATCGTAATCGATTCCTTCTTGTTGAGAATAGCCCTTGACGACAAGTCTTTCTTTGTTTCGACAAACTATGCCTTGATCATCAGTTTTGTTTCTGAAAACCCATCTTGAGCCTACTACAGTAACATCGGGAGGAGTAGGAACAAGATCCCATACTTGGTTTCTTTCGAATTCAGCTAGTTCTTCTTGCATGGCTTTGACCCAGTCTGGATCTTTGAGAGCTGAATGGATGGTTTTGGGTTCTGTCATGGATAAGAATGCTCCGTATAAACATTCATTTGAGGAAGCGGCTCTTGTTTGAATACCAGAATTGGGATCTCCTATGATTTGTTCTGCAGGATGATTTCTGGTCCATTTGTTTAGGCGAGTTTTTTCAGGTATTTCGATTGGTGTTTCTATGTCCCATTGTTCTTCTTGGTCAGGTGATTCTGTTGGGAATAGATTTTGGTTGTTGTCAGATATGTCTTTTTGGAATATAGGGTGAGAATGAGGTAAAGAAGGTTCCCCTATAGATGATGCACTGGGATCATTTTGGACAGGTGGATTGGGAGTGTTCAAAGAGGAATTTAGTGTTGGTAATTCCCCCTCGACTTGATCTGTATTTTCTTGGTTTGATTGTGAAGTTTCTGCATCGGATTTTCCTGTAGGAATAGTAGAAGATGTTAGAATTTCAGAATTATAAGCGGTTTTGGGTTGTTCAAAAAGTAAATCAAGATCGATTTCTATGTCCGTAGATGGATTTTGTTGAATTGGATTTTGAAAAATATTATCGATCATTTTAGAACCAAAATGTTTACGATCCAATTTCCTGACATAAAATTCATCGAAATGAATATCGGTACTTTCTTCAATTACTCTAGTACGTTTATTCAGTACTCGATAAGCAGCTGAGGTAAAGGAGTAACCAAGGAAAATTCCTTCGTCTGATCTTGATTCAAATTTTGAAAGGTGATCTTTGTTATTCTTTATGAAGCATCGACAACCAAAAATATGAAAGAATTTGATGTTTGGTTTTCGGTTGTTAATGACTTCATATGGTGTTTTATGAAGTTGTTTATGGATTAAAGAACGATTTTGAGTGTAGCAAGCTGTGGCTATTGCTTCTGCCCAGAAGTATTGTGGCAGATCAGCAAAGATGAGCATTGATCTTGCAGCTTCGCACAGAGTTCGGTTCTTTCTTTCAACAACGCCATTTTGTTGAGGAGTGTAAGGGGCTGAGAAGTTGTGTTCGATGCCTTTGTTTTTGAGAAATGAGTCTAGAGTTATGTTTTTGAACTCTAAACCATTGTCACTTCGGATTCTTCGAACTGGTCGTTTGAGCCTTAATTCAATCTGTTTGATGAAGTTGATTATTTCTTCAGGTGCTTCTGACTTTAGCCTTAAAAAGAAAACCCAAGTAAAGCGTGAGTAATCATCAATAATAACAAGGATGTATTTCTTCCCTTTTATGCTTTGGGTTTTTGCAGGGCCGCAAAGATCAATGTGCAGTAATTCTAGTGGTTCGGATACACTAGATTCAGGAATGCTTTTATGAGAGGATTTGGACAGTTTTCCTCCTTCACAAGCTGCACAAAGAGTTTCATTATCAAGTTTCAGAAGTGGCAGTCCGCGAACAAGATCATTTGCAATCAACTTGTTGATGTAGCCGAAGTTGAGATGGGAAAGACGACGATGCCACAACCAACTAATATCAGCAGAAGCTTTGGACAAGAGACAGATGTCTGGTTTTCCATAGATAAGGTCCATATCTAGTGGATACATGTTTCCTAGATGATCAGAATTAACTAGAATGGCTTTGGTCTTGGCATCCGTGATTATGCTTCGTTGTTTGGTGAAAAGAACTTCATGATTGTTGTCACAAAGTTGTGATACGCTGATTAGGTTGTGTTTCAGTCCGTCAACGTAGGCTACTTTCTTGATGGTGAAGTGACCATTTGTTATGTTTCCATAACCTTTGATTCTTGCAGTCATGTTATTTCCAAAAGTCACATCTTGTTTGGATTCTGTGGGTTTGAAGTCTCGTAGAAAGCTCTGGTTTCCTGTCATATGCTTAGAGCAGCCACTATCGATATACCATGTGCCATCCTTGGGCTCTCCAGCACAAAGTGCCTGCAATTAGACAGAAAGTTTAGGTACCCAAACCATGGTGGGTCCTGATTTGTTAATGGTTTTTGATAATTTGGAATCATTGTAGTATTTGTTGATTGGACGGAATGGTTGAGGCTTAAGTTGATTTATTAGGTTTTCCCAAAGTGAGATTTGTTTTTGAAAACCTGTCATTTGAAATGATTTCTGATTTTGTGAAAAGTATCCTATATGTGAAGATCTGTTTGATAACCTTTCTTTGTATCTGGGGTCTGAATGGTTTTGGAAAACACTTTGATGATTGAATGGAATTTGGTGAAATGATGGTTTCTGAAAGTTCCTTGAGAGATTGAAGTTTATCTTTTGAAAGTGACTTTGAATAGGTTTCTGAAAAGGTTTTTGTTTTGGATTAAAGGTTTGTTTTTGTGGCACAGCGATTGGTTTCAAAGGTATTTCTTTGAAAACAATGGGCTTGCTTTGTTCTTTTGGTTTAACGACATCTTGAATGGTTGTTTATTTGTCTGTTGTTTATTTGAATACTTTTGTCCCAGACTGTTCTTTCCAATAAAGGTTGAGTTTAAAGAGGGAAAGACTGTTGGAACAGAAGTACTACCATTTTGATGATCAGAATTTTCTCCATTTAAGAAATTTTCAAGTTTGATTGTGCCATCATTCTTTGTTAGTTTAGTAGATCTCAATTGATGAGTTACTGAACTAGTAGAGTCTGATTCAGATTTTACAACTCTTTTGAATGACTTGTTGAAAAAAGTATCATTTGGGCTACAGTTGATAACTGTTTCATCATCTGAATCGTCCTCATTAGCAGATAAGAAAAAATCAGGTAGAGGCGATTTAGAGTTTTCACAAATTTTCTCATTTTTCTTTTCAGTCTCTTCATTTTCAAAAGATTCTCTTCCAATTCCCGGTTTATAATTCGTATCAATTTTGCCAGTTCCTAAGTTGTTTGCTTTAGTGAAAACATCATCACTCAATTTTCTGGCAATATTGATAGAATCCAGTTTTCCTTGAAATCTTTGATTTTTGGATTCAAGAAATTTGATTTGCTTTGAAGAATCATCTAGTTTTAGAATTAAACTAGTGTTTTTGTCAGTTAAATCTTGAACTTTTTGTTTTAACTGAAGGACTTCCTTTTCTAAGGTATCTTTTATTTCAGATGAAATAACAGATTGATTTTTTATTTCTAAGTCCCTTTTTTGTTTTAGAGCTTCATTTAATTGTTCTAGGACATGATTATTTTCTTCAGATTTTCGTTCAATGTCTCTTTCAAGTTTGTCTCTAGTCCTTGTGGATTCTCCAAATCTGAGTTGCAAGGTTTGTAATTCAGATTTGTAGATATCAGATTTGACTATTGTGTCATGATACAGTCTGAGATCAGCTTTTAGACTGTTCTCAATCTTAGTCATGTGGGACTCAAATGGTGTTCTTGAAAGACCGAGATCTGAGATCATAGACCATACCTGATCGATGACATATGGAGCTCTTGTGGTTGGTTCATTGTCAGCCATGAAGCAGAAGTTTGACTGAGCTGGTTTAGTATCTGTTTCATCATCAGAAGTTGGCCAGTATTCCATGCTAGGTTCGTGGAATGCCATCAAAGCTTTTTGCTTTGCTTTCTGTTCTTGTTTCTTCAGCTCTTCGGCTTTTTGAGCATAATAGGCTGAGTCTTTGACTTTGATTTTGGCTCGACAATCTCGGGCATAATGATTTAGTCCTTTGCATTTGTGACAAATGATTACGTCATCATCATCATCATTATTGTCAGCCTTCTGGTTCTTAACAGATGATCTTTCGGATGTTTGAGTTTGTTTCTGTTGAGATGGTTTTGAATGATTTTGCTGAAATCCAGAACTTTGGTTATTATAAGAGTTGTTATTATTTTGAAAACCGTGATTCTGAAAGTTTTGTCCAAAAGTGGATCTTTGTTGAAAATTTGGTCTGAAGTTTGATTGATTATGATGTGGCAAAAATCTCTCGAGATTAGTGTTTGCTACCAAAGCACATAATTGTTGGTAATCAGCTTCATTATTTGGATCAGACAAGTCACAAGAATTATTTGAAAAAGCTTGGTTTTGATTTAAATCAATTTGACTTTGATCATGAAAATGTGTTTGGTTTTGAGAGGATGTTGACAACAAAGCAAGTGGTCCTCCAAAAGAAGTAGACGTTGGTGGGTCAATCGATGATTCATACGATTGTAATTCTCCGTACAGATTGTACAAAGATTCAGTATGAATTGCCGGATTTCCCTGAATGATGAGTTTGACCATTTTCCAGCTTTCATAAAGGTTGTTTAAAAATTTGAGGTTTATCTCATGCTGTGACTTTTTAATGCCCAAATTATTCATTTTGATGGTAATGAGATTGAACCTGTCATGAGCATCATGGATGGTCTCATGTGAAAACATTTTGAAGTTGTCAAATTCGTTTAAAACAGATGTTTTCTTGTTTCCAATGATTCTCTCATTTCCTTCAAAACGATTTTTCAAAGTTTGCCAAATTTGGTTTGCAGTTAAAAGGATTATATCATTCATTTGGCTTAGAATACTGTGGGGTATTCCAGACACAAGCTCCTTTTTGGCTTGAAGTTCAAGTTTCTTCCTTTCATTCAGTATATCCAAGTTACTCGTAAGAGAGGTCATGTTATCTGGTAGAGATCCGTCTACACATTTCCACACGTCTTCACTTATAGAGTTGAGATGAAGATTCATACGACCTACCCATGATTTATATTCTTCGGGAATAAGAATGGGTGCTCGAGTACCTGAACCTATACTGTTAGCAATAGATACAGAATTTATGTTTGAGTAGTTTGCGGAAGACATTTTTGTTTTTGTTTTTTTTTTTTTTTTGTTAACGAAAATGTGATGTTAAAATGAATTTTTTAAAGAAAACTTATTGGTGGTTTATAAAAACGCTACACAAAAGTTTTCGACAAAAATTTTCAAAATAAATCACACAAGTAATTTTTAAATGTTTTTTTTTTAATATATATATTTTTTTGAACAAGTGATATTAAGATGAAATTTTTAAAGGAAACTTATTGGTGGTTTATAAAAACGCTACACAAAAGTTCTCGACAAAAATTTCAGATTAAATCACACGAGCTCTGATACCAATTGTTGAAAATACTATAACTGATCTCCACGAATAAGGTTTTTAAGCCTATTACTGTGTGACAGATATGTATTTTATCTATAATATGCGGAATAAATAAGAGTTGCGGAATAAAATAAAGCGGTAAATCTAAGCTAGACAGTATTTAAATAGACAGAAAGCGGTAAATAAAGTAAAAGTTAGAAGTTAAATGTTAGATGTAATAAACGCCATTATCAACGATAACGTGTTTTTACAATGAATAAAAAGGTTAGAAGTTAGAAGTTAGAGGTTAGATGTAATAAACGTCATTATCAACGATAACGTGTTTTTACAATAAATAAAAAGGTTAGAAGTTAGAAGTTAGATGTCTCGGTTAAATACAGTCCACATGTGTTTTCGTTGTCACGGTTCAATTCGGATGTATTGGATATTTGGTACAGTTGATTTATAACAGTTTAAATAAATCAATAACGACACATATAATTTTAAAAGAACTTATCGATAGCTGCGGAAGATAGCGTTTTTCTTGATATGTCGATTTCTTGTTCTTCACGGTAAGATGAGGTTTTGGTGATTTTTGGTGTCGGGTAGAGGTTGTTTAGAGGTTTGAAGTTTTGGTGTCGGGTAGAGGTTGTTTAGCGGTTTGAAGTTTGGTGTCGGGTAGAGGTTTTGTTTCTTGCGGTTTTGCGGTTTGATCCTCGTTGCCAAATGCAGAATTTTCAGAGTTTTGAGCTGTTTGGTCGTGGGTATGCTTGAGGTTTATGAGTATATGTTGTGTAGGTTGTACAAAATTAGCAAGAGGAAGCCTCAATTTATAGTCTGTTCCAGGCGAGATCGGGTCGCGATCCTATAGAGGATCGGGTCGCGATCTTGAGTGGTTCTCGCTTTTGTGCTGGCCACTACCCGACTCGGTGGAGTGTGGTTGGTGGGTAGGGTCGCGATCTGCAAAGAGATCGGGTCGCGATCCGGGTCGGGTCGCGATGGTCAAAGGGATCGGGTCGGGATCTCGTCGGGTTGTCATCGGCTCGCGATCTTTGGTCAGCATAGTGTCACGATGACACACCTTAGATCGGGTCGCGATCTGGGTTGGGATCGGGTCGCGATCTGCACTGTTCCAGCCTTTTTCTTCTTTTGTTTTGATTTTCTTCACTTCGCGACACATGTGCTGTTTGGTCGCGATTGCTGTCGCTGGGTGACATTTTTGCTCTTTGGTACATAGCGTCATTTTCTCCGGTTTGGTTGATCTCGAATTTACGCAACCTGAAATAAACTGATAATATTTGTTAAAAACCATTTCGACTTATTTCAGTGATGGTCACATAAAAAACATAAAAACATTATTCAACATATATATATATATATATATATATATATATATATATATATATATATATATATATATATATATATATATATATATATATATATATATATGTATACATATATATATATATATATATATATATATATATATATATATATATGTCTATATATATATATATATATATATATATATATATATATATATATATATATATATATATATATATATATATATATATATATATATATATATGGTCCCGTTCCGGTGATAACTCTTTTTTCGGTAAGGACACCTTAAAAAAGTTGAAAAAAATATTAAAAAAAATACAAATCATAAAATCGAGAATAATACTATATCATCATAAAAAAATTGGAAAAAAAAATTGTATCATTGAAAAACAGCGATGATCCACAAAAAATTTTATTTTGTGGATCATTGTTTCTTTATAAAAAAAATAATGATCCAAAAGTTTTTTTTCGAATTTTTTTTCTCCAATATAGTACTATGATCCATTTTATTATTTATATTTTTTGTTTATTTTTTTTCAATTTTTTTAAGGTGTCCTCACGAGTCCTCACTTTAAGAAGTGTCCTCACCCGATTGCTTATATATATATATATATATATATATATATATATATATATATATATATATATATATATATATATATATATATATATATATATATATATATATATATATATATATATATATATATATATATATATATATATATATATATATATATATAGCTTGATTCATAAAGTTTACATCTCATTTGTTAATTTACCCGAACAATTTTTTTCTTTACTTATTTGTCATTAATTTTGAGAAAACGTTTCAAATATAAACTTTAGAGGTCACCAACAGGTTACCGCTAACGTGTCGGTTTCCGTCGGCTTGACATTTTATAAAGTCTAAAAGTTTACACCTCAATTTCTAATACCCTAACTTTTTTTTTTGTTACTGATTTACCATTAAATACATATTTTTGATAGCATGTGTTGTTAATAATTTGAGATATTATTGTCTATCAATTTTGATCCATTGAGTTAGATGTTGTTGAAATTGTTTTGAGGATGTTTGAATTATGATATGTGATGTCATTGTTCAGCAGATACTCATAGAAAGGAAGGAGATACACGAGGTTCGGGTGGACCACGAACTGAACAGACCTCAGGTGAGTAGTTCTAATACATTGATTATGATGAAACTATGTTGCAACTGGATTTAATGTAAAAATTTAGTTAGTTGGAATAACAAATAGTATGATTTATACAAAACGGAGAATTCCTTGTTATAAACGAGTACTTAGTATGAATGAGCACACTAAATGACTAAGATAGTCGAACATATTGAAATCATTGGTACTTGCTTATTGTAATTGTTGAAAATTGATGAGATGAATTCTAAGTTTTTAACTGTTTTCTCACTGAGCTTAATTAGCTCATAAAAATGGTTATATGGTTTGTATTATAGGTGACAGGGGTAAGAAGATTGCTGAGGGATGATTGTCTGGACATGGGACTTGACTTTTGGACTGTTTGTAAACCAAGATACACTCTTTTGTATAGTTTTTGTAAAAACGGTCTTTTGTAACCCAGTTTTAGGGACATGTTTGATAAGTACTTGTTCTTTTGAATACTACTTGTACTTATGTTGCTTAACTTTGATTATACCATGATCACTTGTGTTTAACATTTGAGTGATGATGATGTAATTCGGAGATAAGAAACTGGGTGTTACAAGTTGGTATCATAGCAAGGTTTGAGTGAACTAGATTTTAGAAGGTAAATTCTAGACTCATAGTGAGTATGTGTGTTATTCAGAGAATTTTGATGAGATATATGATACGAAAAGAGTATTGAGATGAATGAGATTATAATGAGTTAAATTTTTTTCAGCCTCATTATGAGTTCTGGAAAGGAAAAAGAGGGAGGTGATCGCCGAGACGAGCATTCGGGATCACAATATTCGAGACTGGAACGCCAGTCCGAAGGCGAGAGACCGCCTGAGTTAACATCATCTTTCCAAGAGCTGATTGCTGCGGAGGTAGCAAAAGCAGTTAAAAGCTTATTGCCTACCTTAATGAAACCTCAGACGGAGGTGACTGACAGAGATAATCGAGACCGACCTCCTATCACACCTGTGGTTGGGGAGGGTCAGAGAGAGCCGGTTATTATACATGCTGAAACTGGATGGTCGGACGAACCAAAAGGTTGCAGTTATGAGACGTTCCATAAATGTAAACCGAATGATTTCTTCGGTACTGATGATCCTATTGTTTCACGAAATTGGTTAACACACATCGAGAAAGTTTTCGTACGAGTAAGTGTGCGGAAAAAGACAAAGTGGAGTATGCTACAAATTGTCTGCACAAGGATTCCCAGTTCTGGTGGGAGAATATAAATCTTGATATAGAGAAAGGATTGGAATCAGAACCGACATGGGAGGAGTTCAAAACAAAGTTTATGAAAGAATATTGCTCAAACACTGCAATGAAAAGTCTGGAGGAGGATTTTCTGAGATTACAGCAGGGGACACAGTCAGTACAAGAGTATACGACAGAGTTTAACGAGAAAGCCAGATTTGCTACTCATCAGGTAGATACTGAAGAAAGAAAGATTGATAGGTATCTGTGGGGATTGAGGACCCAGATACGAGAGTTCTTACAGAGTTCAAGCTTTACCACTTGCCAACAGATAGTTGAGGCAGCCAAATCCCGAGAAAAAGAACTACGGAGGCAAGATGATGAGAAAAAGGGGGACAAAGAAAGCTGAGGTCAGAAAAGGAAGTGGGAAGGAATATCGGGAGGCAATTTCCAAAAAAAGCCAGTCCCGAGTTATCAGCCTCGAGGTGATACAAGAAAAGTAGAGAGTAAATGGTGTGAAAGGTGTCGTCGAAAACATTCTGGAGATTGTGATGTGAGTACCCCGTCCCTTATGGGTTATCAGTGTGGGAAGACAGGGCATATGGCTCGAGATTGTTTAGAAAAAAGTCACGTATGTTTCAATTGGGGGAAAAGCGGTCATATCTGCCTTGATTGTCTAAAGCCGAGAACGGATTCACGTCGTGAGACTTCGAGGACGGGACTAGGTGATAGACTAGATAGAGGCGGTGGGAACGTTAGAACTCGAGCTTTTCAGATGACCGTGGAGGAGGCTAGAGAGCAACCGGATGTGATTACAGGTATCTTTAGCCTAAATTCTCTTTGAGCTTGTATGGTATTTGATTCTGGTGCTTCAATTTCTTTTATATCAGTACCTTTTGCGTCTCAAATTCATGTTCCGATATCTGAGATGAGTGAGTGTTTGATAGTGTTGGATTAGGTGTCTAAGCCATGACTTATAATTGTATTTATCTTGTTAATAGAAGCAAAGTCCATTTGGGTTGCCCTCACAGCTGGAGGATTGATGTATGGTTCAGTAGAGAGAATGGTTGATTTATTAATTGTTTAATAAATCAATAGAAAATAAATATATAGTTTATTAATATATTTAAGTGTTAATATATTAATTAGAAACTATATTAATTAATTGAGATTTAATCTAGAATTAATTTGATTTAATTTGGTGATTAAATAAATTAATAAAAGGTGCAGGGACTGGTTTGTATTTATTCAATAGTTGAATAACTGGCAAGGTAAAAACCAGGGACCAAAATGGCACCACCCTGGAGGTTCCTCCAGGGTTTGGCAAAACCCTAATTAGGGTTTTGGGAAGCCTGGTCCAAGTGGTCAAAAGGCTTGTCCATTTGGAGGCTCCTTAGGGTTTCAGGTGTAACCCTAGGAGGCTATAAAAGGAACCCCCTGGGCACCTCATATCTCACGCCATCTCTCTCTCTGTTACTCTGCTGAACTGTTTTCTCCATTGCTTTGGGTGTGACTTTCATTTGAGGCAGTATTGCGTTGCTGCTAGCTTCAAGAACAAGATCAAGAAAGGTTGGTTATTCTCATTTCATCTTTAGAAATTAATTGTTTCCTTTAGGTTTTAGTTTATTATCTTCATATAAGAAAACATAGATCATATTAGGGTTGCATGTGAACCATAGGAATTTATTTGTTCATTGATTGCATAGAAACCCTTCAGTGGTATCAGAGCATAGGCTTGTTTTCTTGTGTTTGATATAAACTGCATGAATTGTTTTGTGCCTTGGTGTTTCTTGCGATGAACACTACCAAGGAATGTCCTTGGATCGATTTTTTGGCTAGGGTTTCCTAACCCTAGCCACCAACCATATGGTCCCCTCCCTTGATTGCTTGCATTTTATAATTAGGTTGTTATTTTGGTAACTAATTGGATTAATAAAAATAACTAGAACTCTTATGTGTTGGCTTGTAATTTTCGAACCATATAGGGGCCAAGATAGAAAAATTAATTTGATTAATTTCATGAAATCTATCTTAGATTTAATTAGTTTAATTAAGTGTTAATTAAAAGATCAATTAAATCAGCTTAAAGAATTAATTTAAATTGTCAAAAAATAGACTATAATTTGCGAAAATTAGAATTAAATTAATTCTAAAATATTTTAATATGATTAAAATATATCTTATATATTTATGATTAAAAGTTAATATTTATATATAAGAAAATTGGTTAGTCTTACCGTTAGTAGGCCTCATTCACAAAACTGTCCTAATAAGAGGGTATAAGGCCACTGCCTATAAAATGGTAGTCTAATGGGTATCTACTCTTACCCACCGCTCTCCTGGTCAGTCGAGTGTCGTTAGCCGAACGGGTTTGATAGAATCGCTAAGCCTCTTAAAAGTATAATGCTATAATTGAAAGTACTAGAACTTTAAACAAAAACCCAATCTAGTTACTTTAGGTTCAAAAATGTGAATTGGTGCTAATCCATGAAATTGCACATTGCACTTTGTGGAACGTTGGTGGAGCATGTGTGGTTTACCGGCACGCCAACTAGGGTTCGCAAAGAGTTGCAATGGGTTTCTTGATTTTGTCATTATTAGCGGAGCATGTGTGGTTAACCGACACGTTAATTAGAGATGACAATTGATTTCAAGAGTACCAAGCAATTTGCAGGGTTATTCACACCTGGTTTGTGATCCTCGGTATCCCACTCACAAACAGCGGGGCATTCCCGAGATTAAAACATGCTATCGAACAGTTCGGTAAATCTCAATGAAACTAGGAATTCCATCATAATAAGATTATTTTCCGCGGTGGAATTGGCTGAATCGTCATTCGCCTACCTTATAAAATTTACAATAAAGATTACGGCATCCCTCTTCGATATTGTAGATTGTTATTGTAGGATCCTAGCCTTATATTTTATTCTTTGGTGAATATAAGGATTATTTTAATAAATATCTAATTAAAACTATCTTCTTCTTATTCAGATGTCTTCTGACCAATCCGTTCCCCACTCTAATCCAGGTAATGTCACCTCGATTCTGTCATTGTTCTCAAAGGTGACGTTAGACGGCACCAACTACAATGACTGGATCCGTAACATCAAAATGGCTTTAAGGTTTGAACACAAGGAGTATGTTCTGGAAACCGAGCTAGTTGAGGTTGACCCAGATACCGCTACTCCCGAGGAAGTCGCTGCATACACCAAACACTCAGATGATGCAACCAAAGTGGCCTGCATCATGATCGCTACCATGAACCATGAACTGCAGCGTATCTATGAGAACTATTGGCCTTACGAGATGCACAAAGAGCTTGCAGAAACGTTCCGCAAGCAAGAGCGCATCGAAAGGCGTGAGGTTGTAAAAGCTTTCACTAACGGCAAACCTAAAGATGGAGAGTCCATCTGCACTCATGTGCAAAGGATGCATGGTTATGTGGAAAGGCTTAGGAAGCTGGAAATGCCTATTCATGAGGATTTAGCTGTTGACATAGTGCTAAACTCCTTGCCTAGTTCTTATGACCAGTTCACACTGGCGTATCATTTGAACAACAATCAGGCGACCCTGGCTGAATTACACCGCATGCTTCGTACTGCTGAAGACGGGATGAAGGGAAAAGGTCTGCTCCCTGTCAACCCGCCTGTCCTGGCTATTGGATCTGGTAAAGGAAAGAAAAGGAAGGGCCCCCGAAGCAAAATTGGAGGGAAAATACTCATGTCGGGTCATCTAGCAGTGCCCCGAGAGCCAAGTCTTCCGGCATTCCACATGTCCAGAACCCCAAGGAAACTGACTACTTCTACTGCAAGCAAAAGGGTCACTGGAAGAGAAGCTGCCCCACGTATCTGCAATACATCAAGGATGGCAAAGTGAAGCCATCACAAGCAGGTACATATTCTATATCTAATAACTCACCTGCTTCCTGTTCTTGGGTCCTTGACACAGGATGTGGTTTTCATATCTGTTCTGATTTGCAGGGCCTAAAGGAAAGTAGGGAGCTGGAGCACGGTAGATTGAACCTGGTCATGGGCAATAGGCGAACGTCACCTGTTACCAAGATCGGTGTCTATAGATTAGTGCTTAGTAGTGGAGTCTGTTTAGATTTACATAATTGTTGCTATTCGCCTGATATGGCAAACAACATAATTTCTTTTCATGCATTGTTCAGACAGGGCTTTTATTATGAATTTAATAAATTGAATGGTTCAATTTCTGTTTTCAAAAATGATGTTTTTATATTTAATGCTATGCCTTGTGATGGAGTGTATGAATCTATTATGTGTGTTGATAATTATGGTAAAAATGTTTTAGCTATTGATTCTTCAAGCGGTGTAGAAAAGGCGTGTTTGTGGCACTGTCGCCTTGGCCATATCAACAAGAAACGCATCGCCCAACTCCAAAAGGATGGAGTGTTGGAATCATTCGACCTCGGGTCGGATGAGGTATGCAAATCTTGCTTGCTTGGCAATATGACAAAATCACCATTCAAAGGTTCCTTTGAAAGAGGTGAAGGTCTATTGGACATCATACACACAGATGTGTGTGGTCCCTTCAGAACAACCACAAAAGATGGCACGCGGTTCTCTGTGATCTTACTGACGATTTTAGTAGATATGGGTATATCTAATTCATCAAGAATAAGTCAGATACCTTTGAAAAGTTCAAAGAGTTCAAAAATGAAGCAGAAAATCAATTGGGCAGAAAGATAAAGATGCTTAGATCCGGCAGAGGCGGTGAGTATCTTAGTATCGAGTTTCTCGATTACCTCAAGGAATGTGAAATTGTTTCACAGTTGTCGCCTCCAAGAACACCTCAGTTGAACGGTGTTGCTGAAAGGCGAAACCGAACCTTGTTGGACATGGTTCGTTCCATGATGATTTGAGCTTCACTTCCAATCCATTTATGGGGGTATGCCTTAGAGACTGTCGCCCATATCCTAAATCTTGTCCCAACCAAGAAGGTTACAAAAACACCGCACAAGATGTGGACGGGGAAAGTTCCCTCATTGGCACACATCAAAGTCTGAGACTGAACCACAAGGGTGGTGCCTAGTTGGTTAGAGCTTGGTCTCCAAAGGTCAAAATGACCAGGAGGTGCCAAGTTCTAATCCAAGGAGGAACAAAAACCCCCTAGTGGCCACAGAGGTTCACCCGCGATGACTCTGGGCTTCTCGCGAAGCAGGTAGTCGCCCGGGGATTAGTCGGTTCGCGAAAGCGTGTCGGAACCTCGGCTCCATAGGAGGCCAAAAAAAAAAGTCTGAGACTGTGAAGCTTTCGTGAGACGAGAGACTTCGGATAAGCTCGCGGAAAGAAGTGAAAGGTGTTTCTTCATCGGATACCTGAAACAGTCATTTCGATACTTGTTCTACAGACCAAGCGAGGACGTGGTCTTTGTAGCAAGACGGGGGTTCTTTCGAGAGAGAGAGCTCATTTCCAATGAGGACAGTGGGAGTACGATCGATCTCGAAGAAATTCAGGAGACGCCCGATGAAACAACCTTAGAAGAAACTAGGAACCAACATGATGAAGAAGTTCCTGTTGGACCCACCGACATCTCATTGCCCCTTAGGCGTTCGGGTAGAGTTAGCATGCCGTCCGAGTTTTATGGTTTCCATATTACTTCGGACGGTGACGCGTTGGTCAGTGATCGTACATTGACTAATTTGGATGAGCCAGCTAACTACCGCAAAGCAGTGGCGGGCCCCGAGTCTGCCAAGTGGAAAGAGGCAATGGACAGCGAGATTAAGTCCATGTATGACAATCAAGTTTGGAACTTGGTTGAAAATGTGCCGGGTCGAAAGACAATCGGGTGCAAGTGGATCTTCAAGAAGAAGACCGACATGGATGGTAAAGTACATACTTATAAAGCTCGGCTGGTCGCGAAGGGATTCACTCAAACCCCGGGGGTTGACTATGATGAAACCTTCTCACCAGTAGCCAAGATTAAGTCAATCAGGATAATGCTTGCCATAGCTGCGTTTCATGATTATGAAATTTGGCAGATGGATGTCAAAACCGCTTTCCTTAACGGGAAACTGACTGAGGATGTCTACATGAGTCAACCAGAAGGTTTTATAGACACAAAGCATCCTGATAAAGTATGTAAGCTTGAAAGATCAATCTACGGGTTGCAGCAAGCATCTCGCAGCTAGAATCTCTGCTTCCATGAGAAAGTCAAAGAGTTTGGCTTCTCTAGGAGTGAAGATGAGTCCTGTGTATATGTCAAGGCTAGTGGGAGTATTGTCACTTTTCTGGTGCCGTATGTTGATGACATACTGCTCATGGGAAACGACATTCCGACCTTGCAAGATGTCAAGTCTTGGCTCGGGAAGTGTTTCGCCATGAAAGACCTAGGAGAAGCTGCCTATATTCTCGGGATAAGAATACTTAGAGATAGAAAGAGAAAATTAATAGGTCTAAGTCAGTGTACATATTTGGAAAAAGTGTTAAAAAGGTTTAACATGGAAAATTCCAAAAAGGGAGAGCTACGAATCCAAAGTAATGCTAAATTGAGTAAGACTCAAAGCCCGAGTACCGATGAGGAAATAGCTGAGATGAGTCGGGTACCTTATGCTTCGGCAGTAGGATCAATCATGTATGCTATGACATGTACTCGTCCCGACGTATCGTTTGCACTGAGCATGGTTAGTCGGTTCCAGGGTAATCCTGGAAAGACACATTGGATTGCAGTTAAGAACATACTCAAGTATCTACGAAGGACAAAGAATATGGTATTAGTCCTTGGTGGCAGTGATGGCTTGAAAGTGAGTGGATATACAGATGCCAGCTTCCAGACAGACAGGGACAGTGGTCGGTCCCAGTCGGGCTATATATTTCTTTTGAACGGTGGTGCGGTCACTTGGAAAAGTTCCAAGCAGGAAACGGTGGCTGATTCAACGTGCGTATCAGAGTACATTGCAGCGAGTGAAGCGTCTAAGGAAGCGGCTTGGCTGAAGAACTTTATCGGTGACCTTGGAGTTGTCCCGAGCATTCAGGAGCCGATGGAACTATTCTGCGATAATGAAGGAGCGGTCGCTTTGACAAAAGAACCGCGAGACCATGGAAAGTCCAGGCATATCGAAAGAAAGTACCACTATATTCGACATCAAGTAGAAGAAGGTCACTTACTGGTTAAGAGAGTATCATTAGAAGACAATCCTGCTGATCCTTTGACTAAGGCACTAAGCAGGATCAAGCATAATCAGCATGCTCGGAGCATTGGTCTGAAGGATGATATTAGCTTTAGTAATTAGATAGATTTGAAACTTGTAAACAGTATAAATATAATTGACTTGGTGATTTTATAATTGAGATTTATAAATGAGTATTGTTACTACCTTTGTCAATTGTTCATTATCGTGTTTCTATATTTGCATGTTTAAACTTCCTAAATAATTAGATTATTTGAAATTCCATAGTCAATCACACTGTTAGGGAGTAATTGTGAATGAAGACTGTCATGAATCGGTTGTAGATTGTATAATGAGTTAGACATTGCAGTAAGACTGCTGCAACACTCATGAGTACTTAGAAAATAGAGATTTGAGTAAGACTGCTTCATGGATTACATCACGAGCATTGTTAAGACGATAATATCCTTTGATCTTTAAGTGGAGAGATATGATATGTAATTTGCGAGACAAGTACTTATTGATAATGTGAAAACGCGTCGGTAACTCGGTGTTATAAAACGCATTATTATGAGTATTCTGACTAGCAAAAGGTATAGACATATAAGTCAAAACTTATCCATCCCATGACCTGATGGGGCAACAGATATCTGTAGGCCTCTCGATGATTTTGAAGTTGACTGAAAGTGTTGGCCAACCGGGACTAAATTGATGTGTTCAATTAGTAGTCTCAAAAGTCATATGCAAATCAGAAATCGAGAAACAGAGTATCAGACCAAGATTGATTTTATCCATGTCTGGAGTCTGAGAATATCTTGGTGGACGGAGGATCATCTGATCACTTATCTTTGGACAGAACTGACTGGGTCAGAGTTCAGGACAGTTTCTGGGAAACTGATATTAATCGGAAGGTAAACAGACAATTAAAGTCATAGACTTATCCAAGTGGGAGACTGTTGGATTAGGTGTCTAATCCATGACTTATAGTTGTATTTATCTTGTTAATAGAAGCAAAGTCCATTTGGGTTGCCCTCACAGCTGGAGGATTGATGTATGGTACAGTAGAGAGAATGGTTGATTTATTAATTGTTTAATAAATCAATAAAAAATAAATATATGGTTTATTAATATATTTAAGTGTTAATATATTAATTAGAAACTATATTAATTAATTGAGATTTAATCTAGAATTAATCGAATTTAATTTGGTGATTAAATAAATTAATAAAAGGTGCAGGGACTGGTTTGTATTTATTCAATAGTTGAATAACTGGCAAGGTAAAAACCAGGGACCAAAATGGTGCCACCCTAGAGGTTCCTCCAGGGTTTGGCGAAACCCAAATTACGGTTTTGGGAAGCCTGGTCCAAGTGGTCAAAAGGCTTGTCCATTTGGAGGCTCCTTAGGGTTTCAAGTGTAACCCTAGGAGGCTATAAAAGGAACCCCCTGGGCACCTCATATCTCACGCCATCTCTCTCTCTCTCTCTGTTACTCTGTTGAACTGTTTTCTCCATTGCTTTGGGTGTGACTTGCATTTGAGGCAGGATTGCTTTGTTGCTAGCTTCAAGAACAAGATCAAGAAAGGTTGGTTATTCTCATTTGATCTTTAGAAATTAATTGTTTCCTTTAGGTTTTAGTTTATTATCTTCATAGAAGAAAACATGGATCATATTAGGGTTGCATGTGAACCATAGGAATTTATTTGTTCACTGATTGCATAGAAACCCTTCAGATAGTTGATATTGCTGATCGGAGGGATGTTATAGTAAACATCCATTATGTTAATTGTCGGCTTGAAATCAACGGGATTTCATTCCTTATTGATTTGAAGCCGATGACTACTCGTGCGTTCGATGTAATAGTTGGAATGGACTGGTTAGACGATAATAGGGCGAATATGGATTGTCACGGAAAGACCATTTCTGTGAGAACTCTAAGCGGATCCCGAACGTTAATACGAGGCGAGCATCGTTTTCAACATATTCCGGTTGTATCTTTCGCGAGAGCGTGGAAGGTATACCGAAAGAGGTGTCCTTTTATTTATGGCGTATGTTACTCCAATTGAACCTTAACATTCCACTGTGAAGGATGTTGATGTAGTAAAAGATTTTGCTGATGTTTTTCCTGACGATCTTCACGGCTTACTGCCAAATCGTCAAATAGAGTTTGTTATCGATTTAGTTCCGGGAGCGAAACCGATAGCTCGAGCACCCTATCGGTTGGCACCGTCAGAGATGGAGGAGTTAAAGAAACAACTACAAGAACTTTTAGATTACGGTTTCATTCGTCCGAGTTGGTCTCCGTGGGGTGCTCCGATATTGTTTGTTCGAAAGAAAGATGGTTCTATGCGCATGTGCATAGACTACCGCGAGTTAAATAAAATTACCGTGAAGAATTGTTATCCCTTACCGAGAATCGATGATCTGTTCGATCAATTGGAGGGAGCGGTATATTTTTCGAAGATTGACTTGAGGTCAGGATATCATCAATTAAGAGTAAGAGAATCTGACGTCCCGAAGACAGCATTTCGCACCCGATATGGTCACTATGAGTTTTTAGTAATGTCGTTTGGATTGACGAATGCCCCGGCGGCCTTTATAGACTTGATGAATCGAGCTTGTCATCCATTTTTAGACAAGTTCGTAATCGTGTTTATTGACGATATTTTGATTTATTCCAAGAGCTGGGATGAGCACAAACAACATTTACAACTAATTATAAATCTTCTTCGCAAGGAAAAGTTGTACACAAAATTTTGAAAGTGTGAGTTTTGGTTGCAAGAGATTCAATTTCTTGGTCATGTGATAAACAAAGAAGACATTAAAGTAGATCCTGCCAAGATAGAAGTAGTGATGAGTTGGGCACCACCCAAAAGTCCGACTGAGATTCAGAGCTTCTTGGGACTAGCCGGTTATTATTGGCGATTTGTTGAAAATTTTTTGAGTATTGCATTGCCCTTAACAAAGCTGACCAGAAAGACAGAGAAGTTCATCTGGATTGAAGCACAACAAGAAGCCTTTGAAAAACTGAGACGTGCGTTATATGAAGCCCCAGTGTTGGCATTGACTCAAGGTGGAGAATACTTTATTCTTTTTACCGATGTTTCACAAATTGGTCTTGGATGTGTACTAATGCAGAGGGGGCGAGTAATTGCGTATGCATCCCGACAACTAAAGTCTCATGAGCAAATGTATCCGGTGCATGATTTGGAGTTAGCCGCCATTGTTTTCGCATTAAAGATTTGGTGACATTATCTTTATGGAGTGAAGCAAGGTTGTCAAGATCGGGATCCCACCGTGGATCGTTTTCTGTTTTGCAAAATCGTGATCGTAAGATCGAATCGGAATCGTAAGATCCTACCAAAAACAATGTAGTTATAAGTTTAAAACATGAAAACCACATCTTGATCCATCAGTTGATTATTCAAAAGTTCTAAAATGTTCAAAACATGCATCATAAGCTCACAACTAATAGATATTTCCAATCTAATCTAACATAACAAACGAATCATCCATATCATTTCTATTTCCTAAATCTAAATCAAGAAAGTCTTCATCTTCACCACCAATATGCGTTTGAGTTTGACTTGAACTTGAACCATCAAAAAGGTTCATCCAATCTTCATTTGCATGATGATTAAAAGATTCTTCTACAGTAATCCACTCATCATCGGAACCAACATCATCAAGATTCAATGTTTCAAGTCCAGCTACATCGTGCTCTTTTCTTTTTTTATCATCTCTTTCGGTCAACTTCAAGTTGTACATTACATACACAAGATCATTCATCCTCTATTGATGTAGTCGATTTCTTCTCTTAGAATGTACCTAAACAACAAAATAAAAGAATAAAGGAAAATTTAGATGATGGTATAATAAATCAACACTAAAACAATAATATTGTTACTTGTAACATACCATCTCAAAAGCACTCCAATTCCTCTCACATCCAGATGAGGAACATGTCAAAGTAGCAAATTGAACTCTAACATTTTCGCGGACCTGTTGACAAGGTGTGACATTGTTACTGGTTCGTGCTAAGTGATGTTTTAATCTATAGATCCCACCACTAAATACTGATTTACAATGTTTACACATCACCCTCCTCTCACCCATTTTCGTGCCATGCTCCCATCAGACATCCGTTGTAGCCCCAGAAGCATTTTTTCTCATATGTTTACTACTCGTAGATGATGGTGCATAAGTAGTTGTAGGTTGTGATCCAGAACCACTATTCATCCTGTTAAGAACAACATCAGAAATATCATGAATAATTCTGATTAACTGATTACAATCCTACAACTTAGAACATAATAACATATACTTAAAAGCAATTGATTAGAACATAATCTCAAGGCTGTTAGTTACTTAGGCCTGTTGGAATTTAGAAGTTAGATCTTAGAACCAGAAAGCTTAGAAGTTAGAACATAATCACGTAAAGAGAGCTTAGAACTTAGAACCAGAAAGCTTAGAACTTAGAACCAGAAGTTTAGACTCTAAAAGATGATAATATTCCAAGTTTCACATACCTGTAATCGCATTTACTGATGAGGGATTACAGCATTACGCATTTACTGACGAGGGATTACGCATTTACTGACCGCCAATTGAGAGTTGAGACATCGAAGCATTGAAGTTTGAGTGTAATCAGAGACGAAGGGGGGAGAAAACGAGTCTAGGGCTTGGTCAACGAATTTTAAAACCCTCCGGCCCGCTTTTCCCTTTTGATTCTGTGATTGGATTTTTCCGTTTCCATGACTTTCCGATTTTGCCCTTTTAGGGTCAATGAAAATAAATAGTCAACATGTAGGATCGACTCGCTACCGTTTTTACGATCCCATCACCGATTTTACGATTCTGCAACAATTCAATCAGAAAACGAGTCTATTAGGACCGGGATCGAAATACAAACGTAAGATCGTAGGATCGGACGATCCTACGATCAGGATCGCGTTTTTGATAACCTTGGTGTGAAGTTCTAGGTGTACTCAGATCACAAGTGTCTAAAGTATCTATTTGACCAAAAAGAGTTAAATATAAGACAGCGAAGATGGATGGATCTTTTAAAACAATATGATTGTGAAATACTTTACCATCCTGGTACAGTAAACGTAGTTGCAGAGGCGTTAAGTCGAAAAGAACCACCTATTCGAGTCGTTTTAGCTCGAATGGGAGTGGTTAGTAAATTACCAGAAATGATTCAATGTGCCTAGAGAGAAGCGAATGACATGAAGAGTGAGAGAATGGTTGGCTATATAGATAAATAAGTTGCAAATGCACAAGGAGTGAAGACTTTTCAGGGACGAGTGTGGGTCCCAAGACACGGAGAAATGAGACAGCTGTTACTTGAAGATGCACATTGTACACGGTATTCAATCCATCCAGATAGTACAAAGATGTATAGAAGTCTAAAGCCGTTTTACTGGTGGCCGGGAATGAATGTGATGTTGGGAGATGTGTGGAGAAATGCCTGACTTGTTTACAAGTCAAGGCAAATCATCAAAAACCGTATGGGTCAGTGCAGCCACTACCGGTACCGATGAAAAAGTGGGATGAGATTTCTATGGACTTTATTACTAAATTACCTCGAACTCCGCGATGGTTCAATTCCATTTGGGTGATTGTTGATAGGCTGACCAAGTCAGCACAATTCATTCCTATACGAGAAGATTACCAAGTGTCCAAACTAGCATGGATTTATATTAGAGAAGTGATGAGACTGCACAGGGTGCCCACCTCGATAGTCTCTGATCGTGATAGTCGTTTTACTTCGCATTTTGGCAAAGTTTTCAAAAACACTTAGTAACTAAAGCCTTGATGAGTACGGCTTATCATCCACAGACCGATGGACAAACGGAAATAACTATACAGACATTGGAAGATATGCTTAGAGCTTCGGTGATTGATTTTGGAGGTAGTTGAGACGATCATTTACCTTTGGCTGAATTTACGTATAACAATTCATATCATTCTAGCATTCAGATGGCACGCTTCGAGGCGTTATATGCATCAATGTGTTGAACACCGTCATGTTAGTCAGAAGCGGGAGAAAAGCCACTAGCAGGTCCCGAGATTATAACTGAAACTGAGGCAAAGATTAAAAGTATTTGTGAACATCTGAGAATTGCTCAACAGCGTCAGAAACAATACGCGGATAAACGAAGGAAACCATTGGAGTTTCAAATTGGAGATATGGTAATGTTGAAAGTGTCTCCCTGGAAGGGAATTATTCGTTTTGGTAAGCGTGGCAAGCTAAGTCCACTAGGGGTGAGCGTGGTGCGGTGTGGTGCGGTTTTAGCATAAAACCGCAACTCGTACCGCTAGGTGCAGTTTTTATTTGTGTAAAACAATATGTTACGGTTTTTTTGCGGTACAGTTTTTGCGGTTTATTTTGCGGTTGCGGTTTGTAGCGGTGCGGTGTCGATTTTAAACCGCAAATTGAGGTATTGATCCACCCTGTAAATTACAAGTACATTGGTTACAAAACTCGTTCACTCTACTTTATCACTAACTAATTGGTTTCAGAAATTAAATAAAGTAAGATTTATTTAAGATTATGGGTTCACTGAAAACGCAGTTAACTTAAAATGGGAAAGAGTTATAATATGAGCAAGAGGCGATGAGCGAAGGGGGAGACGGCCGGAGGAGATGAACGAAGGGGGAGGCATGCCAGAGTTCTGCACGAGTGAGTTCGAGGATGAGTGCAACTAGAGAAGCTTTTGGGTTCGTGAATGAAGACAGTGAGCGAAGACGCTTTTGAATTGCTTTTGAACGGAGGGGATGAACGAACGGAGGAGATGAACGAAATTTCTATTGAAGCTTGACTGCTTGAGGGTCTGAGAGAGAGGAGAGGTACGAGATTGATTTAGGTTTGTGTTTTCTCTAATTTCTTTTGGTACGTTTTCGTTTCCCCACAGTATTCCAAAATTTTCAATTCCCCTCTAATTCTTTTTTCTAAATTATAAATAAGTAAATAGACTCTACACTTTAATGTTTAATTTCATTAAATTATCAATATACATAAATAAATAAATAAATAAATAAATAAATAAATATATATATATATATATATATAATTTAAATATATAATAAATTTTGCGGTGCGGTTTCGGTAAATTTGCACGGTTTTTCAAGCTAAACCCGCAACGCACCTTGCTTTGCGGTTGCGGTTTTTGCGGTTTCGGTTTTTTGCGGTTTTTTGCGGTTTTACGGTTTTGCGGTAGCGGTAAATGCGGTTTTTGGCACGGTTTTGGTTTTCGGTTCGGTTTTTGCTCAGCCCTAAAGTCCACGGTTTATCGGACCTTTTATTGTAATTCAACACGTAGGAGCAGTAGCTTATAAAATCGAGCTTCCTGATGAGTTACCGGGAATTCATAATGTGTTTCATATATCACATCTTCGTAAGACCTTATATGATGAGTCTACACGAGTTTCCTTGACCGAGGTTCAATTAGACGAGAAGTTACAACATCAAGAACAACCAGAGAAAATTTTAGACAGAAAAATAAAGATGTTGCAGAACAAGGAGATTGGAATTGTGAAGATACAGTGGAGACATCATCGAGGTACAGATGTCACATGGGAACCTAAAGAAGAGATGTGATCCAAATACCCGTTTTTGTTTCAAGAGATTCCGAGGTCGGAATCTTTTGAAGGGGGAGATAACTTGTAACGCCGTAATATTTTCGGTAAGTAAATTTGAGTTAATCTTAGAGTAAATAAGATTTATTAGGTTGTTATATGAGTTAGGATGATTAGAAGTTCATTTAAGAGGAGTTTAAGTCTAAAAAGTGTCAAAAATTGAGAACCCGGGTCGTGTTAGTGGACACGGGTCGTGTTAACGTACGTAAAACGAATAATAAACGAAACCGGGTCGTGTCCAAAAACCCGGGTCGGGTTAGACATCCTGAAGCGAACGGAAAATTTGTCGTAAAGTAACCCGGGTCGAGTCCGAAAACCCGGGTCGAGTTCTGACAAACCCGAGGCGGGTTCTGCAGCCCGGGGCGGGTTACGGTGCAGGGGTTAAATACCCATTTCTCCTCATTTCTTCCATTTACGAACTCAAAACCACTCTAGGCAATTTTTAGAACTAAGTTAGCGATTTTTGAGCTTTTTGATCGAGGGTTTAGCATAGGAAAATCTTGGGAAGTCGGATTTAATACTTGAATCACGTTCTCGAGTCGTTGATTTCTGAGGTTAGTGATCTTGAGTTTTAGGGTTTCAAAACCCTAAATACCCAAATCTGAAAATATGCTTTGAATTAGCTCATGTGTCGTTAGTAAGTTGTTAATATATGTTGTATTGAGTATTTTTTGTGATTATTGCGAAGTTTTAACGGTTAATTTGATAAAAACCGCAAAATTTGGAGGTTTTAGTTTGATGGCATGTGTTGTTCATAATTTAAGATCTTATTGTCTATCAATTTTGATCAATTGAGTTAGATGTTGTTGAAATTGTTTTGAGGATGCTTGAATTATGATATGTGATGTCATTGTTCAGCAGATACTCATAGAAAGGAAGGAGATACACGAGGCTCGGGTGGACCACGAACTGAACAGACCTCAGGTGAGTAGTTCTAATACATTGATTATGATTAAACTAAGTTGTAACTAGATTAAATGTAAAAATTTAGTTAGTTTGAATAACAAATAGTATGAGTTATACAAAACGGAGAATTCCTTGTTATAAACGAGTACTTAGTGTGAATGAGCACACTAAATGACTGAGATAGTCAAAGAGATTGAAATCATTGGTACTTGCTTATTGTAATTGTTGAAAATTGATGAGATGAATTCTAAGTTTTTAATTGTTTTCTCACTGAGCTTAAATAGCTCATAAAAATGGTTATATGGTTTATATTATAGATGACAGGGGTAAGAAGATTGCTGAGGGTTGATTGTCTGGACATGGGACTTGACTTTTGGACTGTTTGTAAACCAAGATACACTCGTTTGTATAGTTTTTGTAAAAACGGTTTTTTGTAACCCAGTTTTTGGGACATGTTTGGTAAGTACTTGTTCTTTTGAATACTACTTGTACTTATGTTGCTTAACTTTGATTATACCATGATCACTTGTGTTTAACATTTGAGTGATGATGATGTAATTCGGAGATAAGAAACTGGGTGTTACACATCTCCAATCCACATCTATTTTTCACATTATTTTTACTTTAAAAGGTATATTCCTAGCATATTCTTTTTCTTCATTTACAAAAATTGTCAAAATCTCCCCTTCTACTAATTAAATATACGTAAATCTTTAAATATACTTAAATTTTTATATGAATTCATGCTTTAACTTTTTTAAATATACGTAAATTTTTAAATATACGTAAATTTTAAATATATGTAAATTTTTATATGAATTCGATATATAAATATTCAATTTTGATCATTATAATTAATTAATATCATTTAATATATATAATATGATTATTTATATTTGTTATTATATTTATATAAACTGGAAATGTATAAAAATAAAAACTGGAGGACTAAAAATGAGAAGTGAAATATTAACTCTATATTTGGTGTAAATGAAAAGTATTACTCTATATTTGAAGTAATACTATTCAAATACCTAAATATAGAGTTGGTTATAGTGTTGGGTTGTAGCAAAATAGAGTAGAAAATGAAGTAACTCTGTTTATAGAGTGGGGTTGGAGATGTCCTAAGGTGTTTTAAAGTGTTATAATGTAAAGTAGCTAGAGTATAACCTTTTATAATACTTATATTGCCAATAAGTTCATTTTCCAGATTTTGTCCCAACACAACAGTCTCTTCTAGACCATTTTAACCTCTTCAAACCCTTCCAATCTGCAATATAATTACATGTTATTAAAATTCTGCTTCTTAGCTAACCAGAGACATATTGCACAACTCCTAGTTATTTTTCTATGATTTATATGAATTTATGAAGTTAGGGTATCAAAACTATCAAAATCGGACCAGTCTGTGAAAATGACACTTTTTACCCAACTTCAGGTTGGAATCAGGCCAAGCCCTTTTGGTGGAAGGAACTACACTTCCACACCTTTCTAGGGACATAAGATTCCATCCAGTTGTGTTTACCCTTGATTTTATATTATTTTTACACTATGGTAGAAGAACAGTGTGTTTTCACACGAAAATAGGGTTATAATTGAGACGTTATATCTCGAGTTCTAGACATCAGCACTGAAAACTGAATGGTAAAAACTTGCATATAGATGTCACGAAGCTACGGTCTAAATTTTCGGATGAGCCAACAGTTTAAACTCTATGGATCGTCCGAGCAATCTAGGAAGAGCAAGAAATCTGAGAATGAACAAGCAAAGAAAACTTACTTGAATCCTGGTAACTCACAACTTGAATTCTAATCTATTATTCTTTTTCTTCCTTCTCCTCTTTCCTTCTTTTCTTCTTCTTTCTTCTCGGTTTTCAATTCATTCTCGGCTTTGAGTAAGTTCACGGCCCCAATGAAGTCGGATATTAGGGTTGTAGTGATCGAATTATATTTATAAGAGCTAGGGATTGAGTTGGCATGTGATAAAAGTTAAAACCAGGAGGCCCTATGACTCCCTTCTTAGTATCTACGTTCACAGATTGGGTCCAACCAGCTGTTTCTCCCCTACCTCATTCCAACGCAATGGTTTTATATACTTCCTACATATGAAGCGTCATACAGTGCTGCTCTTACACTTGCATGATAGCTATTGTTGTATGCAAACTCAACCAAGGGTAAATGAGTTTCCCATGAGCCTATGAAGTCAATAACACAAGCCCGTAGCATATCTTCTAATGTGTGTATTGTTCTTTCACTTTGATCGTCTGTGTGAGGGTGGTACGTCATGTTCAACTTAACATGAGAACCCATTTCTTGTTGAAAACTTCCCCAAAATGTTGACGTGAAGCGACTATCACTATGTGAGACAAAAGACAGTGGAACTCCATGTAATCTCACTATCTCATCAATGTACAACTTAGCTAACCTTTCTAATGGGTACGCCTCCTTAATCGGCAAGAAGTGGGCCGACTTACTTAACCTATCCACTATCACCCAAATTTCATCATAGCCTTTCGGCGTTCTTGGTAACCTCGTCATGAAATCCAACGTGAATTGATCCCACTTCCACATCGGAATCTCCATTGATTGAAAGTGACCATAAGGCCTTTAGTGCTCAGTTTTTACCTTCAGACATGTCAAACACCTTGTCACATCCCCAAACCACGATGGCGAAATTGTCGAAGGGTGAAACGTCACACAATATCACAACCATACATTGAAACATAAGTAGATAAAAAGGCATCATACATTATAATTGGAAAGTTACATGTTTCAAATGTTATTGTTTCAACCCAATTACAGTACGACAACAAAATGAACAAAAGAGACGTCTTCGCAACCCATCGCAAAAAGGGTAGTCGTACCTGACTAATGGTTACCTGAGAATACAAGTAGTTTTACAAGTGTCAACATTACGTTGGTGAGTTCATAAGCTTTTGTAGTGAGAAAACTCAGTATTTCCTTAGTAAAAACCGGTAGCGTTTGTAACAAGAAAGACGGTATTTTCTTAAATGTAAATGTAGTTTTAAATCCATAAAACTCGTTTGTATAAGTAAAACCATACTTATTTGTATCTTGATAAAATGTAATTTGTTATCATAAATCAAAGTGTATAAGTAATTCTTTACTTATATTTCGTGTAAAAACAAAATGTAGTTTTATATTTACATAAAACCAAGTGAAGATGTTTTTCCCAAACCAAGGATATTCGTTGTCGTTACATGTGAGTTATTATAACCTCGCTATGACCTGATGGCCCGGCACGACGCTCTTCGAACGTCGCAATGTTAAGACATTTGTCACCATTGACCCGTCGGTCATACTTGTAGCTAACAACCATAGGTGGGGATTGTCGGTCCCATATAGATCTATACACAATTATCTCGCTTATAAATGATTAAAGTTATAAATCTGGACATATTGAGTACTTCTTTTAGTACGGTGAAGAATGTCTCACATAACTACTCTACGTGATCTTTTATCCTAGTTTTTAACTGAAATGAAATCATTTGTATTTGTAATTATCAAAATATATCATTGATAATTATAGCGTAAAACTCTGTTTGTAGTTGTATCGAAAACTCCTTTGCATTTGTAATTATCAAAATGTTCATCATAATTATAGTATGTAATAATTATATATTTATATAATTATCTTTCGTGTTTTGGTCGTATAGTTGTTGTTTGTTTTACACCCATTATAATTTATATAAATGTTTTTGTTGCATTAACGTATTTATGCCTAAAAGATGTTAAGTGTTTGAAATAAGTAGTTTCTTACATCTAAGGCACTAAATATAGCAAATAAGATAAACTAACAATTTATCAATAAGTGATTGCAAGTTATTAGTTTTGGTCATTTTACATAAGTAATGGCAACATTTTTAGTTTTTGTCTTTCTACTAAAGTGATAGCAATCTTTCCAAATAGTCATTTTTCGTACACTATACTTTAAAAATAGTTATTTTTATGTCAAATACCAATTTCCTTGTAGAAAATCATTTTCCAAACTTATTACGACATTATAAGTTCAAATAGTCGTTATTACGACGAAAATGAAGTTTTTTATTATAAATGGTCATTTTTCATGTAAAAATAGTAACAATATATTTATTTTAGATCATTTTAGTTATGTAAACTTTTACAATTGATTTTTTTCCAACGATATATAACCAAATAGTTTTTATGACCATTGTTAGTGAAAAAAATGTTTCCATGTCTTTTTGCCAAGAACAATTAGTTGCACTTTTATAGAAAATGACCAAAACACACATATCATCTTATATTTGCAAGAATCAAAATATTTAGTTTAGTAAACTTGTATTTTCTCCCTAAACCATGTATAAGAAAGAAAATGAGGGCTATGAACTCACCCTTGAAGCTTGTCTTGAGATGATGAAGATTACTAGATTAAATAGACAAAAGCTTGCTAACTTGATAATGGCTTGATCTTCAAGATTTGTCTATGGTTCAAGATCAAAAGTGTGAATAAAAGAATAACAAATGATGATGGTAGAAGTGGTATTGGAAGCTTGGGATGGACATGAACTTACCAATATCTTCATGCAAAACGCTTGGAAAAGCTTGGAATCACTTGAAAACTTTTGAAGACCTTTGAGAGAGTATGTGAAGAGAGTTTGGAGATGAAGTGAAGGTGGGGAGAGGGTGGAATCGGCCCATATATATAGGTGGGAGAGAGATGGTGTAAGTTTGCATGGGAAATTGTTAAGCATGACATTTGGAATATAAAATTCAATCCATGGCTACTAGAATATAATAATCTGAGTATGGTTTCTTGATTAAAATATTCAAGTGATGATGGTGATGGAAAGGGTCGGGCATGGAGCGCGAGGGGAAAGGGTGTTCAAGCTTTCTTTTATATTTTATAACAATGTATTTTATAAACCTTGGTGTTTTTATAAAAGTGTGGTAAAATGTGTTGTGTATTTTTATAAATTTGGGAGATATAATTACTAATAAATATGTTAATCAATATTAACAATAAAAATTAGTAAACATATATTTATATTGTTTCCCAATTCGTTATGTGAAAATATAAGCGTCTAAGTGTGATAAACTTCCGAATACGCGGTAA
Organism: Cichorium intybus; assembly: GCA_023525715.1. Taxonomy (NCBI): domain Eukaryota; kingdom Viridiplantae; phylum Streptophyta; class Magnoliopsida; order Asterales; family Asteraceae; genus Cichorium; species Cichorium intybus. The sequence continues at coordinate 63,755,314 of CM042012.1, forward strand.
ATGACATTTTACCGGAAAAACTATCGGAATATAGAATTAAACACTAGATCATATTATGCTCTAGAAAACGCGTTCCGATATTTCATACTTAATGTATAAGGCACGTTGTAATGCATTTAATACCCAATTCCTGTGTTATTTATCGTTCCTAGCGACTGTGCTGCTGTAACTTTTGTATGTGAACTCCGTTTTCGACGTTCTATATGTCCACGGATTCGTAAGCACGAATACATCGTGTTATGAATATTACTTATACCAAAATAATATTTGTATGTTTTATCAAATTTCTATGCTACTGTAGTCTATTATACGTATTTTATAGCGTTTACTCGATAATTGGTTCAAACTGGAGTATGTAGTATTATAATATCTAATAATACAATAGGAAGGTTATGAAAATTACATTTCAATATTTTAACCTAATTTACGCTTCAGTTGACTTTTGTTGAATTTTATTGACTTTTGTTGACCAAAATTGACGGTTGTCACATACCTATCTACAAAGTAGGCCATATCTTTCTTCATCCCTGGCCACCAGTAAGATTGACGTAACTCTTGGTACATTTTGTTGGTTCTGGGATGAATAGAGTACTTTGACATATGTGCTTCCTTGAGAAGTAACTTTCGGATATCACCTACTCATGGCACCCAAACTCTTCCTTAGAAGAATTTTAGCCCACAATTATCCTTCTCCAAGGACTGAATGATTCCCACCACTCATTCACTTTTCCACCTATCTTCCTTTGAGGCCTCTGCTTGACTCTTCTTCAATTCATCTAGTATGCTGGTGGTTACATCAATTCTCATCATTCAAATCCTACTTTGTTCCTTTCTTTCCTTACGACTTAGTGCATCAGCTACGACGTTTGCCTTCCATAGGTGGTACGGTATTTCACAATAGTAATCCTTTAACAGTTGCATCCATCGTTGTTGTCTCATGTTCAACTCTTTTTGATCGAACAAGTATTTCAGACTCTTGTGATCAGTGAAGATCTGACCCTTTTTCCCATATAGATAATGTCTCCAAATCATTAGTGTGAAGACCACTGCAGCCAATTCCATATCATGAGTCGGGTACTTACGCTCATGTACTTTCAACTGTCACGAGGCATACACGATTACTTTACCATTTTGCATTAAAACACATCCCAAGCCTAACTTGGATGCATCACTATACACAATGAATCCATCATTTCCTTCTGGTAACCACAATATTGGTGCACTGATAAGCTTTTCTTTTAATACCTTGCAGGCATCATGCTGCTCAGACTTCCACTCAAACTTTACATTCTTCCTGGTGAGAGAAGGGTGAGAGAAGTCAATGGAGCAACTATATGAGAGAAATATTGTATAATTCTTCGATAGTATCCTACCAATCCCAAAAAACTTCTAACTTCTGATGGTGTTCTTGGTGGCTCTCACTTTCCAATTACCTCAATCTTGGTCGGGTCTACCTTGATACCCTTTTCGTTAACAACGTGCCCTAAAAATTGGACTTCTCGAAGCCAAAATTCATACTTTGAAAACTTTGCAAGCAATTTTTCTAATTTCAATAGACAAAGCATTAGTCATAGATGTTTTTCATGTTCCGCGTTACGTTTTTGAGTAAATTAAGATGTCATCAATTAACACTATCACAAACTTGTCTAGGTTTGGCTTGCATACCTGGTTCATCAGATCCATGAATACGGTTGGTGCATTAATCAAACCAAATGGCATTACTAGGAATTCGTAATAGCCATATCGAGTTCGGAAAGTTGTCTTCGAGACATCTTCCTCCCTAACTTTGAATTGAAGATACCCCGACCACAAATCGATTTTTGAGAAGTAACTTGCCTCTTGGAGTTGGTCGAATAAATCATTAATTCGTGGAAGTGGATACCGGTTCCTTATTGTCACCTAGTTCAACTCCCGGTAATCGATGCACATCCGCATCGTCCCATCCTTTTTCTTAACGAACAAGACCGGTGCACCCCACGGTGATGTACTAGGTTGTATAAAACCCTTATCGAGCAGACCTTGCAACTACGACATCAACTCTTTCATTTATGTCGGTGCCAACCAATAGCGCGCGCAAGCTATTGGTGCCACCCCTGGAGCTAGATCAATTAGGAACTCCACTTGTCGGTCAGGTGGTAAGCTAGTTAGATCATCGGGAAAACATCTGAAAACTGACGTACAACTGGTATATCTGACATTTCAGGTTGTAGCATTTTTACATTGAGAACATATGCCTAGAAGCTTTAACACCCCTTCCTTAGACAACGAGTTGCCTTGGCCACAAAAATCAAAATTGAGTCCCTAAATAGTCGATCACCAGAAATCATTCACATTCCCTTCTCCACACTTGAACGATTTTCTTTACACAAACTATGATAGCATGATTTGCCAACAACCAATCTATCCTTATAACAATATCAAATTCACCTAAGGCTATATGTAACAGTTTTAAGGGTACCCTACACCCTTCTATCTCGATCGAGCAGTCATCAAATACATCCCTTATAACTACCCAATGATCGTTGGCGGTCTCTACTTCTAAGGCATATTCTAAAATTTTTGCATGTATATTAAGACCTTTGCAGAAAGTAGTGGACACAAAAGATCTATTTTCACCATAATCAAATAATACCCTAGTATATACTGAGTTTACTATGAAGGTACCTGTCACCACATAGGGAGTCTCACGAGCCTCTTGGGTTGTCATATTATAGGCTTTGACCTTTGGGTCCGATGTATCTAACTTTTTATCTGCTGGCAGATTCCCTTTGTCTGCTACCCGACCTTGATTATTGCTACCCTTATTCTGAGGATAGTTTGAGTGGATGTAATCGAGGGACCCGCACCCATAGCATACTTTTTTCGTCCTACATTCCGAAGCAATGTGTCCCATCTTCGCACAATTGTAGCAAGACCTTTGGTGCATGGTGCACTCCCCCTTGTGATAATGATTGTATACAATACACTGTTTTAACTCAGAACTTCGTTTACCCTTACGTTCTTGACATGAAGTCTTTCCTTTCTTGGAATCGTTACTTTTACTCTCCCATTTCCTTTTCCCCGAAACCATGTCCTCACTGTGATGATTCGTTTCTCGTTCTCGACTTTGTGCAGCGTCTACAACCGACTGAAAGGTACTTAGAGTTTGGATCTCAACAAATACTCGAATATATGTTTTTAGCCTCCAAATATACCATTCCACCCTTATTTCCTCGGTAGCTACATAGAATTCAGCAAATCTAGCTTTCTCAATAAACTTGGTGGTGCACTCTCTTACTATCATAGTCTCTTTTCCCAACCTCAAGGATTCCTTTTCAAATTGCTTGATCGTTATATGATTGTAGAACTTCTTTCTAAAAAATATACTTGAACTCATCACATGCAATTTTCTATGCTTGATCAGCACCTCTTATTACTTTCTCCATTTCCCACCATTATAGAGCTTTCCCTTTAAGCATTGTTGTAGCATATACCACCCTATCCTTATCCACACATTTACTTGTGTCAAAGGTTCCTTCAATTTTTGTGACCTACCATGATGCTATGACAACGTCAATTTTCCTTTCAAATGTCGGTGGTTTGTAGGTCATGAAAGTCTTTTAACTACAACTCCATCGTTCGTGGTGGACATTTAATCATGACGGCTGTACAAGGCTAGGTTCATGATATGAAACTGGTGTACCATGCTCGTACTCGTACTCATCATCACCCGCATTATTATCATTGTTCGCATTTAGCATTACATCACGAGCTTGAGCAATTACATTTGATAAGTTAGCTTGTATAGCCTGGGCAATCTCATTAGTTAGTTCCTCCTTGGTTATCACATTTTTTGAACGACCTCGCCCCCGACCTCTAATCCAATAGTACGAACTTCTCGGCATCTTCCTCTACCCCTACCACCTCCTTTTGCTTGGACACGCCCATGTCTTGCGATAAAATTTAGATGAGTCTCCTGTACGCCTCCTGGTGGTGTGACATTCGCTCCAGTAGGAATGTGTGTTTCTTTTGGGGCAACTCTAATGAACCTCCCAGATCTTCGTGAAGACATGTTGGTTACATATCAAGGTTTCAACACAATAACTATAACATTCGTACGATTTTATTATTCCAACTCATTAAATATAACATTTAGCAAAAACTTGAATTGTTCACAAAAACTTAAACAAAGAAACTCTAAATTCACACTGTTCCCTAGTTCTATTTCTTAAATATGATGTCGTCGTACCTCAGAATTCATTTCCCCTCCTTTAAGTATTTCCTTATCTTCTTTGTTTTCTGATAACGCCTAGTAATATCAAGTATTTTCTACAATTTATGTGAAATACAGGGTGAAAAGCGCTCAAAATGGGAAAGTAATAAAGGAAGGCTACTTAATGTCGAAGTCATATGCACGTCGCGGACCAAGAGGAGCCACGCGACGTGCTAAGCTGTGTACCGGATGAGATTTGAATTTTCAAAGTGCGAAGAATCGAGGTTTTTGGATAAGTCACGCCACGGATAAGCCCTTCACACGACGCGGGAAGGAATTTTCAGCAACTATAAATAGAGACCACTGGTTCGTCATTCGGGAGCGAAGATTCGACCTTTGAGGGGAACTCAGGCTTCTTCGACTCAGATTATCGTAGCATAGTGGTTTTTACTTAGTAGTTTGTTAGTTTGATTATTATTTAGTTATTTTCGGTTTTGTTCTTACGTGTGCTCAAGGATTCTGATTTGTAGAATTTCGTTGACCGCGAAGATCTGGATTCCATCCCTAAGTCAGAAGCATTCGGCTCTGGTTGTGGGTGTAGTTTTAATTCAAGTTTCATTTTGATTATATTTGATGTTTGTTTGTGATTTCGGTTTAATAATCATTGTCGTGTTGATTGTGGAAGTTTGATTGGTTTCTGATTTCTGAGTACATCTTGGAATCAGATTGGTTTGGTTTTGATTGATTGAGATTTGAATGCAAGTTAGATTGATAGTTATTATTGCATATTTTCGATATTTTCGATTCTTTCTACGTGTATAGATGAAAACCATCTATAGAGTGACACTATAGACTGGTCGAGTTGTTTGACACAGAATTTCATCCACTAACTCAAGAGTTCGACCCTTACTTGACACTAGCTAGTGAGCTGTAAGGTATATATCTTGTATTTTTTACCGCATCGACAACTGCGGCGTGTCTTCCTGTATCAGTGCTTCTTTGGATGATCAACACCTCATGCTAGGGCGGGTCCCTTAGTGTTATCATGTCAATGAATTTATAACTTGCACCCTTAGCTTGCTTTGCAAGGCCCACGAATCCTTCCCACAACTTGTAGATGGTGGGCCTCTTTAGATCTTGTATCTAACCCTCCAATTTTTGCATCTTTCTTTGATGTTGTTCGTCAGTCTTGATCCACCTTCACTTCTCCTGATCGAGCCTCATTCTATCTTCATCCATCTCTTCTATCTTCCACTATAATCTTTGAATTTCACTTGTCGCCTGAGGCATGTCCTCTTCGTAGAGCTGTTTCCAGTAGCGCCCTGGGATTGTCGGAGTGTACTCCTCGTAAGGCATATAGAACGTTTCATATTCCCATTCCAAGTAGTCCCCTTCATGTTCATGCTCTACATGGTCCTTGTCAGAATCTTCCGGCCTGGGGATAACTGGAACATGGCTGGGAACGGACCATGGTGGCTCCTCGGGGTCCTTTTCTTCATTTTTATCAGAGAGGTTGAGTGGATTCAAAGGCTAAAGTTCGTCCAAAAAATCATAATGATGTGTCTCGACACCTTACTTCTCATGAGGAAGCATTCCGCTGATACCTGACACGCCTAGGTCGTCGTGCGGTCAAAAATAGTAAAAATAACCTAACACACACTAGTATACCGGTAGTCAGGGTCGATCCATAGGAGTTACGTGGTCAAGGTAGGCAACAGATTACCAACTGCAGTGTCACTCTACAGCCAGAGGATCTAGTTTTCGACTTTTACCAAAAACAATCCCAAAATCATAAATCTCCAACAATTCCAACTCAAGCATCAACTAAACTAAAACCAAAACCAATAACTAACCCTAATCACTTACTGAAATCAGAAATATAATTCAGCAGTAATCAAGATCAAATCAACACAATCAAACATTCAAACATCCAAATGCATCCAAGAGCATAAAAACCATAAAAAGAGCATTTAACACTAACCGAATGATTAACTATTAAAAACTCGGATCCAACTTGTTCCAAAACAGAAAACATAAAATTCAGAAACTAAGAACTAATGCCAATGGTTGTCACACCCAATAACACTAGTCCAAGCTACCAAAACTACTAAACTAATTGGAAATTAAAAGAGAAAAACATAAATACCAATTATGGTTGCTGAAAACTGAAACTCGGAATCAAAGAAGCCTTGGGAGTCGTTCCTATGCCAGGTCTTTGCTGCATTTTTCGACCTAGAACCCTCTATTTATAGTTTTAAAAAATAAAAGACCGCGTCGCGCGCACTTAGATTCCGCAGCGCGCGTGCTAGTTTATCCCCGTTTCTTCGGCATTTGAATCTTCTCCACCGCCTCATTGGTGAGTCAGCGCGTCACGCCCTTGTACATACCTGCGGCGCGCGTGCGAATTCGACTGTTTTGTATTTATCTTCAAACGTCTTCCATTTTGTACGCTTTTAGCTCCTGTTTACATCATTTCTTTCCAAACAAGCACTGACACAAAAAGTGAGAATACCACAACATATATGATATAAATTCACCAAGAATAGGGCTCAACAACGACTAAAATAGTTGATATTACTAGGCGTTGTCAAACACCCCACACTTGTGCTTTGCTTGTCCCCAAGCAAGAGAGTTTTTAACAAATTCTAATAGAGACTCAAACAGTTTTTGAATGCGTTCAATTTTAAAGCTTATTGCCTCAAGAGTTAGAGTGAAATAGTTTGTGAAAACATAATCGGAATATCCTTTGGAATTCATGACTTTCTAAAGAACCATTGATTACAAATTTTCTGTCCACAATGAAGTGTACGTACTCATTCAGATTCTAAAGGCCATTAAAGAACTGTCCATGACTTTCGATGTTGTCCGTGTAACGAGCTTTCAGAAATAGCATCCCAAACCAGACGATCTTAGGTGGCAAGGTGCATAAGGCCCACCCATTTTAGACTTACCGGCTCGAACAACAAAGGCCACTGATTGACAATTCCTTCCTAAATTCCAATCCTAAAACACTCAAATCTTGTAACTCCTAAATCTCAACTTATTTGACTAAACTAATAGCATGATAACAACTAAACAGTATTTCTTGAAAAATTATAATCTATTAAAAATTTTGAAAAAGTTGTTAAAAATTTTGAAAATGACTCGTTTCCCGCAAAAAATTTCAAAAAAAATTCTCTTTTGACCGTCCACACCCCACACTTAAAACCGTACAACGTCCCCGTTGTACATAAAAATAGATTCAAATCAAGGGAGAAAGAGTTACCCCTTAGACGGTAGATTGCTCGATTGTCACAGGTACAAAAACACGAACAAAAAAAATCCTCGACTCAGAATTCAGGAGTTGTTGTAGCGCAACAGTGAAACACGCCGGTGGTCAAGGCAAGTGGAGGGGGCACGGTGACCCCACACTTGCTTGAAACAACTCCTCCATTTGGTATTACATGCATAACTCACAAAAAACATTAAATGCAACCAGAAACAAATGCTAAAAGAAAATATACAACAATCAATAATATATATTTTTTATGTGTTACGGATGACCGCGGCGCGTGATGGAGGTGCGCGTGTCGCGGTAATTATGCGGTTTGAAGGTACTGTCAAGTTGGAAATGACCACGTCGCGCCCTATAAGGATGCCTCGGCGCGGTAATTACAGAAAATTAAACCACTTTCAAACACTCATAAAAAGTCAGTCAACACAAATTTACCTAAAGCTTTGCACTTTTATTTATTGCCATATGGCTTATTATTGCATTTAGAACAAAAATTCCTAACGTTTATCAACAATTACTCAAAAAATCAAAGCTAACCTAAAAACTAGACCTAATGACCTAAAAATGCAGAAAAATTAATTAATTCACCCCTAATTGTGCGCGGTATCATCCTCGGGGCCCTCCTCTTCCTCTTCATCTTCTTTCATGGGCTCCTCTTCCTCCTCCTCATCAAGTGGTGGTTGAGGTCTCGGGAATGGATTTTGGGCACCATTAATGAAGTTGATCATGCATTCGGACAACCAAAGTGATTGTGTTTGCGTGTTCTTTGTCCGTCGATCTACTTCATGCATCGCGAGGGCTTGAACCCGATGCTCCATCTTGTGAGAATGCATAGCCTTCTGAAGTGCCTTTACCTCATCGGCTAGATACCGAGATTCTATTGAAGCTAGAGATAGACCACGAGGTAAGCTAACGGTGACTTTCGACCTTTTCTTCGATGTAGAAGGCTTGGACCGGAGTGCTGGCAAGGGCATGCGGTCAACGGATGTCATCCCGTCCTCCACATAAATAATCTCCCACGAAGTAGTCACAGCTGGGCTGAATGGAATTGGAGGTATAACGTCCAACCCACTGATAACGTGCTCAGACATTAACCCATACGAATGCGCCAGACGCGTCACGAAATGCTCGCCTCCCAATGCGATATACTTCAAGGGGGCATCCGTCAGTTGCTTGAAATAGTCGGCGATCAAGTATGGAATATTGCAGGTTTCGAGCATTCTTGTCAATGCCCACATCAAGTACAACTCATGAGGTAGTACCCTTTCTTCGTCCGCACGAGGCCATAACATCGTCGAGATGAGTCGGTGCAACATCCGGTGCGCCGACAAGTGCATGTAACTCTCTCGAATAGTATTTTCGTGGTACCTTTGCGGAAGAAATCGTACTCCAAAAGTCGGCCGGTGAAAACGAATCGCTAGCGGTACAGCTAGCCCATTGATGGAAAGCCCCAAAAGCCGGTGCCTGCGACTCCTCCTCTGTTTATAAGCCGATACGGTACCCGAATTCCCTCAGGCTACAGCTTCGGTTGTGATTCCCTAGTCGGAATCGCACCGTTGTTTCCGTATCCATCCCGGTGTGCATCTAATCAAAATGGTAACTTGAAAGAAACTGCAAAAAGACCTCGCGGTACACGGGCTCACTCATCTGGAATGCATTTTCAAGACACGTCTAAGTTAAGGCACCCTCTTCGTAGCCTCCCTGGACTAGCCAGTCCTGTATGTGCTCCAAAATACCTAACTCCCTAGTCAACTCCCAGTTGACCGTGCGTGACGGGAGAACCCGTTTATGTCGATAAATGCCCTGACGATTGTAGAATTGATTGTGAAGGACTCGTCCCATGCCCGTGGCCAGAGAGTTCCAATCGAGTGATTCAGAACTGCCAGATGAAGACATGATGCATGCATAAGTGCATAAATAATCGCAATCAAGGTACTGTTTAGCGTTCGACGCGGCGCGGGCCGAACAGGCCGCGACGAGTCATAAGAACATTCATACCCCATGACGCTGACTGTAACAGTTCGCGGCGCGGCGTATAAGTTCAAACCAGAATCATCGATTAAATCTATTTCAGACCACTTAACTCGATTCTAAACATTGGGTTTTGTAGAGTATACTATTCTAAACTTAATTGCAACATCAATTTCAACATATATTCACTACATTGCAGATTAAAGAAGATTTTCAACAGTTTCAAGACATTTAAAGAAAAGAGAAGGGATTAGTGAAGTTGAATGAGATGCGTGATTGAATGATCAGCAGTAAAAACACGAAGATTTATGCGAATTGGATTATATACAAGTATAGGGTTATTAGAGTTGTTCTCAAACTCTGTTTTTGTGATTATCTCAAAATTCAAATTAAGATAAGGTCGCGGCGCGGGAAGCTTCTATTCGCGTCGCATATAAAAATCTGATTTCATTAATAATCGCGAAAACTAAACACGAGCGGCGCGGATCCTAAGATCACGCGTCGCGGTGTTGCAAATTACCAATTTGACCCCACACTTGTTCTTTTCTTACCGTGACCAATCAAGTGTGATTAATTACTATAAAAATGCAAATTATACATATGATGATCGGGTTGCCTCCCGACAAGCGCTAAGTTTAACGTCTTCAGCTGGACATGCAGTTACCTAACCTATAACGTATATACAGGAATATCTGTCACGAACTCCACCGTTTCCACTTCCAACTTCTGAAATGTGCCTGCAATGACATAGGGTTTGAGCCTATGCCCATTGACTTTGAATGGCTGTCCCCCTTTGAAATCCCGGATTTCTATTGCGCCGTAATCTGTAATACTAATCACTTCGTATGACCCATTCCATTTACTTCTTAATTTCCTGGGGAACATCTTCAATCTTGAATTGTACAGCCATACCTTCTGCCCAACTTCAAAAGTTTTCAACTGGAGTTTGGCATCATGATATCGGTTCATTTTTTACTTGTACGTAACAGCATTCTCGTAAGCTTTGTCTCGTAACTCTTCCGATTCAGACAGCTGCAACTTTCGTTCTTTTCCAGGTTCAGTGTAGTCCATATTCACTTGTTTGGTAGCCCATAGGGCTCGGTTGGCTAGCTCCACGGGCAAATGGCAGCCCTTCCCATAAACCAACCGATACGGAGTAGTTCCGATCGGTGTCTTATAAGCAGTTCTGTATGCCCATAATGCGTCATCCAACCTTTGCGACCAGTCTTTCCTGCCCTTCTGACCGTCTTCTGAAGAATTTCCTTGATCTGTCTGTTGGACACTTCTACCTGACCGCTTGTTTGTGGGTGATAAGGTGTTGCGATTTGATGATTCACCCCGTAATGCTTTAGCAGCCTCCCAAATTTGAAGATCTTAAAGGGCGACCCCCATCACTTATGATGACCCGTGGGACTCCATGTCGAGTGAAAATATTTTTCTTAACAAATTTGCACACCACATGATGATCATTTGTGCGGGTAGTTTCTGCCTCAATCCACTTAGACACATAATCCACTGCGACGAGAATATAGACATAACCATGCGAGGTGGGAAATGGCCCCATAAAGTCGATTCCCCATACATCAAAAATATCCACCACCATGATCGGATTCAAGGGCATTTGGTCCTTTTTTGATATGTTTCCCAGTGGCTGCCAATTCAGGCACTCCTTAGCAGTTTTGTGAGCGTCCCTGAAGATAGTCGGACAATACAATCCTGCTTCCAAAACTTTGTATCTTGTCTTTTTGCCGCTGAAGTGTCCTCCACATGCTGAAGCATGACATTGTTCCAGAACATCACCTATCTCACTGTCGGGCACACATAGACGAATAATTTGGTCTTCCCCCACCTTAAAAAGATCAGGATCGTCCCAAATAAACCTCTTCGCATACGTACGAAATTGCTTCTGTCTCTGTTTTGTCCAATGCGTTGGCATCGCTCCTGTAGCCAGAAAGTTGACATAATTTGCATACCATGGGGCTCCGGTGAGCTCCAACAGCTGCTCGTTTGGGAACGAATCTTTTATTCCGGCTTCTAACCCTTCTACTGGCAGTCGTGAGAATTGATCTGCCACTACATTTTCTGCCCCTTTCTTATCCTTGATTTCCACGTCGAACTCTTGAAGCATTAGTATCCATCTGATCAATATCGGTTTAGACTCCTTCTTCGCAAGTAGATGTCGAACAGCGCTGTGGTCAGTATAAACTACCACCTTTGATCCCCAGATATAAGATCTGAACTTATCCAACGTAAATACTACGGCCAGTAACTCCTTTTTGGTAGTTGTATAATTCAATTGAGCCTCTGAAAAGGTTTTACTAGCATAGCATATGACTACCGGCTTCCTATCAACCCTCTGTCCTAACACTGCATCAGCAGTGTAGTCACTAGCGTCACACATGATTTCAAAAGGTTGAGTCCAATCAGGAGGTTTTAGAATGGGAGCGTCGACCAGCTTATTTTTTAGAATGTTGAATGCTTTTACACATTCCTCATCAAAAATAAATGGTGCGTCCTTCAAAAGAAGGCCACAAAGAGGTTTAGAGATAGTACTAAAGTCCTTAATAAATCTACGGTAAAAACCAGTATGGCCTAAGAAAGATCTAACCCCTTTCACGGATGTTGGGGGTGGCAATGTGGAAATAACCTTTACCTTAGCTCGATCTACCTCAAATCCTCTCTCAGAGACTACATGACCTAAGACTATTCCTTCCCTAACCATAAAATGACTTTTTTCCCAAGAAAGCACCAGATTAGACTCTACACATCGTTCTAACACTTTTTCCAATTGACTTAAGCATGCCTCAAATGTTGATCCAAAAATCGAGAAGTCATCCATGAAGATCTCTAAAGCGTCGCCAATCATGTCGGAAAATATTGCCATCATGCACCGTTGAAACGTAGCGGGGCCATTGCACAACATGAATGGCATTCAGCGAAATGCAAAAGTACCGTATGGACATGTGAATGTGGTCTTCGCCTGATCATCCAGGTGAATGGCAATCTGATTATACCGAGAATAGTCGTCCAAGAAACAAACTTCTGTCCGACCAGCTTTTCTACGATCTGATCAATGAATGGTAATGGGAAATGGTCCTTAGATGTAGCGGCATTGAGTTTCCGGTAATCAATACATACTCTCCATCCAGTTACGGATCTCGTGGATACCTTGTCACCATCCTTAGTATCTGCTACAGTTATACCAGATTTCTTCGGCACGGTTTGTGTCGGACTGACCCACTCAGTGTCGGATATTGGATATATGATCCCATCATCCAACCATTTCAGAACTTCCTTCTTTACGACTTCCTTCAAATTTGGATTCAATCTTCTTTGTGTGTCCCTAGCAGGTTTGGCTCCTTCTTCTGTGATGATCCAATGCATACACGTAGTTGAACTAATACCTTTCAAATCTGCAATTGTCCAACCAATGGCTTCCTTATGTTTGGACAAAACCTTAAGCAAGTCCTTCTCTTGTTCCATTGTCAAATTCGCTGCTAAGATCACTGGCAGAGTTTCTTTTTCACCTAAGAAAGCATACTTTAAATGAGCCGGTAACGGTTTCAACTCTAAGGTTGGCGGTTCCTGTAGAGACGGTTTTAATGTCTTAGGAATCTCTGTCGGCAGCTTCTCGATGAGTGCGCACTCTTCATGCTTCATGCCTTTGTCTTTTTCTGCTACTTCCTCTTGCTTCTCCTGCTCAGCCTCTCCTTCTTCTTGAATATCCATCACTTCTTGTTGTAACACTTCAGGTGTGTATTGCTGGACTAACTCGTCTATGATGTCCACCTGGTAGCATTCTTCATCCTCCATGGTACTTCCTTTAGAATTAAAAATATTAATCTTAGTTTGCCGATGTCCAAAGGAAATCCCCATCTCTCCTGTAAGACAGTCAATGTTTGCATTAGCTATAGCCAAGAAAGGTCGTCGCAAAATAATCGTCGGTTGTTCTCCATTGGCAGCCTGACGGGTGTCCAGAACTAAGAAATCCGCTAGGTAAAAGAAATCTCTCACCTTAATGATGACATCTGACAACATTCCCCTAGGAATCTTTGTAGACTTATCAGCAAGCTATAAGATTACATCAGTAGGCCTCAAAGTACCAAATTCATACTTGTCAAAGAGCTGTCCTGGTAGAATGTTCACGCTTGCACCCAAATCTAACAGAGCTTTCTTGATATGCACATCACCTAAATCAACTGAGATGAGAGGAACCCTTAGATCCTTTAGTTTGGGTGGTCATGTATTCATGATTATAGAACTGACATTCTCGGGCAAGTTGATTCTTTTGGGAAGATGCGATAGAATGTGCTTTTTGTGAATACACATGTCTTTGAGAAACTTTGGATACACAGGAATTTCTTTGATAAGCTTAACCAACAGAATGTTAACTTTGATCTGACTGAACAGATCCCACATATCTTCTGCTTGTGGTCCTTTCTTCCCGTATGGTATTCTTTCAGTTTTTTCCAAAACTGTAGGAAAAGGGGCTGTCCCACTTGTTTCTCCTTTCTCCCATGTACTTGCTGGTTTTTTCTTCTATCCTTGCCCTTCTTTTTCTTTTTTCTCTTCCTTTTCATCAAAGACTATTTCCACATCACTATCCTCTTCTGCTGGTGGAGCTGTAACCTTGTTATCCACCTTCTTTCCACTTCTGAGTGTGATAACTTTATTTACTCGCACCTTTGGTGATTGTGCTTTTTCCTGTTCTCGGTCCTTTTCCAACTTAATGAGCAATTCTCCTAACTTCAAAATTGCTTGCAAATTGGCATCTTCCACTTCCTTGAGCTTAACTAACATTCCAAAAATCTCCTGCATGCCAATGTTCATATTTCCTGCTGAAGGCACTGGTAGTATGTGTTGCTGCCTCACTGGATATTGTCTTACCTCCCTTTGCTGATTATTTCTGAATGGTCGTGTCGTATTGTGGAATTGACCATATTCGTGCACCTGACTGATTTCCTCATGTGTCATTGAGAATTCATTGTGGTTATGTCCTACTTCACCACATGTATTACAGATGACTTGTCCATGTAATACATATGCTCCTTTCTCCTTCTGAAATCTCGTGAGCATTTGATTGAACTTTTTGGTAACAGCACTTAACTCATTTTGGATCTCCTTTTTCCACTTATTTTCTGCTTCTATATTCGCCACATACACTGTGTTATCCTTCATGGATCTGCTGACCTTAGATCCTAAACTTAATTGTTCCAAAAATCTCCACGCATCCTCTGGCTCTTGCCACATGAATGTCCCACTTGTGAAGCATTTATTATTGCTTGATGCGTCTCATTCATTCCTTCAAAGAATAATTTAACCAGCTGCCACTTCGAAACTTTGTGATGTGGACAGGAACGCAACAACTCCTTCAATCGATCGAAAGCCTCGTGAAATGCTTCTCCAGGCTTCTGCTGAAAATCTTGGATTGCGCGTCTAACTTCAGTGGTCTTACTGGCTGGGTAGAATTCTTGTAAAAACTTAGCCTTAAGCTGATCCCAAGTAGTGATACTATTAGGTGGAAGAGATGTAAACCAGTACTTGGCTTTATCCTTTAGGGTAAAAGGAAACAATCTTAACCTAAAAATATCCATATTGCTGTTCCTAGGAGTATTGGTGTTTGCGATGGCTAGGAATTCATACAAATGATTATATGGATCATCCGTCTTATATCCTCTAAACTGTGTTAATATTCCTATCAATTGAGGTTTAATTTCTACTTGAGTATCTATATCATCAGGAATGTAAATGGTCGATGAATCATCGTACTCCCGCGGTTGGAAGTGCGATGCAACTGACTGCCCTCTCAGTTGTGCAAAGTATAAAGGTCTAACTAAATTACCGTTATATTGATGATCATTATTGTACCCTTGCTGACCTTGCGGTGGTTGTTGCTGTGGTGCTATTCGTAGAGGTCCCCGACCTCTGTTCCATTGTTGTTGTGGTTGCTGCTGCTGTGGAAACCATCCTTCTTCCTCGTCCTCATAGCTCTGCTCAACCTCCTGATACTGGTACTACTGCTGTGGAGGTTGCGGTTGATATGGTTGTTGTGGTATGGTTTGGAAAGTGGTTTGTGATTTAAATATTAATGGTGGTTGTGAGGGTTGTAATTGTGGTTGAGAAATGGTAGTGTGCTGCATGGTCACTGGGGTGCCATCACGGGTTGGCGCTCCCCAAGACATAGCAGATGTGAAAGGGTTTGTAGATTGTAGTTGAAATGGTGGAACAGAAGGCAGAGTGCATGATGGTATTGATGCGGGGGCTGAAACCGCACCACCAGTAGCACTCGTGCTCCCAAACTGAAATTCTGAAAGCGGGGGTATAAATGGAACTGCCCCCGTTGCCTCACCCAAAGGTTCCTGTACAACATCCTCGATACTACTACTAACATGACTAAAACTCATTGTACCTAAACACCTACGTGCACGGTTCTTGCGCGTGGTTCGTTCGATCTCTAAGTCAAAACACAAGGGTGATAACTGCCCACCCCGACGGGTACGCATGCACTAATGCAACACGCCCGTCAAAACCAAAAGGAAAATACTAACCAACTAAAATCTCAATATTAAAACCAAAAATCAGAAACTAAAAGTCATATAGATCGCCTACTCTCAAGCTCACAACTCCCCGGCAACGGCGCCAAAATTTGACACGCCTAGGTCGTCGTGTGGTCAAAAATAGTAAAAATAACCTAACACACACTAGTATAGCGGTAGTCAGGGTCGATCTACAGGAGTTACATGGTCAAGGTAGGCAACAGATTACCAACTGCAGTGTCACTCTACAGCCAGAGGATCTAGTTTTCGACTTTTACCAAAAACAATCCCAAAATAATAAATCTCCAACAATTCCAACTCAAGCATCAACTAAACTAAAACCAAAACCAATAACTAACCCTAATCACTTACTGAAATCAGAAATATAATTCAGAAGTAATCAAGATCAAATCAACACAATCAAACATTCAAACATCCAAATGCATCCAAGAGCATAAAAACCATAAAAAGAGCATTTAACACTAACCGAATGATTAACTATTAAAAACTCGGATATAAATTGTTCCAAAATAGAAAACATAAAATTCAGAAACTAAGAACTAATGCCAATGGTTGTCACACCCAATAACACTAGCCCAAGCTACCAAAACTACTAAACTAATTGGAAATTAAAAGAGAAAAACATAAATACCAATTATGGTTGCTGAAAACTGAAACTCGGAGTCAAAGAAGCCTTCGGAGTCGTTCCTATGTCAGGACTTTGCTGCATTTTTCGACCTAGAACCCTCTATTTATAGTTTTAAAAAAAATAAAAGACCGCACCGCACGCACTTAGATTCTGCGGCGCGCGTGCTAGTTTATCCTCGTTTCTTCGGCATTTGAATCTTCTCCACCACCTCATTGCTGAGTCAGCGCGTCGCGCCCTTGTACATACTCGCGGCTCGCGTGCGAATTCGACTGTTTTGTCTTTATCTTCAAACTTCTTCCATTTAGTACGCTTTTAGCCCCTATTTACATCATTTCTTTCCAAACAAGCATTGACACAAAAAGTTAGAATACCATAACATATATGATATAAATTCACCAATAATAGGGCTCAACAACGACTAAAATACTTGATATTACTAGGCGTTGTCAGTAGCCTTAGTTGAAACCTCACTTTTCATTATTCCCTTCCCACGATCCATAGTTCCAACAAGCGGGGTGTAGTCTAGGTTAGACGATGTGTTACTTCACCCCCTCGTCTAAGCTTAGGCATATATGAAAAATACCTAATCTGCTTAAACAATGCTATTACACCAACTTGTGACACCCTAATTTTCCATAATTAAATAGATAAAACGAACTCCATCCAAAGTAATTTTAGTAACAAATAAAAACTCATAATATCATATTAACAATAGTGAAAGCAATACAATAAGATAAATTTCTTGATTGGTGAGTCTTGGGTGTTACGTCTTTGTGGATCTTATAGGTCTTCATCTCGACTAAGCCTTCACCTTCCCTTTTCCACTGCCACTCGCTAAGTTGTCTCCTAGCTTGTGCGTATTTAAAATTCTAACTGGGTAAACCTAGGTGCTAGTAAGTTCGTGTTGCACATAGATGTCCATGATTTAAGAAAAACAAGTAGTTTAATCATACATCTACTACAAATCATTTTATATGGCATAGCACTCGATGCCACAATTTAGTGGAACGCTTAATTATCCAGAGAAAGAACCAAACGCCTATTGCTCTTTCCACTTGGCACAACACACCCTTAGGGTATGTTTCGTACGGAGAAATGGAATTGAAGCAGAGAATGGAAATGGAGAGAAAGAGAATTAAACTGGAGAAAGATAATTGATTCCACTGTTTGGTATCATAGAGAATTCACCTAAGAAATATGTTTGAGAATCAATGTTCTTGTGGTGATGCTGGCAGTAGCGATAATGGTGGGTGGTAGCGGTGACGGTGGGTGGTGGTGGATGATGGGTGGTGGCGGTGGTGATGGGTGGTGGCAGTGGTGGTGGTGGTGGAGGGTGATTGTGGTAAATGGTAGTAGTATAGGTGGTACCGGTGGTGGTACAAGTGGTAGTGGTGGTGAAGGTGGTGGTGGGTGATGTTAGTGGTGGGTGACAGTGGTGGGTAATGGTATAAGTGGTAGTGGTGGCAGTGAGTAGTGGTGGCAGTAGAGGTGCTGGTGGTGAGTGATAGTGGTGGTGGTGGTGATGGGTGGTGGTGGTAGTGGTGGTGGGTGACAGTGGTGGGTGGTGGATAATGATGGTCGTGGTGGTGGGGATGAGTGGTAGTAGGTAAAGGTTGAGGTGGAGGAGGTGGGTAATAGTGGTGGTGCTGGCGATGGGTGGTGCAAGCAGTAGAGGTGGTGGCGATGGAAGTGGTGGGTAACAATGGCGGTGGTGGCGGTGAATGGTGGCGGTGGCGGTGGAGGTGATGGTAATGAGTGATGGTGGTGGTGGCGGTAGAGATGGTGGTGGTTGGTGATAGTGGCAGTGGGTTACAGCCGTGGGTGGTGGTAGTGGTGGGTAACAGTGTAAGTGGTGGAGGCTGCGGTGAGTGGTGGTGGTGATGGGTGGTGGTAGCTGTGGAGGTGGTGGCGATGGAGGTGATGGTGGTGGTGGTTATGGGTAACGTTGTAGGTGAGGTGGTGGCAGTAGATGTGGTGGTGGTGGGTGACGATGGTGGTGGTGGTGATGGGTGGTGGTGGAGGTAGCAGTGGAGGTGGCGATGATAGAGGTGGTGGGTGTTGGCGGTGGTGATGGTGGATGATAGGCTCAGGAAAGAAAATCAGATTTCTCACCATTTCTCTACTAAAAGTAGAGAATTAAAAGTAGAGAAAATGAATCAAATTATTTCTCTATTCCTTATTCTCAGGATTAAACAAACAAGAAATTGAATCAATTCTATTTCTCTGATTTCATTTCTCTGTACCAAACATGCCCTTATGCTCAAGTATTTCAAACAAACAAGGAAGTGAATAAATATTCTCAATTCCTATCCTTGTCGATTGCAACACATCCATCATGCTCATGACTAGTAAACACTCGTTTCCCACTAAATGTGACATATAACAGATAAGAAAATACAAATAATGTTTTTTTTGCATACTATCAACGAATAATAAAATAAAAATGATAATAACCATATTTTACATGATAAACATTTTTGTACAAGCAACCACAGCACACGAAAACTCACCTCGTAGTCATTAGGTTTTAAACCAGATGTTGTTATGCTACTTGTACCCTACATGTCATCAACGAGTTTTTTTGCTAAGACTACAATCCTAGAAAACATCATACATGTCTATTATGGTTCAATTGCGTATATGTCTCGTTCATCCAAACGATAAATGCTACACAACTACATTACATACAATTTCTGTAATAACCTTATTAACTCTATATTTATAATTATCAAAGAAAATAACCAATTATTTATATATTATTAAAATAGACAAAGTATTAGTTACTAAAAAAGTTCAATGGTTGAAATGATAAATTGTCAAATATTGAAATAAAAAACAGAAGTTTATAAAACTATAAGGACTATTTTGTGAATATTTTGTTTCCATCTCAAAGAGAGAGACATGTAAGTGTTAAAACAAAACTTTGTGAATTGTAGAGAAAGGAAGGGACTCAAACTGGAGTCCTCTCGTTCCTCTCCAATTCGCCTTATCCACCGCACCAACAAACCTTTTACACTTAAAATCCATTCTTTTTATTTTCAAAGTTCCGAGTCTGTTGAACCATGTGTTAACAAGACCCGGATTTTTCTTTCTTCTTTACCCGAAATTTTTGTCATTTTTGTGTAGCTGTTAACTTCGATTTTTACTTTGAAAAATGTCTATTTAGTGTATAATTTAACCATTAATCGTCTCCACCTATTACTAACATATATCAATAAATAATCATCAAAAACAACCCCAAATCAAGATTAGTTCAACCCTCTTTTTACCGAAAATTTAACATACAAGTTTACTAATTTCGAAAATCTATTGGCAGAACAGAGACTTAAGGTTGAATCAAAATGCATAGAACACACATAAAAACCTTCCTAGATGATTATTAAGAGCTTTAATAGGAGAATCATACCTTAATTGCTATAATTCTGATAAAACTTCACAAACACTACTACAAACTGGCAAATAAAGTACCCTTAATAGGATACGATTATTCGAAAAACCGTACTATATTAGGCATAGAGTACGGCTGACAAACAACAAACCGTACTATTGCAAAATGTTGCATGCATTAATCAAATTTTACAATAACACTGACTTGGTGAAAACTATCTCTTGTTTTGTAGGCATACAATGAGTCAACAACAAAGAAAGAGAAGAAGCGTGACACTGATAAGGGAAAACTCCCAAAACAAGGCTGAGTTGAAAATTGATTTCGATGAACTAGGCGAAAATATTGGAGCAACCCAACATCAGTTTAGCAATTATTGTGGAGTCATGGTAAGGACGAGGATTTCTATCCTCACATTGCGTTGGAATGAAGTGCCAAAGACTGAAATCGATGAATTGTGGTTAAATATTAAGGTAATTAGTAAGACATATTAATTTAACTTTCATGTAATTCATACATTTAGCTGGTACCTTTCATTTAATTCATACATTTATACATGTTACTAATAGTTACTGTATTTTACTGTAAAAAATAGAAGCATTGGAATATAGAAGATGATATGTACAAACAACATGTACTTAAAATTGATCAGACCTGGAAGGTTCACAAGAGCAGTCTTGTTAACAAGTTCCTGAAAAAGGGTTGAAATCCGCTTGATGAATACCCATACCTAGATGAGGATACATGGAACGCCTTTGTTAGACTCAAATCATCACAAGAATTCCAGGTTTGTAGCCCTTTACTCCTCTTTATGATTATATTATATTGAAATGCTTCTAATGTTTTTACTTATACATTTGAAGGAAATAAGTAGCAAAGCTAAAGCGACCGTGAAGCTGAACAAGTATCCACCTCGGTTAGGTCCACAGGGGTATCGGGGTATGAAACCTCGTTGGGAAAAAGAGTTGGCATCTGGCGAGTCAACAGAATTCCATAATATAAGAAGCGAGCGTGCACGAAACTTTATCCTTGCTAGGTTAAAATATGATCCCTCCGGGGTATGCATGTTACCTGCTGAGCTTTACTCTTTAGCATCTGAAGTGGTAAGATAATCCAAAATATAGTATTATAATTTATTTTCAAATAGTTTATGTTGTAATTGTCCCTGAATATAATTTGCACTAACAGATTGAAAAAGATACTCGTTTATCTCAAGGAGATTGGGTTCCTGGACCGAGAGAGGATGTGCACATTGTTGGCTTGAGACAGTCTATGCCCGGGGTTGATAAGAAAAAGAGGAAAAGCTACGATAAATCAAATTTGGAAGATATTAAGGAGAAAATTAGGGTTGAGGTTGAGGCCATGATGTAGACCAAAATGGAGGCTAAAATATAAGAGATGAATGCTCAGATAGAAGACATGAAAGCATATATGCAACAGGTTCTTTCTAAGAATGACGACGTACCTGCTACTGTTACCAACCCACAGTTTCTTTCCAAGCATGACGACGTACCTGCTACTGTTACCAACCCACTGTTGCAGAAAAATAGTGTTGTCTCGACGCTTGTGTTAGATGACCTGGATCTGATAAAAGTAATCATGTTATTTTCTTCTATATAAAAATTAATTTGATCATAATTACACTACATTTAATGCTTGGTATATGTTTGTAGACTCCGACTGCTTGTGAGTTAGTGATACCATATGGCGCCATGAACCAGAAATGTGCTAGGGGGATGGTCTTTCCATATGGGAATGGAAAAATACTTCGGTTCCTTTAGAAAAGAATCATTTGAGGGTATCTATAGACAAGATCTACGTACAATATGATTGTATCCCTCTTCCTATATTGACTGAAGAAGTGAGTAACCTACGCGAGGCCCTTCATGGCATAGTTCAGTGGCCAATGAATGCAATTAGCCTTATTGAGGTACATATACTTTATCAATTTCTTCGTTTAAATTTCAAGTAATATTATGCTATAGCCCCACTCAAATATACTTATTCCAGTAGGTACAAAATAGGGAAATCAACTAATTAATTTGGAATCTTTTGTTTGGAAGGGTATTTTGGGAAATTCCTAGTCTTTTTGTTTGTGGGACGTTTTTTAATATTTATTTGGGCAGGAAACTTTTTGATTATTAGAGATTTTATCTCCTGGGAGAGACTAGGCTCTCGAAACCTAGCTTGTTCTTCTTTTATATTGCTATTTTTAAGTTTTGAAGTCAATACAAAAAGCTTGTGGTTGCTGTGTTTCCGGTGTTCTTTAAGTTATTTTTTGGTTATTTCCTGGTTGTTTCTTGCCCTTTATTGCATATTTATTTGACTACACAACTAACTTGTTTATAGGTGTCTCAATCGAGTCCGGTTGTAGAACAAGATAAAAGATGTTCCACTCTACCGGTAGTGGTCGACCTGGTAATTGATCAAACCTTATTAGTGTATATATATATATATATATATATATATATATATATATATATATATATATATATATATATATATATATATATATATATATATATATATAATAATACGCTTTTTTATGTAGGTACAATAAACAAAGCAACACTACACTACCAAGAGCATGCCAACAATCTCAATGGGTGTCATGAAGAAAACCAAGCCAGCAAAGAAAAATTTGATTCCAAATACTTCTAATATGCCGGCTGAACTAGAAAAAAAAGCCGTTGGTGATCCAAAGAATGTACAAACGTTTGATGAACCGTGAAGCTCCCGATGATGCGATTTATGTAGAAGTCGAACCCGGGATCCTTGGTGGTCAGAAAATTGAAACGTACATTTATTCTGAGGAGGTTTTACGTCTTTTGAATAAACAATGGCTCGATAGTAGCACCATAACTTGGTTTCAAATGTATGTACAAACAACAATGTTTAGCGTATTATTATTTATAACATTTACATTATAACATATATTCCTTGTTTTGTATTATGCTACACTCAATGGTTAAAACACGTGGGAGGAATAAGGTGAACAAATGTGCTTTCATTTCCGCGAATGAGATTCAGGCGACGATATGCGAGTCAAATGGTGGGGTTGTTGTAAGTTACATTGTTGATACAATATGGTTCCATAAAGATAAAGAGTTTTTTGTTGCACCCTATTGGCAAGGGTATTTAATTCTATTTCTTTCAATTTTATTGGGTTTATTTATTTATTATTTATTGTGTATACTAAGATGCTTGAACATTACTAGGTTGCATTGGATGTTGCTTGTAATCTGCCTAAATCAACGCACGGGGTATATCTTGGATTCCATAAAAAAATCCCGATTTGAAGCCCGTGGGCAGCTACATGGTGGTAAAATATATCGAAGAGTAAGAAATCTTATATTTTGATAAATCTGGATTTTGTGTTCTTTCTTTGAGTTTATAATTATTTTTGTCTAATTTTCATTTTAGGGCTGTTGCGAGGTTTAAGGAAGATACCGACACAACACATCAAATGACTTGGACACTTGTCGAGGTAAATGATCTTTCTAGTACTAGATACCCGAACCTCCTTTGTGCTTAAAAGTTTTAAATAACAATTGATACTTGAACCTGTTTTGATGTTTAAGAATATTAAATTAAACCTGAATCTATTTGAAACATCATATCAAAATCCTAAGTTTAAAAAAATCCATATAATCCTCTTATGTTTTGTATTTGTAGTGTAATCAACAACTGTCAGGTTAGGAGTGTGGTTTTTACGTCATGAGATGGATGTATGAGTTTGTGCTGAACCGACAGAATGAATTCCCGAACAAAGTAAGAATCTTAAATCTTTGTGCATTTTGTCTAATATTTTAAACTTTCTTTCATTAAATTATAATTTATATTTTAATTTATATATAGAACATTTGGAACGATAACAAAACATTTCCGGATTGGGTGTTAAACGAAATCATTGTTATTTGGAGTTCAAGGTTTGGGAGTAAGTATTTGAGTTAAGTGCCTTTTTGAAAGGTTAGTTATTTTACATAATTGTTTATTAAAGCATTACACTTTAATGATACCATTATAGCATTGTACTTTCAAATGTGTATATGTTTCCTTTTTAAATTAGTTGCAACTTCTAAGTTTTTTCCTCGTCTTATGTCATAGGTAACTCGCTGCAATTATGGAGTCAGTAGATGGAAGTATTTTTTTTTATATATTGTTTTTTTGTTGATTAGGATAGAGAAATTAGATATTTCAAATTATGTTTGAATTGGATGTTGTTCCTTTTACAAATTAATGGTTAATTATGCTTTTGCTTTGATTTATATATGCATACTATGCTTACGTATACAGATTATTTATAGCTATGTTTTTTTATAGAAAACTATAATTACTCTATATGATGTATAAAAAATATTCTGTAGAACATCGTTGCCTAATAAGCAACCGTACTTTATAATATTTAATAAGGGTACGGTTATTTTGAGAAAAAATTACTCTACGTGTTTTGTTAAACAATACGGTTACTACAAAAAAGAAACCGTACTGCATATATTTTTAAGGAATACGGTTGTCATTTAACAAACCGTACTTTATAATAAATATAAAGTACGGTATTGGAACCGTACTCTATTAGCTATTCAAATAGGAAACACCTATTATAGAGCACGGTTGCACAACCGTATTCTATGTTTTAATTTAAGAGTATTCTATTTGTCATTTTGTAGTAGTATGAGCTCCCATATTATTAATCATTTTCTTAGCCTAGGGCATAACTTAACATATTTCTAACCTTAACAACATATTATTAGTGTACCTTCATGCTTAGGTACCCAACAAATTCTAAAATTTTGTAAAAAAGACGATATTAGTTAGATCTATATATAAACTATAGAGTTTAACAAATATATAGTTATCAAAATATTACATAAACTAATGTATGCCTAGTGGCATACATTAGTTAGATCTGTATACATATATGTTATTTGAACCCGGATCACTGCACCAGTTAAAGCATTCTACGTACTTTCGGCATTTTATACCAACTACTGATCCACAAAATGACATAACCTTGACTTCAGCGTAAGCGGCTTGTGCGATATGATAGTGTTGTTAAATATTTCCTGCTACGATGTTTCCATGAAGCCTAAAATGTCAATCCAACGACCACATCAAAGCAACATGTGTCTATTCGTTGTGCAGAATCGGTCCAGGGTATTAGTGAATGCAAATTTGAGACTTGAAACAACCCTAGCATCCATTAGCTAAATATCATCAACCATGTTTTCAAGGTGGTTTATTCTCCTTTTTGATTAACATTCCACGCATTGGGCATTTCACGAAGGGTAAGTTGATTTATGGTTTCAATGGGTTGAACAATGTAGAGGTTATTTTCTTCCCCACCCTCTATGTGAGTATGTTCGATTTCTAGGGTAGTAAATTGTTCAATTGTGTCTCGGTGTGATATTTTGTTAAAGCGTCCATGTCTCATATCGACCTAAGTGAGCATAACAAATACGTTTTCAGGATTTTCTAGTGCCTAATGGCATACATTTGTGGACCCTGAATAATTGAATAAGTATAACATGGATGTAAGACACCTTTTTCTGGTTATGTGTGATAACTCAATTTCATAAAATATATGTTTTGTATTTATTCCATTTCTGTAAGTTTGTACATAGTTGAGGGTGTAAAACTGTAAATACGTAGGAGTTTGTTACTCAGTTGTTAGTTGCGACGTTGAAGGTAGTTAGGCTGTATATAAACACTATTAGATTCACTTTTGTAACTTGATTTTGATTTCAATGAAATGAGCAAGAATCATTTCCCTCTCTCTCTCTCTCTTGATTCTAATAATATGGTATCAGAGCAATGATTCAAGTTTCCGCAATTTCTTCCATGGCGTGATTTCAAATTCACTGATGTGATTCGTTTTCTTCTTCTTCCTTTTTCTTTCGTCTTATATTTACATTATGCAAAGATTTTGTTTGTGGAAAATGTCTAGATTCGATGGAGTTCCAGTTACTACTCCAAATGTTGAGAATAACGGATCTTCTTCCAATGATCCATATTTCATTAATCACTCTGATTCGCCTGGATCCTTGATGGTATCGCAAGTTCTTACGGGTGAAAATTATGCCTCATGGTCTAGATCCATGATCATTTCTCTCTCTGATATTCAGAAACCTCCAATCACAGATCCGAATTACAAGTCCTGGTGTCGTAACAACAATATCGTCATCTCTTGGCTTTTGAATTCAATTTCAAAGGAGATCTCTACTTCGGTGATCTACTTGAAGACTGCTTCAGCTATATGGAGTGAATTGAAGGAAAGATTTCAACAAAGCAATAGACCTCGTGTGTTCCAAATTAAACGAGATCTGATGAATACTGTTCAAGGTGACGACTCAGTAAGCAACTATTTTACCAAATTGAAGACTATTTGGGAAGAACTCTCAAATTTCAATACGCATTGTACTTGTGATATGTGCATATGTGGAGGAGCAAAAGAGGTTGAACAGGCTATTTCATTCCTTATGGAACTAAATGAGAAGTACAATCAGATCAAGGGATAGATTTTGCTCATGGATCCTCTTCCAACTGTAAACAAGATTTTCTCTCTTGTTATCCAAGAAGAACGCCAACATGAGATAAACAATTCTTCGCTTCAACCTACTCCAGTTGCTTTTCATGTTCAGAGTAACTTCAATAATCAGAAGAAGCATTTCAGTAATAACAATAATTTCAATAATCAGAAGAAGAATCAACCTACATGTTCTCACTACAACAGAGTTGGTCACACTGTTGATAAGTGCTACAAGTTACATGGTTATCCACCTAGTTATGGTTCCAATCAAAATTCGAATCAAAATTCAAATCAAAATTCAAATCAACCTCATAATCGAGCTAACACTGTTTCTGCTAATGACAGTGGTTCTGATGTTGAGCCAGTCACAAATTTAACCAATCAACAATGTCAACAACTTATTGATCTTTTGACTGGTCGACTTGCTTCTACGAATGCCACAAATTCCATTTCAGTCTCCACTGATAAAGGTAATCATCATTATGTTCTTACTCTCTCATATGGTAAATATCAATCAAATATTTGGATTTTAGATACTAGAGCAACTAGGCACATATGCAATAATAAGAACATGTTTACATGCTTAAAGACTGTCCATGGAACATCAGTTAGATTACCAAATCATATGTTGATTACAGTTGAATACACAGGAAAGATTCGTATAAATGACCAAATTACCCTTGAGAATGTTCTATATTTGCCACAGTTTGAACTTAATTTGGTTTCAGTATCACAGTTGGCTAGTAAAAGGACGATTAAGGCAAGTTTTTACCATGATTATGCTCTTGTCAAACAGATTTTGAACAAGAAGCGGATTGGCATTGCTAAAGTTGAGAATGGACTGTACGATCTGCAAGGTGTTCAAGAAATTCAAAAAGGTCAAGTGCAAATTAATTTTGTTGTTATTCTTCAACAATGGCATGCTAGGTTTGGGCATCCATCTGATGAGAAATTGAAGTGTTTACGTAGTTGTTTGAACTTCAATAAAGAACCAAATAATCAAGTTTGTACTATTTGTTCTTTAGCCAAACAGAAAAGATTATCTTTTGTTTCTAACAGTCATGTTACTCAAAATCCTTTTGATTTGATACATTGTGATACATGGGGACCATACCATTTACCTGATTTGAAAGGAAATAGATATTTTGTTACAATTGTGGAAGATTGTACAAGATTTACTTGGACTTATTTGATAAAACATAAGTCTCAAGTTAAAGAAATTATCCCAGGGTTCTTTTCCATGATTATCACTCAATTTGACCTCAAGATTAAACAGATCAGGTTTGATAATGTAAAAGAATTGGCATTTACTGAGTTCTTCAAAGACCAAGGTGTAATTCACCAATATTCTTGTGTTGAGAGACCAGAATAGAATTCTGTAGTGGAAAGGAAACATCAACATCTCTTGAATGTGGCAAGAGCTTTGTTTTTCCAGTCAAATATATCAAATGTATATTGGTCTAAATGCCTTAATTGTGCTACTTTTCTCATTAATAGAACCCCTTCCAAAACCTTACAAAATCATACTCCTTTTCAAAAATTGTTTAATGAAACACCTGATTATTCAAGATTCAAAGTTTTTGGTTTCCTTGCATTTGCTTCTACACTTCCATGTCACAGAACTAAGTTTACTCCAATAGCCAGGTGTTGTGTTTTCATTGGTTATCCGGTGGGAATGAAAGCTTACAAATTATTAGATATAAAGACTAAGGAGATTTTATTCTCAAGAGATGTGGTGTTTCATGAAGATGTCTTTCCTTTTCAACAATCTTCTCATAAAGGGCAAATTATCACAGTCTCCTCTTCCAACACCACCTCAATCTCCTATACCTGATGTACATCCATGGATTCATAATCATAGACCTCACAGAAACACTAAACGTCCATCATACTTGAAAGATTATAATTGTAATCTTCTCAATGAGTCTCAATCGTGTTCTCAACAAAAGTTACCAAAATACCCCTTGTCTGACAGTCTTTCTTATTCAAAATTATCTCCTACATATAAAGCTTTTACCATCTCCCTTTCCACTGAAACTGAACCATCTAATATTAAAGAGGCAGTTAAATCCACTCATTGGATTCAAGCCATGAATGAGGAACTTAATGCTTTAGAAGCAAATAAAACTTGGTCTATTGTTCCTTTACCTAAAGGGAGAAAATCTCTAGGGGTAAAGTGGGTATATAAAATTAAAAGAAAATCTGATGGTAGTATTGAAAGATACAAGCCAGGCTGGTGGCTAAATGGTTTAATCAACAAGAGGGAATTGATTTTTTAGACACTTATTCTCCTGTAGCTAAAATGGTTACAGTCAAAATTCTTCTCACATTTGCTGCTTGTGACTTCAGACTCCGGGATGATGATGGGTGGTAACTCCGGCGGTCTCGGATGCCTGAGATCACAGCAAAGAAGGAAAAGACCGTTAGTCGCACTCTAGGAGGCGATCCCGGGAGGGCGCTCCGACGGTCAAGTCAGTGTGGTGTATAGAGTGATTTTCTCTGGAAGGCGAGAGAGAGTAGTGTTGAGAGCATGAGTGTTACCTGAAGGGCCCTTGGCCTTTTATACCTGAGGCTGGACACGCTTTTGGGGACACCGATGTCAGTCCTCCAGCGAGCTCAGGGGATTATTGGGCGATCGCCTGGTACGCGATCATGGTGCAGGAGGCGTACGGGAGGAGCACAGGTAGTGCGCCGTGTACACCTTTTTGTCGTCTGCATGTGTCAGCTTTCTCGCAGGTTGTCACCTCGTTAGCTCTGCGGGAAAGTTGTCATGGAGGTGACGCCCCAGGGGGCGATTGCTGGTGCCGTGGGGCATGCTTGAGTAAGTTCAACGCTGCAGGGCAGCGCTTAAGGTTTTGGACCGATGGAGCTCTGCCAGTCCGTATTCCATGATACACTATCAAGTCCCCATAGTCTAGTAGTTATCGCGTAGGCCCAACCGAGTCGTAACGTTCTAGACTTATTGAAGGACACGTGTAGGGCTGGGGTTTAACTAGTCTGAGTTCCCGCCTGTTGTGACAAGACTCGTACAGTCTTTCATCATTACGACAGTTTTTGGTATCTACGCCCGTCTTTTCAAATTATCCGGTTATTTATTTGGTTTCCTTGTTTCAAGGAAACCCTTCCTTTCCTGGCTATATAAGTTCTTCTGCGGTTTTTCTTTTTTCCGGTTGCTAGGTTTCTTTCGTGATTTCCTTTACTTCTCTCCCCCCTTTTTTTCTTTCTCCGTCTTCGTTCTTTTTGGTTTCATGGCCCTCGACATTGGCGTTCCTCCGACTGATGAACAATGGGCGCAACTTGTCGATCGGTATGGGTTTTGCCCTGACGACGTCGTGTTGTACCCCGGCGACGGTGTCGGGCTTTATCATCCCCCTTCGGGGAAAGTGGGTATATTTGTTAAAACCTTCGATGCTGGGTATCGTCTCCCAACCAGCAACTTCATGGATGAGGTCTTGTGAAGGGATCGAGTGGGTATTACTCAACTCGCTCCTAACGCTATCAACAAAGTGGTCTCTTTCGAGTTACTTTGTCGAGCTCTAGGAATTGTGCCTGACTATTTCGTCTTCAAGCACTACTTCCGCTTTTCGCAAGCGAGTGAAGGGTATACCTTTTATTCTCGGGGGCAGTCTATTCATGTGTTGGTTGGGGAGAAGGCTTCTCCTAAAAATTGGACGGAAAAGTGGTTGTGGGTTAATGCGAGCCGAGACAGGAAAATGTTTGTTTGCCGTGGTGGAGTTAAAGACCCGGATCCGATATTGTATGCCCACAACTGCGATATTGTTGTGATTCTGAATGCTTTTCATGTTGTGCCCGACGATTACCCTGAATACATCCTTGCTGGTGGGGGATTGAGTCTATCGTGGAGGGCTAGAGGGAAAATGCCTGAATTTTATTCTATGGTGAAATGTATGCCTTTGACTGTGTTTCTTTTCATATTTCGTTTCTCTTTCCCTTCCCTTTCGTATTTTGAGGTATGAACATTGTTTTTCTCAGGTGTCGCTCGTCCAATTGCTTTTACCGATGTGTTGGCTGACAAGTACCCTGGGACGCTGGAGTACCGGGAGGTAGACCTGGTAGACAAAGTGTCTGATCCATTTACATTCCACGGTTTTTCTGACGTTCATGCTGACGATACTCTGAGCGTTGGGGGAAATAAGGAGGGTGACACCGCTGGGGGATCACCATTGGTTGATGCTAGTGTAGGTACGTCTTCTTTCCAAGGTCCTACTGTTTCTGGTGAATCGGTGAAGGACAGCAAAGAGGGTATTGTTCAGGCGGTTATGAAAATGAGTAAACGTAAGGTTGGTGAGAGTTCTGTAGGCCCGGTTGATGTGTCGGCAGATCTTGTGCCGATCCGGCATCTTAGCCGTCGTAAGCTTTTGTCCGGTTTGAGGAGTGCAGGAGTTTTTGGTGATCAAGAAGAGGTAATGCAGATTCCTGATGACAAGGTACAGGTGAGGGATGAGCCTGCTAGTAAGGCTAAGGTCGTTGGTGGTGATGCGGGGTTGGCGATTGATGTTAATAAAAAGGTTGCTTCTGGAGGTCCTGTGTCTGAGGATGGGGGTTCAGTCGGTGTTGGGGCGGCTGCGGTGAGGGGGGGGGGTCCGGGGTTGGGTTGGGGTCAACGTTGAGTCGGCGCTTGGTTGCCATGTTTTGACCGACTTTTCTTCCCTTCCTTTCTCCCCGACTTGGGGCTTGGTCAATGGTTCCCTGCTGACTGTTCGTTCGACAGCCTTAGATTTTGCTGCCCATGTTTTTCCTCCAGCCACTGAGAATGACATGGAGTTATATCCGAACGATGCCCTTGTTTCGACTTTATAATTTGCTTCCGCCCAGAGCGCATACATGTTTGCAGCTGGGGCCAGGCGCCTGCAGTGGTTTATTTCCTCCGATCGGGACTTAGAGGCCCTCCGTTCTTCTGAGCAAGAACTAAGGAGACAGGTCAGTGTGTTGGAGAAAGCCGCTGGGGAGTATGATGACAGGGTTAGGGTAGCAGCTTCGGAGAAGATGCTTGTTGAGGAGAGGTTGAGTGTTTGCGAGGCTGAACTGGAGAAGGTTCAGCAACTGAATGAGGGTCTGGCCATCCAAAACGAGAGCCTGGTTTGTGACATTGCTGAAAAGGATAAGGCTCTGGATGCTGGGAGTATAGAGCTTGCGGGGGCTAAAGGGGATTTGGAGTGGTTGTTACGGGAGGGAATTGTTCGAGTAATCGAGAAAGTGATGCTCCAGCCGGAGTTCATCCAGGGCATTGGTTAAATTAAGCGTGCATGTTATGCTGCCGGGGAGGAGGCCAGGCGCCTTCGCCTCCGTGCTAACCATTCTCTTGACCACTCTGATGTTGCAGGTGGGAGTTCGTTCTATGATTATGAGGCAGAGATGGGCCGTGCAATCGAGGACTTTGTCTCCCTGGATTATGCCACATTGTTAAAGCTTGGGCAAGTTTATATGAAGGAGTTGAAGGAGATGTTGAAACTGAAAGAGGAGGAGTAGTGGTTTGTGTTAGATTAGGTGTCTAAGCCATGACTAATAATTTGTATTTACCTAATTGATAGTAGCAAAGTCCATTTGGGTTGCCCTCATGGCTAGCGGTTTAGCAGAAAATCCAGGAGAGAGAAAGATAGATTTATTATATAATTAATAAATTAATAGAAATAAAATAAATAGTTTATTAATATATTATGGAGATAATATATTAATTAGAAACTATATTAATTGATTAGAAATTAATCTGGAATTAATTGGAAATAATTTGGTGATTAATTTGATTAATTAAAGGTGTAGGGGCTGAATTGTAATTATTCAATAGTTGAGTAAGTAACAATTATAGTAGTTTAAGTGGCCAACGAAATTATGGAGGGATTATCCATAATTTCGATTATTATATGTTAGGATAAATAGATTTGAATTGATAGAGAAAAGTTTATCTTATTTGAATTCAAAAAGGTTTATCTCTAAAGGCTTATCTGGTGGCCACTTGGAAACTATAAATAAAGACCCCTAGGGTTTTAGAATACTTTCTATTTTTGGTAACTTTAATTATTTAAATGGATAACCTTAAACCCATTATTTGTTAATTTCGAAAATTAGGGGGTTTAAGATAGGTTTAAATTAATTTCATTAATTTATGATACCTATCTAGTTTTAATTAATTTAATTAATTGTTTAATTAAAAGATAATTAATTGTTTAATTTAATTTTAAATTTAATAGTTTTAAATTTCGAAAAATTAAAAGATAAAACTAGGAATATTTTAAAAGTCTAAAATATTTGGATTTAATTAACTTAATTAATTGTTTAATTAAAAGATAAATTAAATCTTTTAAAGGTTTAATTTAATTTTAAATTTAATAGTTTAAATTTCCAATAAATTAAAAAGATAAAACCAGGAATATTTTAAAAGGTTTAAAATTCATCTTATGTATATATTATAATTAAAAGTTAATTTTATATGTATAAGATTAAATGGTTAGTCAAATCAATAATAGGCCTCATTCACGAAGCTGGTCTATAAAGAGGGTATAAGGAGACTGCCTATAAAATGGCGGTCTAATGGGTGTCCACTCTCACCCACCGCTCTCCTGACCAGTGGAGGGTCGTTAGCCGAACGGGTTTGATAGGACCACCTA
This sequence comes from Cichorium intybus, assembly GCA_023525715.1. Taxonomy (NCBI): domain Eukaryota; kingdom Viridiplantae; phylum Streptophyta; class Magnoliopsida; order Asterales; family Asteraceae; genus Cichorium; species Cichorium intybus. The sequence continues at coordinate 63,788,476 of CM042012.1, forward strand.
ATCTCATTAAAAGTATAATGATATTATTCAAAGTACTGGAACATCTTAATAAAACCCAAATCTAGTTACTTTAGGAAAATGTGAATTGGTGCTAATCCATGAAATTGCACATTGCACTTTATGAAATATTGGTGGAGCGTGTGTGGTTTACCGGCACACCAATAGGGGTTCATAAAGAGTTGCAATGGGTTTCTCGGGTGTTATCATTGTTGATGGAGCGTGTGTGGTTTACCGACACATCAATTAGAGATGATAATTAACCCGAGAGTACCAAGCTACTTTGCATGGTTATTCACATCCAGTTTGTGATCCTCGGCATCCCAGTCACAAACAGTGGAGCACATCCGAGATTAAACATGCCATTGAAAAGTTCAATGAATCTCAACAGATCTAGGAATTTCATAAGATGAAATTGATAAGTGTTTATCTACCTTGATGACAATTATGTTGTGATTACGGTATCCCTCTTCACACCATAGTTGGGGTATTTGGGATCCTAGCCTTATTAAATAACATATTGGGTAATTATTTAAAAGGATCAATTAAACTAATAAATTCTGTTTCTTTTATAGATGTCAAGTGTCAATTCTCCTCCTTCTCCTCCTTCATCCATTTCTGAAAGCATCAGAATGCACCTGCCAAATATGGAAAGGCTGACTAGCCTCAACTGTAAGGAATGGCTTCTCAATTGTAGACTGGTTCTCGGTATTGCTGGCAAGCTACATCTCACCGAGTATCTGATCCCGGTCCCACCGGAACAAGTCATCATAAAAGATTCTTTTGATAAGCATAACTTCTTAGTTGATGAATCCGAAAAGATTCGTGACCTCATGCTGTTGACCATTGACCCTGAGTTCAGCAAGGATTTTGAATCCTTGGGGCCATATGAGTTAATGCAACTGGTTGAGGAAAGGTTCCAAAAACCAGTTGAAGAGGAACGAGCTAGGATCTTCAAAAGACTTGCAGAGTGCAAGCTAAAAGAAGGAAGTAGCATCAATTCACATGTTCTTCAGATTGAAGCGTACATAGGCGAGTTGTACAAACTTGGTTATTCCATAAGTCAGGAGATGAGTGTTAACTTTTTACTGGCCTCGTTGACTAGCAAGTACGATCTGTTCATTCAGACGTATAGAAAGGAAGACCGGAAAAGGACCCTTATGGAAATGCGTCCATTGTTGACTTTATATGAGTCACTCTTGGACAGGCATAGCTCCAATGGCTCAGCTACTTCTGGATTAAGTCCAGTGAAGAGACGTAACAAGAAATGGTCGAGATCGTCTGGACATGTCTCAAACTGGGAATCCACTAAATCGGATATAGTCACGGAAAGATTGGAAGACGCTCCAAATCTTTTGAAAGCTCAGGTATATCTAAAAACCTCAAAACTCCTGTTCCAAGATTTCTTGATACATAATGTGATAGTCACATTTTGGTTTGTATGCAGGGAATCAATAAGGCACAGGACTCTGGCGCATAGGAGCACATTTGGATTGGATCTCCAGCTCGTGCAGTTTTGAAGTTTAGATAGATATTAAAATATTGTTATTAGCCTTTAGATGGATTTTGACATTGTCTATCATATATTACATTGTTCAAGGATTTTTGTTTTTAATAAAATTGTCAATTTTCTTTTAACACCTGTTGTCTAAAATTGTCCTTGAAATGTTATATGAATGTGTTGAATGTATGATTAGTAATAACTTGAATGTTGATGCATCCAAAATGTTTGGATTCAAGAATTGTGTCATTTATGATTCATAATACAAATGTTATAAGAATCAATTCAACCAAAGGTCCAGTTGGACAGGACTTTGGAATCATTTGACTTAAAGTCACTTGATGAATTGAGTTCTTAATGTGTCAAGAAATGAATCAACCAAAGGTCCAGTTGGACAGGACTTTGGAATCATCTGACTTAGAGTCAGATGATGATTAAGTTCTTTATAAAGCACATGTGGCAAGAAATGAATCACCCAAAGATCCAGAGGATAGGATTTTGGAATCAGTTGACTTAGAGTCAACTGAAGATTGCAAGTCTTGAACAAAGTTAATAAAGTCATAAGTTTACATAGATATGTAAAAGACATTGAGATTAAGAGCAACGGACACACATGTTGCTATGTATTGCTCGAATCTTGATATAGAACACAATTGTTTGTACTTCATGATATTTATCATTCGGTATGACGAATATGACTTTGCTTATCGGGATAAGCGATGGAATTGAAACCTTGAACAGTTCAAGGACTTCAAAGGAAGTACAAGTTCCACAAAACCTGAGCGATAACATAAAATTTGTTATAGTGTGTCTTAGGGAAGATAATGGAGCATTGGTCGAAACAGTTCGATCCTCGATGTATGAGATACATTAGTTTCCAATAAGTTAAATACTATACCAGTCAGTCCATATAAACCATATTCCGACCACATCCTAGACTAAGTAGGTCCTGCAGACACTGTCTGAAATGTAAAGCTGGGATTATCCCACTTATACATAGGAAGTCCAGGGTCTTGTAGTGTTCATCCGAACCTCATGACTAGCCTGAACATGATCAGCATTGTCATTTCATTGGCTATCCACTGTAACTGTAAAAGAAGAGCACTTTCAGAAAGAACTCATGGTCTAAGGAAATAGTGGGAGTTGGGACAGTCTTGAATGAGTTTAGGATTAGCCAAATGAAAGAACCTTTAGTCATCACTAGGCTTGGAGCAGAAATCAGATTTCTATTTTACAACTGACATAATGTCCTCTTGACCAGTAGTATTGATCTAAGTAGTTATGATCGGGGTGACATACCGATTGGTGGTAAAACACTATAGTTGGTGCGGATTTACAATCCGACTACTTGGAAGCATTAGTGAGCCCGGTTGCTGCCAAACAAGAGAACCTTAGGGCGAGACACGGTCTATGTGATTGATTGATTTTTACACCTGGTCTAAAAACCAGTGGGAGTAACTGAATCATCAAAATAAAGCGACATGGACAGACACATTCCTTCAGAACATCCGGTTGAGTGAGACGATACTCAGAGTCAAGTAATTGATTACGGGAATAGCACTCTCAATAGAAGATGAAATCCGAAAGGAAACTGCATGGCACATTGTGAATCGTTAGTGGAGCGCGTGTGGATCACCGGCACACTAACAGGGACTCACAAAGAGTGTCCCAGTACAAAGGTACATGAGCCCAGGATTACCCCACGGGCATCTCGCAAGATAGGATATTCAGATTCTCAAAAATATGCCAAAGGATTGGATTTTTTAGAAAGGGCTGAAAGATTTCCATTAAGATGTCAGAAGGTTTGGAATCTCAAAATGTGCCAAAAGTCCTGGATTTTGTGAATAGTCCATAATCGTGTCAAAGCCAGTGGGAGTGTCGCTATTATCTACTATCTCCATATGGGGGTTACATACTGTTTCTAGGAAATGTCTCTTTTCATTACAAAGTGTAATGACTTGGTGTTAAGAGACGGATCGCTATGAAAGACTTAATAGAAATACGGCATACTCAGGTGGTTGTAAACGTCTGTGAGACAGATCCAGACTCTGCCAATATGATCTTGATGAGATTCAAGATGCATAAACCTAGGAAAGGGTTTGTTATCATTGCAAAGTATGATGACTTGGCATGAAAGAAATAAAGAAGGTGCAACATACTCACGTAATTCACAGTCATCTATTGGATAGATGAAATCGCCAGCATAGACCTAGCCATTGTAAGCATGATCTTGATAAGATTCAAGATGCATGAGAAGAGTCTCCGAAAGGAAATAGTTTTTCGAAAATCATGACACAAGGATTATAAATAATATTTGGATTCTGAAAGGGTTTGGAATAAGATTGGATCGGGTTCCAAAAGTTTCTTGGATCGATCATAAACATGTCATGAACATGTCCTGATGACTTGATTCTTAAGGCATAGTAAGTTGGATTCAGGACATTGTCTGGCTGGGAATACTAGATGGATTGTTTGAACTCAAGTGAGAATTCATTGGGAAATGTTTGGGGTGAACGTGATAGGGTTAATTTGAAAGATTTTCCAAAGTGGTAATTATTAACGTCAGGACATGATGTTAAAGGACTTCATGGTTAAAGAATCTCGTTGGTATTCTGATGGAGCGCGTGTGGTTCACCGGCACATCATAACACCTCGAAATAGTCTTAGGGTGCAGTCAAGTAGACTAAAGACCCCAGAACCATAGGAAGTCATAGTACACATTACCAGGATGGAGTTAGGAGAGAAATTGACAGGATAACATATTGAGATGTTATTGGATGAGCATCCGATTGGATCATCTGCAATAAAGTGTATAAGTATAAGATATTTTGGATACATAGAAAGAGTGTAAGATTCATAAAGACATAGCTATAAAATTAGAATTGAAAGTTTAAAAGAAATCTTGAAACCGATAATAGTTTATGACAATATCCGACTTGGTGATTACCTTGTGGAGACTTGGTAATAAGCAGGAGTAGCTGTCAGTCAGATCTTTATGTTTCGCTTTCGCATGTTTTACTTCCCGAATAATTTAATTATTCAGAAAGGTCCACAGTCGTTCATACTTTGGGAAGTAAGTATTGAATCAAGGCTGTCATGAATTGGTTTGTAGACTGTCTAAGGAGTTAGACATAGCAATAGGATTGCTACAACATTCATGAGTACTTAGAAATAGAGATTTGAGTATTGGATAAACACACGCTCAATAGATTGCTTCATGGATTATATCACAAGCAATGTTGAGACGATAATATCTTATGATCCTGAAGTAGAGAGATATGAATTATAATTTACAAGGCAGTTGTTCATTGACAATACGAAAACGCATCGGTAACTCGATGTTATAAAACGTGTTGTTGTGAATAATGTGACTGGTAAAAGATATAAGCATATGAGTCGAAGCTTATTCGTTCCTTGACCCTGATGGGAAACAGATATATGTAGGCCTCTCGATGATTTTGAAATTGACTAAAGTGTTGGCCAGCCTGGACTAAATTGATGTGTTCAATTAAAAGTTCTAAACTCATAAGCAGAATCGGAAATCGGGAAACAGAGTATCGGATAGAGATTGATCTCAATCCATGTCTCGTGTCTGAAAATATCTTGTTGGACGAAGGATCATATGATCACTTATCTATGGACAGAACTAACTAGGTCAGAGTTCGGCAGCAGTTTCTAAGAAGCTACAGTTTGCTGATCAATTAGAGGATAAATTAGTAATTATAGTCATAGACTTATCCAAGTGGGAGACTGTTGGATTAGGTGTCTAAGCCATGACTAATAATTTGTATTTACCTAATTGATAGTAGCAAAGTCCATTTGGGTTGCCCTCATGGCGAGAGGTTTAGCAGAAAATCCAGGAGAGAGAAAGATTGATTTATTATATGATTAATAAATCAATAGAAATAAAATAAATAGTTTATAAATATATTATGGAGATAATATATTAATTAGAAACTATATTAATTAATTAGAAATTAATCTGGAATTAATTGGAATTAATTTGGTGATTAATTTGATTAATTAAAGGTGCAGGGGCTGAATTGTAATTATTCAATAGCTGAGTAAGTAACAATTATAGTAGTTTAAGTGGCCAACGAAATTATGGAGGGATTATCCATAATTTCGATAATTATATGTTAGGATAAATAGATTTGAATTGATAGATAAAGGTTTATCTTATTTGAATTCAAAAAGGTTTATCTCTAAAGGCTTATCTGGTGGCCACTTGGAAACTATAAATAGAGACCCCTAGGCACCATAAAAGCCACGAATTTTTCCACTCTTCCCTCTCTCTGGAACTTTCGAAAACCCTAGTTTTGGGTGTGACTTCATTTGAGGCAAGGCACTTGCGTTGCTTAGCTTGCAAGAAACAACTAAAAGGTTAGTTTTCTGATTTTATTCTTTAGTAATTTTTCCTGTGGCCTTTTAGGAAATATTTATATGTTCAATAGTAGAAAACATAGATCCTCATAGGTGGCATGTGAACTTAGGGTTTTAGTTCATAGATTTGCATAAAACCCTTCAGTTTGGTGGTCTTGTTGGTGATTCGCTGGTGGTTTACTGGAGCCGTTGGTTTTCTTTTGATTAAATTCGATATGGTTGTAACTTTCGAGCAATGTTTCCTCTTGTGTTTGACAATATTTTACTTTGGTGTTTGCGGTTGTTTTTTGCCTCTTGTTGAACTAATGGGGCTGGATGGTATGTGTTCCCCCCCCCCCCCCCTTCTCTTTTTTCTCTTTTTTTGTGCGAATGGATGTTTGACTTTGGTATCTTGCGTTTCTTTTTCTGTGAAATTGCTGTTTTGCTATTGCTTTTATTTGTTACTCCGCATCACTTAGAATCAAGCAGACTTGTTTGGGGATATCGTTTTACTTGTAGGCACACTTAGGCCAATACGAACGTACTCATAATCTTGCTAAGTACTGTTGGGCCGCAGAGGGTGCCAGACTAAGAGAAAGGCACACGAAGTCCTATAAAGGAAGCTGGGCCGCTGGGGGTGCTAGGCCATGATAAAGGCACACGAAGTCCTGTGAAGGCAGCTGGGCCGCTGGGGGCGCCAGGCCATGATAAAGGCACGCGAAGTCTTGTGAAGGCAGCTGGGCCGCTGGGGGCACCAGGCCATGATAAAGGCACACGAAGTCCTGTGAAGGCAGCTGGGCCGCTGGGGGCGGCAGGCCATGATAAAGGCACACGAAGTCCTGTGAAGGCAGTTGGGCCGCTGGGGACGCCAGGCCAATTCGAAGCATGCATGCAAAAGATAAAAGACACTAGTGTTTTGAAGTTTTGTTGGTAAAGTAAAAATGGCCTTCGGCGGGGTGATCAATCCCGTCGAAGCCTTAACATTTAACTAAAATCATGATTTCAATACATTTTGGTACGCGTTTTCCAGAAAACGACCCAAAGGGTACTTGTGTTGCCATCGTCGCTTTATCGGTCTTCTCTAGAAATGGTATTTTCTTAGGTTTTGTATGTTCCATGTTCTAGGTATTGCTCTTCCCTCCATTGTTTCCAAAGTGTATGAACTATTGCGGTTTGCCTCGACGACCTTGTAAGGTCCTTCCCAGGTTGGGCTCAGCTTTCCCTAGGGTTCTGCGTGACTTGCTTCGTTTTTCCTCAAAACCCAATCGTTTACTTTGAGAGCTCTTCCTCTTACTTGTTGATTGTAATACTTTTCTGCCTTGTGTTTTAGAGTTGCTTGCCGTAGGAGGGAGATTTCCCTCTTTTCTTCCAGAGAGTCAAGATTCTGTCTGAGGTCTTTGTCAGTTTGCTCTGGGGAGAAGTTGGCGATTCGTAGTGACGTTACCATCAGTTCTGGGGGTAAGACCGCTTCAGTTCCATAGACTAGGCAGAAAGGCGTTTCCTGAGTGCCAGTTCTGGGAGTGGTTCTCTAGGACCATAGGACACTGGGCAGTTCCTCCACCCTGTTCCCCTTTGCTTTACCTAGCCATTTCTTAATCCCATTCACTATTGTTTTGTTAGATACCTCCGTCTGCCCGTTTTCTTGCGGATGAGCCACCGAAGTGAAGCGTTGGTGGATTTGCCTGTCAGCACACCACCCTTTGAAGGGGTTTTCTGCGAATTGGAGGTCGTTGTCACTGATTAGGGTTCTTGGTGTGCCGAACCGCGTGAGGATGGACTTCCATATGAACTTGATTATCGACCTTCCTGATATGTTGGCCACAGGTTCGGCCTCGATCCACTTCGTAAAGTAGTATACTACTACGATCAAGAACTTCACTCTTCTCGGCGCTTCTGGGAAAGGGCCCACTATGTCTATTCCCCACTGATTGAACGGCAAGGGGGCCGTTATGTTCGTTAGCTGTGTGGAGGGCAAACTCTGTACTGGTGCAAATGTTTGGCATGCGACACATTTCTTTGTTAGCTCCGCCGTGTCTTGCTATATTTCTGGCCAGTATACCCCCATTCGCAGTATTCTTCCAGTTAGTGCCCTCGCGCCCTCGTGCGCCCTTGCGTCTCCCGAGTGTGTTTCTTGCAACAATTCTTGTCCTTCCCGGCTTGTTATACACTTTAGCCATGGGACAAGGTATCCTTTTTTGTATAACCTCCCGTCCATTATGGAGTATTGTGGGGCTTTGATTCTGATTTTTCTGGCTTGCGCTTCGTCTTCTGGCAGGATGTCGTGTTTGATATACTCAATGATTGGGGTCATCCATGTCGTTGCTTCGTATGTTATCTCCTTCACTTGGGTTTCTTCTATACTTCGCTCTTTGAGTACCTCCACCAGTACTTTCTTCGTTAGGTGGTCAAACGATGTCGATGCCAACTTGCTTAATGCATCGGCTCTCCGGTTTTCCGACCTTGGGATCTGCCTAATGGCGAATGAGTTGAACGCTTTGGCCATGTTGACGACCATTTCTACGTACCGTTTCATCCTTGAGTCCTGGGCTTCATATATTCCATTTACCTGGTTTGTCACCAGCATAGAGTCGCTGAGGACTTCCAGATCTTTAACCCCGCTACTTGCTGCAATACGCAGTCCGGCGATCAACGCTTCATATTCTGCTTCATTGTTGGAGGTCTGGAAGTCGAATCTTAATGCGTATGTCATTTCTTCATTCTGGGGGCTTTGGAGGATTAGCCCAGTGCCGCAGCCTTCTTTTCTGGCGGCGCCGTCCGTGTGCAACTTCCAGGTTGTGTTTTCTTTTTCAGGGGCCGTTATCGTATTGCATTGCCGCCCCTCAGTTTCTGATACTTCCACTAAGAAATCTGCTAATGCCTGCCCCTTGATGCTTACTCATGGGCGGTATTCTATCTCGTGCTCTTCAAGTTCAATTGCCCATTTTGCTAGTCTTCCTGATGTTTCTAGCTTCAACATTATTTGCTTGAGCGGCTGGCTTGTTCTTACTTTGATTTTGTGGGCCAGGAAGTACCGCCTCAGGCGCCTTGCCGTGTATATTAGTGCAAGAACCAACTTTTCCAAGATCGGGTAATTGATTTCTGGTCCCTGTAGGGCTCTACTTACAAAATATACCGGTGATTGTCTGCCTCCCCGTTCCGTTACCAACACTGTAGAGATGGCTTCTCTGGAGGTAGACAAGTACATCACCAGTGTTTCTCCAACGGTGGGGCTGGACAGCGATGGCAGAGTGGTCAGGACTTTCTTCAGCTGTTGCCACACCTTGTCCGCGTCGGGGGTCCACTTGAAGCCGCCTTTGTTTACGTCACCTTTTAGGGTATTAAACAATGGAACTGCTCTTTCTACCGACTTTGCAACGAATCTTCCCAGCGCTGTCAGTTTTTCGTTCAGGCCTTGCATGTCTTTCAGGGTGGCTGGGGTTGGCGTTTCTACTAAGTCCTTTACCTTGCTTAGGTTGGGCTGTATTCCGTCGTTGGTGATGTAGTACCCAAGGAATTGCCCCTCCTCTACGGCGAAGGTACATTTGGATGGGTTTAGTTTCATTTTGGTTCTCTCCAAGGTGGTGAGTGTTTCTCGTATATCCTCTAGTAGGTCCGGGCCACTCCTGCTCTTAATCACCATGTCATCTACGTAGACTTCGATGTTCAGGCCAATCTGGGAAGCGAACACCCGGTCAACCAACCGTTGGTATGTGGTGCCCGTATTCTTTAATCCGAAGGGCATCTTTTGGTAGCAAAAAGTTTCATGGTCTGTGTAGAATGCCGTTTTTTCCTCGTCCTCTTTTTTCATTAGGATCTGGTGGTAGCCTTTGTAGGCATCCAAGAAACACTTCCAGCGGAACCCGTGCAGAGATTCGATCTTCTAGTCTATCTCTGGGAGCGGATAGTTGTCTTTTGGACAGGCCTTGTTGAGGTCTTTATAATCAATGCACATCCGCCAGCTGTCGTCGGATTTTTTGACCATCACGGGGTTCGTGATCCACGTAGGGAATATCGCTTCCCTCAGGATCCCTGCCTGCACCAGCTTTGTTACCTCTTTGTTAATGGCGTCATTGCGTTCTCCTGCTTGCCCCCTCTTTTTTTCTTTACCGGGCTGCTTCCTGGGTGGATGTTGAGGCCGTGTTCGATGACTTCTCTTTCTATTCCCACCATGTCTGTGGGCTTCCACGCGAAAACGTATTTGTATTGTTGCAGGAGGGCTATTAGGTCGCTGCGTGTTTCTTTTGGCAAGGTGGTCCCTATTTTGACTGGCTGCTCCGGTGATCCAGGTTAATGATCACATTGGCGTCTGCCTCCTCTAGCTTTGGACGTCTTTGGTTACGGATGATTTCTGACGGTTGGAGTATCTGGTAGCATTCCAATGGTTTACATACACTGGCGATCACCGTGGTCGGCCCTTCTGGTGTCTAAAATTTTAGGGTGCCATGCACCGTCGATGCTACCGCCCTGAATTTCAGAAGGCCAGGTCTCCCCAGCAGGATGTTATGCTCTGAAGGCGTCCGTACGACTACGAATTCGATTAGGACCGTTTTCTTGGTTTAGTCGTCGTGACTCTGTAATGTGAAGGGGACAGGGAGGATCCCCAGTGGCCAGATGCTGTGGCCAATGAATCTTACTAGTCTTCCCTTCGCTGGCTTGAGGCCATCTTTGATTATCTAAGGGAGCTGTGTGAAGCAGCTCTCATGGAGGATATCTGCGGCGCTTCCCCCATCTATATAGACCCTGTGCACTTTGGTTTGTCCCACGTAGCCTGCTATCACCAGGGGTCATCGCCATGCCATTGGTCCGGTTTGGGGTCGTTGTTCAAGAATTCCACGTTCAGTGCTCTCTGGGCAGTCTGTCTTGCTGGGGGCTGGACGGTTGTGTTATGCTCTGCTGGAATGATCGGATGGCGAGAATCTCCTTTTCCGGCGCTTTGTGCTGCTGATCGCCCTTTTGTGGTTTAATGGTGTGTTGTTCTTTCTCGTTTCTGTCTCGAAGAGTTCTTGCGATTTCAACTAGGTTGCCTTTTAATTGTTTTTCTGCGACTTCTCTGCGCAGCATGGTGCAGTCGTGCGTGTTGTGAGTCTTGCTGCGATGATATTCGCAGTATCTGACTGTATCTCCCTGGTTTCGTCGGTTGTGGCCGTCTCTTATTGCATATACGTCGCTGTGCCTACCTCATCCTCCATCTTTGGGGTGTGCGTTGTATCTCCGAAATGGAAGGTTGCCTGGACCTGCATGTCGCTGGGCCGCCATGATGTACGGGTGGTTGTGGAATTTATTGCCTTGTCTCTCTGTGGTGGCCCGGAGGTTTGCTTGTTTTTCAGTTGTGCCTTCTTCTTGTCGAAGAAATCGCCCCACTTTTTCCTTCATCTCGTGTCGGGATTGTGGCAGTCTCCCCAATAATTTACTTGAGAGTAACCTTTGTAGGAGACCCCATGTGAATGCTCCTGTAATGAGCTTATCATCTTGTCCTAGGACATCTAAGGTGGCCTTGTTAAATCTTTGGAAGTAGTCTTTTAGGGATTCGCCTTCTCGTTGCTTGCACCCCATGATTGCGCTGTTATCCCCTCTGTACTTTCGTAGCTGCATGAAGTTTATTAAGAACTGTTGTTTTAAATGCTCGAAATTATGGATGCTGTTTGGAGGTAGGCTTCTGAACCAGGCTCCTATGTTACCGTCCAGCATTGTCGGGAAGTATGTGCACCAAAACCTCTCATCCAACTTCAAAAACTGCATGTGCCACTCGTATGTGTCTATGTGGCGGTCGGGGTCGGTGGTTCCGTTGTAAGTTTTGAGGGTTGGTAGCTTAGTTGTGCTTGGTATCTCATAGTTCAACAGTTCTTTTATGAACGGAGATTGGTTGCCTCTTGGCATTGGTATATATGGTTGGTATGGTGTGTAGGGGAACGGTTGAGGGGTTGGAAATGTGGGTATGAGATGGTGGCTTCCCATTGATGTCGTTAGGTATGAATGAGTGAAAGGTGTTACCGGTGTCAAGGGTGGCATGGAGACCATGTATGGCATGGTATCCGTAGTCTTCGGCGTCTGAGTTGTGTTGGTGAGGGTTGCCAACGGGGGGTTAGCACTCATTATCTGTGCTAACATGGTTTGCGTTATGGTGGGAAGCGGCATAGGTACGTAGGGAGGTCGGAAATGCATGCCTTGTGACACCGGTGAGGTGGGTGCTGATAGTTGCTAAGGTAGAAATGGGACCGTCACTAGCGGTGTTGTTGCTGCTACAGCGGAGGAGACCATGGGTGTTTCAATGTTGTCCAGTGGGTCCATGGGTCTCACCGGACTTGGTGAGGCACCACTACTTTCCCCACCGGTCATGATTGTATTGCTCGAGGGTTGGTTGTGTTGATCACACAACGGATGGCGCCAAATGTTGTGACTTCAGACTCCGGGATGATGATGGGTGGTAGCTCCGGCGGTCTCGGATGCCTGAGATCACAGCAAAGAAGGAAACGACCGTTAGTCATGCTCCGGGAGGCGATCCCGGGAGGGCGCTCCGACGGTCAAGTCAGTGTGGTGTATAGAGTGATTTTCTCTAGAAGGCGAGAGAGAGAAGTGTTGAGAGCATGAGTGTTACCTGAAGGCCCCTTGGCCTTTTATACTTGTGGCTGGACTCGCTTTTGGGGACACCGATGTCAGTCCTCCAGCTAGCTCAGGGGATGATTGGGCGATCGCCTGGTACGCAATCATGGTGCAGGAGGCGTACGGGAGGAGCACAGGTAGTGCACCGTGTACACCTTTTGTCGTCTGCATATGTCAGCTTTCTCGCAGGTTGTCGCCTCGTTAGCTCTATGGGAAAGTTGTCATGGAGGTGACCCCCAGGGGGAGATTGCTGGTGCCGTAGGGCATGCTTGAGTAAGTCCAGCGCTGCAGGGCAGCGCTTAAGGTTTTGGACCGATGGAGCTCTGCGAGTCCGTATTCCATGATACACTTTCACTGCTCAATATCATTGGCCACTTGTTCAACTTGATGTGAACAATACATTTCTGAATGGAGACTTAGAAGAAGAGGTCTATATGAAGATTCCACAAGGATATACTAATCTTCATAAGGACAATTTAGCCCATGAAAGAATCTAGTATGCAAATTACAGAAATCCTTATATGGATTAAGGCAAGCATCTAGACAATGGTACTCGAAATTCTCCTCCTTTCTTATTTCTTAAGGATTTCAGCAGTCAAAAGCAGATTATTCCTTGTTTTACAAAGGAGAAGGTATAACATATGTTGCATTATTGGTTTACGTGGATGATATTGTTCTGACTGGAGCCTCACTTCATCATATCAACCTTATTAAAGATGCATCGAGTAAGGAATTCAAGTTGAAAGATTTGGGAAAATTGCAACATTTCTTGGGTTTAGAAATTGCAAGATCCGATGAAGGAATCTTCATATCCCAAAAACAGTACACTCTTAATCTACTTGAAGACACAAGTTTTCTTGCAGCCAAACCTGTACAATATCCCATGGATCCTTCAGGTAAAGCATCTAATTTTGATGGTGCTCCTTTACATGATCCAGCCAAATATAGAAGGTTAATTGGGCGCCTTATGTACTTACACATCACTAGACCAGACATTACTTATGCTGTAAATCGTGTAAGTAAGTTTGTCACCAATCCTAGAATGCCACATCTGTAAGCTGCTAATCATGTATTGAAGTATTTGAAATTGAATCATGTCTGCAAATTCTTCATTAAAGATTCGTGCTTTTACTGATTCAGATTGGGCAGGATGCCATGATACACGCAGATTGGTTATTGGGTTTTGTATATTTTTGGGGGATTCAATGATTTCATGGAAATCCAAGAAGCAAAGTATTGTCTCACGAAGTTCAACTGAAGCAGAATACAAAGCTATAGCCATGACCACCACTGAGATTCTTTGGTTACATCATCTTCTTAGTAACTTTGGTATTCATCATAACGAACCAACTTTATTATTTTGCGACAATGAATCTGCTTTGAAGTTAGCTTCTAATCCTGGCTTTCATGAACTTACGAAGCATATTGAAATCGACTGTCACTTCATTAGAGATCGCATCATTGATCGGACAATCAAACTCATGCCAATTCGAACAACTCATCAACTCGCTGACATTTTTACTAAGCCTTTACCTCGCCATAAGATTGTTCCTATCATGTCCAAGATGGCACTGAAAAACATTTTCAGTGGCTCATCTTGAGGGGGGATTTTGTATTTATTCCATTTCTGTAAGTTTGTACATACTTGAGGGTGTGAAACTGTAAATACGTAGGAGTTTGTTACTCAGTTGTTAGTTGCGACGTTGAAGGTAGTTAGGCTGTATATAAACACTGTTAGATTCAGTTTTGTAACTTGATTTTGATTTCAATGAAATGAGCAAGGATCATTTCTCTCTCTCTCTCTCTCTCTCTCTCTCTCTCTCTCTCTCTCTCTTGATTCTAATAATAATATGTATATAATTTGATTATGTTATTGTTATATCTATGATTAAAGATATTATTAAGAGTAATTTGGTTTAATTATGAGGAAACTAAGGGGATTTAAATAAAGAAAACCGTCACTTTCATGAGGGAGTAAATTCGAGCGAATGAGAGATCTCATCGGTTATACACCTGGGTATTATGAAGAGTTCAGAAAATAGACTGAGATGCACACAGAATTGTGAGAAACAGTGAAGAATCACGAGGGAAATCGATGAAGGAAGTTTGTGAAGTTTTATCGGAATTATAGCACTTAAGGTATGATTCTCCTATTAAAGCCACGAAATGGCAACACATATAGGATGTCAAATCTAGTATCCGCATGATCAAATCACCGTTTAAGGGTTCCTTGACAAATAGGGATCAATAATATATTTGTGTATATAATTATTTCTTAAAACGAATACTTTTTAATCCAAAAACAATGAAATCAAACTGAACATATAATTACAGTGTTTATTATTTATTTTGTGATTCTATCTGACCGACCAACACTTTTGTGAACCCAGATCATAATGATCATGTGGACCCTTCCAAACTAGAGAATAATTTTGGTTTGTTTGTACAATACCAACTCATATAAGCAATTTTAGGTGGCTATGATTAAATTATATAATGAGTGGCAATTTGTAATGTTTGATAATCATTTAAAAACACTCTTGGCTTTATTATACAACTAATTAGGTGGCTTTGATTTTTAGAATATATTTATTTGGTTTTGCTATTGATGATTCCGAACTGCATTTACAATATCATTTTATTAAATATGTTTCATAGACATACTATCCGCAAGGTCATTGTAAACATCACTATCAACATAAAGTATTTGAGTTTATCGTTGTGCTTTGAAATAGTAATCATTCACACAAATGATATCAACGCGAAGTAGTTAAATATGTAATTGCTAAAAGAAGTGGATATAAAAATCATATAGCAGTTAACCAATGTAATGCATGATGTTGAGAGATAGCAGTTAACCCACTGCGAAAATGTAGTTAGTCACTTGCACGTATATAGATCATATAAATATAAAAAGTTGTATAACTTGTGCTCAATCATATTTTTGGGGCGTTGTAACGTAATTCCAATGTCAAGAGGGTATCGTCATCGTTTATTTAACAATGTGTTTTATGGTTTGCTCTATTTAGTTTCGATTGGTTTGTTGTATTTCATATGCTAGCTTGTTTTTACTAGCTTCTTGCTAGTCTGTGTTTCATTTGAATTATAAAATTTTCTGTCTTGAAGAAAAATTAAAATTCAGAGAAATTTAAGCATTAAATTTAGGGCTAATAACATAAAAATCACTGTAGTTTTGTCAAAATCCGGTTTAAGCACTGTATTTTATTTTGTTCTATAAAAACCACTCATACCTTCAAAAAAATCCATAAAAACCACTCATATTTTAAAAAAGTTCCATTGCGACCACTATAACAAATAAAAGTTATGATTGTATGCCGCCAACTCGGAACACTCATTACCCTCATTACATTAAAAATTTAGTGGATTCATTTGGACATCCTATATACTCACAACGTGGTCGAAGAGCCAAACTTACGAAAAGAAAATTCACATATAGACAAGTTTATGTATAATTTTCACTGCAATGGAGTTCCAATATTTGCTTTAAATGTTGATATAAAACTTATCATATAATCATTCGATGAAAATAATCCTTAGAATTTATAAAGTAAAACGAACAGTGGTCGCTATGAAATTTTTTAAAAGTATGATTGGTTTTTATGAAACAAAAAGAAATATAGTGGTTAAACCAAAATTTAAGCCAAACTACAATGTTTTTTATATTATTATCCCTTGAATTTATTGAAATCCGTTTATTTTGTAAAATAAGACTTCATAAACCTTTTACTATAATCCAATACAATACACGAAGAATGGACAAACTACTAGAAACTATAGACCAAAGAGATTAAAAGCTAAACAACACCAAAGTCAGGAGATTAATCACCTACAACCCTCAATCATCCCGTAATGTACAACTAGCAACTCCCAGCTTCCTTGATGCAATCCATACATTGAGTGATTGAAATTTGTTTTTGTCAATAACTAGAGTTTTCCCTCATGCGATGCAACAGAGATGTTGATAGGTTAAAAATTATTATCGGACCGTTGGACTTGCTATAACAAGATATAAAATTGGTTTGCCAATAAAAAAAACTAAAAATCTAAATTTAAGAGAAGGCTCAATGCAAGAAAAAATATGTACTTTCATTTATTTGTATATGATGAAATCTTATTTTTGTTTCATACTATTTTAAGAAATATAATGTATACGAATAAAAACAATTATTATTTTTAAGTATTATGATTAATATGTTGATTGTTTCCTATTTTACGGAAGGGCTTTTGTCATACAAGTCCTTAAATTTGTCGTAAATGTTCGATTTTGTCCTTCTATAAATTTTATATCTACTAAAGCCCAAAATTTGCGAACTTTTTTCCATCTTTATCCCTGAAGCCTGTGATAGCAGGTTTTCAGGTTACCTTGAAATTATTTTCACATAAAAGTCCTTATGTTTGTAAAGTTTTACGTTTTTACCATGAAATTAATTTCGCATAGAAGTCTTTAAGTTTTTCGAAAATGTTCAGTTTTGTCCTCCAACACCACCACCACTTCAACTGCAGTGGTGGTGGGTGGTGGCGGTGTTGGAGAACAAAACTGAACATTTTCGAAAAACTCAATGACTTCTATGCTAAAATACTTTCAATGTAACCTGAAGGAAACCTGCTATAATAGGTTTCAGGGACAAAGATTGAAAAAAGTTTGCAAATTTTAGGCTTTAGTAGACATCAAATCCACAGAAGGACAAAACTAAACATTTACGAAAAAGTTAAGGACTTTCATGACAAAAGCCCTTTACGGAATCACTATAATCATGTGATGATATAGTCTAATTATCGCTAATATTTCAATTTAAAATACAATATTTTGTGATGTTTATCCTAACTCAACATATATAATTACAAATTTGTCGTTGTTTTAGTTAAGTATCGTAGATATACGATTTGAATAACTCGGTGTTGTAAAACTCGGCCTATTCGGCCGAGTACTCGGAATCGGGTGTTGTCCGAGGCTCTATTATGGGAATCTGCAAAAAATACTCAGACTCGGTCAAAATCGGTCAACCTCGGTGCTACTTGGTCAGCATCGGTACAACTCGGTCAACCTTGGAATCCAACAAACTCGAAAAAAACTCGTTCGAACTCAAAAACTCGGTCAAACTCGGAAAATATTCGGCCAAACTCAGAAAAAATAGGTTAAACTTGAGAATTTGAATATTTTTTCATAAAATATATAATTATAATAGCTATGTGAATAGTTTAAAACGTATCATATATTTAATTATTTAATAAACATTTTACAGTTTAATTTTAATATTGTTTAATTCAAATTAAATTTGATGCAACTATTACTATATTCAGTATTTCAGTATATATAATCATATCATATGTAAGTATTTACCTTATTCGAGTACTCGTCGAGTACTTCCTGCCTAGACCGAGTACTTGGTACTCGCTAGTCAACCGACCTGACACCGCCTACCGACTTTTGCAACATTGAAAAAATATATACATTAAAACTTGTTCAATTCGTTATGTGAATCAATCTAATTAATTATATACTTTTGTTAACCATTTTGGATTAAACACCATCAGAATATATACATGAACACTAAATAGATTACTATGACAGCTTATGATGAAATATGTATTTACTCGAACCCGATTATAATAAATAAACACATAAAATAATAACTCAAAACTCATTTTCAACATTTATATGGGAATATATTGAATTTTATTAATTACATATTAATTTTCACTTTTTTCATATCCAATAAACCAAATTGACGTAAATAAAATTTAAATTTCAAAATGATAAAACGTTTTTTAACTTATTAAACTAATAGTGAAAATATAAAATTCCAAAACCTATATTTAATCAAATTAGTAAAATAAAGGAAAAATTATAAATAAAATGATAGTAAAATATAAGTATATCAATCTTATTAGATATCTAATAAAAAGAATGGTTTATTTCATAAAAAACCTTACATTTTCAACTTTTTTCTGTTTAAACCTAAAACTTTATTTTTTTTCAAAAAAAACCTAAATTTTGGAGAAACTTTTTAATTTAGACCCTTTACCTGGTTTTACAGGTTATACATACTTTTTTTTTTCAGAAAAAACCCTAATTTCTTTTATTTTTTCCGAAAAAACCCCTCAATTTCAGTGATTTTTTCACAAAGAAAATTTTTTCTTCGTTTTTGTAATTAACATAACTTTCATCTACGATGTCCAAATTCTACGAACTTTATATCCCTGGAAAGGTCGTAAGTAATATTAAAACTTTGTTTTACTGACTTTTGTTTGAATATGTTTAGATATTTCGCTACACTCCCATAAACATGAGCATAAACATATTTAGATAAAAAAAATTGCGATTTTCAAACCTTCATATCTGAGGTGTGCAAATGCCTCCACGGATCTAAATGGTTTATGTAATTAAGGAAAACCAGTGTTACACTAACTTGTTTTCTTATAATAGTTGTATCTTTTGTATACGAGCTCCGTTTTCGACGTTTCATAAGTCGACGGATTCGTAAACATGAATACATCGTGTAATGAATATTATTTAAACCAAAATATTATTTGTATGATTTATCGAATTTTACGCTACTGTAGTCTATTATTCGAAGACTTTTTAATTTAGGCCATTTACGAGTTTATCCGCGAAGAAAAACGACTAAAATACATAAATTTTTTGTTGTCGACTAAAAGACCCCAATCTTTTTTTTTTTTTTTACGAAAAAAACCCTCAATTTTTTATTGATTTTGTTTGAATATGTTTAGATCGTAAGTAATACTACAACTTTGTTTTACTGATTTTGTTTGAATATGTTTAGATCTTTCGCTACAGTCTCTTAAATATGAGCATAAATATAATTAAATATAACTAAATTTGAAAAATTAATTACATTAAATATAATAAATTAAAATAAAACATTTTATTAATTAAGAAAATAAAATTACAAACGTAAACTAAAACGACAAATTACAAATTAAAAAATACGACAAACCACAAACGTAAAAAAAAGGAAACCACAACCAATATTTTTTATGATATCAGCTTTTTATTTTAAAACCATCTCGAGTGCTTCCCCCTCGAGACCCTCCTCCGGATTCAACGACAAAAACTTTATGTCTTTTAGTCGTTGTTTTTAGTCACGGGTTCATTGTCGATCATGACGGGCTCATTGTTTGTCCTCGTAAGCTTTTTCTTTTCAAATTTCATCCGCTCGTGAATGTTTAAATTGTACCGTTCAAACACCAACCACATAAGTGCTACGTCGTCACTTTATTGCGACCCCGTCTATGACATCCGTCAAATTTGGTCAACAGAGGTCAACCAGAGCACAAATTAGGATAATATGTTGAAATGTAATTTTCATAACTTTTCTAAGGTATTATTGGAAATTATAGTACTACAATATGATATTTCGAATCAATTATCGAGTAAACGCTATAATTTCGAATAATAGACTACAGTGACGTAAAATGCAATAACTCATACAAATAATATTTTGGTTTAAATAATATTCATTACACGATGTATTCGTGTTTACGAATCCGTCGACTTATAGAACGTCGAAAACGGAGCTCGTATGCAAAAGATGCAACTATTATAAGAAAACAAGCCAATGTAGCGAAATATCTGAACATATTCAAACAAAAGTCAGTAAAGAAAAGTTGTAGTATTAATTACGACCTTTCCAGGGATAAAAAGTTCGTAGAATTTGGACATCGTATATGAAAGTTATGTCAATTACAAAAACGAAGAAAAAATTTTTTTTGTGAAAAAATCACTGAAATTGAGGGTTTTTTCGGAAAAAATAAAAGAAATTAGGGTTTTTTCTGAAAAAAAAAAAATATATATAACCTGTAAAACAGGTTAAGGGTCTAAATTAAAAAGTTTTTCCAAAATTTAGGTCTTTTTTGAAAAAAAATAAAGTTTTAGGTTTAAACAGAAAAAAGTTTAAAATATAGGGTTTTTTATGAAATAAACCCTAAAAAGAATATTGAAAAGGAAAAAGGTGGGGCACAATAGCCATTTAAACAAATGTTACCAAAAGAAGAAAGGGAAGCAATTGTAAAAATGGTATTGGTACAAAAACCTCTAATAATTAATTTATAATGTCTAATCAATTTGGGTTTATATATATATATATATATATATATATATATATATATATATATATATATATATATATATATATATATATATAGGGTCCCGTTCTGGTGAGGACTCTTTTTTCGGTGAGGACTCGTAATGACACCTTAAAAAAATTGAAAAAAATATAAAAAATACAAATCGAGAATCGAGAATAGTACTATATCATTGTAAAAAATTTGGAAAAATGGTTTAGCAATTCATTGATGGAGGGCATTGAACAATTTGATTTATTCTCGACGTAGGAACTATGCATTGCTGGTTCTTTATAACCAAACCCCCTTGAATCAATTGAATTAGACACATTTGGACAACTTCGTCTAAGGGGTTGTTGGGGAGGTGGATAAACAGTTCAATAAAACTACCGTTGATACCTCCCCAACAACCCCTTAGACGAAGTTGTTCAAACGTGTCTAATTCAATTGATTCAAGGGGTTTTTGTTATAAAGAACCAGCAATGCATAGTTCCTACGTCGAGAATAAATCAAATTGTTCAATGCCCTCCATCAATGAACTGCTAAAGTTATTTCATCATTACGTCAGTCAAATACAAGATGTGAAACTTGATGGAAATTGTGGAAATAGTGGTTTCCACCGATATAAAACGTCAAAAATTAGAAAATTAGAAAATTAATACATCAAAAATTATAAAAATTAGAAACGAACAAAACATATAAACAATATAAACGAACAAACCATATAAAAATGTTTTCAAACAAAACGTCAAAAATTAGAAAATGAAATAATTAGTATATATATATATATATATATATATATATATATATATATATATATATATATATATATATATATATATATATATATATATATATATATATATATATATATATATATATATATATATATATATATATATATATATATATATATACATATAAAGAAACCCAAATTGATGGGACATCATAAGTTAATGATGAGGGGTTTTTTTAAAATGACCCTTGTAAAAATGTTACCGGTATGGGTCGAACCCACTTTCCCAACCTCATTAATGCTAACTGAAACACTCGCAAACCACTGAGACCAATACATTTTTCCGAAAATAATTGACACAAAAAACTTATATCATCTAACAACACGGGTATTTTTCACGCGTTGCTAATTGTTAGGTATATATAATAGGCACAAAACATCCATACTAACCAAAATAAGTAAGAACCTATTTATCAAAAAGTTGTTAATATTGTATAATTCAAGCATCTTTAAACACAGTCCCTCAATCTTATGATTTGAAGTGGTTGATTAGATTAAGTTTCTAGTTAAAAATCGTATCGGTATGCTTTTAGTTCCTTAGTAAAAACATTTCTAGTTTGAAGTGTAGATTCAATTTATCTACTTTAATAACAACATAATAAATTTGTTCACTTATTATATATATGTCAGTTTCATTATGATTATGTTACTGTAAATGCCGAAGACGTTGAAGAGTTGAGGTGAAAAGGAACTTCATCACTAATTGAGGTATATGTTGGATTAGGTGTCTAAGCCATGACTAATAATTAGTATTTACCTAATTAATAGTAGCATAGTCCATTTGGGTTGCCCTCATAGCTGGAGGTTTGGTAGAAAGTTCAGTAGAGAGAAATATTGATTTATTATGTGATTAATAAATCAATAGAAATTAAGTAAATAGTTTATTAATATATTAAAGTGATAATATATTAATTAGAAAATATATTAATTAATTAGAAATTAATCTGGAATTAATTGTATTTAATTTGGTGATTAATTTAATTAATTAAATGTGTAGGGACTGAAAGTGTAATTATTCAATAGTTGAGTAAGTGACATTTTCGACAGTATAAGTGACCAGCGAATTTAAGGATATATATATATATATATATATATATATATATATATATATATATATATATATATATATATATATATATATATATATATATATATATATATATATATATATATATATACGTTTTAATTATTAAGATAAACGCTTATCTTAATTTGAATTCAAAAAGGTTTATCTGGTTATCTGCTGGAGGCTATAAATAAGGAGCCTTAGACCCACATTTTCTGCACCAGATATACCTATTCTCTCTGGAAGATTTCGACCTCCCTCCTGCTCCCTGGGTGTGATCTCATTTGAGGCAGTACACTTGTGCTGCTTGGCTTCCAAGAAATCCTAAAAGGTTAGTTTCTGATTTTATTCTTTTAGTTATTTTCTTGTGGCTTTTAGGAATTTATTATATGTTTAATTAGAAGAAAACATAGATCCTTATAGGTTGCATGTGAACTTAGGGTTTTAGTTCATTGATTTGCATAAAACCTTTCAGTGGTATCAGAGCTTTTTTGGTTGTTTTCTTGTTGAATTGCTATAATTATTTTCCTAAAAATTAGGGTCTAAAGCTTATAAACCCTAATTTAGCCTAATTGATTTTACGATTAGGGTTTTGGAAACCCTAGCCCCTCCCCTCTATGATATTCGATTTTCTCCTTAAGGTTTTAAAAGGCTTTCTATTTTTGGTAACTTTAATTATTTAAATGGATAACCTTAAACCCATTATTTGTTAATTTCGAAAATTAGGGGGTTTAAGATAGGTTTAAATTAATTTGATTAATTTGTGATACCTATCTAGTTTTAATTAATTTAATTAATTATTTAATTAAAAGATAATTAATGGTTTGATTTAATTCTAATTTTAATAGTTTTAAATTTCAAAAAATTAAAAGATAATACTAGGAATATTTTAAAAGTCTAAAAGATTTGGATTTAATTAATTCAATTACTTGTTTAATTAAAAGATGAATTAAATCATTTAAAGGTTTAATTTAATTTTAAATTTAATAATTTAAATTTTCAATAAAATAAAAGATAAACCAGGAATATTTTAAACAGGTTTAAAATATATCTTATATATATTATAATTAAAAGTTAATATTATATGTATAAGATAATTGGTAAGTCAAATCAATAGTAGGCCTCATTCACGAAGCTGGTCTAAAAGGAGGGTATAATGAAACTGCCTATAAAATGGCGGTTGAATGGGTGTCCAGTCTCACCCACCACTCTCTTGATCAGTGGAGGGTCGTTAGCCGAACAGGTTTGATAGGACAACTTAATCTCATTAAAAGTCTAATGTTATTAATGAAAGTACTAGAACAACTTTATAAAATCTCAAATCTAGTTACTTTAGGAAAAATGTGAAAAGATGCTAATCCATGAAAGTGCACATTACACATTATGAAACATTAGTGGAGCGTGTGTGGTTTACCGGCACACTAATAGGGGTTCATACAGAGTGGTAATGGGTTTCTCATGATTTATCATTGTTGATGGAGCACGTGTGGTTAACCGGCACATCAATTAGAGATGATAAATGACATTGAGGTTACCGAGCACATTTGCATGGTTATTCACATCCAGTTTGTGATCCTCGGCATGCCAGTCACAAACAGTGGAGCACATCCGAGATTAAACATGGCATTGAACAGTTCAATGAATCTCAACAGATCTAGGAATTTCATAAGATGAAATTGATAAGTGTTTTATCTACCTTAATGATCATTATGTTGTGATTACGACATCCCTCTTCACACCAAAGTTGGGGTATTTTGGATCCTAGCCTTATTAAATAACATATTGGGTAATTATTTAAAAGGATCAATTAAACTAATAAATTCTGTTTCTTTTATAGATGTCAAGTGTCAATTCTCCTCCTTCCCCTCCTTCACCCACTTCTGAAAGCCTCAGAAAGCACCTGCCAAATATGGAAAGGCTGACTGGCCTGAACTGTAAGAAATGGCTTCGCAGTTGGAGACTGGTTCTCGCTATTACTGGCAAGCTACAACTCATTAAGTATCCAATCCCGGTTTCACCAGAACAAGTCATCATAAAAAGTCTTAATGATGAGCATAACTTCTCAGTTGATGAATCCGAAGAAATTCGTGACCTCATGCTATTGACCATTGACCCCAAGTTCCGTAGGGATTTTGAATCCCTGGGGCCATATGAGTTAATGCAATCGGTTGAGGAAAATTTCCAAAAACCAATTGAAGAGGAACGAGCTAGGATCTTCAAGAGACTTGCAGAGTGCAAGCTAAAAGAAGGAAGTAGCATCGATTCGCATGTTCTCGAGATTGAAGCATATATAGACGAATTGTACAAACTTGGTTACTCCATGAGTCAAGAGATGAGTGTTGACATTCTACTCGCTTCGCTGACTAGTAGGTACGATCTGTTCATTCAGACGTATAGAAAGGAAGGCCAGAAAAAGACTTTTATGGAAATGCGTCCACTGTTGACTTTATACAAGTCTCTTTTGGACATGCATAGCTCCAATGGGTCAGCTACTTCTGGATTGTGTCCAGCGAAGAGACACAGCAAGAAACGATCCAGATCGTCTGGACATGTCTCAAACTGGGAATCCATAGGATAGGATACAGTCACGGAAAGATTGGAAGACGCTCCAAGGTCAAAATCTTTTGAAAGCTCAGGTACATCTAAAAACCTCAAAACTCCTGATCCATAATTCCTTGATGCATGATGTGATAGTCACATTTTGGTTTGTATGCAGGGAATCAGTAGGGTACGGGACATTGGCGCATAAGAGCACATTTGGATTGGATCTCCAGCTCATGCAGTTTTGAAGTTTAGTTAGATATTACAATCTTGTTATTAGCTTATTAGATGCAAGCGACATTGTTTGTCATATAGTACATTGTTCAAGGATGTTTTCGGTTTTATTAAATGTTAATTTTCTTTTAATACATGTTTATTTAATTTATCTTTGAAATGTCGTATGAGTGTGATAATTGCATGAATGGTAATGACTTGAATGATGAAGCATCCAAAGTGTTTGGATTCATAAGTTGTGTTTTCTATGATTGTTAAAAGAAATTTTATAAGGATCAATTCAACCAAAGGTCCAGTTGGACAAGACTTTGGAATCATTTGACTTAGAGTCACATAATGAATTGAGCTCTTAATAAAATCGTGTGTGGCAAGAAATGAATCACCCAAAGATCCAGTTGGACAGGACTTTGGAATCATTTGACTTAGAGTCACATGATGATTAAGTTCTTTATAAAGCACGTGTGCCAATAAATGAATCACCCAAAGATCCAGAGGATACAATTTTGGAATCAGTTGACTTAGAGTCAAGTGATGATTGCAAGTCTTGAACAAAATTAACAAAGTCATAAATTTACATAGAGATGTAAAAGACGTAAGACCATGAGCAACGGACACATCAATTGATGTGTATTGCCCAAATCTTCAAATACAACACAATTGTTTATACTTCACGATATTTGTCAATCTGTATGACGAATATGGCTTCGCTTATCAGAATAAGCTATTGAATTGAAACCTTGAACAGTTCAAGGACTTCAAAGGAAGTATGAGATCCACAGAACCTGAGTGACATCATAAACTGAGAAATGTTTCACAGTTTATTCTCTTCCAAGAACATTAATGGTTATAATGTGTCTTAGGGAAGATAATGGAGCTTTAAATCGAAATAGTTCGATCCTCGATGCATGAGATACGTCGTCAATTAGTTTCCGATGAATTGAAAACCAGTCAGACCATATAAACCATATTCCGACCACATCCTAGACTAAGTAGGTCTTTCAGACACTGTCTGATATGTAAAGCTGGGATTATCCCACTTGTACATAGAAAGTCCAGGGTCTTGTAGTGTTCATCTGAACCTCATGGCTAGCCTGAATATGATCAGCAATGTCGTTTCATTGGCTATCCCGCTGCAACTGTAAAAGAAGAGCTCTTTTAGAAAGAACTCATGTTCTAAGGAAACAGTGGGAATTAGGACAGTCCTGAATGAGTTCAGGATAAGCCAAGTGAAAGAACCTTTAGTCATCACTAGGCTTGGAGCAGAAATCAGGTTTCTGTCTTACAACTGACATAATCTCCTTTTGACCAGTAGTATTGATCACCATCATAAGTAGTTATGATAGGGGTGACATACCGATTAGTGGTAAAACACTATAGTTGGTACGGATTTATAATCCGACTACTTGGAAGCATTGGTAAGCCCGGTTGTTGCCAAACAAGAGAACCTTAGGGCAAGACACAGTCTATGTGAAAATTTGATTGATTTTACACCTGGTCTGAAAACCAGTGGGAGTAACTGAATCATCAAAAGAAAGCAACATGGACAGATACATACCTTCAGAACATCTGGTTGAGTGAGACGATACTCAGAGTCAAGTAATTGATTCCGGGAGAAGCACTCTCAATAGAAGATGAAATTCGAAAGGATACTACATGGCACATTGTGAATCGTTAGTGGAGCGCGTGTGGATCACTGGCACACTAATAGGGACTCACAAAGAGTGTCCCAGTACGAAGGTACATGAGCCCGGGATTACCCCACGGGCATCTCGCAAGAAAGGATATTCAGATTCTCAAAATATGCCAAAGGATTGGATTTTGAGAAAGGGCTGAAAGATTTGCATTAAGATGTCAGAAAGGTTTGGATTCTCAAAATGTGCTAAAAGTCCTGGATTTTGTGAATAATCCATAACTGTGTCAAAGCTTGTGGGAGTGTCGCTGTTATCTACTATCTCCATATGTGGGTTACATACTGTTTCTAGGAAACGTCTCTTTTCATTACAAAGTGTAATGACTTGGTGTTAAGAGACGGATCGCTATGAAAGACTTAATAGAAATACGACATACTCAGGTGGTTGTACACGTCTATGAGATAGATCGAAACTCTGCCAAGATGATCTTGATGAGATTCAAGATGCATACCCCAGGAAAGGAGTTTCCTATCATTGCAAAGTGTGATGACTTGGCATGAAAAAATAAAGAAGGTGCAACATACTCACATAATTCATAGACATTTATTGGATAGATGAAATCGCCAGCATAGACCTAGCCATTGTAAGCATGATCTTGATAAGATTCAAGATGTATGAGAAGAGTCTTCGAAAGGAAATAGTTTTTCGAAAATCATGACACAAGGATTATAAATATTCTTTGGATTCCGAAAGGGTTTGGAATAAGAATAGATCGAGTTCCATAAGTTTCTTGGATCGATCAGAATGTCATGAACATATCCTGATGACTTGATGCTTAGGGCATAGTAAGTTGGATTCAGGACATTGTCTAGCTGGGAATACTGGATGGATTGCTTGAACTCACGTGAGAATTGATTGGGAAATGATTGGGGTGAAAGTAATAGTAATAATTTGAAAGATTTTTTCAAAGTGGTAATTATTAACGTCAGGACATGATGTTAAAGGACTTCATGGTTAAAGAATCTCGTTGGTATTCTGATGGAGCGCGTGTGGTTCACCGGCACATCATAGCACCTGAAAATTGTCTTAGGGTGCAGTCAAGTAGACTAAAGACCCCAAGAACCATAGGAAGTCACAGTACACATTATGAGAATGGAGTTAGGAGAGAAAAAGACAGGATAACATATTGAGATGTCATCGGAAGAGCATCCGATTGGATCATCTGTAATAAAGTGCATCAGTATAAGATACTTTGGATACATAGAAAGAGTGAAAGGTTCATAAAGACATAGCTATAAAATTAGAATTGAAAGTTTAAAAGAAAATTTGAAACCGATAATAGTTTATGACAAGATTCGACTTGGTGATTACCTAGTAGAGACTTGGTAATAAGCAGGAGTAGCTGCCAGTCAGATCTTTATGTTTCTCTTTCGCATGTTTTACTTCCCGAATAAATAAATTATTCAGAAAGGTCCACAGTCGCTCATACTTTCGAAAGTAAGTATTGAATCAAGACTGTCATGAATTGGTTTGTAGACTGTCTAAGGAGTTAGACATAGCAATAGGATTTCTACAACATTCATGAGTACTTAGAAATAGAGATTTGAGTATTGGATAAACCCACGCTCAAAGAATTGCTTCATGGATTACATCACGAGTAATCTTGAGGCGATAATATCTTATGATCTTGAAGTCGAGAGATATGGGTTATAATTTACAAGGCAGTTGTTCATTGATAATACGAAAACGCATCGGTAACTCGATGTTATAAAACGTGTTGTTGTGAATGATTTGACTAGTAAAAGATATAAGCATATGAGTCGAAGCTTATTCGTTCCTTGACCCTAATGGGAAACAGATATATGTAGGCCTCTCGATGATTTTGAAGTTGACTAAAGTGCTGGCCAGCCTGGACTAAATTGATGTGTTCAATTAGAAGTCCTAAAGTTATAAGCAGAATCGGAAATCGGGAAACAGAGTATCGGACAGAGATTGATCTCAATCCATGTCTCGTGTCTGAAAATATATTGTTGGACGAAGGATCATAAGATTACTTATCTATGGACAGAACTGACTAGGTCAGAGTTCAGCAGCAGTTTCTAGGAAGCTACAGTTTGCTGATTAATTAGAGGTTAAATTGGTAATTATAGTCATAGACTTATCCAAGTGGGAGACTGTTGGATTAGGTGTCTAAGCCATGACTAATAATTAGTATTTACCTAATTAATAGTAGCATAGTCCATTTGGGTTGCCCTCATAGCTGGAGGTTTGGTAGAAAGTTCAGTAGAGAGAAAGATTGATTTATTATGTGAATAATAAATCAATAGAAATTAAATAAATACTTTATTAATATATTAAAGTGATAATATATTAATTATAAACTATATTAATTAATTAGAAATTAATCTGGAATTAATTTGGTGATTAATTTAATTAATTAAAGGTGCAGGGACTAAAAGTGTAATTATTCAATAGTTGAGTAAGTGACATTTTTGGCAGTATAAGTGACCAGCGAATTTAAGGATATATATATATATATATATATATATATATATATATATATATATATATATATATATATAGATGAATATATATATATATATATATATATATATATATATATATATATATATATATATATATATATATATATATATATATAGATGAATAGGTTTGAATTATTAAGATAAAGGCTTATCATAATTTGAATTCAAAAAGGTTTATATTTAAATGTTTCTCTGGTTATCTGCTGCAGGCTATAAATAAGGAGCCTTAGACCCTCATTTTCTGCGCCACATATACCTATTCTCTCTAGAAGGTTTCGACCTCCCTCATGCTCCCTGGGTGTGATCTCATTTGAGGCAGGACACTTGTGTTGCTTGGCTTCTAAGAAATCCTACAAGGTTAGTTTTTCTGATTTTATTCTTTTAGTTATTTTCTTGTGGCTTTTAGGAATTTATTATATGTTCAATTAGAAGAAAACATAGATCCTTATAGGTTGCATGTGAACTTAGGGTTTTAGTTCATTGATTTGCATAAAACCTTTCAGTATAGTCAAGATTCAAGGAACAAACAGAAGATGAGGTATCCTCCAACAGTTGAGGATCAATGGAGAATCCAAGTTTGATGCTAGTCCAAGGATACCAAAAATCATGTCGCCGAAATTCACAATACCGAAAATCATCAAGCCTTGAACCGAAAATCTCATATACCAAAATTGTGATGAATTCTGAATATTTTAACATACCGAAGATCATGCAAGCATTGAACCGAAGTGAAGGTTGAACCGAAAATCACATGGGATACCGAAAATAATCATATCCTAACTGAAGTCTAGCTCTAACTGAATATATTGATGATTTTCGGTATACCGAAGATCTTATGTGGATCTTTAACATCTTGTAGCGCCAAAGCTCACATGTTAGAAGATCTTTAGGATCTTAATATCTTGATGGTCACATATACACTGAAGTTCAAGCATGCATAAAATCATGAACGGAAAGTCTTGAAGAGCTGAACCAGCAACGAATGTCTACCAGCAAATTAAGGATCAAAGTTAAAGACTTAGTCTAAGTAGGCTAGTTGTAGGCTTGTAATAGTTCATTATTTTTTGTTGTACTCGAGATCTGAAAAGATATATTCTCCTGATATAAATAGGGGCCTTGGGTCATGAAGATTAAGTGAGATTTTGGAGAGATTGTGAGAAAACTATCATTCTAATGTTGTATAAACGAATTGCAGGAGTGGCTAGAGAATTTTCTCCAACCCCTCAAGAACATCATATCTCTTCTTCTTTTAACCACTCTAGATCTCCATGTAGTTCATATTAGATTAGAAAGTGTGTTTGAGCTTAACTTTTAATCTATAACACATTTTGTTTATCAATGAAAAATATGAATTACATTATATCGTTTAATTATTGTCTTTTAATTTCCGCACTTGTTCTTTACAATTTATTTAATATTCCGCAACTTTATATTTCAAGTCATTTATATTTCTGCATTGTTCCTTTACATTTTAGCACTTAATTTATTTATATATCTTCGTTTATTATTCAGCGAAAGATCTTGGACCTGAAAACCCCGAGTTTTTGCATATTTTTAATTTTCAACAATTGGTATCAGAGCCATAGTAGCTGGTCATATGGTTTTTATAAACTTTGGAAACCCGCTATGGGTCCTTTGAATGCTATTGTGCTCAATTTCGTTTCCACAAAAACAAAAACAAAATCGTAAATGGCGTAAATGACTAAAATGTGTAAAGAAAAGTAAAACAAAACATTTTTCGTAATTTAAACATTATTATGTTTCTAGACGAAAAAAAATTTTGTTGGAGATTAAAAACAAAATTTACGATAGTGATTCAAATTTTGTTATCTTTTGTTCGAAAATGATTTTATTGAAAATTTCTATAAAAACGTTAAATCTTTGCTGAAAAATGATGATTTTAATTTACATTCCCGTTAAACTTTTTAAATATTTATCAATTTGGGAGAGGTAAATTAAATAATTTTCAAAAAGAATTAGTCAGCTCACACATCTCTTTCATTTTTCACTTTTAACCAACAGCCTTGGGAACATCATCTTTCACTCTATCACACACCCATTTACTAATCAGTACTTTTTGTCTAGTGACATCATCTATTTTCCCACCAGTGACATCACTCCTTTCTTCCTTCAGTGACATCACTTCTTTTTCTCCAAAGAAGATTGAATTTATGTATCAAGCTTTGGTGCTTCATAATACCAAAGTCCAACCACACATCAACCTTCTATCATTTTCAAGACTTAGATGCATAGTAACACTTACGTTGAGAAATTACACATTTTGTCAAAAGAAGTCAGTTGCTGTTCTCCATCAGAAAATTTCTATCAGGAAATTACATCAATAAAAAAATGGGAAGGAGAGATGACCGTCGATGAACCCAAAATCAGAAGAAAGAGAGACAAGTTCAACTTCTAATGACTTATTAGAAGATTGTGACGAAGAGAAGTTGAAATTGAGGTATCACCTTTGTTAGGTGAAAGTAAGAGGTTTCAGCAAGCCAAGACTCGGCAAGTTGACGGCTGACAATGAAAGCAAATTGCTGATCACATTATAACCCAGCAGTTGGTATCAGCACAATGGTCGCATCCAGATCCATCAAGTGA
This sequence comes from Cichorium intybus, assembly GCA_023525715.1. Lineage (NCBI taxonomy): Eukaryota > Viridiplantae > Streptophyta > Magnoliopsida > Asterales > Asteraceae > Cichorium > Cichorium intybus. The sequence goes on from CM042012.1 coordinate 63,820,460, forward strand.
TTTCAAAGCTAAAGTCAAGGGATATTTTCTCGAAGAAAGCAATTTCTTAGTGGGGGCTGTAACGATTCAGTTCTTGCAGTGACGTAGGCACGTGCCAACTCGCATTCGAGTGCCAAGACTATAGAAGTTTGAACGCGCTCTAAGGAGAAGGTTTGCACATCTCCTGGCACCAAGAAGTTTTGGGAAGAGCTGGTAACTTCAAATTTTTTAGCATTTGAGGTCAAAGCAACAACAGCTCATTCAACACAGCAACATATCAGCAACAAGAAATTTTCAATAATTTTCATCAAATTGTAATTTTTCAAATTTTTTGAACATATATCACGAATCACCACTATCTAGTAAATTTCATGACCAAGAAGATTTTCTCTAGAATTTCCAATACCTCATCAACATTTGGGGGGATCCAATATCACAGTACAACTCGGCGACCAATAACTCAATTTTTCCTTACTTCAAAATTTTGATCATAGAATTTAGATTTTTGTGTTTTCATCTTTTTTTATCAAATGTAAGCGGTTTCGATTATGAACTTCTATACTCATTAGTTTTAGAGAGTTAGGATTTTAGAGTTTTGATATCAAGGATCTAGTTTAGTGAAGCGACGTGGCAATGATTTTTGGTTTTCACAACCAAATTTTAGTCCTTGCTAAATTTCTCTTTGATTTTGAAATTTTGTAATTTTACTCTTACCATTAGAAGTTTCATTTTCACAAGTGGAGTTCTAATTGAAGAATTTATGCATCACTACCACTGTTCGAAGTGAATATCTCAACCCTCAACATTTCACATCATTTAGGGGGATATGTTGACCAAATGCTCTGAAATATTGAGGGTTTATTCAGCAATGGGATTGAGGAATTAATTATGAAGTTTACCTAACAATTCAACATTTATCACCATTTAGGGGGATCTTGTCAGTGTAAATGCCAAAGATGTTGAAGAGTTTAGTTAAAAAGGAACTTCATCAAGAATTGAGGTATAGTCAAGAATCGAGGAACAAACAGAAGTTGAGGTATCATCCAGCAGTTGAGGACCAAACTTGGTGAATCCAAGTTTGGGTCCGAAAATCTGCAATCCGAAGATTGCATGCTAGTCCAAGGATACTGAAAATCATGTTGACAAAAGTCACAATACCGAAAATCATCAAGCCTTGAATCGAAAATCACATATACCGAAATTGTGATGAATGCTGAATATTTAAGCATACCGAAGATCATGCAAGCATTTTACCGAAGTGGAGGTTGAACCGAAAATCACATGGAATACCGAAATCATCACGTCCTAACCGAAGTCTAGCTCTAACCAAATATCTTGATGATTTTCGGTATACGGAAGATCTCATGTGGATCCGAACATCTTGTAGTGACAAAGCTCACGTGCTAGAAGATCTTTAAGATCCGAATATCTTGATGGTCACACAAACACTGAACTTCAAGCATGCAGAAAATCATGAACAGAAATTCTTGAAGAGCTGAACCAGCAACGAATGTCTACCAGTAAATTGAGGATCAACGTCCAAGACATAGACTAAGTAGACTAGCTTTAGGCTTGTAATAGTTTATTATTATTTTTTGTACTTGAGATCTTAAAAGATATCTTCTCCTCCTATAAATAGGAGCCTTGGGTCATGAAGATTAAGTGAGATTCTGGACATATTGTGAGGAAACTATCACTCCAATGTAGCATAAACGAATTAGAGGAGTGGCTGGAGAATTCTCTCCAGCCACCTCAAGAACATCCAGAACATCATATCTCCTCTTCTTTTAACCACTCTAGATCTCCATGTAGTTCATATTAGATTAGAAAGTATGTTTGAGCTTAACTTTTAATTTGTAACACCTTTTGTTTATCAATGAAAAATACGAATTACATTATATCGTTTAATTATTGTCTTTTAATTTTCACACTTGTTCTTTACAATTTATTTAATATTACGCAACTTTATATTTCAAGTCATTTATATTTTCGCATCATTCCTTTACATTTTAGCACTTAATTTATTTATATATCTTCGTTTATTGTTGAGCGAAAGATCTTAGACCCGGAAACCCCAAGTTTTCGCATATTTTTAATTTTCAACAGATTATAATTCTCATAAAGAACTAGATAAGATGTTAATATGATTGCAGGTTTATCATCATAACAAATAATAACAGGTTTCAAATTAGTTACACCCAAATTAGAGATAACTTTCAAAACCCAGATTACTTCACAAGTAATAGTTGCAAGTCCTCTATACTTTGCCTTTGTTGAAAATTTGAACAAAATAGGCAGCTCCTTACTTTACCAGAAAATTCAAGAATTTCCAAGAAATAAGATAAATGTAGTGATAAACCTCTTAGTGTCAATGCACATTTCTGAGTCAACTTACACAAAAGTAAGAAAATACAAGGTTTTTGACTTAACAAATATGATTTCCTTTTCAAGTACACAATTTCAAATCTCTTAACACCTTTAATGTGAATTTCAAATGAGCTAGCTTCAGAGAGTGTAGAAGCTGACTTAAGGTTTGTATAACAAATAAAATGATCGGTATGGTAATTGCTAATTATATCAATTCACCAACTAATTATTGGTAAGCAATATATTAGCAAGTAAAATATCATTTGAATCAACACACTGATTGCTAATAATTAAATTTAAGTCAATGGACCTAAGCATTCCAAATATTTATAGTACTTCAAGGCGATTCTTTCATTGTGATATGCATAAGTCGAACTCAGTTTTAATTTACTCAATACCTAAAAAGTACTTTAAAACACTACTATCATTTTTAAATATTCTAAACAAGGAATATCATTAGCAATTTGTTTACATCCAGATTCAAACAAAGAGGATGTAAGTTTCTCATTCTACTTTGTTGGAGTTTTTTTAATTCCATAAAAAGATGTTAGAAGCTTACAAACTCTATTATCTGCTTTAGAAAACACCTAAGAGGAAGAGGCATATACATATCTTCATTTAAATTATCATATATGGATTCATTATTTGCATCAAATTGATTCAAAATTCTAGTTATAGCTAACCACTAAACTAATTACACGTCTTACAATTACAAGTTTAACCATAGCTGAAAAAACTTTCTTAGCCAATTCCCTCCCATATATATATATATATATATATATATATATATATATATATATATATATATATATATATATATATATATGTATATATATATATATATATATATATATATATATATATATATATATATATATATATATATATATATAGACACACACATTTCAACAATATCCTTATACTTAATAGTAAAAACCTACTTACAAAAATTGAATTTTCTTCTATTGGGTAAATTGGTCAAAACATATGTACCATTTCTATATCAGACAAGCTTCATAATAAGTACATGGTTCTAAGATTATATCTTCATTAGTAACAAAAAAACTAATCTTTATTCATGTTTGACTAGTTAACTACCCTCTTAACACCAAATTTATGTTCACCCTATATGATATAGTTGTAAAACATTTTTGAAAGTTTAGACACTCTTATATATCATCTAAAATTTCAAAAAAAAAAAAACATTTCATTTAAGTTAGAAGGCACATGCATTCATGACCCCCATATTGGCCTGCATGATTAGTAGATGCTTGCAATGTTCTTGAACCAACACCCAAATTATGATCACTCGTTGATAACTCCAAATGACCAACAATGGCATAACAGTTTGGTTACCAAATTCATTGTACTACCCACACTCCAAACCATGATTTATTTGCATCTCATTGTCGAAGGGGTGTATTAGTAATAAAATACACATAAAAATAAAGGCAATCAACCCACTACCAACAACTTCAATAAATCAACTCATCTTAAAGGGGAAGGTTTCATCATAAAACTTAACATCCCTAGAGTAAAACGATGACTTGTCAAACATGCTCCAAAGCTTATACCCTTTTTTAGATTTAGAGTAACCCATAAAAACACATTTCTCAAACCTACAACAAAATTTATCATAATTATTTAATATAATGGAAAAACAAAGGCAACCAAAAAGCCTTAGACGATGTAAGGAAGGTGTAGGAAAATAGACCATTTCAAATGAATATTTTCCTTTTAAAACTAAGAATGGTATTCTATTGATCATGTAAGTAGCAGTTAGAAGATAATCACCCTATAATGTTAAAGCAACACCTCTTAAAATAGTATAGATCTTGTAACATATAGCAAGTCTCTATGTTTGTTCCAACAAATCCAATTTTCTTAAGGGAATAAACACAATATGTTTGATGAAGAATTTCTAATGTTATGAAAAACTATTTAACTTATAGTTGTAAGATTCTATTCCATTATTGATTCTTATAATCTTTATAGTTTCTCCGAATTGAGTTTTGACATGTTATAAAATGTTACAATATTAGAAAAAACTTGGTCCCTATAAAGTAAACCAAAACAGGCTTAGTGCAGTCATCTACAATGGAATAAATATTTTCATTTAGAAACAACTATAAAACTTGTAGGGGGTGAAACATTCAGATGAATCAACCCACCCTCTTTTTGGCTCTATAACACACATCATATAGCCTAGAATGTTTTTATAACAATGTCATGTTTAGATTTTAAGACACTTAATGCATGGCCACATGAATGTCCAAACCTATTATTCTACCTTATAAGAGTAGTTACATGAGTTATTATTACAAGAATCAAGATAGCAGATGCCACCAACCTCACCACAAGTCTCTTGTATCATTTTTTATTATTAATCATAAAAATAGTGTTAGATTCATTAAAAAAACTAAATATACTCCATTTAACCAACATGTTACTAGATAATTGATTAATATCATTTTAGGTACAACAACGAAATCTGCTCCCTCTAACAGTAGAGTTAGGAAAACTATGTTTATGAGACTCTTTGTATGATATTATAGAGAAAACAACTTTTGCACTTGGAATAGCTTCCCTCATGACAATATTGTTTTAAATTTTACTACAAAAGTCATGTGAACCTATTAGGAATTATATTCGTTCTGACTACAATCGCCAAAGATATTAGAGAGATCACATACAACTAGTCAAATTAGTCAAATAATCAAGATATTTTCCTAAGGAATTTAGATTTTCTGAAATAACTAAGAAAACTAAGACCATATTGAGTTAACTTTGTGATAAAAATTATAGATATTTAAGCCATCACATGTTTTATAGGTTCCTTTGAGTTCCTTCCGGACACAAAAGAAACTCTAAAAATAGGTTTGACGTGTATACAGTTCTTCAGATCCAACTCCTAGAATCCAATTTAGGATAACATCTACCTTTCACTATCGGTGTTCATTACCCTCATCCTCTTTAGGTTAGCTAATGTCCTATTAATAAACACAAGATTATAGTGAGCCTATTAATACATAAAAGCACTCCACTCCCTATAGTTTTGAGTCTGGGTTGCCTTAATGATAATATTGGATGAGCGACCATTAACACTCGGATGTAGGTATAAAGGATCATTGGCTTCATTAAATCCAAACATTGATTACCGAAGTGTTGTGTGACAGTTTTGTGCTTAAGCAAAGTCATTAGTTTGAAATCCAAAGATGTGTTTCAGAATATTTAAGTTCAATAGAGCAACTAGTGCTCTTTTTTGTTGAACATGGATAGCTATAATGATCCTAACAGAAAGAGCATGTTAGTTAACGTCTTTAAGTGATCTATTTTAGGTGTCTTTTTATGATTGGTTGTATATTTTATTTAATATCTATATATAGGTGTAGGAAGAGTATGTTTTTACATTTTTGAGAGTTCGTGTTTCTTGTCAAACAATAGGACTGGTTATTGGAGATGCTTTCATTGTTGGCAATGGTTACCTTGTTTGTATACATTAGAGGGGATTTGATGTATGTTAGTTAGACTAGGCGTACATAATTGGTTAAAGGGGCATGGGAAACAACAACAATATAAAGGTTAGTAAAAGGGTTATCATAAAAATGTAAACCTAAAGTATGATATTATTGAGGAGGGTATATTAGAGAATTTATGGGTTGAGTAATAAAGCCTCCCCTTGAGCTTTGAGGAACATCCATAGTTGTTACTGGTATATTGATGAGTTGCATTGGTTATGAAGACCTTGATATAAGAGGCTCACTATCCCTTTAATGGGGCATGGTTTTGCATCACTAATATGATCATAATTTTCAAGAATCACATCAAGTTCAACGATTACAAGAAATTTGATAAAAAAAATCAAATGCAATAATCACATACGAATTATGGATTAAGTTTATGACACTTTTACATTGAACAATCCATAGTTTTGGAGAACTATTGAATAAGTGATGAAATGTTATTATTATGAGAAAAAATTAACGTAGAAGGACTATAAACATTGAACCATTCATTTTTTTAATATTTCATTTTGTACATACCTTTTATTGTCCAAAAACTTTTGAATCATATGTATCTCTAGAACTTGTTTCCATTCAACATATATATAGAATAGAAATCCGTTGTTACATAACTAATACTTAAGTCTAATAAACATAACAGCTTACTTGCATAAGCATCTTGGTTAGGAAACAGGTCTCACATGTTCTCCCCTCCTTTAAAAGATTTCATCCTCGGAATCTCTTGGAATAAGTGTGGTTTTCGACTAATAATATTTTTATATGACCACCTCACCTCGTTATCTCATATAACATGTATAACCCACACATCTCATTTACTTATAATATAATTGAGAAATTAAACCCTTCTCAGCATACATTACACTTAGAAATTTTTCTCACTCAATTTCTCTTTCAACTCATACTTTTTCTCGACTCATACTCTTTCTCAACTCATATCAACTCATACTCATTTGCAAGATAACTCGCATCATAAAGCATTCACACAATTACTCACACATAAGAAAATCAGCCACTAAGGCATACACACAACACACACTCATCAAACATGATATTTTTGTTATATTATTCACAAATTCACAAAATAATAACATACACAACCATCACTCCCAAAAGGGACAAGGTTACTCACATACCTTAACTATCAACTCTTGAGTGTAATCAGCTATACCCACATACTTATGCTCTTTTAACTCATTTTTAGTTGATACTCATTCTCAATTGATACTCGTTCTCAGATGATACTCATTATTCTCAGTTGATACTCGTTCCCAGCTGATACTCAGCTGATACTCATTCTCAATTGATACTCGTTCTCAGCTGATACTCATTCTCATACTCGTTTGGTTATCTCAGCCACTTAGTGTGATTAGCCATACTATAACTCAGTTGTCTCATACTCATTTGGCTATCTCATCCACTTAGTGTAATCAACCACACTATAACTCAGTTGTCTCATACTCATTCTCATCATTAGTTGATATCTCATTATCTGCTGTTGGTCAAACCGGCTATGACCAATTCATCAATTCGTCCTTCATCTAACCTCATATTTGTATTCATGCACATAATATAACAAATAACAAATATAACATAAATGTTATATTCAACTCATAAACTAACATCTGCAGCAGTATCTTTTCCAAGCATGTGATAGGGGTTCTCTCCTCAGTTCAAGTTTAGGACACTACACTCAAGGACCTAGTTCACTTAAACCACTACTCTGATACCAACTTATAACACCCGGTTTTCCATACATGGTATCCCCAAAAAAAAGTTTAAACACATAATACATCAAAAGGGGGTATACTAGTACTCAAACCACGTAAACAATATGTTATCAAGGTTTATTTACATAAAAAAGGTACTCACAAACTATACCAGGCATTACAAATCCCAACTACAAAATTTTCTACTAAAGGACAGCCTCTAAGTGGTCCATCTCTCAATCACATGTCTTCCCCTATCACTGCTACAGATACCTGCAGAACAACATACAACTCAAGTTTAAGCTTAGTGAATAATCTCCCTGCTCGACATCAACATAAGATGTGTTAGTATATATATATATATATATATATATATATATATATATATATATATATATATATATATATATATATATATATATATATATATATATATATATATATATATATATATATATATATATAGTATCAACCAAATCTCACAACACACTCCACAAATATCTCTCAATACATATTCTCATCATTCGTTATTGCTAATATCATTAGCAATTATATATCTCCTCTTTGTAACTGGAACCTGCAATTTCATTAGCTTCACAAACACCAGCTAATTATTAGCAAACATCAACTCAATAGTAAGTACCACAACCGGTACTACTCGTAAACTCAATCACACACTCACGTGTACTTATTCAGCAATCAACCATACTCAGTTACAACAACCCTCATGGTTGTAACAAACAGACTCAAACACTTTTTACACAACCATGCTAGCATCTACTCTGCTCTTATACTTAGTATTTATACTCAACTCATCTATTGTCATCCATAGATAACAAAATCAAATCATTATTAAGTTACCACAGTAACAACATAACATATATACATATATATACTCAACATATAGCAAGTATATCTCTACTCATGTACTAGAGAGTACTCACTTGGATATAGTAGCTTCATATCGTTCCAGATGGTAAAATCGGTAGGCGAAAGTGTCTTCTCTTCACTTTCAGCACCTATATCATACCAGATACACCACATAAATGTAAATAGCTTGTATTTACTCTACAATAGCTCTAATCACTCAATTATGGCTTATAGCAGGCTTAGGGTTTGAATCACAACCCTACTATACATCCAGTTCAAGAATTTCTTGCTCCAACCTCAATAGTTACAGGTAGGTTACCAACACCACCTGTAATCTAGCAATCCCAAGAAAAAGAAACACTCAATTTGGAGCTAGAACATGAATCATACCTCTTAGATGCAAAGAATCACATCTTACTATTTAATTCCTCAAACTCTTGAGCTCCAATTTGGTTTGGGGAAGTTCCTAGGGTTTTTCTAGGGTTTTAGACAAATTCTATCTCTTTTATTTCCCCCAATTGACTCTTTAACCGACTTATAAAATTTTAGGATCTGCGACAATTAGCATCGCTAACACTTATGGTTAGCGTCACTAACTTTTGGGATCTGCGACAATTAGCGTCGCTAACACTTATGGTTAGCGTCACTAACATGGTCAGCTCCAAGAAATTTCATTCAGCTTGAACAAGTCAGCTCTATACTCAACTTGAGCTGACCTAACTCAGCTTGAGCTGACTTAACTCGTCTTAAACTTCAAAATTAGCAACCTACTTTCACATGGTGTTACTATCTCATAGTTCAAACACTCCTGAAACACTCTGAATCACACTTAACTCAACTAATCTTAATCATACAAGGATTAACACATAAGATTTGCTATAAATCTAAATTAGCAACTCACAAGACATGCTTAGCAAATAAACATAACAACTTACATGCATAAGCATCTTGGTTAGGAAACGGGTCTCACATAATATATTTAATATTGGAATCAATTAGAAGGTATTGGTGAGCCTATTATAAATGTATACTTTGTTTTAGATAACACATAAACTTTAATTAAATATTTTAAATAAATAATGTTGAAATATAAAAGTTATAAATAATATATAAGATAAAACTTAGAGAGCTAAAATGTAACTTTAAAAGGTTTAAAATGAAATTTTTTCATTCATCTAGTATCAAATTATGTACGGCCCACAAAAAGACCCTATTTTTGCAACACAATTTTATTTTACCCTATTTTTGTAAAAGGTATGTAAAATTTCCTATTTTTGCAAAAAACTCTACTAAATATCAACCGATCGTAGGATTAATTGGCTAATTAATTAACACACTCGTTTTGGTGATCAAGTAATTGCAACGCAAGTACTTACAACACAAACCAAATCTACAAGCTATCTCTATTTCATAGAGGATGCTAGGAAAATAAATAAAATAAAATAAAAGCTAGAAAAAACACCTAACAAATGGCCATTTGTATTCCCACAATTTCCTCCGTCCAAAAGTTTTTCCAAAGCCATGGCCTCTCCTAATATCTTTCTTTATGGCTTTCCTGCATTTGGGGGTCCTTCTGCAAGTCCCTCTATTCACAGCATGGAGGACCCAAACCCCTCATTCGTGCATTCAAGAAATATTCCTTTTCATTTTCTGGTTTACAATGTTCATGCAAAATTGTTACACGCTTTTGAGCAGTGATATGATAAGCGCTTTGAAGATAATTATGTAACGGAAATCATCAATTTTCAACTCGGTGAAAATTTTGTGAAATTGATTCTTCAATTTGCAAGTCATTTGATTTTTGTCATTGGGATAATATATGAGGGAATGAGATATGAGTTGTTGCTTCGGAAGCAAGGATCCAGAAAGTATTGAACAAGACGATTCGCCTGTACGAAAACCTGGTCCTGGTATGTATGTATGCATGCATGCATGGTTTGCTTCCCGTATCTTTTAAAGAACACTAAGGAAATCCGTAATTTTACAGTTATGATTTTACATTTTCTATTTAAAAAATTAGTTAGGAGAGCTTTTCTACCACCTTTCATTTTTTAAAATTTCAGTTTTCTTCTAGGTCGACTAACCTTTGAATGAATTTTATCAAAAGTCTTAAAATGTTAAAGAACGCATGAGTTAAGGGGAATTATAGATATATTATATATATATATATATATATATATATATATATATATATATATATATATATATATATATATATATATATATATATATATATATATATATATATATATATATATATATATATATATATATATATATATGTTTGTTAACTATTAGTGGGATAATTTATGACGTCTTGCGGCAATTTGTTCGAGACAGAAAAGACATTATAATGCGTTGTTGAAATAGTCCCGTTTATTGCAGTGAGTAGCCAAGCCGATAAACACAACCAACAACGTGCTGCTCCCGCTTCTGCAACTACTGCTCCTGCTCCCATCAATACAAATGAAGCCCGTGAAGCCATGGGTAATTCAGCCCGTAATTTTGGTTTTCGGGAGATGGCCATAGCTACCAAGAATTTCCGGCGAGAATGTCTTATAGGTGAGAGTGCATTTGGAAAAGTTTATAAAGGAACTCTCCAGGGTACAGGCCAGGTTAGTGAGCTTGATCATTTAAGTTATGGCATGCATCTTCTTGTTTGCTTTTCTTAGAAGTCTGTTGTTATGAATTGGTTGGATGGATGAAGCTCTTTGACATTTAGTTTATGCTATTGGTTGAAGGTTGTGGCTGTGAAGCAACTAGACAGACATGGAACAAAAGCAAACAAGGACTTCCTTGTTGAAGTCATGAGGTTGAGTCACCTTCAACATCCAAATCTGGTCCAACTGATAGGATATTGTGCTGATGGAGATCAGCGGATTCTCGTTTATGAGTACATGCAAATGGGCGGCCTGAAAGATCATCTGCATGGTATTTTTCTTTTTTCTACTAGATCTAGATTTTAACTAATCAAGAAGATGAAGTTTGTGGAAGTACTAGTAGGAGGAAAAAGAGTAATTGAATACACCTCAAACCCATTCAACTTTTTAAAGTTCAATAGACCCCATTATTGGAAATAATTGAAACAAAAAACTTTTTGAGATAGTATGGAGAATGCATTTTGTAATTTCTTTTAAATCTTTCAATTCCTTTTAAATCAAAATGCAAAAATAAAGATAATTTATAGACCATTTTATCACCTACATAATTCCTTTTTAAAACCACTACTATTCACATGCTAGACTTTTCACTTTCTAGACATTTTATTGATGGAATCTTCACATGTTAACAAGTTACATTAGGTTTAGACAAAAAAAAAAAAAAGCATACTAGAGATTCCTCCATAATCTTGTGCAAGTTAATTGATTAGTGCCAAAATTTTGTAGAGTTGCCCTTGCATAGTTTTCTCACAAAACATTCACTCATGCTAGCATCGACAATTAGCATGTACATGTTATGATGAAGGTGTTATATCATACACCACCACCCGAATTCTGAGACAAGCGTTCCCTAAAGATGAAGGTGTTATATCATACACCACCACCCGAATTTTGAGGCGAGCGTTCCCTAAAGATGAAGGTGTTATATCATAAACCATCACTAGGATTCTGAGATGAGTGTTCACTAATTTCCGATGAAACATGTAGAAGGATGTGATCACCTTTTTCCAAATGGAATTTTGTTTGATTCTGAAGGTCACCACAATTTACCTATCAAAAAGAGATTAATAGCCTACAAACTACCCATACCGAGTCCTCCTTTTTCTTTACTAGCTAGAAGTAAATTACATGCTACCCATGAGATTTTCCTCTATTCTTTACTTCCACCCTAAAAGGAACAATACATCTCAAGCACTCTAAGGAACATACCGAGTCCTCCCCTTGCTTGACCTCTCTTTCAACTTTGAATTCCTTCATGGGGAAACCATTTTTTTTTTAACCATGCAATATGTCGAGGAAAGACAATTGTATATTCAAATTTCTCATTTCCAACCAAATCCCAAGTGTTTCATAATGAGACCTACGTTATATGATTCCATTAACCGTAAAAGGACATCAAGAATGAATTGATCCCGTGACAATGTACAGGGTGCTAGTTATTAAATTAAACACTAGTTTTAATCACTCCAAAGGGATATTTGTGACAATCTTATAGGCATATCCATTAAGATTGATTGTTCTATACTCTCCAAACATAAATGAATTGTTTACCTTTAGGACCAAGAAGATGAAGGAGGAGTTAGAATCCTTGACGATGAAGGAATATCTTTCAAAGTGAGATACTGATATGAAGATTCATATTAGTTACTTCCTAATTTTCCTTCATAACAAAGGAGAAATTATCTGGTCATAGGTGCTTTCTCTCTACCAAAAATAAATGGCATTTTTTTAGTTCTTGTAACGTGAAGGGATTTTCTAAAGATGGGGTTTTCAAACCTAAAAGCTTCTTGAACTTGTTACTAAATAATCCATGTGTTGAGGGGAAGTTTACTTGGAATCGAGATTTAAAGAATTAAAATGTTTCCTTCTTGATGTAATTTCCATTTAAACTTAAATGAAGAAGGTTGTTAGATCTTTTATTCTTTTTATTTGATTGAATAACTTAAAGACCGACTTCGTAGAAATAATGGGAAAAAATTGGTGATTTAGTTCACTCTCTTGATAATAATATGAAAATAAAGACAATTGGCGGATTATACATTTTACCACCAACTCTTCATTGACTATGTTTTTCATTTGCTAGACCTTTCGCATTCTAAGACTTTTTATCTTTATATTATTCACTTGATCAACATTTTTTTTTGTTTGACATTTGACATTTTAATATGTTACATAAACCTAGATACCAAAAAAAAATAGAGTAAAAAACCTCTCCGTAGTTTTCTGCATGTTAATTTATTATTGTCAACAAGCATTCCATATTTTATACACCTTTATATTTTTATCTCTAGAATGTGTTCAACTTTCCAAAATTTAATACATTGCCATAAGTTATTTTTTATTTCTTCAATCCATTCAACTCTTCGAAATTTGTAAAAAAAATAATGATGTAAAAAAAAGTATTTTTGTAAGAATAAATTTGTAGAAAATAAAGTTGAAAAAAGATGTGTTGTACAGAAAATTATAAAAAGTCTTAAGCTTTAAAAACCATTAACATTGTAAAAAAGGAAGGGTTAGGAAATTTTGTAAAAATGGTTTGGACAAATTCTTTAAAAAGTTGTAAAAATGAAAAAATATCTTGAAACTATAAACATAAAAATAAAAATGTTTAAAAAGTTAATTCGTAAAATAAAATCTTAAAACTAGTAGTAATAAAATATGAAATAGCTTGCCAAAAAACAATTTTTAAAAGAAAATTAAGATTTCAAAATATTTAAAAATAAATTGAAAAAAAATATAAAACAAAGTACCTTAAAAATGCATAAAAACTAAGATATAAAATTTCGTAAAAACATATTCTTAAATAAAAATTTGTAATAAAATAGAAATTTAATATTATTTAGGAAAACAAAAGTTTAAAATATACAAAGAAAAAAGTTGAAAAAAGGTGGGAGAAATATTTAAAAAAGATTGGAATAAAGTTGTAAAAAGTAAATAAAAGTTGGACGAAATTGTCTAAAAAAAAGTAAGTTAACAGAACCAAATTCTTAAAAAAAAGTTAGAAGTTGGGTCCGAGTTGTAAAGAAATAAAATTGGTAGACTTGGATGAGACCATCTTCTTAATAAATAATTCTCAATTGGACGGAAACTGTAAAATAACAAATACTGTTTGACAAAAACGTAAATAATAGTAAAAGTGGCTAGAAATGAAAAATATGTGTAAAGATAGGTTGAGTCGAACCTGTGATCTCTGGAAGAAGAGAAAGGCGCATCCAACCAACTAAGTTAGATGTCTTTTCTGTATAAAATGCTACACAAAGTATATAAAAATATTAAAAGCACTTTGGAACTGAGTTATATAATTTATCCTAAAATTATCAACAATAATTTGAATTGGACTTTTGTTATCACTCTTGTTGTAGCAATATATCATTATGTTGAAATGACTTGAGCTTTTGTGTTTGTATATGATAGAGGTTTCATCGGAGGGAAAGCCATTAGATTGGATCACAAGGATGAAAATTGCTTCAGGAAGTGCAGAAGCTCTAGAGTATTTACACGAGAAGGCAAATCCACCCATTCTCTATCGGAACTTCAAGTCTTCAAACATCATGTTGGATGAAAACTTAAGTCCAAAGCTCATAGATTACGGGTTGATGAAACTTCAAATCGACTCTGGTAATACTATGCACCAAAGAATAATGGGATCTGTTGGTTGTGCTCCAGAATATGAACAAAACGGTGAGCTCACCCCCAAATCCGATGTTTACGGTTTTGGGATCGTTCTACTAGAGCTCATTACTGGAAGAAAAGCCCTAGATACTAGTCTCCCAAATGATGAGCAAAATGTTGTCACATGGGTAATTTTCAAAAGCCTTTTTATTTGTAATAAATTGTGTGAAAATTGCATTCGGTTTCTTTCTTAAGAGTCGATAAGTTCATTATAATTCATTAATGGAAACAGGCACAACCATATTTTAGAGAGCCAAAGAGGTTTCCGGAAATGGCAGATCCACAATTGCAAGGAGCATTTCCAGAGAGAAGTCTAAATCAAGCTGTTGGGGTGGCGGCCATGTGTGTACAAGAGGAGCCATCTGTTCGACCTCTCATCTCTGATGTGGTGGCAGCTCTTAGCTTCCTCACGATAGCTCCACCATTACCAAAAACTGCTCCTGCTCCTGCTCCTGATCCTGCTCCTACTTTAAATAATGATCCACATGAGGAACCTACTTCTTCATCATCATCTAGAGAAAATGAACATGAGCATGAAGCTGCATCTAGTCAGAATGATGGCATAGAAGAAATCAGTTACAGTGACTCTGAAGAAGAGTATGAACAAAACGCTATTGGGAACAACAATAACAAGAGTGAGTATGATGAGGATGGAGATGACAGTTGGTCATCAGAAAGTTTATATAACGAAGATGATTATGGTGAAGATGAAAGCCAACAAGAAGAAACGAGTTACAGATCAAAATCAAAACCAAAAAGCATCAAAAGGAAAGTTACATTTCAAACAGAAAGTAGAAATAGGAGTAGGAATTCATCAAAAAGAAGTAGCAAGAGCTTCAAAACACATTCAGATAATAGTTTGAGAAAGAAAAGTGTGAATAGGAAATCGTCAAGAAACAAAAGGGTCGATGAAGGTTTGAGCAAGAAAAGCCATGACGTATTCGAAGATGATGAAAGTAGTAGTCAACCCAACCAATCAAATAACAAGTCGAACTCAGGAAGCAATAGCAAAAACAACATGAATTCAAGCTTAAGGATATCAGAAAGCAAGAATCTACATATTCTTGAAAGCAGCGACTCATCATTTTCATCAAGTAGTGATGAAAGCAATAGAAGGATCGTTACTTTTAATTGAACAAGAAAAACTTAGGTAAATCACATTTGAATACCAATGATGTAGAGAATTTAGATGGAGGCAAGGGTCGTTTGATTGCATGATTTGAAGGTGTATTCGTTCGAATTTGAAAGTTCAGTTTAGAATCAATATGTTCAAATAAGGAATCGATGGTGTCACATGTACATTACCAATCATTTTATATGCACTTCCCTATTTGATTGTAGTCTAGGTCACACCCACAAATATTAGAATATTTCACAGGTCTATCATAAGAGATATCATCTATGATATAATTGAAAAGGGAAAAATAAATGAACTTAGCTTACAATATCACCAAATAATTAAACGTTGCCATTGTCAAATATAAAAACATATTCAAACTTTTGTGAAACCAAAATTTTATCCTTAACATGCTAAACGGTTGTGTATGAACCAATACAAACAAAAAAGTTAGAATGTGTGACCGCTCCTTTAAGTTTTATCATTAATACTTTCATACAGCTGAGTGAGTACAAAATCATATATTAAGAAAATGATTATGTGACGCCACTACTAGTGCATGCTCCCAGAAGTTTAGCAGTTGTGCCAACGAGTAACCTAGGCTTTCTGTAGGCAGCGTTGCTCTTCTATCAATGTAATTAGAGGCTTCTTTTTCTTATTATTCAAGACTTATGAATTACACAACTCATAGGGATTCAAAGTTGCATAAAAGGGGATCAAAGAAGGTGTGCTTAAAATCATTTGGTATTTGTTGATGGCTCGTTTATCATATACATCCTATTAGATATTGACAATAGTTTTCTAAATGTATAGATTTCAGTATAGATTACCACATTTATATCTTTCCTTATTTAAGCTTTAAGATTGATTTTTCTTTTCAGTTTTTTGTAACATCACATGTTCTTTTTTACCCGAGACGGCATGACATCTTCTTCTATATATTTTGCATTATTAATATGGAATGATTATCGCTAATGATATAAATGGGGTAAAAACTTTGTCATTCTTTTGCATTTTGTGTTCTATAGGTCATCTCCTATATCGCTTTTTTATTTGATACGTAGTCCTACATGGGTATTTATATTTCTAACACATAAATCATTGATATCACTATTATTTGTAGCATCCCACTTTTAAACATCGTGAATATAAAAATATAAAGACGTTGTGTGCAATAATGTCACGTCCTTTGTAATATTAGGTCCAACATAAACATTTTTGGGCTACAAGTATACTATAGGGGTTACAAATTCATAAAACAAAACCATAGTAAAACATTACATCATTACAAAAGATAAGTTCAAAACATCATCCTATCTATCTATACTTCATTCCATCTATTCTTCAAAATTTTATCATTCCAAAATATCAAGTCCATAGAATAATCATTAGTCCCTTCTAATCTTTAGCTCCTAAATCTAGAATACATTGTACTAAAAATAAAACACATAAGACAAATTGTCTTGTGAGCTCATAGGCTTTAGACATGAACAAATTTTTCAATATCTTTAGTGAAAATTGTACTTCAAACATATTTGACGTCCGCAGTCATTGATGCGGTAAAAATATGTGAAAACCTAACTACTTTAGTAGCTAGGGTAAGTAAGGTTTGAACCAAGGAGTTCTTGGTTGACACTTTGTGTCGATAGAAACCAGACTATAGTATCTTCTTCCACTCTTGATCCGCTTCGGTTAGTTTGACCGAAGCGAAGAACTTCCTTTACCGAGGACTAAGGATTCGTCCGAGGCGCAGACCTCAACAGCACTGGCAATTCTTCGCATCTGTCTCTGGTTGCTCCGGGCAGCTAAATATCTTTGGTTCTTCGGTTCAGATTAGGCTTCATACTTTGCTCAACTTGGTGGACGGCAATTGGGTGTATTCTCCTTCAAAACTTTTAGTAAGTTTGTAAAAAAATCTTTTTATTATTCTCATTTTTGATATAACAATGACATCTGATGGAATTAAAAGTTCCTTTGTTTCCTATATGTGTTTGTTTCATGTATGTGTTTGTGTGGTTGTATGTACTTCCATTTTGTAGTCGGTGTTTATGTTGTTTCTATATAAGAGATTACCAATAATATGTACTTTAAATCCACTTTGCAACCGATGGTATAGATACAAGAATATGCACTTTAAATTTCTTGCTCACATGTCATGGCAGTGACTCAACTCACCAACAGTAACCACTGTTACATTCACCCAAATACACGTTGTACTTTCAGGTTGCCACAAATCATAGTAGTTTTGTCATCCATTGATGTAGATAAGATACTTTGTGGTTTATAACATGATAAAGAAGGTGGTTGCCATTCAACTGAATACACCCAATATTCATGACCAATGAGAAGAGATTGTAAAGAAACTTGATAAGTGAAAGAAGATGTAAATACATACCCTTTTATGTAGTAAAAAGTCAAATTGTTTTCTGCTTTCTTTTTGTCTAGATTTTTTTTCTTTAGTTAATAGCTTTTCTATTATTATGTTAATACAATAACAACCTATTTATGTTTAAATGTCATTCAATTGTTTCATTTTGACTATAAATAAGTGAAAGAAAGAAACAGAACATTTAAGAAGCAATAATGAACGTGTATAAATCAAGCAAGTTGCAAAGTGAGAAAAAATAGAACCCAATGGTGATCTAGAAAGTCCAATAGTCAAATTATGTATTATGTTTGGTGAGAGTTGTCATGGCAGTGGCTATGTTTCATCATTGTTTGGTAAGAGTTATCTCATTGTATATCCATAATTTATAAAGTTGTATTGTTGTTGCCAAACATGAAATACATTTCACACTTTTATTATATATCCATAATTTTAAAACTTTTTGTTAGTTTAGTAATATTTTACTAATGTTTTTTCCTTAGGAGGATGATGATGTTTTTGTTCAACCTACCCCCTGTAATGCAAATGCTGAAGAAGATGACCAAAACTTAGAGAAAGATGGCATGATCCTCCTAAACCGAAGAAAACAAAACAAAACTCTAAGAGTAGCTAGCTAACGTCCGAATGGAAAACTTTTGATGTGCTATGGAAGGAGGATGAAGATGGAGTGACAAGGAGGCACGGTAAATGTAAATTTTCTTCAAAAGTTCTAAAAGTCAATTTCTATATAAAAAAGAGCACTTCTAGTTTAACCAAGCATACTAATAGGTGTCAAAGCAATCCGGCAAATAAGAATGGAAGGATACACAAACTACTTTACAATTTAAAAGAATCGTGTGGGGAAGGTAGTGTTATCACATGCAAACATGATGAACATAGGATCAAGAAAGATTTATTAAATCTTTTTGTAGTTGGTGAACTCGTATTCAGATTTGTTGAAAATGAGGCATTTATTAAATACACGAATGCACTCAATGGGAGAGTTACATCGCCCTGTAGACAAAAGATAAGTAGGATGTAAGCAAATTTTTGTAGAAGAAAGAAAAAAGTTGTATGCTTACTTTAGTTACCCAAAAAATACCGTACACTTGATTACCAACACGTGGACGTCATCATGCCAAATAAAGAATTATATTGTTGTTACGGGTCATTTTATAGATGACGATTGGATAATGCATAAAAGAATCTTATATTTTAGGCCCATTGAGAGTCACAAGGGGGAGAATATAGGACGGGTGTTACTAGATTGCATACATGGATGGGGAATAAAATGTTATGACTATGAGTGTAGACAACGCCCACTTCAAACGATACGAATATTGAAGTTTTAGTTAAAAAATCACATAACTTGTATGATGATGAAAAACACTTCCAAGTGAGGTATATGGCACATATGTTGAACCTTATTGTGAGGGACGGTCTTAAAGCACTATCACGGGGATTGTGTTCAAAAAATGGTGAAATACATTTGAAATTCAACCGCAAGAATTTCGATGTTTAAGAAGTGTATAAAAGAATGTGGACTTGAGTTGAAACCATTCTTATGCGGGGATTCTCCTACACAGTGGAATTCAACGTACGAGTTGTTGAAGTCGACTTACGTGTTACGACAGACGTTTGCTGTGTACGAACTTGAATGTATAAATATTTTTTATAGTTTTAAAAATCTATTTTTTATAGTTTTAAAAAAACGCAACTTCATAAAGTTTAAAAAACTTTTTTTTTATGTTTAAATAAATGCGGCTTTATAAAGTTTAAAAAATCTATTTTTTTTAACGTTCAAAAAAACTGCAGCTTTATAAAGTTGGAAAAAAAACCTGTTTTTTAACGTTTAAAAAGACCGCAGTTTTATAAAGTTGGAAAAAATACAGTTTTTTAACGTTTTACAAAACGCAGCTTTACAAAGTTGGTAAAAAAAAATACATTAAAAAACACAGCTTTATAAAGTTGGAAAAAACTTTTTTTTGACGTTTAAAAAAATGCAACTTTATAAAAGTTTTACAAAACAGTATTTTATGTATTTATTAGTTGTATTTTTTCTTTTGTATAGTCTACGTATATACGAGATTTAAATGGAAGAGTACCAGAGAATACCGATTTTGTAATGTTGAAGTTAATTGTCGGTTTTCTTGTAACATTTAAATCAAAAACCGACTTTGTATCATCATCCACCAAACCTTTAATCTATGCATTTTTACGCGAGGTGTTAGATGTAGATAAACATCTTAAAGAGTGGAAAACAAGACCGAATTTTGCCAACATTTGTCGAGATATATGGAAAAAGTATGACATATATTGGGGATCTTTTGACAAAAGAAATGATTTTGTGTATTTCACGGTATTGTTGGATCCTCAATTTAAGTTATCATTATTGTCATATTCGTTTACACAAATGGTCACAAACACTATATCGGAGTCAAATCGTATGACAAACTTGCAAATACAATTAAAGGTGATAGTCATGGTGTAGGAGGTTGAAAACAAGATGGAGAATTTATTTACAATCTACAAAAACAAATTCGAAAAGAAGAAAGTCGTGACAAATGAGGGGCTTGTGATGATAGTGATGAAAACGACTTCTTTGGTGGTTTTCTTAGTATGGAAGGTGCGACATCAGTTTCAATTGACACTGAATTAAAAAGATATGTAAATAAGCAAAAAGAAGTTTATAATAAAGACTTCGATATTCTCAAGTATTGAAAAAAAATGCGGTTCGTTTTCCTAGTATTGTTCGTATGACAAAAGGTAAAAATTATTACTTATTGTTTAATTAGTGCTTTTCTAATACATATTTGTTTTAACCGATTTTTTAGATATTTTGGCTATATAAGTGTCGACCGTGACGAGTCGGCATTTAGCATTTGTGTACGAGTATTAGTTGACTATCGGACTAATTTGGCAAACCCTATAGTAGAAGCGTTGATTTGCACCCAAGATTGGTTAAGAAAATCAATAAAACCGATAATAGACGATCCTTAATACATATTAAAAGATGATGACGTTGCGTGGGGTACTTTTGTTTCTTTTCTTTTGCTATAAACTTTATAAATGTCTACCTTGAATTATGAAATACTTACTATTATTTTCTTATTATTTTATAGAGATTGAAGATGCAATTTAAAGACGTGGTGGGAAAGATACACGAAAAACTCCAATTGACGTTAAAAGTTTGCTTGCAAAAAATTGTCTTATTTTGGTCATTTGGTGTGTGACATTAAAAAATTTGGATTGTTTTTTGTTCATTGGTTTGTATTGCTTTTTTGGTGACCATTTATAAATATGAGTTAAGGTTTGCATTTTTTTAACCCTAGTGTTTCTGCTTGTGGTTGTGTAACTATGTGGTTTGTATCTCAAAAAAAAACTCAATCTAACAAATTAATTAGAACAAAATAAATGTGACAAAACAAGCGCAAAATGCCCAAATATGATATCAAAACAAGCCCAAATACCCAACTCAGATCAATGAGACATCATAACAAAAAGTGGGTTTTCTGGTCCTAGGTCCAACATCATAAAGCCCACAATACCCAACTCGGTTCTACTCAATTCGGAACCAGAAAACCAGAACCAAATCAATGAGGCACATCGCAACAAAAAGTGTGTTTTCTGGTCCAAGGTCCAACATCCTAAATTGTAACGTCCCAAAATTCACACAAGAAAATTTTTCTTTTTAATTTAAATAAGCATCCAACTCCATGCATTCATTCAACAAAAAAGTTAAAAGTGGTCACATAGTTTGCAAATCCAAATAGTCATAAAAAGATAACAGCGTAAATCATGATAAACGAATGTCCGTGCTGTGTAGTCACGTCGTGCCCGCACCGCCAGTCCCGTGAGTACCTGAAACATTAAACTTAAAACCGTAAGCACATTGCTTAGTGAGTTCCCCAAATTCTCGTATGATTTATAAACAAAACAAGGTCTCCGGGCTTGCCCCAGACAACCATCAATCATCTCATTCTTTGACTCTCGGGCTTGCCCCTGTCCGTCGGTAATCATATCATTCTTTGACTCATGGGCTTGCCCCGATCCGTCGATAACCAACTCATTCTTTGCATCATAACATCATCATCATCATCATCATCATAATCAAGAATGTGAGGAGACTCACCTGATCCGCGGCTAAATGAAAGTAAAAAAAATGTCGATAAAACCTCCCGAGCTTCCTATTACCAAAAACACCTCATCAAAACAAGGTTTCCATCCCTAAGGTTTCTAACTAGAACCAGGACTAGGATTTCTAGAGTTTGACTTCAGGAGTCAAATGTCCCAAAAAGTCAAAGTCAACAGACAAAGTTAGCGTCGCTAACTCTCCTGTACAACCCAAAATCCATAAAAGGTCTTATTTCATTTAGCCAAAGGCTATACACCTCCAGGGCCTTCCCAAACAGTCTCTAAAGGTATAAAAATGTAAACTTTAATGTTCAATCATAGCCATGCAAGCTCATGAACAAGATCAAATCCCAAAATGATGATTCCCAAGCTCCACTTATCTCAAACCATACTAAACAAGGCTAGGTTGGGTTTAATGCAAGGATTCAGAAACTAAGAGGAGAGAAATCCATCCTCTAGCCTCCAAACAGTTTCTCATTCCATCAAAGGAACCATCATTGCCTTAACAAGGTAATAAAAGAGCTCAAAAGCTCATTTCAAGTAAGATAACTTAAATAACAAGGATTATGGACCATTACAATGGTCTAGAGATAACAAGGAAACTATCCTCTCCTAGTAAACACCTTCTTCTCCTCTTCTTCCTTCCTTTTACATTCTTCAAAACCAGATCGTGCAAGGCCATTATCACATCTCTTAACGTCGCGATGCATAGGACGCGACTCAACAAGGTTAGTCTGGTAACCTAATAGTTAGCGCCGCTACCTTCAGTTTTTCCCAATTTCAAATTTAATTTTTCAATTCAATAATTTACATGATCACGGTTCTTACATAAAAGCCATAATACCCAACTCGGTTCTACTCGATTCGGAACCGGAAAACCAGAAAACACCGGAACCGGATCAACTCAGATCAATAAGGAACATCACAACAAAAAGTGGGTTTTCTGGTCCAACGTCCAACATCCTAAAGCCCACAATACCCAACTCAGTTCTACTCGATTTAGAACCACAAAACCGGAACCAAAACCGAGATTATACCCGAAACCGATTACGAGTTAGTAGGTACGGTCCTCGGTTCTATATGTCAAGATTTTTCGGTTCGTTTTTTTGCTCGACCGGTTTCGTACCCGCTCATCCCTAATGATTTGATTTTTAATATCCTAATATTTTAAGAATCGGTTTTATTACTCAATTTCAGTATTTTTATAGGATTAATCTCTTATATCTATATTTTTAGGCCCAGTTTGTTGTACTATCTAATAAGCTAGAAGCTAGCTTATTAGTAAGCTATATCAAACTAGCTTATCAATAAGCTAGTTTATAAGCTACGATAAGCTACTTTTATGGTAATACCAAACACAATAAGCTCAAAAAATAAAGTAATCTACAGGGACAAACAAAGCCTTAAATCATCCTCAACACTAGTCTCTAACCTTACACAAACAAAGAAACTAATCTACAGCTACTTTTATTGTATTCATTCCTACTTTTTATTCCTACCCATGTTAAATGACAATTGTTATATTTAATAAAAATAATAATATTTTAAGACCCTTGTCATAATTTGACATGGGTAGGAAGATAAGTAAGAATAAAAGGTAGGAATGAATACAATTTCTCTTTTTTTTATGATAATTCCCTCATTTAATCATTTTTCCTCCTCACTCGATCCGTCCATCTTCCCTTCCATTTTTCTTTTTAGGGTTTTGAATGTTGACGAATCAAAATTGCTTTATCTGTCAAACTCCCTTCAGTTGGAAAAAGAGATACATGTCTGATCTCATGCGTTGGGGAAGTGATATTTCCACTTGAAAATTTGATTCATCCACATGATGTACAATACACTTTCAACTATCGTACAAGTCAACAAAACATATATTAAATGTGGATGAATCAATTTCTTAAGTGGAAATATCACTTCCCCATGCGTTGTTCTTGTGATATGCTATGTTCTTCAACAGCATCGTTTCCTCCTTTCATCGGAGGCCGTGCACCACCCTCTGTTTCCACGATTTCTACAGAGAGAAACAGTCGATTACTCTAATGAGTATACACATAAAACCTCTTCTTTCTCATCTCTAATATGGGACTCTAAGGAAACATAGCACAGAAATGTTGGCCATGGTTAATGGTGAGATGGAGAAGGCTTTTGATTCTAAGCTACATGTTGATAGTAATGCTAATCGATCGAACAACTTCGCATTTAGGACACCTCAAGAGAATTTCACCATCCACGATTTCGAATTGGGAAAGATCTATGGCCAAGGTTCTTACTCAAAGGTTCGTTTTTCTTTCATTCTCGCATTGTTGATATGTAAACGGTCAAATTAGCACTTTGTACGATTAAATTTGATATCATCATGTTGTAAGAGCAAGAAAGAAAGACACAGGAAAAGTTTATGCCTTGAAGATCATGGATAAAATGTTCATTACAAAGGAGAACAAAAATGCTTATGTGATATTGGAGAGGATTGTTCTTGATCAGCTTGATCATCCTGGAATTGTGCGAATATTTTTTACGTTCCAAGATCGTGATTCACTTTGTAAGCACTTTTAAATCATACAAGAGTTAAAAATTCTCTCTTTTTTGAAAAAAATTCCATGCTTTGAGTTCTTTTATATCTCGTTTCTTGAATTGATGTTTGCATTTGGTTATTCTTTGAAGACATGGACTAATAAGTTTATGGGTTATTGTCATAAAAGCCTTTAAGTTTGTAAAAAATGTTTGGGTTTACTCTTTTATGTATTTTTTGTTCATAAAAGCCCTTCAATTTATTTTGGTTCATTAAAACTTTTAATTTTGGTAGGAATATTCGGTTTTACCCTTAAGAGTGACAGGTTCTATAACTAAACACAAAAGTAAAACCGAACATTGCTGCCAACTTAAGGGTTTTAATGAAACATACATAAATTTAAGGGTTTTTATGATCAAAAAAACACATAAAAGGGTAAACCCTAAGTTTATTATATGTATATACAAATGTAAAGTTGTTATCTCTACTTTTTATATTATCATGAATATATTTAAGTAAAATCATCAAAAAGTTAAACATAAGAAAGACTCTCTAAAACCTGAATAAGATTATTATAAAAGGTATATTTTCTAATTAATTTTTGTAAATAAGATTGTAATTTAATATAAAAATCATGAACATTTAAAAAAACAATTTGTTTTGTTGATGGAATAGAATGGAAAAGGAATGGAGTGATGCATTCCATTGGAACGGGAAAAAACCAATTTGTTTTGTCTGATGGAATAGAATGGATCTTTCTTAGAGGAATATGAAAAATTGTCATAGAACTTGTTTTCATGGCAATTTTCAACAAAATATATTTTCTAAAAGAAATACAATATTAATTAAATTACAATGTTATTTTCTAAAATAACTGGAAATTATATTTTTCATTTTAATTATATTTGGGTTTTTATTATGTTTAATTTTTTATTTCTCTAAATAAAATATTCACCAATTGTAATTAAAATAATATATGAGTAGACTTACAAACATATATAACGTTTACATCTAATATAAAAAATCTATACTAAATTGTATTTTAATTCTTATATAGGTCAACTAAACATGATGATGCAATGTGATTACTCATTCCACTTGTGTCCTTATTCCATTACTTTCATGATTTAATTCTGTCTATCCAAACAAACCCTTATTCAAGCGAATTAAAATTTTATTTTCATTTTCTAATATTACCATGTAACATTAAACAAATATTTCTGGTGTTAAAGATAATAAAAATGTCTGTAGAAATGATTTATGGGCACTTGGGTTGGGTGCACACTATTTTAGATGCTATCAGGAAGTTCTCCATTTAAAGATGCAAGTGAGTGGCTTATTTTTTTAAAAATTATAGCGCACGATATCAGATTTCCAAATTATTTTTCAGATGAAGCTAAAGACCTGATTGATAAATTATTGGTAAGCAAAAACATAAATTTAGTCACAAGAACAGTACAATTTTTGAATTTTACATCTTTTATCTTTTTTTTTATAAATTATTTGTTTTTATTTTAACCAAAATAAAATATTTAGGATACCGATCCTGCAAGAAGACCTGGTGCAGGACACGACGGTTACACTTCACTTAAAAATCATGCTTTGTTTCAAAAAATTGATTGGAATAATTTAAAAATCATGTTTTTTTCGCTAAAAAAAACTTCACACAATTATAGCATACTTTGAAGTTTTGCGTTATCAGGACATTATACTTCAAAAAATAAAGTATAATGTTGTGATAAGAAGTAAGAAATGTTGGATGCTATAATAAACAAATCACCGGAAGTACATTGTTGTTTCTTGTATTTAACCCTTAGAAATATAATATATTCATTTTAACGTGATGATAGAAGAAATTAAGTTGTGAACGTGGGTCCCACTTGATGCGAAAAAAATGATAACACTGTTGGGGTACAAAGCCCTACATGGATTGATGTTTGGTGGGCTTAGATGGCCCATTATGATGGGCATTTCCCTAGTTGTGGCTCCTACCTATATATAGTGTTGTTTATGTCATTTGTTAGGTAGAGCTCACAATGTGAGGTGTAGATGCTTTATGCAATAACCTTGTACACTCTCACATGTTTGATTACATTTGAATATTAATCATTCGGCACTTTGGATATTTGATTCGATCTTCACGTTATTATTATTCCGCACACGTCAAATCTGACTTAACAGTTGGTATCAGAGCCGTACCTTGAAGATCTTGCGATTATTTTAAGGGAACGATCTCGATTTGACAACTTTTGAAGATTGTTTCAATGTTTCAAAGATTGTTGGTGAGTCTCTCATGAATTTTTGGATTCATAGATTTTGGTGTTAGTGTTCATCATGTTCTTCGGCTATTGTTCATCATGATTCATATTTTCTTATCCATATTCATATTTCACTGTTCATCGATTCTATCTTATGGATCTTATTCATATTTGGGTTTTGTTTATTACTTTGGGATCTGATTTGGAAAACACTATGCATTCCAGATCTAAATTTTGCTTGTTAAAGTCCAAATCGTAAAATGGTTACTGTTCATCGATCCATTCTTCAGCCCAACATCTTGATTTTCAGATCTACTTCTCTTTCTTTTGATGTTCTATACGTAAATTAGTTTCTTATGTTTCCTCACGAACGTAGATTCTACTTTTTCGTTACTTTTTGTTACTTAATTCATAGATCTAAATCAATTTTTGCCGGAAAACTCATCTGCCCACAGTTCCACATCATCGCTGAACCTTTTATTCAATTACATCAATCGGCTTGTTTAGAATATCAAAACCAACAAGAAAATCAAGTCTCACAAATCTATCTGTAAACTGCAATTGATAAATCGAGAAACTGTTTTCGAACACCACATGTTTAGAATCAATCAAAGATCTGGAACCCACCTGTGATGAAATCGATTTTCAATCTGCAAATCAATGAAAATGGATCTGAAGTTTCCGAAAACCCACTTGATTGGGAATGAAATGGAATTGCCGAGAATGAACACAGTATACCTGATTTTAGACTTGTTTCTAGAAAATTGGGAGATGTGTGATGTTCTTAGGTATTCGGTGATGTTCATTCCCTTTGACGGTAATATCAAGGATTGTTGACTTACCCAGATCTTCAAACCTGCCCTTATGTTGGGAAAAACGTGTTTGTGGGTCATTTGGGAACTTACGCAGTTGATGTTAGTTGCCTTCGGTGACCACTGCTTTCAGTACCATGGTTGAAAAAGTGGAAAAAGAGAATGAATTTGAGAAAAATGAATGAGCAGATGCTTAAAGGAACAGATGAAATTAAGGATGGCAAAGTCGTCTGGGTACTAAACATGGTTGGATAAACTGAAACCGAAGATAATGGAATCAAAGCTACAAATGGATACTTGAAATCAGATGGGTAAGAATGAATGGAAGTACACGATGGGCAAAGAAAAATGAAAGAAGATGAACTGGTTTTGTTGCCTTCGGAACTTGGATTGGGTTTAAATTGGAACAAAGGAATTGAAAATAGACTACGAAGAGTTGCATCTCTTCGGTCCGATGAGATGGAATTGATGAACTGAATCGGAACAGCGACGCCGAAGTGATGACTTTCTTCGGTGGTCTGCTGTGTTGATCGGCTCAAAGATAGCTCTTCGGTGGCCGGTGGAGGTTTGAAATGGCTCCGAAGAGTTGGGACTCTTTGGTGGTCTGCGGTGGTGATTGGGAGGCCTGCTGCCTTTGCTGGTGATTTCACGGTGAAGAGGTCGGAACGTCGAGATGAACAGATGTTGAGATGAAACAGATACAGACAAAATTGATCACATCCTCCAGAAAACTACCATCCTGCCGCCCATCCAACTCGGTCTCCACCACAAAAGAATCATCGGAGATGAGAAGGGAGAAAATCAGAAAAGTAAGACCGAAGAGGTGGAAGTCTTCGGTGGTCTGTGGCGTTGATTGGGAAACCGGATATCTTCGGTGATCACTTGGAAACAGAAACTGATGCAATGGAGAAAAGAAATCGGAACCCAAGAAGAACTGTTTTCAATGGAAACATGATGCGCGTTGATGTTGACGATGGAAGTGAAAGAGAAATCGGATGCTACCTTCATCGAATCAAAAAGAAATGTTGATCGGCAAACTGGAAGATGATGGGGGAAGTAGATGGTGGCCGCGTGAACAAATGAAGAAGACGCAAAAGGCTGTTTGACCTTATTGTCAAACTCAAACCTAATTTCAAAAGTCGGATTCCTCTTTACCCATCGGATCCCGCCTCTCAAAACATTCGGATCCATTTAACCCAAAGTTATTTCAGCCCAACTTAACCCATCGGATCCCTAACCCATTTAACTCCATCGGACCTTTTTTAGCCCAAATTGACAAAATTCAGCCCAAACCCATTACATTTAAACTCATTTCAGCCCAAATTACATTAAAACCATTTAACCCAATTTGAAAACAAATTTAGCCCAACACATAGAAAACCAAAAATCGAAAACCAACAAAAATTTTCTAACAACTCGATGCATTTTTTGAGAGGGAGTTTTTGGATTGACTTTTTCGAATCGAGCGCGTTCTCATGACCATGCGGTTTTATGATCTCATTGATCATAAAAAGGGGGAGATTGTTACACATTTCATTGGTCATTCGAGATGTTGATTGTCGAAGATTATTATTTACTCGTTGCTTGATTCGTTCCTATGCCACGTCATCCATTCCGATCTTTAAGAGGGAGATTGTTGGGGTACAAAGCCCTACATGGATTGATGTTTGGTGGGCTTAGATGGCCCATTATGATGGGCCTTGCCCTAGTTGTGGCTCCTACCTATATATAGTGTTGTTTATGTCATTTGTTAGGTAGAGCTTACAATGTGAAGTGTAGATGCTTTATGCAATAACCTTGTACACTCTGACATGTTTGATTACATTTTAATATTAATCATTCGGCACTTTGGATATTTGATTCGATCTCACGTTATTATTATTCCGCACACGTCAAATCTGACTTAACAAACACACCCTAAAATAATGCAAAAAAAAACAAAAATAGTATGCGCAAATTACATTTTTTTTGTTGACTAGAATTATGCTGTCTAATATACACAAATAAATGAAGGTACATTGCTATTTATTTAATGTTGTTGAATTATGGTATGATACAGCCGAAGAAAGTTATGTCATTTGAAGATCCAACCAAAACAAAGAGCGTTTCAATAGAAGAAGGCAATAGAGGCACTTCAAAGCCGGTGATTTTATTTTTTATTTTTATTTCTTACACATTATTTTATGTAACATTATATACGGTAGAGGAAATGAACTTAAAAATTCTGTAACAGTATATATTAATCGAATATAATCTATTTCCACAACCTGATATTTGTCTTTGATTATGTTGTATACACCCTTTTTTATCATTTTTTTTCTTATAAAGTGTTGTTTGGATAGAGTTGTACGTATAAATGATGTCTAAAAAAGAGCTCCATAAATTTGACAGCTAAGATCATTAAAATTGAATGCAACATTTTAAAATTTCTATAAAATGGTCTCCAAGTGGAAATGGTTTAATAGACTTTTTATCGTTTGAAACAAATTGAAAAACACGGAATATTTTTTGTTGAACCAAAATTAATAACAAACTAGTGGGGTCCCGTGCTATGCACGGGTTCGGTCAGCTCCGTGGGTGACCCAGTTCGTTGAGTGGGTCGGGGTGTGTCAGGATTTCTCAATGTCATTAGGCAATTGGTCCTACAAAGAAATGGGATTTTAGTTAGTAATAAAAACTTACATATCTTTTAATTCTGACCCAAGATTACTGATTAGTACTTCTTTTATAGCTTCAAATGAACATGGAACTGCCTACAGTGACAACAATCACATATTAAGACAGAACAAAAACCAAACATATTGAAAACAGTGCATACCAATGATGATATCACGTTCGTTTGAATTAACTTCAATACCGGATTTTAACGACGACGTGCACGAAGCTTCTTTTGGTTTGATACGCACCAAGTTCGTCGACGTTGACGTCAAGTTCCGACGGCAATTTAGTCGATACCTTTTTATAAGTAGAATAGTCTAATTGGGTAGATTTTCTAAATTACGGTGCTTTAATTGGGTAGACTTTTTAAAGTACAATGCTATAATTGGGCAGCGTTTCTAAAGTACAATGCTATAATTGGGTAGACTTTTGAAAGTACAATGCTATTATCGATTAGATTTTTGAAAATACAATGTCATAACTGAAGGGTTTCTATGCAATCAATTAACAAATGTTGTGTACGTGATTTTCGGCAATGTTGTTTACGTTTTTTTTAATTGCCGTGATTTTCGGCAATGTTGTGTACGTTTCTATGCAATCAATGAACAAATAGATTCCTATGGTTCACATACAACCCTAATATGGTCTATGTTTTCTTCTATGAAGATAATAAACTAAACCTAAAGGCAACAATTATTTCTAAATATCAAAACTGAGAAAACCAACATTTTGATCTTATGATCCTTGAAGCTAGCAGCAAAAGAATCCTGCCTCAAATGCAAGTCACACCCAAGCAATGGAGAAATCAGTCCAGCAGAGTATCAGAGAGAGAGAGAGAGAGGTGGCGTAAATAATGAGGTGCCAGGGGGTTCCTTTTATAGCCTCCTAGGGTTACACCTGAAACCCTAAGGAGCCTCCAACTGGACAAGGCTTTTGACCACTTGGACCAGGCTTACCAAAACCCTAATTAGGGTTTCGCCAAACCTTGGAGGAGCCTCCAGGGTGGCGCCATTTTTGTCCCTGGTTTTTACCTGGCCTGAATAAATGCCAACCAGTCCCTGCACCTTTTATTAATTTATTTAATCACTAAATTAAATCCAATTAATTCTAGATTAAATCTCAATTAATTAATATAGTTTCTAATTAATATATTAACACTTAAATATATTAATAAACAATATATTTATTTTCTATTGATTTATTAAACAATTATTAAATCAACCATTCTCTCTACTGAACTATATATCCATCCTCCAGCTATGAGGGCAACCCAAATGGACTTAGCTTCTATTAACAAGATAAATACAATTATAAGTCATGGCTTAGACATCTAATCCAAAAGTCTCCCACTTGGATAAGTCTATGACTTTAATTGTCTGTTTACCTTCTGATTAATTTCAGTTTCCTAGAAATTGTCCTGAACTCTGACCTAGTCAGTTCTGTCCAAAGATAAGTGATCAAATGATCCTCCGTCCAACAAGATATTCTCAGACTCCATACATGGATAAAATCAATCTAGGTCTGATACTCTGTTTCTCGATTTCTGATTTACATATGACTTTTGAGACTACTAATTGAACACATCAATTTAGTCTCGGTTGGCCAACACTTTCAGTCAACTTCAAAATCATCGAGAGGCCTACAGATATCTGTTTCCCATCGGGTCAGGGGACGGATAAGCTTTGACTTATATGTCCATACCTTTTGCTAGTTAGAATACTCACAACAATGCGTTTTATAACACCGCGTTACCGGCGCGTTTTCGCATTATCAATAAGTACCTGTCTCGCAAATTACAGATCATATCTCTCCACTTAAAGATCAAAAGATATTATCGTCTTAACATTGCTCGTGATGTAATCCATGAAGCAATCTGTTAAGCGCGGGTTTATTCAATACTCAAATCTCTATTTTCTAAGTACTCATGAACGTTGTAGCAGTCTTACTGCAATGTCTAACTCCTTAGACAATCTACAACCGATTCATGACAGTCTTTATTCACACTTACTCCCTAACAGTGTGATTGACTGTGAAAATTTAAATAATCTAATTATTTAGGAAGTTAAACATGCAAATATAGAAACACAGTAATAAACAATTGACAAAAGTAGTAACAATACTCATTTATAAATCTCAATTATAAAATCACCAAGTCAATTACATTTATATTGTTTACAAGTTTCAAATCTATCTAATTACTAAAACTGATATCATCCTTCAGTCCAATGCTCCGAGCATGCTGATTATGCTTGATCCTGCTTAGAGCCTTAGTCAAAGGATCAGTAAGATTGTCTTCTGATGATACTCTCTTAACCAGTAAGTGACCTTCTTCTACTTGATGTCAAATATAGTGGTACTTTTTTTCGATATGCCTGGACTTTCCATGGTCTCGCGGTTCTTTTGTCAAAGCGACCGCTCCTTCATTATCGCAGAAAAGTTCCATCGGCTCCTGAATGCTCGGGACAACTCCAAGGTCACCGATAAAGTTCTTCAGTCAAGCCGCCTCTTTAGACGCTTCACTCGCTACAATGTACTCTGATTCGCACATTGAATCAGACACCGTTTCTTGCTTGGAACTTTTCCAAGTGACCGCTCCACCGTTTAAAAGAAATACCCAGCCCGACTGGGACCGTCCACTGTCCCTATCTGTCTGGAAGCTGGCATCTGTATATCCACTCACTTTCAAGTCATCACTGCCACCAAGGACTAATACCATATTCTTTGTCCTTCGCAGATACTTGAGTATGTTCTTTACCGCTATCCAGTGTGCCTTTCCAGGATTACCCTGGTACCGACTGACCATGCTCAATGTAAAGGATACGTCGGGGCGAGTATATGTCATAGCGTACATGATCGACCCTACTGCCGAAGCATAGGGTACCCGACTCATCTCAGCTATTTCCTCATCGGTACTCGGGCTTTGAGTCTTACTCAATTTGGCATTACTCTGGATTGGTAGTTCTCCCTTTTTGGAATTTTCCATGTTAAATCTCTTTAACACTTTTTCCAAATATGTACACTGGCTTAAACCTATCAATTTTCTCTTTCTATCTCTAAGTATTCTTATCCCGAGAATATAGGCGGCTTCTCCTAGGTCTTTCATGGCGAAACACTTCCCGAGCCAAGACTTGACATCTTGCAGGGTCGGAATGTCGTTTCCCATGAGCAGTATGTCATCAACATACAGTACCAGAAAAGTGACTATACTCCCACTAGCCTTGACATATACACAGGACTCATCTTCACTCCTAGAGAAGCCAAAATCTTTGACCTTCTCATGAAAGCAGAGATTCCAGCTGCGAGATGCTTGCTTCAACCCGTAGATTGATCTTTCAAGCTTACATACTTTATCAGGGTGCTTGGTGTCTACAAAACCTTCTGGCTGACTCATGTAAACATCCTCAGTCAGTTTCCCGTTAAGGAAAGCGGTTTTGACATCCATCTGCCAAATTTCATAATCATGAAATGCAGCTAAGGCAAGCATTATCCTGATTGACTTAATCTTGGCTACTGGTGAGAAGGTTTCATCATAGTCAACCCACGGGGTTTGAGTGAATCCCTTCGCAACCAGCTGAGCTTTGTAAGTATGTACTTTACCATCCATGTCGGTCTTCTTCTTGAAGATCCACTTGAACCCGACTGTCTTTCGACCCGGCACATTATCAACCAAGTTCCAAACTTGATTGTCATACATGGACTTAATCTCGCTATCCATTGCCTCTTTCCACTTAGCAGACTTGGGGCCTGCCACTGCTTCGCGGTAGTTAGCCGGCTCATCCAAATTAGTCAATGTGTGATCACTGACCAACGTGTCACCGTCCGAAGTAATATGGAAACCATAAAACTCGGGCGGCATGCTAACTCTACCCGAACGCCAAGGAGATGTCGGTGGGTCCAACAGGAACTTCTTCCTCGTGTTGGTTGCTAGTTTCTTCTAAGGTTGTTTCATCGAGCGTCTCCTGAATTTCTTCGAGATTGATCGTACTCCCACTGTCCTCTTTGGATATGAGTTCTCTCTCTCGAAAGAATCCCCGTCTTGCTACAAAGACCACGTCCTCGCTTGGTCTGTAGAACAAGTATCCAAAAGACTGTTTCGGGTATCCGATGAAGAAACACCTTTCACTTCTTCCTGCGAGCTTGTCTAAAGTCTCTCGTCTCACGAAAGCTTCACAACCCCAGACTTTGATGTGTGCCAATGAGGGAACTTTCCCCGTCCACATCTCGTGCGGTGTTTTCGTAACCTTCTTGGTTGGGACAAGATTTAGGATATGGGCGGCAGTCTCTAAGGCATACCCCCAGAAATGGATTGGAAGTGAAGCTCGACTCATCGTGGAACGAACCATGTCCAACAAGGTTCGGTTTCGCCTTTCAGCAACACCGTTCAACTGAGGTGTTCTTGGAGGCGACAATTGTGAAACAATTCCACATTCCTTGAGGTAATCGAGAAACTCGATACTAAGATACTCACCGCCTCTGTCGGATCTAAGCATCTTTATCTTTCTGCCCAATTGATTTTCTTCTTCGTTCTTGAACTCTTTGAACTTTTCAAAGGTATCTGAATTATTCTTGATTAAGTAGATATACCCATATCTACTAAAATCGTCAGTAAAGGTCACATAGAACCGCGTGCCATCTTTTGTGGTTGCTCTGAATGGACCACACACATCTGTGTGTATGATGTCCAACAAACCTTCACCTCTTTCAAAGGAACCTTTGAATGGTGATTTTGTCATCTTGCCAAGCAAGCAAGACTCGCATACATCATCCGACCCG
Organism: Cichorium intybus; assembly: GCA_023525715.1. Taxonomy (NCBI): domain Eukaryota; kingdom Viridiplantae; phylum Streptophyta; class Magnoliopsida; order Asterales; family Asteraceae; genus Cichorium; species Cichorium intybus. Next base: position 63,855,867 of record CM042012.1, read on the forward strand.
AGGTCGAATGATTCCAACACTCCATCCTTTTGGAGTTGGGCGATGTGTTTCTTGTTAATATGGCCAAGGCGACAATTCCACAGACACGCCTTTTCTATACCGCTCGAAGCATCAATAGCTAAAACATTTTTACCATAATTATCAACACATATAATGGATTCATACACTTCATCACAAGGCATAGCATTAAATATGAAAACATTATCTTTGAAAACAGAAATTGAACCATTCAATTTATTAAATTCGTAATAAAAGCCTTGTTTGAACAATGCATGAAAAGAAATTATGTTCTTTGTCATATCAGGCGCATAGCAACAATTATGTAAATCTAATCTAACTCCACTACTAAGCATTAATCTATAGACACCGATCTTGGTAACAGGTGACGTTCGCCTATTGCCCATGACCAGGTTCAATCTACCATGCTCCAGCTCCCTACTTTCCTCTAGGCCCTGCAAATCAGAACAGATATGAAAACCACATCATGTATCAAGGACCCAAGAGCGGGACAAAGATGAGTTATTAGATATAGAGTATATACCTGCTTGTGACGGTTTCACTTTACCGTCCTTGATATCCTGCAGATACGTTGGGCAGCTCCTCTTCCAATGACCCTTTTGCTTGCAGTAAAAGCAGTCGGCATCTTTGGGGTTCTGAACATACGGAATGCCGGAAGACTTGTCTTTCGGGGCACTGCTAGATGACCCGACATGAGTCTTTTCCCTCCAGTTCTGTTTAGGAGGGCCCTTCCGTTTCTTTCCTTTTCCAGAGCCAATAGCCAGGACAGGTGGGTTGACAGGGAGCAAACCTTTTCCCTTCATCTCGTCTTCAGCAGTACGAAGCATGCGGTGTAACTCAGCTAGGGTTGCCTAGTTGTTGTTCAAATGATACGCCAGTGTGAATTGGTCATAAGAACTGGGCAAGGAGTTTAGCACTATGTCAACAGCTAAATCCTCATGAACAGGCATTTCCAGCTTCCTAAGCCTTTCCACATAACCATGCATCCTTTGCACATGAGTGCATATGGACTCTCCATCTTTAGGCTTGCCGTTAGTGAATGCTTTTACAACCTTACGCCTTTCGATGCGCTCTTGCTTGCGGAACTTTTCCGTGAGCTCTTTGTGCATCTCGTAAGGCCAATAGTCCTCATAGATACGCTGCAGTTCAGGGTTCATGGTGGCGATCATGATGCAGGCCACTTTGGTCACATCATCAGAGTGTTTGGTGTAGGCGGCGACTTCCTCGGGAGTAGCAGTATCTGGGTCAACCTCAACTAGCTCGGTTTCCAGAACATACTCTTTGTGTTCAAACCTAAGAGCCATTTTGATGTTACGGATCCAGTCATTGTAATTAGTGTCGTCCAATGTCACTTTTGAGCACAATGACAGAATCGAGGTGACATTACCGGGATTCGAGTGGGGAACGGATTGGTCAGAAGACATCTGAATAAGAAGAAAGGAGTTTTAATTAGATATTTATAAAATAATCCTTATATTCACCCAAGAATAAATATAAGGCTAGGACCCTACAATAACAATCTACAATATCGAAAAGGGATGTCGTAATCTTTATTGTAAATTTTATAAGGTAGGCGAATGACGATTCAGCCAATTCCACCGCGGAAAATAATCTTATTAAAATGGAATTCCTAGTATCATTGAGATTTACCGAACTGTTCGATAGCATGTTTTAATCTCGGGAATGGCCCGCTGTTTGTGACTGGGATACCGAGGATCACAAACCGGGTGTGAATAACCATGCAAATTCGCTTGGTACTCTCGAAGTCAATTGTCATCTCTAATTAACGTGCCGGTTAACCACATACGCTCCGTTAATAATGACAAAATCGAGAAACCTATTGCGACTCTTTGCGGACCCCAGTTGGCGTGCCGGTAAACCACACACGCTCCACCAATGTTCCACAAAGTGCAATGTGCAATTTCATGGATTAGCACCAATTCACATTTTTGAACCTAAAGTAACTAGATTGGGTTTTGTTTAAGGTTCTAGTACTTTCAATTATAGCATTATACTTTTAAGAGGCTTAGTGGTTCTATCAAACCCGTTCGGCTAACGACACTCGACTGACCAGGAGAGCGGTGGGTAAGAGTAGATAGCCATTAGACTGCCATTTTATAGGCAGTCGCCTTATACCCTCTTTATAGGACAGTTTTGTGAATGATGCCTACTAGCGGTAAGACTAACCAATTTTCTTATATATAAATATTAACTTTTAATCATAAATATATAAGATATATTTTAATCTTATTAAAATATTTTAGAATTAATTATTTTTCTAATTTTTGCAAATTTTAACCAATTTTTCGAAAATTTTAAATTAATTCTTTAAACCGATTTAATTGATCTTTTAATTAACAATTAATTAAACTAATTAAATTTAAGATAGATTTTATAAAATTAATCAAATTAATTTATCTATCTTGGTCCCTAAGTGATCGAAAATTACTAGCCAAACAAAAGGAGTTCAAGTTATTTAATTAATCCAATTACCAAAAATAACAACATACTTTTATGGCAAGCAAATCAAGCAATCAAGGGGGGACCATGGGGCATGGCGGCTAGGGTTAGGAAACCCTAGCCAAATCGTCGACAATCAAGCCTCTCAAGGAGGAGTTTTCGCAAAACACCTCAAGGCAAGAATTAAGCATGCAGTTTATATCAATTCATAAGGAAACAAGCCTATGCTCTGATACCACTAAAGGGTTTCCATGCAATCAATGAACAAATAGATTCCTATGGTTCACATACAATCCTAATATGATCTATGTTTTCTTCTATGAAGATAATAAACTAAACCTAAAGGCAATAATTATTTCTAAAGATCAAAACTGAAAAAACCAACCTTTTGATCTTATGATCCTTGAAGCTAGCAGGAAAAGAATCCTGCCTCAAATGCAAGTCACACCCAAGCAATGGAGAAATCAGTCCAGCAGAGTATCACAGAGAGAGAGAGGTGGCGTAAATAATGAGGTGCCAGGGGGTTCCTTTTATAGCCTCTTAGGGTTACACCTGAAACCCTAAGGAGCCTCCAACTGGACAAGGCTTTTGACCACTTGGACCAGGCTTACCAAAACCCTAATTAGGGTTTCGCCAAACCCTGGAGGAGACTCCAGGGTGGCGCCATTTTGGTCCCTGGTTTTTACCTGGCCAGTTATTCAACTATTGAATAAATGCCAATCAGTCCCTGCACCTTTTATTAATTTATTTAATCACTAAATTAAATCCAATTAATTCTAGATTAAATCTCAATTAATTAATATAGTTTCTAATTAATATATTAACACTTAAATATATTAATAAACCATATATTTATTTTCTATTGATTTATTAAACAATTAATAAATCAACCATTCTCTCTACTGAACTATACATTTATTATCCAGCTATGAGGGCAACCCAAATAGACTTAGCTTCTATTAACAAGATAAATACAATTATAAGTCATGGCTTAGATACCTAATCCAACAATAACTGCATAGATTTTTAAAGTACAATGCCATAACCAGGTAGATGTTTTAAAGTATAATACAGCAATAGCATAAGTAAGTAGATTTTTGAGAGTACGATGCTATATTTGGAAATATTTTAGAAATGAAATGCTACAATCAGGTAGACTTTTGAAAGTGCAATGCTATTATTGGGTAGATTTTTAAAACTAAAATCTTGTATCTGGTAGATATTGAAAAGTACAATGCTACAATTGGTTAGATACTTGAAAGTACGATGCTATAATTGGTCTGATTGGGTAGAGAAATTTGTCATACTTGTTTATCAAGGGCATAGAATTTTGTATCGTCTTCAGAGACAACCATATGTGCCTGAAAAGAAGAACAGATTTTGAGTGAAAAAAACTCGTTTATTAAAAAGAAAGTTATGAATTGTATAAATACTTACAAGTTCATGCAAAAGACTCTTTTTAATGCTCTGATATTTTATAGAAACCTTTGAGGTCATCAGTTATAAGACGCAAAGATATCTCCTCACTTTTATTCTAAAGAAACAAAGAAAATTCAGAAAATTAGAAAAAAGTTAGAAAGCTGATATTTATTAGTCACATAAACATACAAATTCCGGATTCAAGTTCGTAGAGGCTCCAAGTCATGGATTGTAACACAAATCACATCATAGGGCAATGAGGCTGCAAAATCCACAAGAACTACGAAATGCACAAACAAAACTCAAAAATCTACCTTCAAAGATTGTTATACAATGACCAAATAAAAACCTTTATATAATATCTTAGTGTACTTACCTATGTGTATGAAGGTTTCAGGTTACGTATCTTTATAATAAGCATATGAACAGAATATATACATCCAACAATTCTGTGATGATCTTGGTGCAGCTATCTTCCATTTGCGTATTACGTAACAGAAAATCAAATTGTAAATATAATATAAAAAGAAAAAATATGATAACTAACCTTTTTTTTAGTGAATCATGTTTACTCCAAAACCGGAAACACTTTTCAATGTTTGTCCTTATGTCGAGGTTTCATACCGATTTTGGTCCCCTGAACTTTAAAATAAGGACCAGAAATGACATGAATCCTTGAAATAAGAACCAGAATTAGAAATTCCAAATACAAAACCACAAAGAAACAAAAGAATAACCTGTGATGGATGCTAACAAATCACATGCCAAATCTATCATGTTTATGAATTGTGAGAATGTCACTGAAAACAAATTTTAATATAATATATCAACATTTTATAAATTTAGACAGTGAACTGTTCACAAAAGAATAACCAAAAATGAAAAACAATTGACCTTTTCAAGTACACTTGATGGCTTGATGCAAACCTAGCAACCCAACTGTTTGCAAATAAAATTTCAAGTATGAAACCTATAATATAATAAAAAAAATAATTCCAATAAATTTAATAAGAGAAGAAAAACCTCATCAAGATGCATATGAACAATATGCATAATTATTGCAACTAATATATAATCTGAGATGAGATAACCAAAAAAAAAAAAAAGAAAAGAAAAGAAAGAAGAAAACCCTAAACGAATTCAGCCTTAAACAGCCACAAATTCAAATTTAAACTGATATAAGTGAATTCGATGCACGAATCAAGAGATTACCTTCGCATCCAATTGAGAAATTCAACATGGAGGGTACTGTGGTGCGTTTTCGGTGCTTTGCTGCGTTGGTGGTACGCGGTGGTGGTCTGATCGTGTGGATGGTGGCCATCGCTAGGCTTAGGGTTCTTAGAAATGGTGATGAGGAAGCGGTGGAGAACCGGTGGAGAAGACGCAAAATCCAGACAGTGGTTGTGCAGTAGACACAACATCTAGAAACTCGCGTCTCACAAAGGAAAAGAGCGTTGGAGAGGATGAAGTGGTGGCGGAGATAGGGGAACCGGAGAGGATGAAGGTGAAGCGGTGGGAGAAGTGTATGCAGAGAAGACGATGACAAAGAAAGGGGTGTAGTAGTCATAACATCGAGAAGCATCGAAATTAGCGGAGCCGGATCCATAAGACCACCCGGATCCGACTGAAGATCCGCGTGACACATTAAAAAAAAACGTACACAACATTGCCGAAAATCACGGCAATTAATTAATAGATAAATATCTACTAATCATGAGACATTGAAGAGAAACTACTTAAAGCAACAACTAAACAAGTTTAATAAAAATCTGTCAAGACATGTTAGCATCTAATAATAATACAGAAGGAATTATTTCACAGATTAATTACAAATAAATATATAATCCATATGGTATAATAATCCTTAAAAATACCAAAAAAAAAGTACATCTAACATATGCTACACAACATAACCGTGTAGAACTTCCATTCCATCAAATCAGAAATCCGATTTTAGAAGCTTCGCACGTGGCAATATATCAATGTTTTCAAACGCTTCACTTTGTTCCACGTGTATGTAATCCTTCGTTTTCAGAACCTACAAATTATTTAAAAAAAACACCCAAATATTAAAAAACAAATTTACAAAACCAAAATTTTAATTTTAAAAAAATTAAAACGTTACCAGTGTCTCGAAAAACATTCTTGATGCCTCTTTGCGAGTTTTGCCGATTAAAAGACTGTTCATACGAAGAGCCATTCTCCCATTTTCTGCTTCTTTATCGAACATAGCTTGGAGATATTTCGAAACCGCCCTAAAAATAATAATAATATTATATTATTATTTATTATTGAATTAAATATTTTTAAACCAACATTTATTTGATCATCGGTTTATTATTTTATACATACTTTGTACGTGAAGACCATCCGCTGTTATCATCTAAACGTTTTTCTTCACCGTCACTCAAATCTTCATCGGCTTCTTCACCATCGTTGTCCTCTTCATCATCAAAATTCAGAAAATCTGAAAAAAAAAAAAAAAAAAAAAGTTAAACTTTGTAATTCGGTTAAATGTATGAAATAGCAACGTACTTTTTATTTATTATTTTGTTGTAACATTCTAGTATCGTTTCTTTTTGGTACAACATTGTACTCACAAATTTTTTCTTATTATCGTGTTGTGCTATGAAACATTTATTAAATCATACAATTGTATTTTCATTTTTTTTCTTTTTTATTGGACAAATTTCAATAAAGCACAACATATTTTCATTCAATTTTAAAAAAAACCCACTATATATATTTTTTTTTGTGCATTAAAACCCTTATATTTTCTGAGATGTCTAATTTATGATTTCAGATCGGTAAATCTTAGACAACTACAAATGTTAGGTAAAATGGTTAGAACCTATTAATTAGACAATTTTAGAAATTATACGAGTTTTAACGCACTAAAAAATATAATATAGTGGTTTTTTTAATGATTGGATGAAAATATGTTAGGTTTTTCTGAGATCAGAAAACTTAAATTAGACATTTCAAAAAATATAGGGGGTTTTAATGTACTAACAAAATAATATAGTGGTTTTTTTAAGAATTTGATGAAAATATTTAGGGTTTTTACTTTTTATAAGATTTGCCCTTTTTTATTAGGACATTATACGTTCTACAAATTAATGACACAAACCTGTATTATTCCCAATTGCACCATATTCCAAATCCTACACCAACACAAGAAAAAGAGTTAATAAAAAATACACATCATGATTTTCAACACGAGAAAATTTCTCAAAAGACGTAAATGCCCTTCTCATCTTCATCATCGAAAGTAGCCGTGGAATGCTTTATACGGCTCTTTTCGATGACGCAAAAAAAATGACGAGGGTATTCACGTCTTTTGCACAAAAAATTACAACTTTGTTTGTCAAAAATAATGTTACACATACAAATATAAAACTTACATCACCATCATCAGCCGTATTATTTTGATAATTATCTTCTATATTTGTTGTTTCCGGTAAAGCATCTTGATGGTCTGAATTTTCTTTATCATTTAATAAAACATCTTTCGAACAAGATTCTTCTTCAATATTCTTTTCATTGCCCTCGATTTCTGGTTTTAGGGTTTCTAATTCTTCCTCGTTTTTCCCAATTTCTTCAATTTCTTGGTCAACGGTAACAATCTCGGGTCCCACAATTGTAACTTCATCTTTTGCTTCGGATATTTTGTCTTGTGAAGCAATATCGACTTTAATTTCATCGTTTTTAGTGTCGACATATTTGCTGTTTATATCAATCGAAGAATCCATATCCGCGCCAACTGAGGGTAAGTCCGTCTTTTCATCAACAGCCACTTGTGAAGCGCCATCTGGCTCGATTTCTGAAGTAACGGGTTCTATTATTTCCTCATTGATTGTGTTTATGTGTTCTTGAGTTTCATAAGAATTAGGGTTTGGTGTATTGTTATCGAATTGCTCTGACTCGTTAACATCTTTGTCGGTATCATGGAGATTTTCTTGAGGGGCGTTTGTGTCATTTTCATCGTTTTGGGAAATGGGATTTAGGGCGGGTGATGAAGTTTCTTTCCGGATAACCCTAATTTTTCTTAAATCGTATGATCGATTGTGTAAAGAAGCTAATTTGATTGAGACACCTGAAAATGAAATAAAATTTGTTAAAATCGAAGGGTAATAAATTTTCATATGATTTTTTTAATGTTATATATAAATAATAATGTGACTTTTACTATAAAACTCACCAGTTAATAAGGCTTCATGAAAAATCATATCTTGATAAAGTTGTTTGTGAATCATTGAAAGTTCAATCCACGTACACGAAACTTTCTTACGTGGCCTCCTTATGTCACTCGTATCAGTCAATTGCTGACGTATCACACTTTCACAAAAAAGAAAATAAAAAATATTTAATCACCACATTAATTCAAGACCAATGTTCATTACAATTCCTATCAATAACATATAAAAAACAGACTAAATTAGAGTTTTGGTCCCTGTGGTTTACACCAAGTTACAGTTTTGGTCCTAGTTTTGAAAATCTTGCACCGGTAGTCCCTGTGGTTCCAAATATTTCACTTTTACTTCCTATGGTTTCCAAATATTTCATTTTTGGTCCCTGAGGTTTACACAAACGGTAACAGAGGAAGGGACAAAAAGTGAAAGATTTGGAAACCACAGGGACCAAAAGTGAAATATTTGGAAACCATAGGTATTATCGGTGCAAGATTTTCAAAACTAGTACCAAAAACTGTAATTTGGTGTAAACCACAGGGACCAAAACTGTAATTTACTCAAAACAGAGTAAATTACAGTTTTGGTCCCTGTGGTTTACACCGAGTTACAGTTTTGGTCCTAGTTTTGAAAATCTTGCACCGGTAGTCCCTGTGGTTCCAAATATTTCACTTGAAGTCCCTGTGGTTTCCAAATATTTCACTTTTGGTCCCTGAGGTTTACACAAACAGTAACAGAGGAAGGGACCAAAGTGAAAGCTTTGGAAACCACAGCGACCAAAAGTGAAATATTTGGAACCACGGGACTACCGGTGCAAGATTTTCAAAACTAGGACCAAAACTGTAATTTGGCGTAAACCACAGGGACCAAAACTGTAATTTACTCAAAAACATATAATATAACGGTAAATAAAAAATAAAAAAAGATAATACATACTCGCCATGCAACACTGTGCTCTCATCCATGGGCACCTTTCTTTTAGGAACAGAAGTCTTGGGCAGCTTGGGCAGGTTCTTGGGCAGGGACTGGCGCTGTCTTTTTGTTGGAGGTGTCGGCTTCACTTTCATATCAGAAGGTCTACCAACTGCCAAAAAACAAAAACAAAAAAAAAAAAAAAATTATCTATTATAAATTCAAGAAATAGCACAATGGTAGTATTTAAAGAAAAAGAAAAGAAAAACTTAATTAAAAATACAAAATTAGAACAATATTGCATACCTAATATAGAAGACAACACATCATTATTTTGAACAGATTGGGGTGTTGTTTTTGTAGGCAATAAACCAGAAGCTTCAACGAGATTAAAACTTTTTGTGACCATTGAACTCTCATCAAAACCGCGTTTTTTTCCCGTACGCGTGTCACTCTCATAATAACCACCATCAAACCGCAATATATTATCTTGAACCGGTGTACTTTGCGGTAACACAACATCCGGAACCCTTTCTTGCACCGCAAGCAACCTCTCGGTACCGGGATAATGAGAAGAAGTCGTGTAACTATTCGCGTTATTATTACTTCCTTGATTCACATCTTGAAACCTTTCTTGCACACCAAGCAACGTCCCGGTACCAGAAAATTGAGAAGTCGTGTAAATGTTCGCGTTGTTATTTCCTTGAAACCTTTCTTGTACACCAAGCAACGAATGGGAAGTGTAGGAATTTGTGTTATTTTGTTGAGGTAAATCGGGAAACGTTTCTTGTACGGGAAGTAATCTTTCTTGAGAAGTGTAGATAGTTGTGTTGTATGCTTGAGGAACGTCCGAGAACCTTTCTTGTACGGGAAGTAATCTCTCGGTTGTAGAGAATTGAGGTGTGTAGAGATTTGATGTATCGTGTACGTGTTGAGTTACGTTTGAAGACGTTTCTTGTGAAGCAAGTAATCTCTCGGGGCCCGTGAAATGGGAAGTGTAAGAATTTGTGTTATTTAGTTGATTAGGTAAGTTGTATGCCACATGGTCTTCATCGTGACTTTGAGTGAAGTTGATTTCTTGTAAATTTAGATCGAATGTGTTTGTTGCATGTGAGCCTTGTCCTAGAAAATATTAAATATGAAGATTTTAGTATTATTTTTTTGTGAAATAAAATGTTGGTTAATTTATGAGATGATGAAAACGGACCTTGAAGAAAAGTGGAGTCTCTAGAAATGTTGATTGTAGATGTTTGAAGTGAGTGTGAGTGGAATGAAGGAATGTTTGTTAGTTGAATAGGTTCGGGATTTTTCTTGTTTAGGGTTTCGGGATTTGATACCAATTGAGATGTAGGGTGGTATGCATTCTCGAGATTTCCTACAAAAAAAAAAAAGATTGATTAAATGTTTAAGAGAATAATAAAAATGTATGGTGAAATTATGGAAGGAATGAATGGTTGATTCCGTTGTTAAATGAAATGAAAACGTGTGATATATCGTATAACGCGTTTGTGTTTATGTAGTTCTTAATGTCACAAATCTTTCGTTAAAAAGTTTTATGACTTTACATAAATTAAACAAACAATAATCATACGATTCAACATACCTTGAACTTTAACCCAATTTTCACGGTTATCATTAACAACAGACTGAACTCCACGCCCCTTGTCAATGGCATTTTCGTAATATGTCTCCTTCATTCCTTCATGACCTTCACTCATAGTAACAACACTCCCTAATGTTGACTTTTCTTGCTGACGTGGCACATACTCGGTCACCATTGGCACATTTTCCATTCCCATAACCACTGGTGTTGACTTTTCTTGCTGACGTGGCACATACTCGGTCACCATCGGCGTATGTTCCATTCCCATAACCACCGGTGTTGACTTTTCTTGCTGATGTGGCACATACTCGGTCACCATTGGGATATGTTCCATTCCCATGACCACTAGTGTTGACTTTTCTTGCTGATGTGGCACATTTTCTAATTTCTCCTTCATGGATTCTTCATCACATGTTGGAGTTTCTTGAATATTTGGCAAATTCGGTTGTTCCCATAATCCAGGTGTACATGGACCTTCAGCATACTCATCTGGGACATAATCAGCATCACCATCATCATAACCATCAGAATCATCATCCATCTGACCACATAAAACAAAAACAAAAAGATGGATAAAAATGTCATTTTTTTCATCTTTATTATAAAAAAGAAAAAAAACCCATCAACCCAAATACGATTTTCAGCTTTTTGAGTTTGACTTTTTGAAACATACCTGATCAAAACCATCATCATCAGACATAGCATCATGATCTTCATCATCTTGAAGTGGTGTTTTTGCCTGTGGATCAACACTGTGTTTGAAAAAATGTAATTATGTTAGAAGTTGGAATATTGTATAATGGCAATTTAGTAATTTTAATGTAAATTGTGAAGTTTAATCACAGAAGCATACTTTGAATTCAATGTATTATCTTCAGCAGTTCCTGTACTTGCCTGTGGATCGACACTGTGTTTAAAAAAATGTAATTATGTTAGAAGTTAGAACATTGTATAAGGGCAATTTAGTAATTTTAATGTGCTTTGTGAAGTTTAATCAAAGAAAGCATACTTTGAATTCAATGTATTACTATTATCTTCAGTAGTTCCTGTAGTTGCAGCCTTTTCCACTACAAGTTCCTAGTAGCATATCAAAAAAATTTAAAAACCCTTTTTAGAGTTGCTTTAAATAAAATAATGTTAAAAAAAAATAAAAAACTTGTCATTTGTCACATTAGTTATGTGGTTTACCTCGTTAAGATCCAAGTGAGATGCTTCACCATCACCAAATCTCTCTAAAAAGCAAAAGAATAAATAACACCATTAATTCATAAAGTTTAATGTAATTATGTAAAATTGTAAATAAATAAAAATATCAACCATCTCTTCCAAATTCGGATGTAGTGTAAACAACACCCTCCATAGTATCTTGAAGTGTGATCTGTTCCTTTGCACCAACATGATGATCAACAAAACCACTGCAAAAAATGTCATAAAAAATTTTCATTCTGAAAAAATTGGGAAGATAAGAAGATAAGAATCATAAAATTGATAGTGTGACACTAACCTTTGAAGATTTTCGTTATCTGGAAGCTCAAAATCATCAAGATCGAAGGTTTCTGGTAAAGTTATGGCGTGATATGGCGCAGTAGATTCTTCAGGTGGCAAGTCGACAGCATTGGCACGAAAAGCGTTTTTTACTTTTAGCAACGCTTCACTACAATCATCGAAAAGGTAACTTACCTTCTTTGAATATATCCTAACAACACCGAGAAGAAGATGGCTGGACAACCGGAGTGCAATCGGCATTTCAGGAAAAAGGATCGAGTCTGTTAAAACAAGTAGAAGATTTAGTAACGCAACGACAACAGAAAGAGAAAAACAAGAAGAAAACAAACTTACCGACAGAGACACCGATATCGGTATCTGAAACCTGATTTTTGCGAAGCTTTCGTTCCAAATGAGCCGCGATCCATATCGTTCCTAAAGGGCCTTTTTTCGCTAATATAAACTGGGAGTAAAACATCTTTTACTTCAAGATTTCATACAAACTTCCGACTTCAAGGCAAACCCTAGTTTCCCCACTTCGTTAGTTCTTAACTACTACAGTAACTCAAAATTCCCAAAATTCCGAATACAATTTCAGCTAAAGATACCAAATTTCTCCTCGGCTTCAATCAGGACCAAAGTCTGATAGCAAAATCACCATCAATTTACAGACTAGAAATTCACTCATATGACAAGTGAGTACCACGAAAGAAAAACCCTAGCTTTAGCAAAATTCAGTAAAGGGGGGAAATGGAAAGAGCTAACGAGTTGATAAATTACGAGATGGAGCTCGTATTCAGTAGGATATGAAGTTATACTGCTACAGATTTGGTGGAATCGAAGGCTATTTTCAGTATTTTCGAATGTGTTGTTCGAGTTCAGATGGGGAAGAGGGAAGCAAGCGCCTTTACTTTTCGAATGATTTGGGGACTTTTTTTACGGTGAAAAAGGTCAAAGTAGGAAAGTCTGGTGCCCCCATTGGATATACCCGGTAACATGTGCTCCGTTAACAAGTAGAGATACAGACAGATGCATGCTCTAATGTCGTCGTTCACGCGGATTTGTGGGTTCTCGAGTTGAGCTCGAGCTTAGAGGATACACTCTAACGAAAACTTTGTTTTTTTTTATAATTTGTTTTGATTTTTGAGTGTTAGATTTTATGTCTATTTTGGTGTGTTCGAATCTAGGGTATATGTTAATCAGGAATGTGTTTTTCCATATGTTAGTTCTAAATTTAGGTTTTATTTTCGGATTCTTAGAGCATTTAGAGAAGGGAAGCTTTTTTTGTGTTTTTTAGTGTCATGTCATTGACACATCACTAGAGCTTTTTCATCCACTATATAATAACTTTTTCACTTGATCTTTTTTTTTGTCCCATAATTTCAATCACACATTTAAATAATTTTATATAAAACAATTTATTAAAAACTAACTAAAATAAATAAATAAATTGTTTATAATTATATATATTTTTCCTTAATTGTAAAAAGGTAAAGTAAAATATATAAAGCTTAATTAATATATTAAACAATAATGCTATGTCGGCTTCATTTATGTCGAAACCAACATTTAGATCAATAGATTCCAACCCTTTTTGCGTTGGATGGGGTGGAAACGGATCACCATCTTTTATGTCTATATTTTCAGAAATATCAACACTAACCTTTCTTGATTCTTCGGAAGACCTAAACGGTGTTGTTTGTGGATGAACATGGAGATTAGTCGGTGTGCCATAGTTAGATATTTCAACCCATTGATCATCGGGGATTGGAAAATTCGGATAACAATTTGGTTGAGGAATATAGTTATGAAAATTTTGACCAGGATATGGAATATACGGAAAATTCGGACGCGTTGAATATTAGAGGAATTTTGATTGGTAGTTAAATCTTTATCCATGATTATCTTTAGAACTAGGCGAATCCCCGCGCCTTGCGCAGGAACAAAATTATGTAGTTAGAATAATAATACATATGTTTTGTTAAAAAAATATTTAAGTCATTGTTATCTACTATGTACTAACAATTGTATATAATAAACAAAAAATTGATGTATCACTAATGAATTATCTTATATCAAGACTTTCGTTCTAAAAAATAAAAAATAAAGAAATAATTAGTTAAATAATATCATAATAAATAAACAATAAGAAATTTCAGGATAATGGTTAAAATAAAATAAAAAATCATATTGTAGTTGTAATCTATGCTGTGGAATTTTTTAGACTTATTGGTAATGAACTAACATATTTTTACTGTCAACACTTAAACAACTAAATACTAATGTTTAACTAAAATAAACACCTTAATTAATGTGATAATATCATTATAATATCTAACTTTGTCATAATATTTACAATTACAAACTAATGATAATGTTTGTATTGATTTAATAAACATACTAAAAGCGTGTTTTTACATACATTTAATTCTAAAAATTACATATATAATAAAATTAAAATCATGTTTCATCATCTATTTTAAACAATTAAAAACTAATATATATTTAAAATAAATTACCATGATTCAAATGATAATATTATTATAATATATAATTTATCGTAATATGTTGATTATAAACTAACGTTAACATTATTATTAAAAAGAACATGAAAAGTTATAAGAGTTTTAAATAAATATGATTGAAGTAAAATACCTCTATTAATAATTATAATATGTACATAATTATAAAATGTACTTATATATTAGCAAACTTCATTTCTTAGAAGAAATTATAATATATGATGAACTAAGTATTTTATAAAAACTATTCAATTTAATCAAATTTAAGTATTGATTATATGTATGATTTACTAAGTATTTTGTAAAATCATTCATTTCGATCAAATTAAATTATTAATTATATTTTTTTAGAAATACAAGAACAATTATTTATTGATCTACTTGTTTTTTTTTAATAATCTCTTCAAGCATTCATGTGTTTTTTTAATAATTTTCCTGAATGTCCTTTTAAATATAAATTCTAAAATATAATATATATATATATATATATATATATATATATATATATATATATATATATATATAACTAATTATGTATAAAGTTCTTTCAAAATACTAAACACCCAAATATATAAATAAGATTTTATTTTATAAATCACAAACATAACACATGAACATAAAATATCAAAGTTTGTATTGCATGAGGATGTATACTATTTTAATTGATGAAATAAGAATACCAAAAATCACAAATAAGAATCCAAATCATCAACTAATTACATAAGCTTAAGTTTGAGTTACAAAATAAGCATAAAACATGGTAAAATATAATAACTTCATTGCGAAACGTGTTTCATACACACATATTTTCTTCGTAGATAATGGTTGTATGATCATCGTAATATGGCTCGAAATATATCAAAAAAATACCCCAAGCCAACACAAATATCTTTAAACCTTTACATTATTCTTTCTATATGATTTTTCTCACTTTATATGTGATTTGTATTTGTGTGCTACTCAAAAGATTGTCCTCTTTTATAGTAAAAAAGATTATTCAACTACAATTCATTTGATACTCATAAATTATATCATTATTAGTTTAAACAATTAGTAATTGTAATATATAAGTTAAAAAACTCTTCGAGTGGTTTTTAATAATTATTTGAAAGATGAAGAGGTAGAGGTTTCAAATGAATATGGTGCAAGAATGAGACCTATCTTGAACCATATTCTTTTGGATTGTCTCTATGATAAGAGTTATATAGATTTGGTTACAAACGGTTTTGAATTTGTATCTGATGATAAACATGACAAATCCAAGTTTTATATCTAAATGCATGCACCAACCCTAATTAATGTTTCTATTATTGACGTAATTAATATACCCATTGTTTACGTAATTAAGTTATTGTATGTAATAGTCATTCTTAATTACAGAATAAAACTTATCAAAATCTACACAGTCAAAACTGTTGAGACTTTTTTTTTGTAAATATATATATATATATATATATATATATATATATATATATATATATATATATATATATATATATATATATATATATATAGGGGTGGGTTCAATGCAGAACCAAATTAAATCACCTAACTGCAGAACCATGTTCATCAATGAACATAAATCCCAAAACCCCCAAAACCAAATATCGTAAAAGATTTTACCCTGTAATCGGCATTCTCCAATTCGATCAACATCTTCTCTGCTAGGGTTTAATTGAGGTATGAACTGTTTTTTGTAGTTTATTCGTGTGTAATATTGGGTTGGTTAAGCGTATGTAATCGTAAAAGATTTATCTGTAATCGTATGTTCATACATGAACATATGTTCATTAATGAACATATGTTCATTAATGAACATATGTTTATTAATGAACATATGTATATGTTCATGTATGAACGAATTTGGATTTTTCTTGCTTACGTGAAGAAGTAGCAACTTCAAAAGGATGATTTCTATTACTTAACCTCCTTCTATTCCTCATAATCGGTCCAGTTCCTCCACCTTCTTTCATCCGCGATTTTGGAGATTTACGATCTGGGGTTCTGTGGGGGTCTGTGAGATTAGAATCGAACATTAATGTTGTAAATTGAAGCTGGATTACACTATTAGGAACAGGAATCAAGCGGTGGAAGGTGGAGATGAACACGGGTGAAGATGGTGATCGATTGGCACGATGAAATTGTTGATTGGGGTGTCGGTTTTGGGGTTTTTGGGATTTATGTTCATTGATGAACATGGTTCTGCAGTTAGGTGATTTAATTTAGTTCTGCATTGAACCCGTCTCTCTCTCTCTCTCTCTCTATATATATATATATATATATATATATATATATATATATATATATATATATATATAAATTCAATAGAGAACCAAAATAAAACAAGGAACCAATGAACCAATCGTGAGCATCGGAATTCAAATGATCGACGGCCGAAGATAAGGATGTAAATTTCTTAATTGAACGCGCATGTAGCGGATAATTCCAAAAAACCCACTTCGTTATTTATTTATTTATTATTTTTAGAGCTTATTTTTTATCGAAATAAAAAATCGAATATATCAAAATTCATAATTTTTTATTCTCTTTCAATAGACATCCATATCAATATAGAAAAAACGAAAAAAAAATATTCAAAAATTTTGTTCAGATTCACAACACTTAATCAATGTGAATCTGAACTATAACAAGTTTTATAGACGATTATTCACTTGTGAATAATCATTGAAAATATTTTTTTCAACAATCATTGATTATTCAATAACAACTTATGTGAATTAAATAAACTTTTAGATTCAGACGTGAATCTCACTAAATTTTCATATTGAATTTAAGTAAATTCATTTATATTCTTTACTATTTCAACATTTTTGATAATATACAATTGAATTAACAAAGATTTACAAATTAATTTACTTAAAATTACGCGAATGAACAAAAAATTGCTGAAAAAATGGGATACAATTATCATTTATATGTAAATTAATATATCTAAAACTAGATGCACAATATTTTTAACCTTTTGATCATACACAAATGAATTAATTTAGATTCACAAATTAATTTGCTTAAAATTCACATGTGAATGATAAAAAACTTGTTGAAAAAGTGAGGTACAATTACCATTTATATGTGAATTAACATGTCTAAAACAAAAAACAATTAAAATTCACAATGTAAATATAAACTGTATTAAATTTGTATGGAAGATAATTCACATGTAAATAGTCATTGAATTCAATTTTTTAATAATCGTAAATCATTTAGTAACAACTCATGTAAATTTTAAAAACATTCTTAGATTCAGATGTAAATTCAAGAAAAATCACTTATATTTTTACTATTTCAACCTTTTGATGTCATATACAATTGAATTAACTGAAATTCAAAATGATTTCCTAAAAATTCACTTGTGGTTGGTCAAAAATTATTGAATAAATCGAATAGAATTTTCATTTATATGTAAATGAATATATCTAAAACAATACAGTTCAGTTCAGATTCGCATGGTGAATCTGGACGAACTTGAAGTATAAAAAAACAAAAAAATTTGTATATCAATATGGATGTCTATTTATAGAGGATGAAAAATTATGAATTTTGGTATTTTTAGTTTTTTTTTCGAAAAAAAAAAGCTTAAAATTAAAAAAAAACATAAAAAACGAAGTGGGTTTTTTTTGCTATAATCCTCTACATTTGCGTCTAACTAGTAAATGTACATCATTTTTTTCTGGCCGTCGATCTTTTGCATTCCGACCACACGATTGGTTCATTGGTTCCTTGTTTTAAATTGGTTCTCTATTGAACCCAACCATATATATATATATATATATATATATATATATATATATATATATATATATATATATATATATATATATATATATATATATATATATATATATATATATATATATATATATAGATATATATATATATATAGAGAGAGAGAGAGAATAAAAAGATAAATAAATAAAATTATGTTTGAAAAAGCTTTAACCATAGATGCTTGCTAAGGCCTACCGGAGTGCCCCCCCCCCCCTCCCGACGCCATGCCCAACGAGTGCGAGTGGTACGGTGAACACCGCCCCCCCCCCCATGCGACGCCGCAGATTCGTCTCACCATGCGAGTTCTCCACGTCGTGCGACGTGTGATTGTTTTTTACCGTTACTCCAACTGCTATTTTATAAATAAATAAAAACCTTTTTAATTTTCAAATACCTCTATATATACATCAAAATCTCACACATTTCTCACATACACATCAATACACACACATATATACAATTATCAAAAAATGCTGGTGTGGAAAATGGAAACCGTCATCGGGCATGGACTCAACAAGAAGAGGAAGCTTTAGCGAACGCCTTCATCATCCAATCTGAAGACCCCAATGTTAGTCGTAACACCCCCGGTTTCTGGGAACGTATTGCAGAATCGTTTCACACAATTTTGGGCGTAAATGAATATCAGAGTAAGGATCATATTTGTTCCAAATGGAGGAATATGTCAGTTAAAGTGTATAACTTTAAACAAATTATGAAGAGGAATCGCTTCAAGGTGGTCACCGACGAACAGATCCTTTCCCAATCGT
The DNA here is from genome assembly GCA_023525715.1 of Cichorium intybus. Lineage (NCBI taxonomy): Eukaryota > Viridiplantae > Streptophyta > Magnoliopsida > Asterales > Asteraceae > Cichorium > Cichorium intybus. Next base: position 63,875,032 of record CM042012.1, read on the forward strand.
TGCAAGAGTATCGGGCGACACACGACATCGATTTCACGCATATGGATGCGTGGAATGTCATGAAAAATGTACCATGGTTTTGTCGTCGTTAACTTTTAATTTTTGTATTTTAGGTTTTCATTTATTATCGTATAATATGTTTTAAGTTATTGTATCTAGGATTTAAATTATCGTATTTTATATTTTAATTTATCGTATTTTAGGTTTTTAATGTAATTTTAGATTTGAATGAAGTATTTTATTTTGTTGTATTTTAATTTTAAATTTAATTTAGTTTTTAAATTGAAAGTGAGATGATGTGAGAGGTAGTGAGAGGTGACCATTTCCAGGGGTGAGGGGAGGAGAGAGAGTTGTTGACTGGATGCTGAGATGGCAGGCAAGAAGTGAGTTCAGGAGAGAGGGCGCTCCTGAAGGCCTAATTAGCAAGCTTTTTGAAAAATCATGGTTTTGAAAAAGTCCTCACTATAGCTTGTTAAAAATAAGTGAGCGTTTTTATTGAAAAGGCTTAAAAAAGCCCATCATTGTGGATGCTCTTAGTTATATAGGGTAGTCTCATAGTTGATTGTATTACATATTCATATTTATGTTTAAATATTGCAAGTTATTTTTCTTTGTAATTTCATGATGTGTGTGTGTGTGTATATATATATATATATATATATATATATATATATATATATATATATATATATATATATATATATATATATATATATATATATATATATATATATATATATATATATATAGAGAGAGAGAGGGAGAGAGAGATAGAGAGAGATAGAGTTTGGATCTTTTGAGAACCCAAAAAAAACCATGAGAACTCATTTTGGACCATTAGATCAAAAAATTAAATGGTTAGGATTGATAGTGGCAGTTTTGTAATTAATATTAAGTCTAAATGGTATAGTTGACTTTTCACTTCTTCAATTTTGAGTTAATATTTATATTTTTATTAATGTTCTTGCAGATTTCGAAGAATTTATCAAGCAAATTAAAGAAGTGAAAAGTGACATTGAAAAAACATGATAGTTGGAATGAACATTGACCATATTATAAACTTTTGTTGTATTTTGTTTTATATTTTTTGTAAGTATCATTTAAAACAGTTGCATATTATTGTTTTTAATAAATCAATTTGTTATTATTTGCATTCATATATAAAAAATAAGAATATGTATATACGAAATATGAAAATATACATATATGCACCTGCAAATACGTATATATGCACCTACAAATACATTAACTAAGATGTTTTTTTTTTAATTTTGAAAATTTGATTTTTTTTTAAATTCAAAAATTTTATATTTTTTCATTCCATAAAAACTGATTTAAAAAAAAACGAAAATCTTATATTATTTTTAAATTAAAAAAATTCAATTTTTTTAGGCTTGTTTTTAGGAATTGATATTATTGTTTTAAAAAAATCAACATTAAATGAGAGTTGTACAATGACGATCATGTCCTTGTTCGAAGAAATAATGATCGGATGGTCCACAATGAGTCTCATAGTTGATTGTATTACATATTCATATTTATGTTTAAATATTGCAAGTTATTTTTCTTTGTAATTTCATGATGTGTGTGTGTGTGTGTAAATATATATATATATATATATATATATATATATATATATATATATATATATATATATATATATATATAGAGAGAGAGAGAGGGAGAGAGAGAGATAGAGAGAGAGAGAGTTTGGATCTTTTGAGAACCCAAAAAAAACCATGAGAACTCATTTTGGACCATTAGATCAAAAAATTAAATGGTTAGGATTGATAGTGGCAGTTTTGTAATTAATATTAAGTCTAAATGGTATAGTTGACTTTTCACTTCTTCAATTTTGAGTTAATATTTATATTTTTATTAATGTTCTTGCAGATTTCGAAGAATTTATCAAGCAAATTAAAGAAGTGAAAAGTGACATTGAAAAAACATGATAGTTGGAATGAACATTGACCATATTATAAACTTTTGTTGTATTTTGTTTTATATTTTTTGTAAGTATCGTTTAAAACAGTTGCATATTATTGTTTTTAATAAATCAATTTGTTATTATTTGCATTCATATATAAAAAATAAGAATATGTATATACGAAATATGAAAATATACATATATGCACCTGCAAATACGTATATATGCACCTACAAATACATTAACTAAGATGTTTTTTTTTAATTTTGAAAATTTGATTTTTTTTTAAATTCAAAAATTTTATATTTTTTCATTCCATAAAAACTGATTTAAAAAAAACGAAAATCTTATATTATTTTTAAATTAAAAAAAATCAATTTTTTTAGGCTTGTTTTTAGGAATTGATATTATTGTTTTTAAAAAATCAACATTAAATGAGAGTTGTACAATGACGATCATGTCCTTGTTCGAAGAAATAATGATCGGATGGTCCACAATGAGTCTCATAGTTGATTGTATTACATATTCATATTTATGTTTAAATATTGCAAGTTATTTTTCTTTGTAATTTCATGATGTGTGTGTGTGTGTGTGTAAATATATATATATATATATATATATATATATATATATATATATATATATATATATATATATATATATATAGAGAGAGAGAGAGAGGGAGAGAGAGAGATAGAGAGAGAGAGTTTGGATCTTTTGAGAACCCAAAAAAAACCATGAGAACTCATTTTGGACCATTAGATCAAAAAATTAAATGGTTAGGATTGATAGTGGCAGTTTTGTAATTAATATTAAGTCTAAATGGTATAGTTGACTTTTCACTTCTTCAATTTTGAGTTAATATTTATATTTTTATTAATGTTCTTGCAGATTTCGAAGAATTTATCAAGCAAATTAAAGAAGTGAAAAGTGACATTGAAAAAACATGATAGTTGGAATGAACATTGACCATATTATAAACTTTTGTTGTATTTTGTTTTATATTTTCTGTAAGTATCGTTTAAAACAATTGCATATTATTGTTTTTAATAAATCAATTTGTTATTATTTGCATTCATATATAAAAAATAAGAATATGTATATACGAAATATGAAAATATACATATATGCACCTGCAAATACGTATATATGCACCTACAAATACATTAACTAAGATATTTTTTTTTTTAATTTTGAAAATTTGATTTTTTTTTAAATTCAAAAATTTTATATTTTTTCATTCCATAAAAACTAATTTAAAAAAAACGAAAATCTTATATTATTTTTAAATTAAAAAAATTCAATTTTTTTAGGCTTGTTTTTAGGAATTGATATTATTGTTTTAAAAAAATCAACATTAAATGAGAGTTGTACAATGACGATCATGTCCTTGTTCGAAGAAATAATGATCTGATGGTCCACAATGAGTTCTCAATATCTCATGAAAAAAGGGTTCTCAAAAGATCCCAACCCTATACATATATATATATATATATATATATATATATATATATATATATATATATATATATATATATATATATATATATATATATATATATATATATATATATATATAGAGAGAGAGAGAGAGAGATGCACAAACACAAAAGGTTTGAGGCTTAAGACAACGTTTGTTCCCCGTTGCTACCAATTTTTTTAATGCGTCTATGTTCATGGACTTTGGCAGTGAATCATAGCCATCGTTTTTGTCTTCCAATCAGATGGTGGACAAGCTGCAATTGCTTCTCCAAATTTCAGGGACTTTCGCCATCTACACCGTCTTTTTCTTTCAATTGGATTATGGACGTCTAGGATAGCTTCTCTAATGTACTGTTGAGCAAAGTTGGGAGCCTTATCCGAACTGGAGAAAGTCCAGATAAATGAAGATGATCAGTTGACTGAAGAAACTAGAAACAGAGGTGAAGACAAAGCTAGTGTTGTTGATGTTTGTGCCCTAGACGGATCCTCAATCCTCGGTAGGAGGAAGTTCTTCGCTCCGGTTTGACTAACCAATAAGATCTACAATTGGAGATTGTATCATGAGTCGGGTGTATCTCGCCCAAAATGACTGTAGTGCCTCTCCAAGTGGATCAGCAAGACGGTTAGAAAAGAAGAGTATTAGATCAGCAGGACCGAGGAAGGTCACACCTAGTCCGGATCAGAAGATATGTATTCGCTTAGGCATGCGGTCACTAGAGTAAATGAATCAGCAACATAAGAAGATCAGACAGCAGTGTCTTCAGACCGAAGCTCAGTGTCGACAGGAAGCTCAGTTTGGACAGGAGAAGTTTTCTCAGATGAAAGAGTTGGCCCTTAACTGAAGTGTAGTCTTACCGAAGTGCAGAAGCATAGTCAGACAGTACATAGTTTCGTCCGGAGGGTGTCACTCAACATGAAGACAGATAGGAGTCTTATAATGAGGAACGAGTCCTCCGTTGGACCCCGTATTAGTATTGTCAAATCGGCTACTAGATTTATTTTGGGAATACTCAAATGGGCACTATGCAGCATGGGGAGCAAGGAATAGTCATTTTACAGGCTGTAAAGTGGACTAGGTGCTCCAGGTCTATGTTTGACGTTTCCTGCCCAAGAGCTTGCGTGTTCGTCCTTCCATACATTGCTATTAATACATCTCATACACCCACACAATGTTGCATGTTATGTTATATACTACCAATGTTCAATTTGTAAACATCGTGCATGTGGTAGTTCTTTGTTTATCTCTTGTAAAATCATTGAAATGTGTGGGAAGTTATTTCACGTAATGATTTTATAGGTCTTTAATATATTTCATTGTAAGAAATGAGTTTATATTTTATTCATTAGTATATAATAAACAACAATTTAAAAAAATATCATATCAGTTTTAAAAAATATTGGATCTAATAGATTATATAAAAACCTACAAACTCATTATTGTAAACTTAATTATAATATTTATAAATGTACATGTATTTGTTTATTGATTTATATTGACGTATTCATGAAGGCTTTACATTTTTATGAATTAAAATATTTGAGAAACACAAATGAGTTCTTCCCTAGTTATTACTATTTTACAATTATAGGTTATTATATATATACATTCATTGTTTTATATTGTTGCACACTATTTTTAATCTTAAGCTTGTGTAATATATATACATATGAGATGTATTCATTATCAAAAAATGATTATAATGTAATATAAAAAACACAAACTAATAATTATGATTTAATAATTACAATATATTTTCATTTTTCTATGATTTTTTATATTATATTGAATTTGGACATCTTTTCGTGTTGTCATATTATTACAATCATATATATATATATATATATATATATATATATATATATATATATATATATATATATATATATATATATATATATATATATATATATATATATATATATATATATGTGTGTGTGTGTGTGTGTGTGTGTGAGTAAAATATTCATCGATAAAATAATTATACTTTTCTAATTATATTAGTTACAAATACGCGACGAAATCCAATCAAACAATTATATAGGATATTACAAAATAAGAATGTACATCTTCCACACATTGTGACAAATAAATTGAAATATAATCATTTTTTTCTCTTGGATCTAAATGTATAACATAAACATTTTATTAAATATTTATCAATAAAATAATTATACTTTTCTAATTATATTAGTTACACACCTGACGACGAAATCCAATCAAACAATTATATAGGATATTACAAAATAAGAACATACATCTCAATATATTGTAACAAATAAATTGAAATAGAATCATTTTTTTCTCTTGAATCTAAATGTATAACATAAACATTTTATTGAAATCTAAAGAAAGTAGAAGGAAAAAAGAAGTGAATACAAATTGAACAAAAAATAACTAAAATAACTTATAGCATTTTAAAATCTTGATTGTCGTACCCGCCTTTAGTTATTCCAGATAAACACTCTTTCTTTTAGATATTAGATGACTATAGATCTCTTGCATCTTATTTTCCATTTTCACACACTTTAGATAACAATAACAAAAATAGGAGAAGAAAATACATGCAACAAAAAATGAAAATAATGTTCTTATATAGAGAAAAATATTTCATCAACGAAGCAATTAATTGAAATAAGTTGAAAAGATGGAAGTTTCAAATGAATATGGTGTAAGAATGAGACCTATCTTGCACCATATTCATTTGTATGACCTCTATTATAAGATTTACTAGACGAATGTCCGCGTGTTGCGCAGCGTAAAACTATATGATGAAAATCGTAACAAATATAAAAAACTATAAGAGTTTCAACTTTTATTAGCTACTTAATTGATTAACATTTTTTTGTAAAAACTATTCAACTAACAATTACTTCATAATCAACAATCACATCATAAGTATGAAGTAACTGAAAATGTTAATATTGTTTTTAATAATTTTGTTAAATCAAAGAAATAGATCGAGATTCAATAAAGTGGAATTATAATAAACAAGAACAATATATGATGAACTGTTGCGGAATGATTGTATTATGCAACTCAAGAACAATTCAGAGAGAACTAATCTGTATGAGTGCCGTGAACAAGAAATACAAAAGTTAACCCTAATTAGGGTACGTGCATGCCTTATATAACAAAACTAAATATGGAATGGACAGGCCCACCCATAAATACACGGCTAATCTAAAGACTTAATATAATATGCACAATTGACTCAATTACATTTATGACCTAACAATCTCCCCCTTTGAGTCAAATTGTGATGGAGTGTCATCATTCTTCAGGTTCAGGTTTCGGACCTTCATCTACTCTTTTGAACACCTTCGGAAGCATAGATAAAATCCTCTTTCGGAATGCCATGTACCAATTCAGCATACTGTTAAAGCATTTCTTGTCATTGATGTGATTGGATTTATGCTTGTTGATGATGTGGAGTATGTGTTCCAAAACAGGGGTTCTATACAGGTGCTTGTCTGTAAGGTGAAACATCCTTTTGATAGATGTGCCCCTTCCTTTGAACTGTAAGCGACATTCTAATTGCTTTTATTAATCCTTTCGATGCCTCGTTGGTTAAGATTCAAAGGAGGAGGCTGTTTTTCATACAAAGGAACTTTGTCCAGACGAGAGGCAACTTCGACATCCAGTTTCACAACTTCAAGGATGTAATAGCCAATCATTCTTCTGAGGTGGTCGATCAGAGGGATATACTTCCCTTCTCTTGACAAAATTTTGAACAGAGAAATCCAATTGAATGGATTCATGAAGGGCAGATCAGCCAGAGAGAATTCAGTTGTTTCTTTATCATCACCTCTGTAAGCCAAAAGCGAGCATTTCGGAATGGAGTTGTCACTTCTGGTAGACGGGGAGTCAACTGGATAATCTTTTTCAGACTCCAAGTAAGATGCTGAGCAAAGGAGTTTTTCAGATAAAAGGTGAAGAGCTGGTCATTCACTTTCAGAATAGAGAGGGGAATGTTGAGAAGTTCCTCAAAGCCTCGGAACAAGAAGGCCCTAGCAGTCATTGGAAAGTCAAACTGTGAGTTTACCACATTGCTCGTATCGAAAGAGCAAACAGGTTGCAACCAGTTTTCCACAGGCTCAGTTATAGCTTCATTCATCATCCTTTTATAGTGCCAACCTGGAAACAATGATTTACGGGTTTCCAACAGTAGTTCAGCCTCCCTGGTTGCAGCTTCCTCAGCATCAAGCTTGCGAGTTAGATTTAGGATATCATCGATTTCTTTGTGTCTGGCTTCCCTCGCAGATTTTGGTGCATCGTCAAGTTCAACTTCTTAATCGATGTCATCACCTCCTATCTTTTTATCTTTTCGTTTCGAGGGTCCAGTAGATCCTCCAATGTTCATGCGATCAAACCAGTCGGAATTAGGCTTTTGAGTTTCATCAGCAGACTTTGTAGTCCCTGGTTCTTTCACATTTCCGATGGTTGAGAAGAAGGGCTTGACAAGATTTTCTTTGTTCGGGTTATCGATATTTGACTGGTCTCCATCATGTTTCGGAGTTTCATTGTTTGACGGAGTTTCCTTGTTGGTCGGAATTTCCTCATTTGTCGTGGTTTCATCCTTATTGTCTCCCCCTTGTTTCGGAGTGGCCTCGCATTCCGAAACACCTTTTAGGGAAGCGAGAAGATTAAGAACTAGATGAAGCTTATTTGTTAGATGTGTACGTAGATGAGGAGTGAGAACAAGATCTCCCTGTTCGAACATACGCCTGAGGAACGAGTCGATTCGGAAGCGCTGTGTCGAAGAGCTTTGTTTTGAGATACGACAGAGGCAAGGACTGGTGAGGTATGCTTCAAATCTGTCTTGAGAACCTGAATTCTTGTTGTTCTGGCAGCCAATTGATCCATAACCTCATTCTCCATGGCCAGATCCTTCTTAAGTTGATCAGCATTGGCTTCAAGAGATGAGACGAGATCGGAATGTTCCTTCTTGAGTTTGGGACGAAGATTAGAGAGAGCCTCCTTCTCTGCCTTCAGCGAGTCTGCGAACCCAGTAATGACCTTCTGCATTTTGGAATTGTTCGACTGGTGAGCATCTTGGAAATCCTGCATAAACTTAAGAACATCAGTCTGCAGTCGGCCAACAGTTGTTGAGGTTTCCGTCATGTGCCTTTCAGACTTTTCCATCAACATGACTAAGTCACCAAGAATCTTGACGTTTTCACTGATCAACATCTCCACAGATTTCTTGTGAGCATCCAACTGGGATTGCCAGTCAGAGGAGGAGGGAGCCTTGTTGTATTGAAGTAGCGAATCCAACTTGGCGGAGAGTTCTTTGAATTGCTCCTGAGTCGTCGGAGCACTGCTGCTGTCGGACTTGAGTTTAACACATGAAGGGGATTCAAAGAAATCCGAAAGATCATCCTATTCATCGTAAAACAGAATTTCTTCATCGTCCAATGGAGGGTCTTGGTGATTTGGAGAAGGGATGGTAGTCTGTTTGGGTGATGGGGAGGGAGATTTGTGAGTGTTGGCGTTGTGAATGGGTGAATGGTTGGGAGTTGATTTTAGACTGGAGTGAGGAGTGGTTTTCAGAGTGGGATCATGAGGTGGCGATGGAAGAGGTTTAGTTTGGTTTGCAATGGTATCCCCTTCTTCATTATCGCCTTGATCGTCTTGTAGAGGATTGGTGATGTGGTGTTCTTCAGAATGCTCGTCTTCAGAATGAGGTGACATAACCATCTTCCGAAGCTTTCGTTGGCATTTGACCGGCTTTTCGGTATTAGAAGTCGTTCCCTTCACTTTGCGTTTTAGTACATTCTTTGGATTTTCATGCTTGTCAAAGGCCTCCTGATGTTTTTGGTCAAGGGGACAAACAACAGATGTTGAAGATTTGCAATACTCAGCAACACATTGAACGTCGTTCGGAACCCTATTGATCATCGTCATAGGTATGGAGCCTATGAATTTAAAATCTTCTACCTTTGTGGTCACGAAAGTGGATATTGGAAGAGTCGGAATAACAGCCATGACAGAGTCAGTCATGATATGGATGTCTTTTTCGTGATGGCCCTGTTCACAACAATAGACCAGAACCGAGCACAAGAAATTTTCGAGTGTCGATGCTTGTAGTTGACACTTTTAACAAATTGACTCCATAGAATAGAGCCATAGTCAAGATTAAGATCGTTGTAGAGACCATAGAAGAAAGTGTAGAAGAGCTTACTTGCACTGTCAGTACCTGTCGTTCTTTCGGAAAAACTTTTGAAAAGAATCGTAAAGAGAGCGTTCCAGTGAGGAGGCAGACTTTTCTTTGTAAACTTGGACAGTTGCGTAATATCTCCCTTGTATCCCATCTGATAAAAAGTTTTGGAAGAGTGACTGGTTGAAGAGACTCAGGATCAACCTGAAGGGTTTTCTAGCAATCAATGAACAAATAAAATCCTAAGTTCACATGCAACCCTAGAAAGATCTATGTTTTCTTCTATGAAGATATAAACTAAAAACTTAAGGACAACATTTATTTCTAAAGATCAAATGAGAATTAACCAACCTTTTGATCTTGTTCTTGAAGTTAGCAGCAAAAGGATCCTGCCCCAAATGCAAGTCACACCCAAGCAATGGAGAAGAGAGTCCAGCAGAGTAATTTTAGAGTGAAAATGGCGCAGGAATTAGGGTATTAGGGGGTTCCTTTTATAGCCTCCTAGGGTTACACCTGAAACCCTAAGGAGCCTCCAAAGTGGGCAAGCCTGTTGACCACTTGGACCAGATCCCCAAACCCTAATTAGGGTTTTCGCCAACCCTAGTGAAACCTCCAGGGTGGCGCCACTTTTTGGCCCCTGGACTTCTCTTTGCCAGTTATTCAACTATTGAATAAATACAAACCAGTCCCTGCACTTTTAATTAATTAATTTAATCACTGAATTAAATCCAATTAATTCTAGATTAAATCTCAATTAATTATTATAGTTTCTAATTAATATATTAACATTTAAATATATTAATAAACCATTTATTTATTTTCTATTGATTTATTAAACAATTAATAAATCAACCTTTCTCTCTACTGAACTCTACATCAATCCTCCAGCTATGAGGGCAACCCAAATGGACTTTGCTTCAATTAACAAGATAAATACAAATATAAAGTCATGGCTTAGACACCTAATCCAACACAACCACGTTCTCCGTATCAGTAAACCATAAAGGTTTCCCAAAGCGAGACTTGGAGATTTGGGTTTTGACGGAGCCGACCTCAAAAGTAACGATTTCCTCCGTTTTGTTGTAGAACGCAGATGAGTAAGCAGAGGAGAGATGAACAATGGGGATTGATGCAGATTCGGTCAATGCTTTTGAGATCCTGGAGAACTTCATACATTCGATCATGGGTCGAATGGATTCGCTGTAGTGGGAAGAGCTGAGATCGATAATCAGGTTTTGATTGGGTTTGATCTTTAGCGTAAGAGTAGAAGAAGTGTTGTCATTTGCAGATGAAGAACCCGCCAGTGTTGAGAGCTTGGAGAAGAAGAAGTGCAAGATGAGAGATGAGTGCTTTGGAGAGGAAAGTGAGCAGGAAAGAGAACAGAGTTCGTCAAAGAAAGACTTTATATATCTTTGGGATTTCAAACGGAGAGAGAAAATCCCAAAGAAATCGGTTCCGTTTCCCCAAATATCTCCTTATCATGATGAGTTGCCCCCAAAGTCGCTTTGTCAGGCGCATGAAAAGCGAGAAATCAGCTTAAGGGACTGTGACGTTGTAACTGACATGTGTTCATGACGTCATATAAAAATTCAAAAAATCACACCTGTTGAAACTTCTTCTCCAAGTGTCGTCCAAGAGATGATGAGTCACCCTTTTGAATATTGCAAACATCAATTGCCAAACTAGATTCCTTATCAAGAAACAAGAGTTAGAAAAATCAAGATTGATTTTTGTGCAAGAGTGTGCCAAATGAAAAGGATTAAAACATTATTAATATCTGGGAAATCTGTGATGTCAGAATGACATAAAGGCAGATGGATTCCGGGCAACGATCTCTTCCTTCGGAATCAATAGAGATTCGGAAGTGCTTGCGTGGTTTCCCATTGAATTACGATCATATGATTTTTAAAAATCATTGAAAGACATCTTTTTAAGAATTTGGTTCTTTTGGGTGGCTCAACTTCCAACGAATTCCGAAACTTGACATAAGTACGAAATCGGAAGGAAGTACTTGTTTGACTAATGTATTCATTAATAACAAGTATGGATGGATATTTTGAAGTAACTGTAGGAATGTCAGAAATCTTATTTAAAAATAAAAACTGGATCTATTGGGAAGAAATAACTTTAGTCTAGTGTATTTCATTAAGATCTCGCAGAAAAGAAAAAGTTGAGATTTCGCAATTGAGTCCGTCAATTCATAATGGTTGTTCGAAATTTTGGTTTTCACTCGGAGTTGTGGTGATAATAATTCCAAGATCATTAACACAATGTTTTTGTAACCATCAGTTTTCAGTGGTAATGCTGAGAACCTTCATAAGGGTTACCATTATATGAAAGGATAGTGATGGAGAATAGAGATTGGTTAAGAAAGGTTTGTGAGTCTCACAACGCATCATGGTGAAAATGATTTGTGATCTTTGACTAGAGTTTCTGAAGCCATATACCGAAATTGGTTTGATTTCGATAATCATTGAACTTCTTACAAGGTACAAGAAAATTTAGAAAGAAGAATTCTGTCAATTCATGGTTTCATACAAAAAAAAATATTTTGTATTTTTGAATGAGAGAAGGCAAGACAAAAAGATTTAACACGTCATCTCATGGAATGATGAGGAAGCCGTCAGTTGGTGACGTAGGTGTCAACCATCATGGAGAAACCATTAATGCACAGGAAGGGAAAGAGGGAAACGTCTAATCAATCGTCTAATCAGTCGTCTTTGCCATAATCCTTCTTTGATGAGCGCAATTAAGGCTACCATACTCATAATTACCTCAAAGAAATAAATTAAGCGCCATAATTGGGAAGACAAACCGGTAATTGCCTGCCTATAAAAGGAACAACCGTTAGAAGCAAAATGTATACCAGAAAAAGAATTCAGAAAGAAAAACAAACAGATGGCACAACGTCCCTATAACCGTTACGACAAGGTCGAAGTGAAGACGCAGGAGGGTGAATACGCCGGTGGTGTATATGGCGGTGTCATCACAGGTGTTTGGAACCACCGCTATGAGGTGCGAATGACCACCATGACGGACGGCGAGACAGGTGGACCTCTGACGGTCCATGTAAGCTTCCCTTTCCTGCAGCCTGTTCCACCAAAAATCTTGGTGGAATATAAACAGTTTGACCTCGTCGAGGTCTGGTACAGGAGGGGATGGTGGCCGGCGGCAATCTCTCGCACAACCGCCCACAACCAGTATCATGTGATGCTGGTCGACGGAACACGGCTCTTCGTTGATGAGAGAGAGCTGCGTATCCACCAGTCGTTCCATCTCGGTGATCCCCCCATGTGGCACTATTATAAACTTTAGAAAGATAATGTAATTTTTCTTTTGATGTTCTGTACTATCTTCCTTAGTTTAATGAAAAAATCGCCATCTTTTGTCTTGGATCATTCTTTGCAAACTGTAATATACAAAAACAAACACACAAAAAACAACAAAAAAAACTTTTTGGAGTTTTAATAACGAGAAATAAAAACGTATTTTTGATGATTTTTGATAAAAAAAATAAAGATAAACTTAAAAAGATAAAAAAAATATATGAGAAATATAAAACAAACAGAGTATACAGAAGGATATACAGAACAATCCCGAGATCATAGATTTTCAGTTGCGATCCCGAAGCATTCCGAAATTCGGAATCAGTCGGAATGTTAGACAGATTTCGAAACGGATTCAGCCTCTATCATTTCAAGTCCTTGTAAGATTTGATTAAAAGTAGGTTCAGGTAAGGTCTTGGTGAAGATATCGGCTAATTGATCTGATGACCGGACAAAATGAATTTCTATGTTGCCATCTTCAACATGATCCTTGATAAAATGGTATCTGAGGGCAATGTGCTTTGTCTTTGAATGTTGCACTGGGTTGTGACAGATCTTAATCGCACTTTCGGAATCAAAGTAAAGTGGAATATGTTTCATACTGATCCCATAATCTCTCAGTTGGTTTTGAATCCAAATGATTTGAGAGGTACAGGAAGCAGGTGTAATGTATTCAGCTTCAGCTGTGGAAAGTGAGACACATGTCTGTTTTCTAGATTGCCAGCTCACAAGCTTGCCATCCAAAATTTGACATCCCCCTGAAGTGCTTTTTCGATCCAGTCCACATCCACCAAGATCTGCGTCTGAGAAGGCTTGTACGAAAAAGCTAGATCCTGATGGATACCACAGTCCAAGAGAAGTTGTTCGCTTCAGATATCGAAATATATTTTTGACCGCAATGATGCGTGGCTCTCTTGGATTCGCTTGATACCTAGCACAATAACATACAACAAACATAATATTAGGTCGACTAGAAGTAAGGTAAAGAAGTGACCCGATCATTTATCGATAAAGCGTGATGTCAGCTGCAGGTTTCTCCAGAGAAGGGGTGAATTTGGTTCCGAAGGCCATCAGAACTTTGACCTTTGAGTCTCCCATCATTCCGAACTTCTCTAGTAGTGACTTTGTATAGGCTTCTTGATTTATGAAAATCCATTCGGAGCTTTGTCTGATGTTAAGGCCAAGGAAGAAATTGATTTTTCCCATTGAACTCATCTCGAATTTTGTTTCCATCAGTTTTCGGAACTCAGTTGTTAAGCTTGGATGAGTAGATCGGAAAATGATATCATCAACATAGATTTGAACAATCATAAGATGGTTGCCTTCCTTTTTGCGAAAGAAGGTTGGATCAACTGAACCTTGCTTGAATTTTGACTGCTTAAGAAAGCGAGTCAACGTCTCGTACCATACTCTTGGGGCTTGCTTCAGACCATAAACAGCCTTATCTAGAACGTAACAATGATCCGGATGTTTGTTGCTGACGAATCCTGGAGGTTGCTCGAGATAAACGGTTTCTTCCAATTCACCATTCAGAAATGCACATTTGACATCCATTTGATAGACATCAAAGCCCTTGTGTGCTGCATATGCAAGAAAGATCCGAACGGATTCCAATCTTGCAACAGGTGCAAAGGTCTCTTCGTAGTTGATTCCTTCTTCTTGGCAACATCCCTTGACTACCAATCGAGCTTTATTCCGAATAACGTTTCCTTCTTTATCCAATTTATTTCGGAATACCCTTTTCATTCCGAGAACAAATGCATTGTCAGGAGTCGGAACTAATTGTTGGATTAGGTTTCTAAGCCATGACTTTATATTTATATTTATCTTGTTAATTGAAGCAAAGTCCATTTGGGTTGCCCTCATAGCTGGAGGTCAGGATAGAGTTCAGTAGAGTAAAAGGTTGATTTATTAATTGTTTAATAAATCAATAGAATTAATTAAATGGTTTATTAATATATTTAAGTGTTAATATATTAATTAGAAACTATAATAATTAATTGAGATTTAATCTAGAATTAATTGGATGTAATTTAGTGATTAAATTAATCAATTAAAAGTGTGAGGACTGGTTTGTATTTATTCAATAGTTGAATAACTGGCAAAGAGAAGTCCAGGGGCCAAAAGTAGCGCCACCCTTGGAGGTTTCTCTAGGGTTGGCGAAAACCCTGATTTGGGTTTAGGGATCTGGTCCAAGTGGTCAAGAGGCTTGCCCACTTGGAGGCTCCTTAGGGTTTCAGGTGTAACCCTAAGAGGCTATAAAAGGAACCCTCTGGCTCCTCATAATTCACGCCTTTTCTCACTGTGATTACTCTGTTGGACTGTCTTCTCCATTGCTTTGGGTGTGACACCATTTGAGGCAGGACACTTGTGCTGCTAGCTTCGGGGATCATAAGATCAAAAGGTTGGTTTTTCTCAGTTTTGATCTTTAGAAATAATTGTTCCTTTAGGTTTTTAGTTTATTATCTTCATAGAAGAAAACATAGATCTTTCTAGGGTTGCATGTGAACCATAGGAATTATTTGTTCATTGATTGCATAGAAAATCCTTCAGTGGTATCAGAGCTTAGGCTTGTTTTTCTTGTGAATGATATAAATTGCATGGATTGTTTTTGCCTTGGTGTTTTTTGCGATGAACATCACCAAGGATGGCCTTGGATCGATTTTTGGCTAGGGTTTCCTAACCCTAGCCGCCACCCATTTGGTCCCCTCCCTTAATTGCTTGATTTACTTGCCTTTTATAAGTAGGTTGTTATTTTGGTAACTAATTGGATTAATAAAATAACTAGAACTCTTATGTGTTGGCTTGTATAATTTTCGAACCATATAGGGACCAAGATAGAAAAATTAATTTGATTAATTTCTTAAAATCTATCTTAGATTTAATTAGTTTAATTAATTTTTAATTAAAAGATCAATTAAATCGGTTTAAAGAATTAATTTAAAATTTCGAAAAATAGTTTAAAATTTGCGAAAATTAAGAAATAATTAATTCTAAAATATTTTAATGAGATTAAAATATATCTTATATATTTATGATTAAAAGTTAATATTTATATATAAGATTAAACTGGTTAGTCTTACCGCTAGCAGGCCTCATTCACAAAACTGTCCTATAAAGAGGGTATAAGGCGACTGACTATAAAATGGCAGTCTAATGGGTATCCACTCTTACCCACCGCTCTCCTGGTCAGTCGAGTGTCGTTAGCCGAACGGGTTTGATAGAACCGCTAAGCCTCTTAAAAGTATAATGCTATAATTGAAAGTACTAAAACTTTGAACAAAACCCAATCTAGTTACTTTAGGATAAAAATGTGAATTGGTGCTAATCCATGGAATTGCACATTGCACTTTGTGGAATATTGGTGGAGCGTGTGTGGTTTAGTACCGGCACGCCAACTGGGGTCCGCAAAGACTTGCAATGGGTTTCTCGATTTTGTCATTATTAACGGAGCGTGTATGGTTAACCGACACGTTAATTAGAGATGACAATCGACTTCGAGAGTACCTAGCTAATTTGCATGGTTATTCACACCCGGTTTGTGATCCTCGGCATCCCAGTCACAAATAGTGGGGCACATCCGAGACTAAACATGCCATTGAACAGTTCAATGTGTCTCAACAAATCTAGGAATTTCATAAGATGAAATTGATAAGTGTATTATCTATCTTAATGACCATTATGTTGTGATTATGGCATCCCTCTTCACACCATAGTTGGGGCATTTTGGGTCCTAGCCTTAATAAATAATATATTGGGTAATTATTTAAAAGGATAAATTAAACTAATAAATTCTGTTTATTGTAGATGTCTGAATCAAGTGTCTATTCTCCTCCCTCTCCTCCTTCACCCATTTCTGAGAGCATCAGAAAGCACCTGCTAAATATGGAAAGGCTGATTGGCCTCAACTGTAAGGAATGGCTTCGCAATTGGAGACTGGCTCTCGGCATTGCTGGCAAGCTACATCTCACCGAGTATCCAATCCCGGTTCCACCGAAACAAGTCATCATAAAGAGCCTTTATGATAAGCATGACTTATTAGTTGATGAATTCGAAAAGATTTGTGACCTCATGCTATTGACCATTGATCCCGAGTTCCGCAAGGATTTTGAATCCTTGGGGCCATATGAGTTAATGCAATCAGTTGAGGAAATGTTCCGAAAACCGGTCGAAGAGGAACGAGCTAGGATCTTCAAAAGACTTGCAGAGTGTAAGTTAAAAGAAGGAAGTAGCATCGATTCACATGTTCTTCAGATTGAAGCGTACATAGGCGAATTGTACAAACTTGGTTATTCCATGAGTCAGGAGTCGAGTGTTAACACTCTACTCACTTCACTGACCAGTAAGTACGATCTGTTCATTCAGGCGTATAGAAAGGAAGACCAGAAAAAGAACTTAATGGAAATGCATCCACTGTTGACTTTATACGAGTCACTCTTGGACAGGCATAGCTCCAATGGTTCAGCTACTTCAGTGAAAAGACGCAGCAAGAAACGATCCAGATCGTCTGGACATGTCTTAAACTGGGAATCCACAAAATCGGATACAGTCGCGGAAAGATTGGATGACGCTCCAAGGTCAAAATCTTTTGAAAGCTCAGGTATATCTAAAAACCTCAAAACTCATGTTCCATAATTCCTTGATGCATAATGTGATAGTCATATTTTTGGTTTGTATGTAGGGAATCAGTAGGGTACGGGACATTGGCGCATAGAAGCACATTTGGATTGGATTTCCCGCTCATGCAGTTTTGAAGTTTAGTTAGATATTGAAATATTGTTATTAGCTTTTAGATGCGTAAGACATTGTCTATCATATAGTATATTGTTCAAGGATTTTGTTTTTAATAAAATTGTCGTTTAATTTCTTTTAACATCTGTTGTTTGAAATTATCCTTGAAATGCTGTATGATTCTGTTGAATGCATTATTGATGATAACTTGAATATTGAATGCATCCAAAGTGTTTGGATCTTAGGAATTGTGTCTATTATGATTGTTAAGATAGACATTACAAGAATCAATTCAACCAAAGGTCCAGTTGGACAGGACTTTGGAATCATTTGACTTAGAGTCTCATGATGAATTGAGTTCTTAATGTGTCAAGAAATGAATCAACCAAAGATCCAGTTGGACAGGATTTTGGAATCATATGACTTAGAGTCAGATGATGATTAAGTTCTTTATAAAGCACAAATGGCAAGAAATGAATCACCCAAAGATCCAGAGGATATGATTTTGGAATCAGTTAACTTGGAGTCAACTAAAGATTGCAAGTCTTGACCAGCATTAACAAAGTCATAAGTTTACATAGATATGTAAAGGACGTTGAGATTAGGAGCAACGAACACATCAGTTGCTGTGTGTTGCTCGAATCTTCAAATAAAACACAATAGTTTGTACTTCGTGATATTTGTCATTCAGAATGACGAATATGGCTACGCTTATCAGAATAAGCGATTGAATTGAAACCTTGAACAGTTCAACGACTTCAAAGGAAGTACGAGATCTACAGAACCTGAGTGACAACTTAAACTGGGAAAATGGTTCACAGTCAATCTCTTCCAAAAACATTAATAGTTGTAATGTGTCTTAGGGAAGATAATGGAGCATTGGTCGAAACAGTTCGATCCTCGATGTATGAGATACATTGCTAATTAGTTTCCCGTAAATTAAACACTAAACCAGTCAGACCATATAAAACATATTCCAACCACATCTTCGACTAAGTAGGCTTTGCAGACACTGTCTGAAATGTAAAGCTGGGATTGTCCCACTTGTACATTACAGGTCCAGGGTCTTGTAGTGTTCGTCCGAACCTCATGACTGGCCTGAACCTAATCAGAAATGTCATTTCACTGGCTATCCCGTTGTACCTGGAAAAGAAAGAGCTCTTTTAGAAAGAACTCATATTCTAAGGAGACAGTGGGAGTTGGGACAGTCCTGAATGAGTTCAGGATTAGCCAAGTGAAATAACCTTTAGTCATCACTAGGCTTAGAGCAGAAATCAGATTTTTGTTTTAATTCTGACATTATCTTCTCTTGACCAGTGGTACTGATCACCATCATAAGTAGTTATGATCAGGGTGACATACCGATTAGTGGTAAAACACTATAGTTGGTACGGATTTTCAATCCGACTACTTGGAAGCATTAGTGAGCCCGGTTGCTGCCAATTAAGAGAACCTTAGGACGAGATACAGTCTATGTGACGGTTTGATTGATTTTACACCTGGTCTAAAAACCAGTGGGAGTAATTGATTCATCAAACGAAAGCAGCATGGACAGAAACGTACCTTCAAAACATCTGGTTGAGTAAGACGATACTCAGAGTCAAGTAATTGACTCCGAGAGAAGCACTCTCAATAGAAGATGAAATCCGAAAGGATACTGCATATTGTAAGTCGTTAGTGGAGCGCATGTGGATCACCGACACACTAATAGGGACTCACAAAGAATATGCCAGTATAAAGGTACATGGGCCCGAGATTTCCTCGCGGGCATCTCGCAAGAAAGGATATTCAGATTCTCAAAATATGCCAAAGGATTGGATTTTGAAAAGGGACTGAAAGATATCCATTAAGATGTCAGAAAGGTTTGGATTCTCAAAAAGTGCCAAAGGTTCTGGATTTTGTAAATAGTCCATAACCGTGTCAAAGCCAGTGGGAGTGTCGTTGTTATCTATTATCTCCATATGTGTGTTACATAATGTTTCTAGGAAACGTCTCTTTTCATTACAAAGTGTAATGACTTGGTGTTAAGAGACGGATCGCTATGAAAGACTTAATAAAGATACGGCATGCTCGGGTGGTTATAAACGTCTATGAGATAGATTAAAACTCTGCAAAAATGATCTTGATGAGACTCAAGATGCATTGCCCTAGGAAATAGTTTCCTGTCATTGCAAATTATGATGATTTGGCATGAGAGATATAAAAGGTGCAACATACTCACATAATCCATTGACATATATAAGATAAATATCGTCATCAGTATAGACCTGGCCATAGTAAGCATGATCATGATAAGATTCAAGATGCATGAAGAAAAGTCTCCGAAAGGATATAGTTATTAAAAGTCGTGACACAAGGATTATAAGTAATCCTAAGATTCCAAAAGGGTTTAGAATAGGACTAGATCGAATCCAACAAATTTCTTGGATCGATCAGAAGTGTCATGAACATGTCTTGATGCTTAGAGCATAGTGAGTCAGATTCAGGATATGACCTGGCTAGGAATACTTAATGGATTTTGTACATACGTGAGAAATCATTGGGAAATGATTGGGGTGAATGTTGATAACAATTTGAAAAGAGTTTTCAAATAAGGACTTAATGGTTAAAGAATTTCGTTGGCATTCCGATGGAGTGTGTGTGGCTCACCGGCACATCGTAACACCTCGAAATAGTCTTAGGGTGCAGTCATGTGGACTAAAGATCCCGATAACCATGGAAAGTCACAGTACATATAATGGAGTTGTTAGTGAGAATAACGATATGACCAAAATTGAAATATCATCGGAAGGATATCCGATCGGATAAAGTGTATAAATGTATGACATTTGAATACATAGAAAGAGTGAAAGGTCAAGTAGACATAGATATATAACACGAATTAAATAGTTTAAAAGGAATCTAGAAACCGATAATAGTTTTATGTAAAATCCGACTTGGTGATTACCTCGTGGAGACTTGGTAATTAGGCAAGAGTAGCCATCAGTCAGATTTTATGTTTCAATTTTGCATGTTTCACTTCCCGAATAATTTGATTATTCAAAAGTCCACAGTCACTCATACTTTTCGGGAGTAAGTATGAACGAAGACTGTCGTGAATTGGTTTGTAGATTGTCTAAGAAATTAGACATTGCAGTAAGACTGCTACAACGTTAATAAGTACTTAGAAATAGAGATTTGAGTATTGAATAAACCCGCGCTCAACAGATTGCTTCATGGATTACATCACGAGCAATGTTGAGACGATAATATCGTATGATCTTGAAGCAGAGACATATGAGTTGAAATTTACGAGTCGATTGTGCATTGATAATGCGAAAATGCATCGGTAACTCGATGTTACAAAACACATTGTTGTGTACGATTTGATAAGTAAAAGACACAATCATATGTGTCGAAGCTTATTCGTTCCTTGACCCTGATGGGAAACAGATATCTGTAGGCTGCTCGATGATTTTGAAGTTGACTAAAGTGCTGGCCAGCCTGGACTAAGTTGATGTGTTCAATTAGAAGTCCGAAAGTCATAAGTAGAATCAGAAATCGGGAAACAGAGTATCGGACAGAGATTGATCTCAATCCATGTCTCGTGTCTGAAAATATCTTGTTGGACGAAGGATCATATGATCACTTATATATGGACAGAACTGACTGGGTCAGAGTTCGACAACAGTTTATTGGAAGCTGCAGGTTGTTAATTAATCAAAAGATAAATTAAAGTCATAAACTTATCCAAGTGGGAGACTGTTGGCTTAGGTGTCTAAGCCATGACTTTATATTTATATTTATCTTGTTAATTGAAGCAAAGTCCATTTGGGTTGCCCTCATAGTTGGAGGTCAGGAGAGAGTTCAGTAGAGTAAAAGGTTTATTTATTAATTGTTTAATAAATCAATAGAATTAATTAAATGGTTTATTAATATATTTAAGTGTTAATATATTAATTAGAAACTATAATAATTAATTGAGATTTAATCTAGAATTAATTGGATTTAATTTAGTGATTAAATTAATCAATTAAAAGTGTGAGGACTGGTTTGTATCTATTCAATAGTTGAATAACTAGCAAAGAGAAGTCCAGGGGCCAAAAGTGGCGCCACCCTTGGAGGCTTCTCTAGGGTTGGCGAAAACCCTGATTAGGGTTTAGGGATCTGGTCCAAGTGGTCAAGAGGCTTGCCCACTTGGAGGCTCCTTAGGGTTTCAGGTGTAACCCTAAGAGGCTATAAAAGGAACCTTCTGGCTCCTCATAATTCACGCCTTTTCTCACTGTGATTACTCTGTTGGACTGTCTTCTCCATTGCTTTGGGTGTGACACCATTTGAGGCAGGACACTTGTGCTGCTAGCTTCAGGGATCATAAGATCAAAAGGTTGGTTTTTCTCAGTTTTGATCTTTAGAAATAATTGTTCCTTTAGGTTTTTAGTTTATTATCTTCATAGAAGAAAACATAGATCTTTCTAGGGTTGCATGTGAACCATAGGAATTATTTGTTCATTGATTGCATAGAAAATCCTTCACTAATCTCCATACTTTGTTACGCTCAAACTCATTGAGTTCATCCTGTATCGCTTGGATGCAATCAACATGATCAAGAGCAACATTGACCATTTTAGGTTCAATTTTAGAAATGAACGAATTAAACATGCAAAATTCCACTTTTGAATATAATGCAGTTTGCTTTGCTTTTTGTTGTGCTCTTGTTAGAACACCTGCTGATGTTTCTCCGATTATCTGAGATTGTGGGTGATCTCTCATCCATTTTAACATCAGAGGATACTTTGGATCGTATTCCGGATTGAGTTCTGTAAAAATCTCTTCAGTATCCGATTGAGCATCAGATTGAGTTTCATCACCATTATTTTCATACTCATTCTCCCCCGGGAAATGTGCATGGGATTCGTCATTGATAATCACCGGATGCTCCCCCTCGATAGTAGGAATGTTTTCCTCCGGAACCGGAGTTGGACCCTCCCTCTGAATGGGTTCAGAATTCTCCCCTGGATTTGAGAATCGGAGGAATCTCCTGAGTTAGTGACGTTGCAGGGTCAGGTTCATTATGAGTTAGAATGGAAGCAGTTTCTTCAGGAGTTGGAATTGAATGTTCCAAAGTCGGAGCGGATTCGTTAGAGACTCTTTCAGATTCATTCACCGCATTGTCTACTATTTTGAGTAGCTCATCCCCTTGGTTATCCTTTGCTTTAGCTTCGGCTGATTTTGCAATCTCTGGATCGTCAAACAGATTCATGAATTCTTCATATAGGTTCATGAGAGGTGTGGTTGTTTGATTCGATTCAGGAAAAATTTCTGCTGAATTCTTTTCTGTATTTTGAGCTCTTGATTTGTACTTGTCATCGAAGGTGACATAATACGTTTCTTCAATCTTTCGAGAGCGTTTATTCAGAACACGATATGCTTTGGACATTAAGGAGTAACCTAGAAAGATTCCTTCATCAGCCTTTTCATCCCACTTAACTCGTTTCTCCTTAGAATTGAAGATAAAGCACTTTAAACCGAAAACGTGAAAGAATTTCACATTTGGTTTCCTTTTATTGAGAATCTCATAAGGAGTGAGTAAGAATCGCTTGTTGATTGTGGAGCGATTTTGAGTGAAACATGCAGCTGCAATGGCATCATCCCAGAAATTTAATGGAAGTCTTGCAAAAGAAAGCATGGTGCGAGCAGCTTCACAAAGAGATCTATAACGTCTTTCCACCACCCCATTTTCTTGTGGAGTATATGGAGCTGAGAAGTTGTGAGTGATCCCTTTGCTCACGAGAAAATCTTCTAGAACTTGATTTTTAAACTTTGTACCATTGTCGCTTCTTATCATCCGAACTGGTTTTCGGAGTAATACTTCAACCTGCTTGATAAAATTGATCATGGTCGGAGTCGCCTCAGATTTCTGTTTAAGAAAGAAAATCCACGTAAAACGAGAAAAATCATCCACCACAACCAAAATGTACTTGTTGTGAGCTACACTTTCGATTGCAGATGGACCACACAGATCAATGTGCAATAATTACAGAGGTTCAATTATCTTTGTGTTGATTATTGTGGAGTGACTATTTCTGATTTGTTTTCCGAGTTCGCAAGCATCACACAGACGATCTTTATCGTACTTTAGTAGCGGCAATCCTCGCACCAGATCACCAAGTATGAGCTTGTTTATGTCTCTGAAGTTCATGTGAGACAAGCGTCTATGCCACAGCTAGCTATCGTCGTTAGCAGCTTTCGTGAGTAAGCATATGGCACGTTTTCCTTTGATGGGCTTCATGTCTAGAGGAAACATTTCACTCATTCGCTTTGACTTTAGAACAATTTTCTTAGTCTTCTTTTCGATTATTTCCGAACCATCTTCATCAAAGGACACTTTGAGCCCAGATCCAACCACCAATTGTGAAACACTGATCAGATTGTGCTGAAGACCTTCCACATATGCCACCTTCCGAATTGAGAGTTCGCCATTTGTGATCATGCCATAGCATTTGATTTCACCCATTGCATTATTTCCATAGCGAATTTTTCCTCCATTTCGTAGCGAACGATACTCCCTCAACTCTTCCCTTCTCCCTGTCATGTGACGCGAACAGCCACTATCAATATACCATTCCGGATCATACTGTTCGTCACGCATTACCTGCACAATTTAGAGAGATTTAGGAACCCAAACCAATGTGGGTCCATGTGAGAATTTCTGGAAAGTAGGGAATACACTTGACTTGTCAACCCAAAATGATTTCTTCATTGGAAGTTGATTCTTTTCTTTTTCGAAACGAAATACTTTTGTTTTGTTAGTTTGCCAATTGTCGTTAGCAAAATGTGACTTGGTTGGAACAAAAGAGTTTGTTTTTCGAAATGGTATTAAAGGAAAGGTTTCTGAAACACGTGTTAGTTTGGTTGATCGAAAAACGGGTTTTGGTTCTGAGTAATAATTCTTTTGAACTTAGGGAATAAATTTATGAATTTTTGGCTCCTTTAAAATTGGTGTTCTTTGTGGTTCGTGATGGAGTTTGGCTTTACCCTTCAGATCATTGGACTTGGGACCTGGTTTGAGAATATTTGCTTTTGTTGGTTCAGATGATCTGGGTTTTTCAGTCATGTTCATGAATGTTTGAGGTTTTTGAGGGATTTGTTTTGTGATGATATGTTGTTGTGATTTCGGAATCAGAAAAGTACCAATTTTTGAACAGAATTAGGATTGAAATAATTTTTATCATTTTTATTTCTCCAAAATTGTTTTCGTTCCTTCAAATTCTTTTTGTACCGAGCATTCATCTGTCTCCTTCTTGCTGTAAGCTCTTTTGGAGACTTATGAATACGAGATACTGAGGTTGATAGATTGGTTGGCATTGATTGATGTGCACCAAAAGTAGAGTTTAGAATAGGCTTTGTGCCACTTGTCCCTGCATGAGAGAATGAATCTTTGCGATTCAGAGATCCTGAAATATACTTTCCTTGGGACTTCCATGAGGTCATTTCGGAAAGCCCTTTAGTTTCATCTGAATTATCGATTGGTTCAGACCAGAAGAAAGCATCACAACCATCAGAGTTATCATTATCAACTAGGACTTTGAGTTCTGAAGTGTCTTTTGAGTTCAGTCCTTGTTTCACAAAAACCTGATTTGGAACAGTTTTTATTTTCGGAAAAACTGTTGCTTGTTCATTTAAGGTTTGTGATTCTTTATTTTCAACAATTCTTGCAAAAGCGACTGAGTTTTCAGAAATGAGGTTTTTCTTAGATTCATTTTGATTATTCACAAAAACAGAGCAATCGACTTCATCCTCAACAAATATTTCACTCATTTCACTTTCATCAAAATCGGAGACAATCTCAGTAATGAGAGTATCTTCGGAACTCAATTTCTTGCATAATGACTGAAATTTTTGTAAGGTGGTAGTTTTAATCTCTTCTTTATCGTTTTCAGATAAATATTCTTTGACCATGCTTTTGTGCTCTTTGGACTGTATATAATTTTCAATTTTGTCCAGTCCAATACGATAGGCTTCTGACACATCATCAGAAGAAACAATGGTTTCACACTTATAACATTCAGCATCGATTTCATCCTCTTTCAATTCAAGAAAGGGTAAAATCATTTTGTGCAATCCCCTGCCTATATCACAATCAAGATGTAATTGAGTAATGTTGTTATAAAGGCGTTTCGCAATTAAACAAAAAATATTCCTCTGTTTAACAAGAAAAAAATTGTCTCTTTTGACATATATAATGTCATCCTTAGCCCTAACCAACTCTAACTCTAACGCATCGATTTGCATTCGCCTCTCCTCATTTTTAAGTGTTACCCTGCTCAATTGATCATTTAGGTTAGAATTACTAAGTCGTGTTCGTTTTAAACTATCACTAAAATTAGAAAAAGTAAACCTTAGATCATCTAATTCTTTATCATAAGTGGAAGAGAAAACATTTAAGGACTTAAGGATAGAGCGTACCTTGTTAACGACAGCCTCGCATTCTTCTATCTGTTCCGAGTCAGGTTTCGCAGCGAAACAGCTCGCTCACGCCTGGCCTCCATCAATGGAGTACGCCCTGTGTTCGGAGCTGTCATCCTTTACAACAAAACATCGACCGTGCGTTGGTTTCCTCACATCATCATCCTCAGAATCCGTTGACCTGACTTCAATTGCACCATACTCATTCTCCTCTTGTACCACAAACGATGGCTTGGCTGTTGAAGCTTCATCCTTTTTCAGATAGGCAATCTTCTTGGTGTAGTAAGCCTCGTCTTTAACTTGATCCTTCTTTTCATTTTGCTTTCGGAGCAAGCAATCCTTCACGAAATGGTTCTTGCCTTTGCAATAATGGCAGTCATAATCAGAGTCGCCAATCAGCTTATTTTCGTCTTCAGACTTTTGTTTCTTTGGGCCATCCTCTTTGGGCTTTTCGGAACTGAAGTTCCCTTGTGTGCTGCGATCTTGAACCTGGAGAAATTCTTCTTAAATAACTTCTTTGGGTTTGAGACCATGAGAGCTTTTTCTTCTCTCGTCAGATCATCATCGGAGAAGTCAGATTCCGGATCGTTATCAGCGGTCTTCTTTCCCTTTGTGACTAAAGCTAGAGATCCCATACTGGAAGTGGTCTTTGCTTCTTTAGTAATTTCCTTTTCATGAGACTTGAGGATACCCATCACCTTTGTCAGTGTATAATTTCGGAATTGCTCATGAGCTTTAATAGTCGACACAATAGCTTTCCATTTAGGTCGAAGGCTATTTAGAAAGGTGACCTTTTGCTCGATGACAGTACGAGCAATTTTATACTTTAACAATCTGCTCAGAAGATGGTTGGAGCGATTGAATGTTTGGGCCAAGGTCTCATCGGAGGCTTGAGCAAATGATCCGAACTCGGAAAGAAGTGTGGTTTGAACTGAGTGCTCCAGATCTGTATCACCGGAGTATAGTTCTTTCAGCCTATCCCATATCTCCTTTGCGGTTTCACAGGAGCTAACCAGTCTTATCCTATCTGGAGGAAGAGAAAATCGAATAATCCTGAAGGCTTTGATGTTGAACATCAGTTTATTCTTTTCATCAAGAGTTGTATCTGGATGACTTAGTAAAACAGCACCATAATCATTTAAGGTTTTAACGACTCTCCTTGTGGCAACATGAGCAAATGGCTCCACCGTGATTGCATGCCATATGGTGGATCCATGTTCTTCTATTCCCAGAACATGATCTTCAAAATGGAGTGCCCAGACTTCATAATCACTTGGGAATAAGAT
Organism: Cichorium intybus; assembly: GCA_023525715.1. Taxonomy (NCBI): domain Eukaryota; kingdom Viridiplantae; phylum Streptophyta; class Magnoliopsida; order Asterales; family Asteraceae; genus Cichorium; species Cichorium intybus. The sequence continues at coordinate 63,902,387 of CM042012.1, forward strand.
CGGGGTCCTTGTAGTAGAACCAATGCTGCTAGATAAGTTGAATGAAAGTGAATGTGGATCTTCTTGCGCCATTTGTCCTTGTTGAAGTATAAATCAGACGAGTGTAACAACGTCGAGTTAAAGTATAGAAGCAAAAGATCAAGATCTGAAGTCTAGAATCAATTAATGTGATCAAGACAGTCAAGACCAGATCTGTGATAAAAAACCTATAAACTCGATAGAACAGTGTATTAATTACACAGTCTCCTGCTCTGATACCAATTGTTAAATCAAAGAAATAGATCGAGATTCAATAAAGCGGAATTATAATAAACAAGAACAATATATGAAGAACTGTTGCCAAATGATTGTATTATGCAACTCAGGAACAATTCAGAGAGAATTATTATGTATGAGTACCGTGAACAAGAAATACAAAAGTTAACCCTAATAAGGGTACGTGCATGCCATATATAACAAAACTAAATATGAAATGGACAGGCACATCCATAAATGCACGGCTAATCTAAAGGCTTAATAAAATATGCACAATTGACTCAATCACATTTATGATCTAACAAATTTAAAAAATTAAAAATTCAAATAAATGCGGTAAATAGTTTATCTATAGCTTTAGATAGAAAATTCAAAAATTTATAGCCGATAGTCAAAAAAATTTAATCAATTAATTGCATTACTTAAGTAAATCATATAGGTTAATTATTAGAAATCATTATTTCCTATATAGTTGAAAGTCGAAAAGTTTAAACAATTAAATATATTACTTAAATTAAAATTTTAGATTTAATATATTAAAAATAATTATTTATTTTGATCTACATGCGTTATTTTTCCAATAATTTCTTCAAGCATTCATGCATTTTTTATAATAGTCTTAAATATCATTCTAACTATAAATACTAAAATATAATATCTAGGTAATAATTATGTATCAAGTTCTTTAAAAATAGTAAACATTCAAGTATATATATTAGATTTTATTTTGAAATCACAAACACACAACATGATAATAAAATTTAAAAGCCTGTATTATGTGAAGATGTATACTATTATAATTGATAATTTAAGAATACCAAAAATCTCAATTCAAATCATCAACTAATTATATAAGCTTGAGTTCTAGTAACAAAATAAACATAAAACATGATGAAACAGAATAATCTCATTGTGAAATTTGTTTCATACTCCCACGTTTTCTCGTCGATAATGTTGTATGATCGTTTTTAATCTATAAAAGATAACAAAAAATCATTAAGTTACTCTAGTAATATATAACAAACATACAAATTCAAAACTTTAACATGGTAGCATGACTCGAAATATAGCAAAAAAATGCTCAAATAAACACAAAAATCTTATCATTGTGAAATTTGTTTCATACTCTCAAGTTTCTTCGACGATAATGTTGTATGATCGCTTTTAATCTATAAAGACATAACAAAAAACCATTAAGGTACTCTAGTAATATATAACAAACTTACAAATTCAAACCTTTAATATCATAACATGACTCGAAATATAGCAAAAATACTCAAACCAACACAATAACCTTTAAACTTTTTTATTCTTCCTTCTAGATGTTTTCTCTCACTTTATATGTGATTTGTCTTTCTATGTTAGTCAAATGATTCACCTTTTTTATAGTAACAAAAAAACTATTCAACTACAATTCATTTAATATTCATAAATCATATCATATTAGTTTATAGTTAGTAATTATAAGACATAAGTTAAAAAACTCTTGAATGATTTCCATTAATTAATTGAAAGATGAAGGGTTGTGGAGGTTTCAAATGAATATGGTGAAAGAATAAGACCTATCTTGAACCATATTCATTTGAATGATCTCCTTTATAATATATATATATATATATATATATATATATATATATATATATATATATATATATATATATATATATATATATATATACACACACGCGCGCACACACACACACACACACATATATATATATATATATATATATATATATATATATATATATATATATATATATATATACACACACACACACACACATGGTGCGATTTATTACGATTTTAGGCTTAAACCCACCGAAAACCGAACAGATCGGTTTTTAGATTGTTAAAACTACACCGTTCGATTTTTTTTATTTGGTGCGATTTGCGGTTTTAAGTGTGTTCGGTTTTATGTAGTTCAATTCGATTTATAAATCAGAATAGCTTTGGTGCGGTTTATACATTGTGACAGTTTTAAAACCATAAAACTAATTGCTTATAATAATATTTTTTGGGCTTATAATAAATCGAACATAAATATAAAGTGGATTTGTGGCAAGTTACTTATTAAATTGCTAAAACAATGTCAAAAATATGGCTAAAATATTTGAGAACACTTAAAATAATGTTTACGTGGAAAAAAAGATATTGTAAGTCTTGAAACTAAATCTTCATTTATATGTGACTTAGATTGAAAGTGAAATTCGTTTCTTAGCTTATTTTTAGTCAATTTTATTTCAAAAAAAAGTACATAACACAAACAATATATTATATAAATATTGAATATGCAATTTAATATTTAAAATATCATATGGTGCGATTTTGCGGTGCGGTTTTTGGTATGCGGTAACGCAAAACCGCACCACAACGTAAATAGTCGATTTTTTAAAAATAAAAAGCCACACCATCAGCTTATACGTTCGGTTTCAGTTGATCCGTTTCGGTCTTGAAGTTTTTTATGGTTTGATTTTTGCTCACCCCTATGTGTGTTTGTGATATTTATATATAATTTTGTAAGACTATATGTTAATTTTAATATTTTTTCGGTCTTGCCTTAGGTTTTAGTAAACACAATACAAATAACTTTGTCAATTTCTGTTATGTTCTATCCAATAATTCAGTCCCATTTTGTTTTTTTATGTCCATACATCAAACACTATCTTCAAAATATTAAAAACTTAAATACTAGGAGTACTACTTTTGAAATATATATTGATATTGAAAGGGTACTCCTATTTAGACCATTTTATTCACTTATTTGACCCCTTAATAACTATTTTTATGGTAAAATGTTATGGGGATCCTTAAAAGCTAAAAAAAATGTCATTTTCTTGTAAGCTGTATAAAACCTTTAACCTTTTTAAAAATGTGCACTGTAAGATAACTTTTACTCTGATAAATTATATTTTTTTTATTCGTAAATATGTAGATTATCGTTATGGTAAATTGTATTTTTCATCTTACTTTGTGTAATTTTTTAAAACTTTTTACTAACACCTCCACCACCCATCACCCACCACCGATGACATATCACCGCCACAACCCACCGCTTTTAAGAGTGAGTAACAGAAAGAGAGACAGATTGAGAGAGAAAGATCGAGAAACAGAAATTTCATCATCAATTGTGGTTATCGCCAACAAGAGATGCTATGTCGACACACACACCTCGCCGTCGACAAAACATGGAGCAAACGACAAACAACAGAAAATGAGAGACGGACATATTAGAGAGCGAAAGATCTACAGAGACAGAGGCAGATGAATGTCGATGACGATGGTGGATGTTGCTGAAGCAGATGCGATGCCGACAGGCTCCACCATCGAGAAAACACAGAGCAAAGGATAAAATATGAAAGGATGGTGATAGTCAGAGGCGGTGATAAGGGCGTTGGATGTCGCCGGCGATGGTGGTTGTATGCCGACGATTATGGTAGTAGTTAGAGGAAGAGGGAGTCGTTTGATGAGAGCTGTTACAAAAATGAGATCTATTAGGGGTTTTTATATAAAATGGTGGATTTCAGGGTGTACTCTTTTTGGGCCATGGGTTTACCGGATTGGGCCATGAGTTTCTATAATGAGACTTTTTGATATAATTTTAAATAGTTTTTTAAATATCATTTTTTTAGCAAAACAATTTTATACTCTTAATTTTTATAGTATTAAACATTTAAAAATAATAAAATCCATGTATTTTAGTATTAAATTTTAAAATTTTATTTTGTTTTTGTTTAGGTTTATATAAAAACATACATTATTAATTTTTATATAAAAATAAAATAAAGAAGACTATTTTATGATTACTTAACTATTATTAATTATAATTAGGAAGAAAAAATAATTATAATGTTGAAATGATTATATAATAATTATACTTAAATATAGAAATTTTTATAGATAATCATTAAGTGGTTAATCTAGAATATAAAAAGGGTGTTGATAAATACAATAGTGTTGATAAATACAATTCACTCTAGTATGTAGGTTTAATTTTTCTTATGTAATGATTGTGTCTTTTTAATTATGCTACTAACTAAGTAAATTATTATCATTGTTTTTTAATCATGCCACTAACTAATCATATTATTATCATTGCTTTATCTTTTTTAATTAATCATTATATTATATTTTAATTATTATATCATTATTCAAAGGGGTTTACCAAATATACACCCCTTTTTCACTAAGAATACACACCTATTTGAAAGTCAACTTTTTTATTGGTTAAAACTGCATTGTTTTCCATAAAAATTAGATATAATTGGTTGAAAATAGTTGACTTTTATTAAAATGTGTATATGAGGTGTATCTATAGTAGCACCCTATTCAAATCCTATTTGTTAAAAAGTTATTATTTTATTTTGTTTTATTAGAATAACAAATATTTTGTATATTTAGTGCTAATTATTGTAAACATAATAATTATATTTGTCATATTATAATAGTATAAATATAACTAAAAAATATACTCGGAAATAATCATTATCAACCTCATGTATTTCTTAATAAAATTTAACATAGCAAAACATGATAAAAAATATTACAACAACTAATCCTCTAGACTTATAAAAGTTTTTTGAGTAGGGTTGAGTTGCTTATAGAATTCTACACGCGACTTATAAAAAACTTGCCATTCAATTGCTGAAAGAGCTTTGTGACGGATCTATAATGCTAAAATGGAAGGTATTAGGTACTCTCCTTGTAATTGGACCATCACATAGTGATTGTCGTATACGTGTGAAATGGTAAGAAACTGATGGTATGAAAACCCTTCAAGACCTTTCCAAAGAGGAAAACAAGTTATAGAGCCTCCATTGGTTAAAAATTGATGGTATGAAAACTAGTAAATTAATTGTTCGGTACAAAATTCTGAAATGCTCATCATTTTTTCCTACAAAAAAATTCAATAAATAAATTAATATCATATATTTAATAATCAATAAATTGGTTAAAAATAGGTTTTAAATAAATAAAAATATAAAAATGAGCTTCAAGTGTTAATACAAATAAACAATAAATGGGCTGATAAATTAATAGGGACTGGTCCATCTCTTTGAAACATATATAGCATTTAGGGTTTTTTCCTTTTTACGGTTCATGTTTCACAAATCAACGTCAAGAGAGAGAGAGAGAGAGAGAGAGAGAGAGAGAGAGAGAGAGAGAGAGAGAGAGAGAGAGAGAGAGAGAGAGAGAGAGAGAGAGAGTAGTAACAGCATCTGCCTCCGGTCATGGCTGTCTCCGATAATGGCATCACCGGCGACAGTAGCAACCACCCCACCTCGTCCTCGGCTACCGATAGCTCCATAGACAACAGTGCAAACTGTGTCTTCCTCCTCCTCTCCCGCGATGGCGGCTTTTGGCAACTGTGGTTTTCAGCTTCCTCCTAGGTGGTGGCGGTTTCCGATGACAGTAGCAACCGCCTCCGGCTCGTCCTCCGCTGTTGATGGCTCCACAAGCGACAGTAGCCATTTTAGATAAGAATTTTCGTGGGCTTTTTCGAGGGTTTTTTCGTGCCACCGACGACCCTCCGTGCCTCCAACGACCTCCAGCATTCTATCGACGGAGAGAGGCTGCCGGCCGGAGTAAGTATTTCAGTTTTTTTGTTTTATTAAACTCTAAGCTTGAGTTGAAAGAACTTACAGTTTAAAGTCGACTTCGACGACGCTTTTCCCAGCGAGAAACTAGGACTCCGACGATGCTATATTCTCTTTCCAACGAGAAACGAGGTCTCCGGCGACGATCTATTCAAACGAGCATATATTCCGGCATTGCTATTTATTTCTGAATAAAAAATTTATTCATATTGAGATTAGTTATTGAGATTAGCTAGTACTCTGTAAAATTATAGTCAATGTAATTGTTGTTTAATTGTTATTTTTTTTTGTTAAATGCTAAATTATGTCAGTAGTAATTTAATAATTATTGTTTTTTGTGTGTTGACTTTTGTAATATTGGACATTCCTCTATTTTATATAAAAAGATGGAAACAGTTTAGAAAACCTAAAATAATAATTTTATTGTCAATCAAATTTAATCAAATTAGTCTAAAAGAGAGACACGAGTGTTCAAGGAAATTAGTTTAGAAAACCTATATAAAAACATACATTATTTATTTAATATCACTTTTTTTAACAAAACAATCTTATACTCTTAATTTTAATAGTATTAAACTTTTATAAATAAAAAAATCTATGTATTTTAGTATTAATTTAAAAAAAATTATTTTATTTTTTTAGGTTTATATAAAAACATACATTATTACCCTTTAATAATTACTTTACCTTTTTTTTTTCCAAAAAATATGTATAATTATTACTTAATAATCTATTTTCTTTGTAATCATTGTAAGATTATTAGCTAGTAATTGATAGATTTATATAACTTTTTATTTAATTATATATATATATATATTTAAAAAATATAGACTAAATTTTTTTATAAAATAAAACATATTAATTAAAATGATTTAAAATCTCTTATAAAAACAATATATAATAAAGAAAAAAAAGCTATAACATTAATATGTAATTTTAAAGAATATATAGTTTAAAAAAAAGCCGTAAGAGGCTGTTGTAAGTTAAAATGATTTTAATCTCCCAAGTCATAAAAGAAAACCCTATTTTTTCTAAAAATCTTTCAAAACCGCCTCCCGCCTCCCTATTGCCTCACGCCTCTCTCTCTCACCCTCATTTCCTCTCTCCTCTAACCGGCGATTCACCGCGGGCCACCACCGAATCACATCTCTCGCTCACCGTCGGTGCACAACCGACTCATATGTCTCCCCGCCGGTGTACAACCGCCTCACACCGGCTTCTCTGGTATGTTTCCATCTCGTTGTCACTCTCGATCTCTCATACTCTCCGGTGTGTTTCCGTTTTGCCTCACATCTCACTCTGAATCTCATGTTAGATCTTGAACCGTCGATCTCTCATACGGTCGATTTAAGTTGGTGTGATGGGCTTGGTGGGCTGGAAACATAGCCGGAAATTAGTGGTCGGAGATGCAGCTGGAAGTCAGTGGGCGGAGTTATCTGAAAAAATGCATAAACTTACTAGACTTTTTTTCAGATTAGTAATTCTTCTGTGTAATGTAATTCTTCTGTAATAGTCTATATTAATATACTATGACATGACTTAAATTTAATTAAGAGAATTTTAATTCTTTAATTTAATTAACTGTAATTGTTCTTTTCAAAAAGTTGACCTAACATCATTGGTGGAGGGGTATTTAGAGTTTCAAAAACTTCAATAAAAAGTTGATATACCAACCATGTAATAATTAAAGGGGTAAAGAAAATATTTCAGGAATATGATTAATAGAACCCATAAAAATATGTTATTATATACACTCCACCCTATATATTCCATACTAATAGTTTATTATCTTTTTATTATGCTAGCCTAATCATTTAACTAACTTTTGTCTATTATTTTATTATATCATAATCATTTCACAAATTTATTATTTAATCATCACATTATTAATATTAACTTTGTTACTAGTATTAACTTTCAAACTTATATTTACATAAGATAAATAACACAACAATCATATAATTTTTTTTTCATTAGATAATAGTATATTATAAGAAAAATATATTCTGAACAAATCATCCTCAATCTCATTTCTTATAATTTTAAATATTACATAACAAAAATCTAAGACAAATATAAGCAAAAACCAATTCCTCCAGTTCTTTTTAGTTTTCTTTGTCTCTCTCGTTAAGTTATTGTCGCCGCTAAAATCAGATGGCCGACGCCGTTGCCGTTTGGTTAATTTTAACCGAAGAAAAAATATTTACTATTAACCAACAACCAATATTAACGTTTACAAAAGTTTTTTTTTTGAATGAGAAATTTAACTTTAAAAAATTATTATTTTTATTTATGTAACAACGCCTTCGGTTTTATATGAATCATATAACTATATAGTATTTAACTATTAATTTTATTAGTATCTTATGTAAGATCCTTTTATACTTCTTATAAACTTCATGTATGAAACGTGTATTAATGTAATACCTCCGATAAATCAATCTACTATTTATTAATAGAAATAAAACTAAAAAGAAAATAGATTAAATATCTAACATGTCACATTGATGAATAATGGATTATTAATCAATCTAATATATATTTTATTATTTTATAAATAAATATAGATTCTTAATGTAAGTAACGAAATTATTGGATTTAGTCTTGATGATTAATTGGAAAAGAAAAAAAATAATTATATAATAATAATGTAATAATTAAATAACAAAAATAAAGAAAAATCGCAAAAAAACCAAGCTATTTTTACCATATGCCCGAAAAAACCACTATATATTTTTATTGTACACTAAAATCCTTATGGTTTCAAAACCGCCCAATTTAATCATAATACCCGGTCACCGCAAGTAACCGGTTACATAACAGCTTACGTGGAGTGGGTTGGGATTTTATTACATGAACTGGATCCTCGACTTATTTGGAAGGGTAAATAAAAGAGAAGTAAAACCTAGGGCAAAAGTCGGCCCAAAAAAGAATCGCATTGCAGGAACGACTCGCAACCATACTTTGGACTCGGATTGCAGCAAGGTTAAATCGAATTGCAGCAAGGATAATTTATAATCGCATCAACAAGAATCACAGCTAGAACGAATCGCATCATGCACAAAGCAAGGTTAATTTCAAATTTTCTTTTGACTTCTCTTTCAATCCAAATTATAGCGTTAATTAGAACCCTTATCATTAGGTTACTTAATCCAAATCTTCGTTCAACAAACCCAACTGCGAGAATTTTGCTATTATCAGTTTGGTACCTCCGATGAATAAACCCACCTCCGATCAATTCTACTCAGATTTTGCTTTTGTTAGGATCAACTAACTCATCTCCAATGTTGCTCTTGTCGGGATCAACAAACCCATTTGTGGGAATTTAGGCAATTACTTGGTACATGTTAACTCAAAACCGGTACTTGTTAGTTCAAAAGGTGAATTTAAGCAATGGCTTTGTACCCGTTAATACAACAAGCGAATTTAGGTAATGACTTGGTTCCTCTTAACTCAAAAAATGATATTAGTTGAAGCCGTTAACTCAAAATCTTGGTCTGTTAAAAGTGATATGTTAACATAAAAGAACTTGGTAACTGTTAACTCAAAATTTTGTCCGTTAAAATTGGTCCCTGTGACTTTTGGAAGTATATTTGGAAGTAAGTTGCTACTGCTTACATTTCTAATGAATGTTTAACAAACATGTATGGCTTCAACTTCAAATGCTGAAGTTGAAGTTGATATGGAGTGTTTGGATGAAAGATTTGATGACTCCTATGAACCTTCTCTCGATGATTTCGGGTTTGATATTTCTATGTTGTCATTAGATTATGAGGACGATGAATATCGTGCTTCTTCAATGGACAAAACGATTTGTGATCCTTTTTTGAACGACTTAGTACAAGAAGAAATCAAATTACATGAATTAGCATCTTGTAACGCCCCGTTTTTTGGTACGTGGGTTCTTTTGGGTATTAATAAATTTATAATAATAATAATAATAATAATAATAATAATAATAATAATAATAACAACAACAAAATTAAGAATTACAAATATGTATGGTGGGTGAATTATGTCATTAATTAAAACTTTTTAAGTAAGATATTCTGGATTTGAGACAAAGAAAAATAACACACAAAATTTGAGGGACCGTATTTGACAATTCACTAAACTTGCATGAGAATAGTTTTCACTTTGAGGGCATGCGATGGAGTAGCCGGTGAGGTCTAAGGGGGGTGCGGCCGAGTGACTTGGAGATCCAAACCATGTGCGGTCAGCGGGCGAGTGGGCTTAGGGTGCGATCGGGTTTCTCTTGTGCGACAGAGGCTGGATCCTTTTTTCGTTGTGTGCGACCGGTTTTGAGGCGGAATAAGCCTGCGTCGGATAGAGCAACTCGACAGGAAAAAAAAGAAAAAGAAAACCCTAGCTGCCGAAATTCTTCTCACACACACTCTCTCTATCGTGTTCTCTCGTTTATTGCTGCTGCCGTGGATCTCTCTCTCTCTCCCACATTCACGGTTTACTTGGAGGCAGCGGGAAACGAGATCAATGGGAAGAATTTGGCGGGACTAAGAGCTGTAAAGAACGGGACAGCAGCAATGTGCTTGGAATAGCAGAAAGATGGGAGTAAGGAAGATGAGTTGCAGGATAGAGGCATCTCTTTTAAAGATGCGCTGATTAGAGAAATTGGAAAGGGAGACTACACTCATTTTTGGAAAGACAGTTGGTTTAATAATGTGATTCTAAAAGATGTTTTTCCAAAATTGTTCTCGATTGAAGCTAACAAAAACTGCCTCGTTTATGACAGATCTTTTACTTCTCAAGGCGATAGATGGAGTTGGAGGCGAAACATTAGAAGAGGACATGAAACAAAGGAACCGGAAGATATCAACAAGTTGATGAGAAGCATCGCTCTTTCTGATAAAAGCGACTCGTGGATTTGGAAATTCAGCAACAATGGCTCTTTTTCGGTTAAGTCAGTGAGGGAGACTATTGCTAAAAACAGATGTATTGGTATTGCATCTAACTTCTCTCGGTGTTATACGGCTCCATTAACAGTAAATTGCTTTTTGTGGAGATTCATGCTTAACAGGATCCCGAATGCGTGCAATTTGGTGGATAGAGGTGTCCCGCTTACTTCCAGTTCCTGCCCCTTCTGTCTCGGGTGTTTAGAGGACACCGCTCACGTCTTTTTTGGTTGCAAATTCTCTGCTGATATGTGGTGTTTGGTGGCTAGATGGTCTAATTCCTTTTCGATGTTGCCTGTTGACATTAGCAGCCTTCTTGTTTTGCTGAAGGCTGACGACATTTGTGACAATTGTAAATTTTGGTCAACAAAAGTCAACTGTGGTCAAACGAAACGTACGTCAATCTATATGTTGAAAAGTTATTTTCCATGACTTTTGCAATAAAATATTAACATTATAGTATTTCGTATGCTAAATCAAAACAATTAGCGATTAAAAGTCGAAAACGCGAACGACAATCTACTGTAGCGTAAAAATTCGAAAATCGTACAATTATTATTTTGAAAATAATAATATTCATAAAACAATCTACTTGTCAATACGAAACTTTTGATATATAGAACGTCGAAAACGGAGTTCATATGTGAAAGTTATAACGATTAAACCACTGTGAACGGATAAATGTACACATGGTTTGGACTCAAATTTCAAAATGTGGTGCCTTAAACATCAAATATAAAATAAAAATTCATATGATAAGTGACGTAATAGTATCTAGTATTTAATTCCAAAGCTAAATGCAATTTACGGTAAAACGTCAAAAATCGCGAAATCGGAAGAATACTGCGCTTAAACGCGTATTCCGACACCCAACGAGTTATAATTCAATCAAAATAAATGTTTGACAATGTTTTTATACAAAATAATTATTTAGAACTTGGTTTCGTCAAAATCTCACGAAATTTCACTAAAACGTCATACTATTTTATAAAAAAATCACACATTTTTATAAGTACATTGCTATTTTTATAAAAACTAACCCACCCCACCCCACCCCCCTCCCCAAATCGGCTGCCCCATGGGGGACATGCCATCACACCAAAATTTTTCTTTTTAGTTTTATAATATTAGGCCTTAAAAGGCTATAATTTTATAATTAGAAAAATCAAAGCTTATACTTCCAAGAACCAAACATAGCATTCATTTGGAACTAGCACATTTCACCAATCCCATTTCTCTCTTCTCCCTCCTTGCTCACGGCTCCAAACCCATATCACCATCTCCATTTTCAAGTTCCATTTTCAAGCTCATTTCACAAGCTTAGGAGGTAAGCTTCACATATCTTTTGATTTTAAACAACATAACACAAGTTTACACCTTTTACACACACTAACATCCATAGTTTTTGTCCAAGGGTCTTTGAGCTCCAAACTTCATCATCTTCAAAGATCTTGCAAGTATCCTTGGTAAGTTATGATCATCTAGTGATTTAAGTTCTAAATACTTTCATTTACTCTTTTACACACACATACTCACGAAAATCCATTGGATAATAGCTTTATCCAAGAGTCCTCCGGGTCCTAGAACCAAAGTCTTCCACCTCCTACCAAGAAACCTTAAGATTTACCACTCAAGGTGAGTTCATACCCCTCATTTTCCTATTTTCAAACCTTTTTGGGGGAGAATACAAGTTCCTTTACTATAAATATTGTTTTATTCAAGTTTATATATGTTTAAATGCTATATAGGATGTTTTATACAAGTTCATAAAGTTGTATTTGTGTAAAAATACCTTTGACATGAAGTATGGATAGATCTTGGTAAGGTGTTCATAATGATACATAATATGTTTGTATAAAAGTTACTAGACTATAATTATAGTGTGTAAAAATGTTAGATCTTGAACAAAAATGTTATAAAGGTGAACTTGGCATGAAATATGAATAGATCCTTACATTATGAATACTTTGACATATGAAGTTGTGTAAAAGTTACAAAAACTACAAATAAAGTGTACAAAGATACTAGATCTTGGGTAAAAACGTTATAAAAACGAAAACTAGTAAAAACTACGTTTTTATAAATAAAGGCACTATTTTCTAGCAAAAATGGTTATAATCAAGTTATTACACATTTTTGTAAGAATTACCTCAAAAAGATGATATTTATAATCTTTTGAATAAGTCATTTCGCTATCGTTCGTAAAAATAAGGTTATTACGATGCAATTACTAAAAATAGACTATTATAGGAATAGTTTATGAACACCAGGTTATATTGACGCTTAAACTTGACAAAAATAATTATATAAAATTATATAATTATTAAACATTACTATATTATCATGGGAAAAATGATAATGGATAATTTCAAGAGTTTTTATATACAAATCGTACGCAAACAAGTTGATTGGAATACATACATTTTTGTGAGATGAATCTTCAAAGTACATTTACAAGTACCTACTATAAAATCTGAACTTTTATAACCAGAGTCTTGGTAAGAGAGTGCGATATTTGAGTATAGATCTATACGGGGCTTGACAACCCCGCACCTGAGCTGCTAGCTACAGCTTGACCGGCAGGTCTGAGGTGTCCAAATGTCTAACGTTCCGACGCCTGAAGAACGTCGCAGCAGGCCAACTAGTCAAAGTATGGTTATATGGTATCTCACATGGGAAAATAATCAACTTAATATTTTCATAAATTGTTTACGTGGAAATATACATTTCAACGAAAGTAACACTACAGTTTACATAATTACATTTTAGTCTTTGGGATTTAAAGACTTGAACATTTTATGAGATAATATTGGATTTTTTTTGGTTTTCAACACTATCGTTTACAAACAAAGGACAATTCTTATACAAAAATCTTATGAACTCACCAACTTAATTGTTGACACTTTTCCAACTACTTGTATTCTCAGGAAATTGATAAAGTAAGTTCAAGCGCTACAAGATGGGACGTTACGACGTCATTTTTGTCTATTTTTGATATCATTTCAATTGTATTTGAAACATGAAACAAGTAAACTTTGTAACATTTGCAATTGATTAAATGATGGTTGTGTGCTTGGAATTCACTATTGTTCAAATTTGTTATGATATTGTTCATGAAGTCATCCACCCTCGAACGATTCCGCCAATACGGTTTGGGGGTGTGACAGATTGGTATCAGAGTATTGTTTATAGTGAACTAAGTATATCAATCCATTTAAAGATATACAACTATAAATACAATGGGACTAAAACTCTCGAAAACATTTTCGTACAAGTATACTTTTAAAATTACAACGATAATTTCTATAAAAAGTATAAGTACATACATACATACTAGAACGATATCATAATGAAAACATACAAAAGTGGTAAGATGAGTTGAACACTACGAATAGGCCTAAGTGTTTTGGTAATTATATCTTGGATAAATAGAGCCTGATCAACTGTATTGATCCAAGATATGATTAAAGCATACTTAGGAATAGTCGTGGTGAACAACAAGTCCGAACACATACCAGTAACCAAAGGAACTAAACATAAAATTTAAAATACTATAGGAGTATTTTGTGTACATTACTTAGTTATATATACGTGTATTTAAGAATCCCCTTTATATACTTCTTACACCCCAATGTCGGATAGTGAGGACCAATGGGACGAGGATGAGTCCGATGACGAACCCGAAGTCATCAACCCCAGTCGCCCAATTCGCAACTTACATGCGCCATCGCCTCCACCGTTATTCCAGGTATATCGCCACCCTGGTGGCCCATTATGGATGCGTACACCTCGAAAGAGGGTACTTCCCATCCACCGCCCCTTACTAATAGGAGAACCTCTTCAGGGTCCGACGCCGGAGTGGGCAGAACAAATACGCCGCTGGAGCCGCGAGCAGGACTTGCGACCCCCGTATTACCTACTCCACGACGACTATGACATCAGCAGAGGGGGCTACGCAGACCGAGCTTTACCAGTCATGGTCGGACGCATCAGCCGTCAGGAGGAGCGGATTAGGGCAGCCTCCAGCCAGATCATGGATGTAGGAGCTACTGCCGAGGTCACTGCAGCGCGACTTCGACGCTTAGACGAGACCCGTGGCCATACCTCTGGACGAATCGACTCACTCGAGGAGGACGGACGGACAGCTAGGGGTATGTTTCAGGAGGCCTTTGAGCGGATATCAGATTCTGAGCAGAGGATACGAGACATTGAGCGGAGAGCCGAGGAGGCCGAGCGAGAGGCGGCCGATCTGAGGACACAGGTGGATGCACTATGCGGAGCCAGGGGATCCAGTTCGTCTTGAGTAGTACTCGTACTACTCAAATTTTGTTATAGACTAGGGCTTTACGAGTAGGCGCCATACGCTACTCGCTTTGTATGTAGGCGCGGTTCTACAATCAAGTGATTACACTTTTTGTAAGCCGTTACGCCGTTTATTTCTGTTACACTATAGACCTCTGCGAAGGTCAAACTTTCCATTTCTCAAAATCATGTAACGCCGCAATTATTATTAATATGGTGACTTATGTTATTTATAAGTGTTGCACAAGTGTTTGACATGTATGTTGATACTGAATTATGATTACAACTTATGAAAAGAATAGAACAAAGATAAACTTGCAATGTGAACACCACATCCTAATGACAATATACTTATAACGACCCTTCCAGAAACTAACCAACGTCAAATCTTGAATCCTTGTGGCAGAAATATGCCACCTCGTCGAAGAAACGCTAGACGCGCACCGATCGCAACTCCCGAGCCACCCATGATGGACTCAGCCACTTTTCAGGCTGCTGTTACTGCTGCGGTAGCAGCTGCTGTGGCTCAGATAAACTCTAATGGGACGAATGGAAACGGAAGCGAAAATGGTACCAACGACTCCACAAATGGAGAAACATCAAACCAATCGCGAGCATGTTCTTACAAGGACTTCGCGAACTGCAAACCAGTGACTTTCTACGGTACCGGTGGTGTCCTTGCTCTCACGAGATGGATTGAGAAAACAGAATCAATCTTTGATATCTCCGCCTGTCCCGAGGAATTTAAAGTCAAATACGCCGCTTGTACCTTTGCCGAGACGGCCATGTCTTGGTGGAAGGGCCACGTTAAGGCTCTTACACTTCCCGTGGCCAACTCGATGAGTTGGGAGGAGCTGAAGACCATGCTGATGAAAGAGTACTGTCCCAGGGGGAGATCCAAAAACTACAACAAGAGCTGTGGAACCTGACCATGAAAGGTTCAGATCTGACCGCCTACACGAACCGATTCAACGATTTGGCAACCCTCTGCCCTACTATGGTCACACCAGAGTCTGTGAAAGTGGAGCGTTACATCTGGGGGCTATCTCCTCTGATTCAGGGGAATGTTGAAGCGGCAAGCCCCGCCACTTTCGACAGCGCAAAACGGCTGGCCCAACGATTAGTCGACCATGGAGTTCGCCAAGGCACCATGACCGCTAAAACTGAACAACCAAGAGAGAGGGACCACAAAAGGAAACCCTGGAACAGGGGGAGGAATCAGCCCAACCAAGAAAATGCCAAGAGACAACAGATTGTGGCAGTCCGTGCAGCCACTGTCCCGACTACCCCGACAACAACCAAACAGTATAATGGTACACTACCCAAGTGCAACAAGTGTAACTTCCACCATACCGGAGCCTGTAGAGAAATGCACTGCTCGAACTGCAACAAAAAGGGCCATACCGCCCGTTTCTGCAAGGCGCCAGTTCCACAAACCACCCAAGCCTCTAATGCTGGGGTGAGTCAAGCTTGCTATGGTTGCGGTGAAACGGGGCATTTTAAGCGTGATTGCCCAAAGACAAAGAACGTGGGGAGAAATGGAAGAGTCCTAGCCATGGGACGCGCTGAAGCGGTGGAGGATCCTACTGTGGTTACCGGTACGTTCCTCGTCAATAATTCATATGCTTGTGTACTATTCGATAGCGGTGCGGAGAGGAGTTTCATAAGCCACGAGTTTAAATACTTACTAAAATAAAAACCTCAACCACTCAATGAAACATTTACAGTAGAAATGGCTAATGGCAAAACAGAAAGCACAAACGACATATACATAGGCTGCACACTTACCCTGGATGATCACTCTTTTCAAATCGACTTAATGCCTGTTACAATAGGAAGTTTTGACGTGATTGTTGGTATGTATTGGCTAATTCCCCATCATGTCGACATCATGTGTTACGAACGAGGAATCCGACTTCATCTGCCGGATGACAAGACCATTGTTGTCTACGGTGATAAACCCAGTACCAGCCTCCGAATCGTGTCTTGCATCAAAGCCCGAAAATACCTACAAAAAGATACCATGCCTTCCTAGCCCACGTTGTTGACGAGAAGAAAGAAGTAAAGAACATCAAAGAGATCCCCGAAGTCTGCGACTTTTCCGATGTGTTCCCAGAAGACCTTCCAGGAGTACCACCTGCACGACAAGTCGAGTTCAGAATCGATTTGATTCCAGGAGCCACCCCGGTAGCAAAAGCACCTTACCGATTAGCCCCGGCAGAAATGCAAGAATTATCCAGCGAACTAAACGAACTTCTAAGCAAAGGGTTCATCAGGACGAGCTTCTCACCTTGGGGAGCGCCGGTCTTGTTCGTGAAGAAGAAGGATGGATCATTCCGTATGTGCATTGACTATCGAGAGTTGAACAAGCTCACCATCAAGAACCGATACCCGCTACCCCGAATTGACGACCTGTTCGATCAACTCCAAGGAGCGAGTTATTTCTCAAAAATCGATCTGAGGTCGGGATATCACCAACTCAAGGTTCAAGAAGAAGATGTTCCAAAAACAGCATTCAGAACTCGCTATGGCCATTATGAATTCGTTGTGATGCCTTTCGGATTGACCAATGCGCCCGCAGTGTTCATGGATCTGATGAACCGTGTATGCCGACCTTACCTAGATAAATTCATGATAGTATTCATCAACGACATACTTATCTATTCACGAAGTAAGGAGGAACATAGCCAACACTTACGACAAGTTTTGGAGACATTGAGAGCAGAGAAGCTATATGCGAAATTTTCGAAATGCGAATTTTGGCTTCGAAAAGTGGACTTTCTAGGCCACGTAGTCAGCAAAGAAGGGATACATGTGGATCCCTCCAAAATTAAAGCCATCGAAAGCTGCAAAGCACCAAGAAATCCGACAAAAATCCGTCAGTTTTTGGGCCTTGCTGGCTATTACCGATGATTCATACAGAATTTCTCCAAAATTGCGAAGCCACTTACCGCCCTGACACAGAAGGGTGTAACATTCAAGTGGGGAGATAAACAAGACGCCGCCTTCCAGACCTTAAAGAAAGCTTTGTGTAGCGCTCCTATTCTGTCCCTTCCAGAAGGAACAGAAGACTTTGTGGTCTATTGCGATACATCGAACCAGGGTCTAGGCTGTGTACTCATGCAGAGAGGGAAGGTCATTGCCTACGCTTCAAGACAACTTAAAACTCACGAGGTCAACTACACTACACATGACCTCGAGTTGGGGGCAGTAGTGTTCGCATTGAAGATCTGGAGACACTACCTGTACGGCACAGAGTGTACGGTATACACCGACCATAAGAGTCTTTAGCATATCCTCAACCAAAAAGAACTCAATATGAGACAACGACAATGGTTAGAGCTACTAAGTGACTATGAATGTGAAATTCGTTATCACCCAGGGAAGGCCAACGTGGTAGCTGATGCCCTCAGTCGAAAGGAGTACTCAGGCCGCCGAGTGAAGTCATTAACAATAACGATCCATTCCCATTTGTCCACTCAGATCAAAGAAGCGCAGCTAGAAGCCTTAAAATCCGAGAATGTCGCAAATGAAGCCTCGCGAGGGATGGATAAAAACCTTGAAATTAAGGATGACGGAGCTCGTTACCTCATGAACCGAATTTGGACCCCGAGGTTCGGCGGATACAGAGACATTATCATGAATGAAGCTCACAAGACTAGATACTCCGTTCATCCTGGGTCCGACAAAATGTACCTGGACCTCAAGAAACTGTATTGGTGGCCAAACATGAAGGCAGAAATTGCTACTTACGTGGGCAAGTGCCTGACTTGCGCCAAGGTTAAAGTAGAATACCAAAAGCCCTCGGGTTTGCTAGTTCAACCAGCAATACCCGAGTGGAAGTGGGAGCGGATAACAATGGACTTCATAACCAAATTACCAAAGACAACCGGTGGGTTAGATACTATATGGGTAATCGTCGATAGGTTAACCAAATACACTCACTTCCTGCCAATCAAGGAGTCTGATAGGATGGATAAGCTGGCGAGGCTCTACCTCAAAGAAATTGTAAAATTGCACGGTGTGCCAAGATCAATCATCTCGGATAGAGATAGCCGGTTCACTTCACACTTTTGGCAATCATTACAAAAGGCTATGGGAACCAGACTCGATATGAGCACAGCTTACCATCCGCAGACGGATGGCCAAAGTGAAAGAACCATCCAAACGCTGGAAGACATGTTGAGAGCCTGTGTGATAGACTTCGGTAAGGCGTGGTACACCCACTTACCGCTCATTGAGTTCTCATACAACAACAGCTATCACACTAGCATCAAAGCTGCTCCATTTGAAGCTCTATATGGACGCAAGTGTAGATCCCCTCTGTGCTGGGCTGAAGTGGGTGATACTCAACTAGCCAGAGGCCAAACACCTAACAGCACCCTCACCGGTCCGGAGATCATACGAGAGACAACGGAGAAAATCGTTCAGATCCGTGAACGATTGAAAGCATCTCGTGACCGACAAAAGAGCTATGCAGATAAACGACGCAAACCCTTGGAATTCCAGGTTGGTGATCGAGTGTTGTTGAAGGTCTCGCCATGGAAGGGAATGATACGCTTTGGAAAGCATGGGAAGCCGAACCCCAGATACATTGGGCCCTTCGAGATCCTCGCTAGAATCGGCCCAATAGCCTACAAACTTCGATTACCGCAGGAGCTCAGCAATGTCCATCCCACCTTTCACGTATCCAACTTAAAGAAATGCATGTCCGATGAAACTCTTGTCATTCCGCTCGACGAAATCGAGGTGAACGAGAACCTTCATTTTGTGGAAGAACCCGTAGAGATCATGGACAGAGAGATCAAGAGAACGAAACAGAGCCGCATACCGATAGTTAAGGTCCGTTGGAGTGCCAAGCGTGGACCAGAATTTACTTGGGAACGTGAAGACCAGATGAAACAGAAGTATCCACATCTCTTCCCAAATCCTTGAGGATCCACTCAAGAGCTAAATTTCGGGACGAAATTCTTTCTAACGAGTAGACGATGTGACAATTGTAAATTTTGGTCAACAAAAGTCAACTGTGGTCAAACGAAACGTACGTCAATCTATATGTTGAAAAGTTATTTTCCATGACTTTTGCAAAAAAATATTAACATTATAGTATTTCGTATGCTAAATCAAAACAATTAGCGATTAAAAGTCGAAAACGCGAACAACAATCTACTGTAGCGTAAAAATTCGAAAATCGTACAATTATTATCCTTGGTAAGTTATGATCATCTAGTGATTTAAGTTCTAAATACTTTCATGTACTCTTTTACACACACATACTCACGAAAATCCATTGGATAATAGCTTTATCCAAGAGTCCTCCGGGTCCTAGAACCAAAGTCTTCCACCTCCTACCAAGAAACCTTAAGATCTACCACTCAAGGTGAGTTCATACCCCTTATTTTCCTATTTTCAAACCTTTTTGGGGGAGAATACAAGTTCCTTTACTATAAATATTGTTTTATTCAAGTTTATATATGTTTAAATGCTATATATGATGTTTTATACAAGTTCATAAAGTTGTATTTGTGTAAAAATACCTTTGACATGAAGTATGGATAGATCTTGGTAAGGTATTCATAATGATACATAATATGTTTGTATAAAAGTTACTAGACTATAATTATAGTGTGTAAAAATGTTAGATCTTGGACAAAAATGTTATAAAGGTGAACTTGGCATGAAATATGAATAGATCCTTACATTATGAATACTTTGACATATGAAGTTGTGTAAAAGTTACAAAAACTACAAATAAAGTGTACAAAGATACTAGATCTTGGGTAAAAACGTTATAAAAACGAAAACTAGTAAAAACTACGTTTTGATAAATAAAGGCACTATTTTCTAGCAAAAATGGTTATAATCAAGTTATTACACATTTTTGTAAGAATTACCTCAAAAAGATGATATTTATAATCTTTTGAATAAGTCATTTCGCTATCGTTCGTAAAAATAAGGTTATTACGACGCAATTACTAAAAATAGACTATTATAGGAATAGTTTATGAACACCAGGTTATATTGACGCTTAAACTTGACAAAAATAATTATATAAAATTATATAATTATTAAACATTACTATATTATCATGGGAAAAATGATAATGGATAATTTCAAGAGTTTTTATATACAAATCGTACGTAAACAAGTTGATTGGAATACATACATTTTTGTGAGATGAATCTTCAAAGTACATTTACAAGTACCTACTATAAGTCCTGAACTTTTATAAACAGAGTCTCGGTAAGAGAGCGCGATATTTGAGTATAGATCTATACGGGGCTTGACAACCCCGCACCTGAGCTGCTAGCTACAGCTTGACCGGCAGGTCTGAGGTGTCCAAATGTCTAACATTCCGACGCCTGAAGAACGTTGCAGCAGGCCAACTAGTCACAGTATGGTTATATGGTATCTCACATGGGAAAATAATCAACTTAATATTTTCATAAATTGTTTACGTGGAAATATACATTTCAACGAAAGTAACACTACAGTTTACATAATTACATTTTAGTCTTTGGGATTTAAAGACTTGAACATTTTATGAGATAATATTGGATTTTTTTGGTTTTCAACACTATCATTTACAAACAAATGACAATTCTTATACAAAAATCTTATGAACTCACCAACTTAATTGTTGACACTTTTTCAACTACTTGTATTCTCAGGAAATTGATAAAGTAAGTTCAAGCGCTACAAGATGGGACGTTACGACGTCATTTTTGTCTATTTTTGATATCATTTCAATTGTATTTGAAACATGAAACAAGTAAACTTTGTAACATTTGCAATTGATTAAATGATGGTTGTGTGCTTGGAATTCACTATTGTTCAACTTTGTTATGATATTGTTCATGAAGTCATCCACCCTCGAACGATTCCGCCAATACGGTTTGGGGGTGTGACAGCATTCCCTGTGGCTTACGGAAATTTCGGACTGTTTTGGTATTTGCTACTGTTTGGTGTATCTGGAAGACTCGCAACAGACTGGTCTTCAACAAAATCGTTCCTTCGGTGTCGTTTACGACGGATGATATTATGATTGAGGCGTTCAATTGGTTTAAATTTAGAGAAAAGCGTAGTTTGATTAATTGGAATATTTGGTCTAGTAGCCCTGCTTCTTATTTCTTGTAATGTTTTACGTTGTTTTTCTCTAGCGCCTCGCTAGCCTTTTTTTATGATATTCTGTTGTTCTAAAAAAATTGTACCTATTTCCATTTGTTTCTCTTGTTTTTAGAATCAAGCACCACCACCATAACACCATGTTGAATTGTAATTATGTTCATGACCCGAAAATCAGACCTTGGAGTGAAGATCTATTGGTGTTTAATTTGGCTGTACAATCTTAATTGGAAGTACATTTGTTACATGAAATCATGAAAATAGAACCCTTGATGTGGAGCATTGTTTTCAACTTGGTCTAAATCCATTAAGTGGCGTGTTAAGTTGTTAAAAACCCCTGAGTAGTATCATATTAAGTCATGTATAATGACTTTTAAGGAATGAGGGTGGAAACCTTAGCACAAGTTTTTATTTTATGTAAAATAAAGTTCACTATTTTGAAGCCATCCTTGAGAAAAGCATATAAATCGTGTGGGTGTCCTTTTGGGTCAAGCCTTATCTCCCTGAATTGGAAATTGTGTCTAGTTTTTCCCCTTAAAAGGGTCGGAGCTGTTTCAGACCCTAAGTTGTGTTGAATTTCCCATTTCCACTGACTGGTCTAAGGCTGTGACGAACAGTGAAATATTTCTTGTTAGATGCATAATAAGTTGTACAAAAATTGTTTGGGGGAAAGACTGGTAGGAAGAGTTCATGTTATGAGTATAATTTGTTCACACCAAAAATCAGAACCTAAATCCCTGTTAATTTTGTGCTTTGGTTGCATCTTTGAAGTGTGGTTTAGTGGATGGACTGATCAAGTCAATCAACTTTAGGGATTTATCAGTTGTCATTGGAAAATGCAAATGACCTGAGGTCAGGCTTTGTGCCTTTTCCTTGGGTCTATTTTATGCATGATTTTTCTCGGAATTTATTATGAAACCCTCCTTGGTTTAATTTTTCAAGTCTTGCTATCGGGTTAGAAATCAACTTTGTTGTCGGTTTTTCTGTTTGTGGTAATTGTTTTGGTTAGGGGTCTTGGGTGTTATAGTGAGTGTCCAGGCTTACCTAAACATAATTAATAAATCTAATAACTTCATTGTTGAGTAAATTAGACAAGGGGAGGGGGTGCATGGTGGGACACGGTGTGTGTCGGAAAGTACACAACTATAAGTAGTTATTTATAAAATATAAAATCCGTTCTTAGTAGTGGAATATGGGTTGTAGGTGTAACACCCGATTTCTCAACTTTAGTTACACTATATATGTTAACTAAATACCATATAAGCAACGATGTATCTCAAAAGTGAGTAACAATTTTTACAAGGTTACATCAAAAGCATAATTTACACTAGTTTTCCAAAAACCGGCCTAAACAAAAGTACACTCCAAAATATGGAAAAACAGGTAGGTCCAAGTCTATCTCTAGCTATCCCTTTGTGATCCGTTTCCCACGATCTCTCCTACCCGAACCTAAAACACAACAACAACAATAATTTATGAGCTACACGAGCTCGATGAGTAATCACTGGTTGATCGTATTGTAATACCTGATATTTCCTTGAACTCATTCTCAATTGACTATCTCAGTCTCCCAATGTGATCAATACATTATAACTCTTAAACCATCAAAATCAACAAACACCACATAGCTCATAGAACATTCCTTATTCTGCAATGAACAACTCAACTACAATACAGTTCATCAAAAGAATCATTAAGCAACAACTCACCTGATGTCGGATCAGTATATGAAATTCCCAAAGTACGCGTACCATACTCCTGTCTACTAGATTTGGTTGTATCACAACAGCATGAATCAATACTCATACATCTAAAACATCTCAATAACATCTAACTCAAAATATCAAGGAATTAAAAGATGAAAAGGAGTTACAATCAAAAGATAACAACACTATCTTAGTTGTAGCTCCTAAATTCGACAATTTCTACTCATTCAACCATAAAAATGCAACAATTAACACACTCTTAGCTAGGGTTTAGGATTTGGACTCTCTTATACTCTAAATCCAACAAAAATTACATCAATCCATGCTAGTTGTAGGTGGTTCATCAACACCACCTGGAACTAACTTGATCCAAGCAAAACAACACCTAATTTGAAGCTAAAACAAGGAGTATTACCTTATAAACACAAGATAACGATTCCTAATTCAAATCATCGAGTTCTAGGCTTCAATTTTGACTTTTGGGGTTTTTAGGAAGTTTTTCTAGGGTTTTAGGAGAGAACTTTTTGAGTGTACACCTTTCCTTAATGAAAGAAAAACGATATATTAAAAGGCTGATCTATGCGCTTAGCGTCGCTAAACCCTCAGTTAGCGGCTGCACGACCCGTTTTGCTTAAAACACTCCGTTTCAGCCCACGGCTTGCCCCTAAAGCATATCCTACATGACCCGTGTGGGTCTACACGACCCGTGTGAGCCTGTTTGAGTTTCTGTCCCTTTTACACGACACGTGTGACCTCCTTTTGACATTTTCAAGCTCAAACTCCTTCCAAAAGGTTTTCTAACCACCTTAACACATATAAAAACATATTTAATCTTAATTACACTAAGATTAACTCATTAGCACTTACCAAAAAGTAACGCGATATTACAGTAGGTCAGTGGAAGAAGGAGAGTCTCTGAGTGCTACAATGCTGGTGTAATACCTACTGCTATCTATTAGGTGAGTTTTTTTCCCTACATTGTGTGGATGTTATATGTGCTTTACTGTAGCTTGTGTGTGCTTATAAGATGTGTGTGGATGGTATTGGCCTGTTTGGATGTCTAGTAAGGGTAGTATTAGGTTGTTTGCATTGGATGTCTTATGTGTGCTATTATATGTCCTTTGTTGTAGTTGTGTGTGTTGGAATGATGTAATGTTATACCTATTGTGGAATGTTGGATGTATTGTGCGTGTTGGTGTGTACTGTTAGACTGTTGTGAGGTCTAGTAGGGGTTATATAGGGATGAGTGTGTACAGAGCAAGATTTACATGCATGGCTAAGGGTGTTGAGGGAACGACAAAACGTACTGATGGTGTTGCGCAGATGGCAAGATGCACCAAGAGTACTGAGCAGGCTGCAAAATGCGCGGAGGATGCTGAGCAGATGGCAAGATGCACCAAGAGTACTAAGCAGCTTGCAAGATGCTCTAGGCCGATTTGCATGTACGGCTCAATGTACATGATGGAGTAGATTAAGGTTTACTACGATGTGATGTTGTATTTTACTCATATGGATAGAGTATGTGTGATTGATATGCTTCGTACGTGTTGGATTCACTAAGTTGTGTGCTTACCCTTTCTCCATTAAATCACTGTTTCAGGTTCTGCAGGTGAGGATGAGGGCAAGGCCTGACGCGTATACATTGTGCTGTTTCTTTAAGGATTTTTATATTGGAATGATTTGTTTCCGCTGATGTTTACTCGTGATGAATTTTGATTAATTTGGATTATTGAATTGTCTGATGTTTTATAAATTTGAATTAAAGGATTTTCTAATGAAAAGTTATTTAAATTTTTTTAAATTTACCTTAAATTTGGGGATGTTACAAGTTTGTAAGGGAGTGATCCTTGATCCCACATCGATCGGGTAGGAGAACGAAGCATCTCCTTATAAGGGATGTGAAACCTATTTATCACAACGCGTTTCAAAGTCGTGAGGGCATCAGATCCCATAAGAACTCTATGGTTAAGCATGCCTGGGCGGGAGAAATTTTCGGGATGGGTGACCTCCCTGCAAAGTTTTCCTGCTTGGTGCCCAAAGCAGACAATATTGTGATACATGCGAGTGGGGATTTTACAGATGATATCAGAGCTAGGTGCATGCGGTCGGTGTATTCGATGGGGGCGTTGAACCCTGTAGTGGGGGAAAAAGGGGAGGGATCCCTAATCCCACATCGACCGGGTAAGAGAACGAAGCATCTCCTTATAAGGGATGTAGATACCTATCTATCACAACACGTTTTAAAGTCGTGAGGACAGTAGATCCCATAAGAACTCTGCGGTTAAGCATGCCCGGACGAGAGAATTTTCGGGATGGGTGACCTCCCTGGGAAGTTTTCTTGCCGGGTGCCCAAAGCGGACAATATTTTGATACGTGCGAGTGGGGGATGTTACACATCTGATGAAGATAAATGGAGCCTTTCAGACAATGACGTTGACAGAGGAGATGATGGAGATCAGGAAGAAGCCCAATACATTATACACAACCATAGAATAACATCAGATAAAATGAAACCACACTTGGGGGGAAAAGTATGAAAGACGTGAACAATTCAAATTTTGTTTGACAAATTATGCAGTGGCTAATGGTTAATAGTTGAGATTTGAAAAGAGTGATTCCTCTAGGATATTAGTTCGTTGTGGCAAAAAGGGTGACGAGAATAAGTGTCCATATAGGTGTTGGGCATCGTGGATGGGACATGAAATTTTTTTGGCAAGTGAAATCCTTGGAAGATAAACATGTTTGTGCATTAAATTACAACCTTGGGACCCTGGTACAGGTTGGATTGCTAAACATTATGAGAATGAGCTGATACGCAAACCGCAATCGACAATTAAACACATGAAAGCTAATTTTTTATAGACTTTTCTTTAAAACTTAGTAAAGGTCAGTGTGGTAGAGCAAGGGTATTAGCATTTTCAGTAATTGATGGAAAATTGTCTGATCACTATGCACGAATATGGGATTATGGTCATGAAACTTTGAGATCAAACCCGAGAAGCGCCGTTAAAATTGGAGTTGATGACAATATGAAAGGGTAATATTTCAAAAGAGTCTATATCTGTTTTAAGGCTCTAAAAGAAGAATGGTTGAAAGGATGTAAGAAAATAATTGATTTAAATGGATGCTTCTTGAAAGGGAAAGTGAAAGGAGAGTTGTTAGCTGCAGTTGGTCGAGATGGAGACAATCAAATTTACCCTAGAGAAGCAACTGGGATAAGGGTGGAAAAGCATTAGTCATTGACGAAATAAAGGCAATTCCCTCAAGTGGATAGGGAAGATATAGAAATTGTTGACATGGTTGAGGGGCAGCTACAAAGGGATGCAACAGAAAACCAATTTCCTGAAAGCCAATTGATGATGGAGTGCATGAAACTCAAGATAAATATGAACATGAAGGAGTGTCTAAAACTCGGTTTGATTATGGATTACATGTTATTGAGGAGGATGAAAATGGTAAGAAATAAATCAATATACACGCAGTTAATGTTTATACTAAATCTAATAATTTCAAAACTTTTGCAAATTTTTTGGATGAACATGATCATGTTGTTGATGTACATGTTTGCAGTAGTAAACCAAGAAAGCCATCCGAAAGGATTCTCAAAAACAAGCTTAGGTACCAGGCCCGTTCCTGACGGTGGTCAACACGGGCGACCGCCCATGGCCCATTATCTTAGGGGGCCCAAAAATTGTATGTCCAATATAATATATATGTATGTATTAGTCTTCTAACAAATACAAATTGTTGAATATTTTTATAATTTTTTAAAGCAAATGGTACTTCGGGGATAAGATTTTTTGATGAGCTATTAGATGCACTGAAAATTGTTACATCTTAATATGAATTATATAAGGGATCAAGGTTATGACAGTAGTTTCAAATATTGAAGGAAAACATCAATGTATTAGAAAACGACTACTTGTAATTGTTATAGCTATATGTATCTTTAAAACTATCATTATGAAAAAAGCTAGAAAATATTTTTTTTATAAATAGTTTTGCTAAATTTTTTTAGGGGCGTTTTGTTTCTCCTTTCGCCCTGGGCCCCAAAAAAGTTTGGACTGGCCCTGTTAGGTGTCACACCCCGATCCTTGGCGGAATCGATCAAGGCGTGATATATTGTTCAAAGTCTCATGACAACTATGTTATAATATGATTAGATTCAATTAAGTACTAAGTATGCAAACAAGATCCACAACATACAAATACAAATCCAAATAAAACAACATTTATTACATCAAATTTAAATATTCTTGTGGGTTTCTAAGATACACCCTACTTTTTATCAACTTCATTCTTCAAATCTGCATCATGGGTAAAAACAGGTCAACTACGAGAGTTGGTGAGTAATATAGTTTTATTAAAGAAAATTGTGAGTTTGAATAATTTGAAATTTGTTTTCTTTTGAAGTTGGCAAGCAACTGTTATTGAGATAACATTTTATAAATCAAAAATTGATTAACAAATGATAACAACAACAATAAGTCCTCACCCTATATATACATATATATGTATATATATAGGATGGAGCATCTAATCATCATACACACTCAACCACGTGCAATCAATCACCTTAGCGTCCCAAGGCGGGGTGGTCAACCCAATAGCGCTATTATTGTCCATAACGTACCTCAAGAATACAGGAATAGTCATGGAGATTAGACTAAAAATGGTAATGCACTACAAGTACATGTAGCGTAAACAAACAATAATTATACAAATAATGATTCACGTATAAATGTCCTAACAATGTCTCAATGGTGAAAAAATAATAAAATGAAGTTGGAACATATTAAAACCACATGATACACCCCAAAAGTATTGAAAATTATAAAATATGGGGTAGATTACTCACATTAGTCCAATAAGGAATGCGCGTGTTTGTACGATAGACGGCTCGAGTCAAAATGTCGTAGAACCTAATATAATTAATAGTTTTGGCTTAGGAATCGATAAATGGGAATATAGTATTAATAAAAATAATTAGACACATATTCTTATATTAGATGAATTAACAATTATCCAAATTTTGTTTTGAATATTAATGTATTTATATGTTAAATGAATGTTAAATTGAATTAATTACTTTGCTTAATTAATTTATATTTTCACTTTAGGAAAGATTTTAATAATTTCTTATTAAAATAATAACTAGTCAAATTATAAGTATTTACAGATTTTATATATTATAAACAATTATTTATATGAAATAATCATTAAAAATGCATTTTTACATGCTTAGATATTTAGGAAAATGGTTTTAAATACTAAACAGTAATGAAACATTCTGAAATTATCCGAAAATGATTATTTCATAAAATAGTAATTACTGTAAAATTTTCATATTTTTCTTAACTACTTTAGTATTTATTTAGTATTTTAATATATAAACCACAACAAAATTCGGGAAAAATAATAAATGATTCCGAAAAATTCTGAAAATTTAACCATAGTTTGCTAACATTATATTGAGCCTACTGTAAATATTATGGATATTGTTGACTATGGGAAGTATTTCTTATGTTTTTCATTATTAACTAATCAATAAAATCATAAATAATAGGAAAATATTAAGAGAAATTAATTAGACTTTTTATTTATGATTACCATGTTATATATCATATTCTGATAAGGTTTTATAATTTGTGGACATGTGTAGCTATTTATTATCAATTTAAACCATTAAATAATCATTAAATCAGGAACAATAAGCAAACATTCTTACAAAAATCTGTAAATTTTGTCATGGAGTCTTTAAAATGTTAATAAGGTGCGAAAAATAT
Source organism: Cichorium intybus (assembly GCA_023525715.1). Lineage (NCBI taxonomy): Eukaryota > Viridiplantae > Streptophyta > Magnoliopsida > Asterales > Asteraceae > Cichorium > Cichorium intybus. The sequence continues at coordinate 63,932,068 of CM042012.1, forward strand.
AAAATCTAGTTTTTAACATACATAACTATATTTTGCAATTTATTTATCTATAACAAAATAAAATACAAAATAAGCATCAAACAATAATATAAATGCATGAAACTTTATAAATCCACTTTACGCAATGTATTTGGTGTTCCAAAATTTTCCCAGAATTTATTGACTGCAAAAAGTATTTTATGTGAATTATTATCATATTTTATTGCAATAATTATAGTAATTCAATAAAAATAAGTTATTTTCTGAAAATTTCCAGAACTTCTTATTTTATTTATTAGAGTCTGAGAAAATTCAGGTTTATGCATAAAATGAGTTTTAGATATTTTGGTGGATTTAATTTGTTTCATGTATGAATTTGGAACTTTTAACAACATACCTTGATGAACGCTTCAAGAGGGATGGAGATTTGAGTATATTGAAGTGTTCTTGGCTGAAAAATGAAGATTTCTAGGAGGAATTTCGAGATTGAGAGTGAGAGAAAGAATAGATATGGTTTGAATGGTGATGAGAATAATTTGTTGGGAGAAAAATGAAAGGAAAGATGATGGGAGGTGTGAGTGGGAGACAATGTGAATAACCTTTTACTTTTGGTGGTCTTCATAATTCCCCACTAACACAAGCATCTTAAGATTTTTATAAAATTTAATGTAGTGTTTATAAAAATAGAGTTTTATAAAAAATAGGTTATTATTTGATTATAACAATCTACTTTGATTTGAAGTTTAATTATAGCATTCAAGTTTGATTCTTTTAATTTAATTAGAGCATCATACTTTGATTTGATTTTAATATGGTATCATAATTTAATTTTATTATAGTTATAACGTTATACTATGCTATATTGCTATTAACGTCAATCTATATCGTAGTGTAAGGGTTTTGATCCTATTAGCGTCAAGAAATCTCGAGTAGGGTTTATTAAATTTCCAATTGGGTTGGGTTGACCCGAATTCATTTTAGGCGGATGTCACATTAGGAACCTAGTTTATGATAAGGATGTAGGTGGTTCTAAGATGGAGCATCATGTTCATTTAGATTAGTAGATTAGGAGTTGGAATGGACAAAACACTATGCCTTTTGTATCGAATTTTTTCATATGATGAATGTAATTACAATATGTCCCTTTAAATTAAATATTCATGCTCTTTGGTTAATGGAATGATTCGTTTATTTGTTATCTTTTGTCATGTAAAATGGAATTGTTAAGTTGTATTTGAATGTTGTAAAAATCATGTAAATGCTATAAAAAACTCATAGAAATATTGTAAAAATGGTCGTATAATGCTGTCAAATTAAGCACTTGATTATACATATTAAGTTAACTATTAAGTCATGTAAATGCTATAAAAAACTAATATAAGTGCTGTAAAAAACTGATGTAAATGCTGTCAAAATGATCATATAATACTATCAAATTAAGCGCTTAAAATTGACCTATTAAGTTGACTATAAAGTCATGTAAATGCTGTAAAAAACTCATATAAATTCTGTAAAAAACTAATGTAAATGTTGTCAAAATGATTGTATAATGCTGCCAAATTAAGCGCTTAAAATGGACATATTAAGTTGACTATTAAGTCATGTAAATGCTGTTAAAAACTCATATAAATGCTATCAAAAACTCATATAAATGTTGTCAAAATGATCGTGTAATGCTGTCAAATTAAGCGTTTTAAAATGGGCCTATTAATTTGACTATTAAGTCATGTAAATGCTGTTAAAAAACTCATATAATGTTGTCAACTTTTGAGATTAAAAAAGGACTTGTTATTAAAAAAAAAATGGTCCTATATGTGCTTAAAATTGTTATCAAAATGGTCCTAAAAAGCAATTACAACATAAGATTTTTAAAATACATTACATTACTAAATGAAACCTAATTACTACCGGTACACCTTTAAAACATAATCTAGCTTAGTGAAACCTGGCTTAGTCGAACCTAACTTCTATTATTACACCTTTAATATACAATTAAAGATGAAAACACAACAATGCCAAATAGCATAATCTTAATGTTGACCAAATCCTTAAACTTGTTTTTCTTCAACACCTCAATGTTAGCTTTCATTAGTTTATCCTCCAAGTCCCTATTCTTCTTGTACAAATCATTATTTTCCCTTTCCAACTCCTTATTCTTCCAGCGAAGGTCCTTATTCTCATTCTCCAAGACCTTATTCTCCTCGTGAATCTCCAGAAATTTGTCCTTATAAAACTTAATATCTTCCTCATCAATGCATACAAACAATCCACAATCTTTTGATAGATCATGCAGAAAAACAAACACTAACTCTACCATTATAGAATCTATCGAAATTTAAATAAAAAAATTACCCATACATAAGAATTAGGGCTTCGAATGAAGCATTTTCATGGGTTCTTCTTTGACCATGAAGTCCACATCTTGACATGTTCTTTACAGTTACACTTTTTGTTAATATACCAATCGATTGGTTGTTTGCAGCTAGAAACAAAATAAGACGAAGATCCATAGTTGTAATTGCCCATTTCAGTTGCAAGCCAAGAAGAGGAAGAACGAGTTTCAAATTTCCATTGGACTTTTAACCTAAAAATTAACATCATAGTTCCATGTCAAGCAAAACAAAAACGAAATTATCAATGTCATGTCAGATATTTTAAAGCCACGTAGGATATGTAACCGACACTCATATGGTCTGAGGTTACAATGCCTTCGATTGGACGGTTTCGAAAACATAAGGGTTTTGGTTACAAAAAAAATATATATAGTGGTTTTTTCAGGCATATGATGAAAATAGTTTGGGTTTTTATGAGATTTTCCATAAAAATAATGTAATAATCATATAATATAAAAGTTCAAAATGTAAAAATGAAATAGTTTAGAGTCCATTTATGGAATTCATGAAGAGACGTGGGACCAGGGGAAATAAATGTGTTGTCAACATTCTAGAATATGAGTGGTGGTTGGTTAATAAAGAGTCTGGTTAATAAAAATAGTCAAAATATAGAATGAAATGTAGTTATAAGATATGATAAAATGTATAAATAAAAATCTATAAAAAAATCCGATCAAACTTTTAATATTTCAAAGGAAAAATAAAAAAACAATAGAAAAAACTATTATTCAATCAACCTGTTATACCTTCTTGCATTTGCTAGATTATGTTCAATGAAATTTATTTAGCGTTAAAAAACAACTATTATTAATTTAACCTTCCTTAAATTTAAGTAAAAAATATCAAAAACCAAAACATAATATTTGATTCGATTCACATCCACACAATCTCCACTCGAACTTAAAAGACACGCACACTTACCTGATGGCTGCAAACATAAAAGCATGTACCGGTTACTATCACATCAACATCAAAAACCTCTTACTTGTCTCACATTCACATTGGCAACTTTTTTATGACATTAAAATTTTCGACATATCCTATGAAACATACTGGAAATTTTAAGGAAATTCTATTCGCTGTCGTTGCCAACAAACTTTAAAAACATATTCTTCAACGAAATTTACATATTTCACTTTTCAACCCTAACCACACACCAACAAACCAACCAATCAAAACCCAACACCTAACCTTTTCCGGTCAACTTTCCCGGTAGGTAACTTAAACTAACACTCTTTCCGGTTAACATTTCCGGTCGTTTCAAAACTTAAACTAACACACAAGATTTCAATAAACAAATCTTTAAAATGTACATTCTTTGGGCAACCAACGGCTATATATGGTGCTATAAATCCCATCCATCTTTCCTTCTCTTGAACTCCACTTTTTCCGATAATCCACCATACAACTTTGTAAATTGTTGTAAACATTTACTTCGAACATTATAATGCGATTGCGTGTTTTCACTAATCGCAACCCCCGAGAATTTTGATGTGTCGAAACTCCAAGCGGGCTTCACGTATTCCACGGTGGGCCCGGAACGAGTAGCATTCGCGTACAAAAAGTTCATCAAAACATCCTCACAGTTAAAGAGCGTGTCCACCGCTTCACGGCCGGCCCGTGCCTCCTCGCTCCAATACCGAGCAAATGCCGCGCGGTGATCCATAAACGCGGCACCGGTCAAAATCATGTTGTACCCGTTAAACTTCCGTGCATGTTTCTCAGCACGGTAGGTTAACGGGCCTGGCCCGTTGACCAGACGGGGATAGAACCCAACTAACCGGTTTGGGTTCTGTCTCCAAACTTTGAACCCGCGTTCGATGTAATCACATCCCATCATGATGTCATCGTCTAGCTCAAGGACGGCTTTCGTTTTGATCAACGGGTCGAGTTTGAACCGGTTGTTTAACGAGTTCTTTGACTCCACACGGATCCTAACTGGGACCGCAGAGTCGAACTCGGTTGGATCCGGAGGTGTTCCCTTGTTCCAAATGACTACAATTTCTCGAACGGACGGGCACCGAGAGTAATGTTGGATGTACCATTTTAAGTTCCATAATCGCGCATCGTATGTCATGGCTAAAAGCGTAAATTGTGAGTAGTGGTGGTCGATAGCATATGGCTCACGGGCCCCACTTCCGCCATATATGTAACCAAGCCCGACACACATGAGCACAATCGAACCGATAAAGATAACAAGAAACGCAAACCGGCCAATGCTCGTTTTCGGGTTCATCTTACAACGAAGAACCGAAGTCACCCGATTTAGCCTAGTGCAGTACTGTCGTATCCTAGACGAGAAAACACTCGATCTTTCCCAAACCAAAAATGCATCGGTTCGTTTCTTGATATTATGCGGGCACCAGCTAAGTGGCACAATGCACCGAACAAACCCTAGCAACATACCCATAACCAAAACAAGCGAGCCCGCGGCGAATAGCAATAACGAACCAAGGATGAACCGGTGCGACAAGTCACCAGATGCAGTCCGGTCCCCATCGGACACTGCAATCCATTGCCCGGATGGCAATTGTTGCGCGTCCAAATGGTGGGACCGGGCCCCATTCCATGCGTTCCGATCTTTTGTCGGTTTCACGAACCCAAGCTCGACTTCAACTTCTCGGTAATTATACGGGGTTAAAACTTCGATCTTGAATACCCGGACACGTTTCCCGTACGTCTCCCCGTCATCTTGACCTGGCCGGTACACGTTCCCGTTGTACACAAAAGGTCGACCTCCGTTTCTAGCCCCGGTTTTTTTATCAGTGTTGTAAACCGGGTTCTTTTTATGCGGTTTCCATGGCCCGAGTGGCGAGTTGCTGTACCATATTTCGAGCTCGCCGTTCTTTTTTGTGGTGATACGGGTATGATCCGACCCGAATAAATAATATCTCGATTCATATTTCATAATGAATGAATCAATCAGAGGTCGTTTTAACGTAACCTTTTCGAGTTTCCATTTTATTGGAAACTCAACTGCTCGATAAAGACGAAGATCGCCTTTCTTACTTCCTTCTGGCATCATGTATATCTGTATAGAATATATATAATATTAGATATTAGATTAATCGACGATGAAAACAATACAAATTTAGCTTTCGTGATTCTAAATGACGTACTTCACCATTGTAATCGAATACGTATGGATATGAAAGATGCCATTCTTCATCCAACACGACCCCCAATTGTTCCCACGATGCACCGTTGTCTACGCTTTTCGCGACTCCAATGTCTCCTTGCATGGTGATTGAATTCTTGGTTTCGAAGAACAAGTACAGAACATCTCCCTGAAATATTAGGTTGACTTCAAAGGTCAAGAAAGTCTTTTTGGCTTCGTAATCATAGAATCATGTTTCTAGAAGCATATCGGATAATTTTGGTTTTCAGTTTCTTTTTAATAAAAGAAATATTAATTGTTAGTTTCAAATAAAATTGATTGAAAAACACTTTATGTTATTCATTATTTACACGACAAAAATTCAGAAAATGAGTTGTACTCTTATCGCTTTATAATAGTTTATTGTTATAATTATTAAATTATTGTATTAATATTGACTGTTTAAAACAAAGTTTGATTAGCTGGTTTTAATAGTAGAGAGAAGTATTTATGATTTAGCCCTTGAATTATTAGTTGATATCAATTTTACACCTGTATACAACGATGAAAATAATAATTAGTAACGAAATCCATAAAATCAATAAAATTGTTGAAACACTTTATGCTCTTTGTATCTTTTTAAGTTTTTCAAACGAGGTGACCGGGTAGAGAATTTTTCGTATGTCCCACAAAATAATAATATAACCATTAGAAAAAATTCTTTGATAGTTTCTTTAAAAAGATTTTATAGAATACAAAACTAGCCAAAAGTTAGCCAAAAATATATAAAGAAAATCTATAAAATAAGAAAAATTTGTTCCCTTTATACCGAATTAGAAAAACAAACACAATTTTCATCATTACAAGAAAACAAATATCACAATTAAAACTAGAAAAAATTTAAAAATATATCCATCAGTTTTCGGAAAGTGGTAAAACCAGTCAAACTCAAACTGCAAGCAAAACATCCATTATCGTACAAGATGCTTAAACAAATTTAGAAAATCACAAAAAATTAAATATAAAATCGAATCAAATTCTTCCCCTTTCCTCACGTATTAATACATAAAACACCAAAACCACCATTTTTGTGTAGTTTTTTAATAAAAATCGGAACAAACAAAGACACCAAAACTATACCTGTACATAGAGAAAAGGGTCGGCAACAAAGTTACTCGGAAACCCAGAATCAGTAACCGAACCGCAAGTCACCACCGGGTTAGCCACCGGCCATGCCGAACTCCTGTTCTCCCAAACATTCATCTGCAAATCAAAAGTTTAATTCAAAAACCCCATTTCAAACTTCAATCAAACCCCAATTTCAAATCACTTACAGCTTCGATGGGTTTCAACGAAAACGGCGAATCGCCGTAGAAAACTCCGATCGACCACGAACCTTCACTGTCCTCTTGACAACCGACTGAAATAGGGCTCTTGTACAGCATATAAGTATACAAAAACCCAATTGAACTGAACACCATAAACGATAGAACTAGAAAATAGAGAGTAGATGAAACGCCGCCATTTTCGTGCACGCGCCACCACCGCTGGCGGTGGGTTTTCTCGGTAGGTCCGCCTATAAGACCCACGCTTTGGGTCGATACCATGTCGCCGGAGAAGTTAATTTACAGAAAAGGTGACGGAAAAAACAATCAATTAATTTGCCGGCGGTGAAGAGAACATTTCGTACGTGAAGTTTTGAAGATTAAATTGTGAAAACACAAAGGATAATATGAAATTGTTGAAAGATTGGTTTGATTTATGCTTGAAACCAGAGAAGAAAAAGGTTGAAGAGAAGAGGCAGCGGGTGTAATAGTTATAGGGGGGAGGGGGAGAAAACGTGGCTGCGTGCGTGTATTTGTTGACGACTCTGTTTGAATTTTCAAGTTTGACAAAGACGGAGAAATAGAAGTTGGTAATGGAGTTTTTCAAGTTTGACCCTTAGAATACAGTTTCTTTACAAATCCAGTCCCTATACATAAAGTTTTATTTTTTATTGTATACTTTTTAGTGATTTCAAACAAGTTGGTTGATTATTCCTTTAATTCAAATACGGAAATATTAATAAATGTTGTGTTTGTTTATTTGGTCAAAGTAAAGACAACAACTCTAATTAAAGTTTACCTTTTCCGATAAATTTTTTTAAGATGTCTTATAAAACTAGAAACAATATTTAAGTTTTAATCTTAATGCAACTTTTCTAATCAGAGCCATTGCAGAAATATTAATTGTGTTTTGGTTAGAAATGCCAACGTAACTGTTTTTATGGCGACTTACTTTGTAGGAGTAAGAGAGACGTTTGTATGAATTTCTAAACTTTTGGTTCTAAATTTACTGTTTATACACGGTTACTGTTTTTAATAAGTAACCTTTTAAATCTAGTTTATATATTTTGCAATTTATTGTATGTATTATTGTATTTGTTTTATGTGTAACCTTTTAAATATGTATTGGAAATTGAAATGTTTAAACGAAGGAGGGTTAAGGTCAAAACGGATAGAGGAGGAGGTGGTTGGGACATGTGAGAATTGACATCATTACAAAATTTTAGGATATTGATTAGGGTTTATTATTTTTTTTTTTTTGAACGGCTTGTATTAAACAAAAAGGAACTAGCGAGACGCTAGAGCATTACATATTACAGGAAGAACAAGGATTTATAACCCAATCAAACCAACTAATGGAAGAGAAACTAGATCTATGCTTAATCCAATTGAAAGCTAATAATTGAATATCATCCTCCGTAAGAGCAGGAACACACTTCTTTTTGTGAAAAATCCACAAATTCCTCGCCTTCCAAATACACCATATAACGGTATAAATTAGCGCCCTCTTAAGCTTGTTTAACTTGCTTTCAAAAGCCGCCGTATTCAACTCGAGCAACAGTTGCGAACATGAGATCGGGACTGCCGAGATCAGACCACTCCATCTTGAAAACCAACTCCAGATTTGCTTTGAGAAGGAACAATTAAAGAATAAGTGTTCGACATCTTCACTACTACACATACATATCTGACACACCACAGAGTTCAGCGAGATTCCTCTAGCAAAGAGAGAAGAGGCCACCGGGATTTTATTGCAAAACAAACGCCATGTAAAACAGTTAACTTTGATAGGAACCCACTTCACCCACTTAAACTCACACAAAAGCCTGCTATCGCCCTGAAACTGATTCATCTGAGCACGCAAAGATTTGACCGAGAAACTGCCTGAAGGATCTGCACTCCACCCCCACGAGTCAGCAAAATCCCGCAATCGGATATATATATAAAATATATAAAAGCTACTAAGATAATAGCACAAAGATACAAAGTTTGATACAAATATAATAGAAACAAAACAAAAATGTTACAATGCTCGTATAAAGCCTGAGATACAAAACAACATTAACATCCACGGCCATGAAGATATATCCAAGATGAATATGGCGTTGACTAGGAACAAATCCTATGTGTCTTCGGTAGAGCAGGCAAATTGTGTAAGCACATGACAAACCGAGAAGGAAATACGATGAACATATGAAATCGAAGCATGATCCGCAACATCTTCCCTGAATGGCTAACTCGGAGCGCTAAGCAGATACCAAGTCCATAATGAAGCAGTGCCTCCGGTACGTATCAAATGTCTTCGTTGAAGACTCATAACTCGTAGGCATCAAATCCAGATCCAAGAGGACTATCATGCCCCATGGGATCCAGCCGCCAAGATTTGAATTTAGTTTGTTTTTTCAATTGTTGTTAGGCTAATAGGTATGGGCATTATGGCACCCCTCAGCCATGTTGTATTCTCTCTCTACCACCTTTGCATCATCTTGACTTCATTGCTAATGAGGCGGTGTTCACTGAAGACCACAATGAAGAAGCAAGAAGTGCAAAAGCGAAAGAGATAGAAAGAAGAAGAAGAAGAAGAAGAAGAAGAAGAAGGGCGTGACTAGACACGAGTAGCACACCGGGACCGGTCCACATCATCATCACACGCCTCGTAGGCAGGGTGCAATAAGTGACGCATCCGGAACTAACAATATCTTTTTGTAGAATGACAAATCTATAAACTACTCCTGAATCCACATATGTCTCTTGCGAGACTTGAACCCTCAACCTCAAAGAGGGAGGACGACGCCTTTACCACTTGACCTAGAGGTCATTGGCAGAACTAACACTATCTAATGTCCAATCTAAATTTTTATTAAGAGTCATATTTATATTTATGGTGTTCCAAGTTCCAAAAGAAATATATTATATGTGAATTTTTTATATTTATTCTAATCAAGTGGGTCCATAAGCCCCACTCGGGGCAGTGTGGATTCACCATTGCGTGTACGTCATGGTGGATGGTCCAAGCCAGAGGAGCAAAACAGTTTAAATTATAACGAATCTCAATAGTATCCTAACGATGCAAATCAAAATGATTTCTTTAATGATAATTTTTTTAATTGTAGATGATTGATCTAAACAAGAGGATGCTTTAGAATACACTGTTCCTGATCTTGATTGCACATATCCAACATTAGAGAAACGAATCAGAAATCATCCTAAAGAACAAGTTGTTGTTGACCCTACTCAAGGTGTCTTAACGAGAGACTAATTAAAATAAAGAAATGTCATTTTGAATGTCCAAAAATAATACATTATGTTCCATATATTCATTTCTAAAGTTGAACCTAAAAGTGTCAAAATTAATCTTGAGTAGGGTGAATGGGTAAAAGTGATGCAATCAGAACTAGTTAACGAGAGCCTAATTAAAAGAAAGAAATGTCATTTTGAATGCCCAAAAATAATACATTATGTTCCATGTATTCATTTCCAAAGTTGAAACTAAAAGTGTCAAAATTGCTCTTGAGTAGAGTGAATGGGTAGAAGTAATGCAATCAGAATTAACATAATTCGAACGTAACAAGGTATGACAATTAATTCAAACACCAAAAGATGCCTCAGTTGTCGGTTTAAAATGGGTATTTCACAATAAGCTTGATAAGGAAAACAAAGCACAATTGGTGGTGAAAGGATGTTGTCAACATGAAGGTATAGACTATGGTGAAATATTCGCACATGTTGCAAGTCTTGAAGTTGTTTGCATATTCTTAGCTTATGTTGCACATAAAAACATTGGTGTTTATTAAATGTGCGTTTCTCAATGGCGAATTTGAAGATACGATATATGTTGAGCAACCACCAGGTTTTGTAAATGATAAGTTTCCAAATCATTTTTACATACTTGATAAGGTTGTATATGGCTTAAAACAATCTACACGATCATGGTATGAGACTTTAACTAAACTTTTCAAAATATCTAAGTTAAAAAAAGGTTACGTGGATCCAAATTTATTTCACAAGAAGGTTGGATATCATCTAACAATTGTTTAGATGTATGTAGTTGATATTATTTGTGGTTCCACAAATCCTCTGGTAAACTAAGGAGTTCAAGAATTTGATGAAAAGCAAGTTCAAAATGAGCATGATGGGCAAAATCAATTTCTTCAATGGGTTGAAAATAAAGTAGAGTAGCGAGGGCATATTCATCAATCAAGAATCGTATATGAAGAATCTATTAACACATTTTGGAATGGATAATTTATTTAAGGCAAAGGTTCCAATAATGTTCAGAACAAAATTAAGTCATTCGATAGACAAGCCTATTGTTGGTGTAAGACCCTAATCCCGAGAAGTCAAGTTTCGAGTCTGAGAGAACCAAGATCGCAGGAATGAAGAAAAGAAAAATATGGAAAATAGTGAAAATGGGCATTAGCGCCGCTAACATGGATGTTAGCGATGCTAATGTCGTGTATCGTCGATAAGTCATCTTTTTTCGCGTCGTTAATTGCCAGCTGTCAAGTGGGTTCGCACGATCGAGGTTAGCGGCGCTAATTGTCCTAATTGGGCTAAAACCCTAGATTTTAATGCTTGGGTCACATTTATGGATGGGGAACCCTAGGGTAGCCGTCATTTGAGTTGTATGTAGTTGATATTATTTGTGGTTCCACAAATCCTCTGGTAAACTAAGGAGTTCAAGAATTTGATGAAAAGCAAGTTCAAAATGAGCATGATGGGCAAAATCAATTTCTTCAATGGGTTGAAAATAAAGTAGAGTAGCGAGGGCATATTCATCAATCAAGAATCGTATATGAAGAATCTATTAACACATTTTGGAATGGATAATTTATTTAAGGCAAAGGTTCCAATAATGTTCAGAACAAAATTTAGTCATTCGATAGACAAGCCTATTGTTGGTGTAAGACCCTAATCCCGAGAAGTCAAGTTTCGAGTCTGAGAGAACCAAGATCGCAGGAATGAAGAAAAGAAAAATATGGAAAATAGTGAAAATGGGCATTAGCGCCGCTAACATGGATGTTAGCGATGCTAATGTCGTGTATCGTCGATAAGTCATCTTTTTTCGCGTCGTTAATTGCCAGCTGTCAAGTGGGTTCGCACGATCGAGGTTAGCGGCGCTAATTGTCCTAATTGGGCTAAAACCCTAGATTTTAATGCTTGGGTCACATTTATGGATGGGGAACCCTAGGGTAGCCGTCATTTGAGTTGTTTCATCCCCCAAACACGTCCTTTTGCTCTCTCTAGCTCTCATGGAGGATTCTTGGCTCATTTGGTGATCTTGGAAGGTGTTATTAAAGAGATTATGATGTTTGGTGATGTTTGGTGTTGCTAGGAGGCTTTCTTCTTGTGAGAATCATCTAAAAGCTCTTGTTTCTGGACCTTTGTAAGTCAAGTTCTCACCTTTATGCACATTTATGGTTTTTATCATGATTTAAGCATGTTCTTATGGATTGAATAAGTGTAATGGTCCCTTGTACTGTTTTCCTATGGTTTGGAAGGATAAAGTTGGAAACTTTATGCCTTAAATCTCCAATTTGAACATTTGGGATAGTTTAGAGAGTAAGCCAAACTCTCTATGGTGATTTGGTTTTGGACCACTTTAGACTTTAATCTTGTTCATGATCTTGTTTAGTATTGTTTGGGAAATAAAGTTAGGATTTTTTTTTTTGGATTTAGGACTTTTTGGAAGGTCCCTGAATAGATTGAGACTTTGGCTGATTAAGAACTTAATGGACTTTTGGACTTGTTTTTAGTTAGCGATGCTAACTTGGGGAGTTGGCGGCACTATCTGTGCCTGTTGACTTTTGTTGACTTTGACCTTTGACCGTTGACTTTTTGATCGGATTGACTTTTGGTCAAACTTGAGGGTTTTGGACATCAGTTTTATAGGATTATCCTGTTTGGGATTTAGGAAGTTCTGAGTAGAGTTTATCTTGTTAGGACATTCGCGTTGTCGGATCTGTGGACACGCATGAGGAGTGCTGTTTAGCCTTGCGGATTAGGTGAGTCTTCTCACTATACTATGTGTGATGTTGCATGCGTAGGTAGTTTTATTACTTTGTGTAATAACGTGATGTATGTGCCTTACGTGTTTATCGGCAAGATTGGGGCAAGCTCGTGAGCCGGTAAACAGACAAGATCTGGGCAAGCCCGTGAGTCAAAGAATGAGTTGATTAGACAAGATCGGGGAAAGCTCGTGAGTCTAGACAAGATCAGGGCAAGCCTGTGAGTCAAAGAATGAGTTGATTAGACAAGATCGGGGCAAGCCCGTGAGTCTAGGAAAGATCGGGGCAAGCTTGTGAGGCGTTTGTGATTATGTGTTATGGAATGGATCGTGTGGTATTTTAGGGAACTCACTAAGCTTTGTGCTTACTCGTTCACCCTTATTGTTTTTTAGGTATTTACTGGCCTGAGCTTGGAGCACGACACGACTGTATCGCATCTGAGGCTTTTATAATCAAGTCTTCCACTGGATAATGATTGTAAATGTTCTTGTTAAATACATTAAAATGTTTTAAATACTAAGTTTTAATTTGGATGGTTTTTAATGGTTAACCCGTTTTGTGTATTTGACCTGTTTTTAAAACGAAAAATTTATTACGGAATTTGGGACGTTACAGTTAGCCAAAAGACTTTCAGAAGCATGATAGGTTCTTTTATCTAATTAACAATTAGGAGACCTGGTATTATGTTTTTTGTCTCTTATTGTGTAAGGTATCTAAGAGAATCTCACATGACTATTGTGAAGAACGTATTTTGCCATATACAAAAGATGACTTCACTAGGCTTGTTGTATCTGGCCAATACACGATTCATTCTCCAAGCATGGAAAACTCGTTAACTGGGAATCTAGAAAACAAACTAGTAGGTAGGGGTGTAAATGAGTCAAGCTGAGCTGAGCCAACCCAAGCTCAAGATCAGCTCTTTAAATTCATGGGGGCTTAAGCTTGAGCTAAGATTGTTTCGAGTCTAGTTTCCAAAGCTAAGGATCGCCTCATGAGAGGTTTAGTAGGCTCGGGTTCAAATCAGACTTGACTCGTTTGTCAGACGAGCCTAAACAAGATCTATGTAAGAACCCATAGAAAAGTTGTAAAAAGGGTAAAATAGTCTTTAGTCATATTATAAGGCCATTATGTAAAATAATATGTTGTTTGTGAAATAAGAATGTAAGACATAAAAGTTTATGTAAAATTTGGAGTTTTACCGCGTGAATAGTGAAATTTGACCAAAAAGGGCAAAATAGTCATTTGACATGGAAATGACCAAAAATGTCAAGAAAATGTTAAGTTAGTAGTTAAGGGAACTTGGTTTGTAAAGATATGAGCTTTGGGATTAGTTTTGAACAAAAGGAAGAAATCTAGGGACTAAAATGAAATTATTTTATAAATAATAAATATAAATAAGAGAGATTATCCATCTCTCATTCAGAAAAGTCAATAAGCTTATAGAATTCTCCAGAGAGAACGAGAGTGAGTAAGGGAAGAACACGGGAAGAACAAGCAGTTTGAAATATCTTGCAAGAATTGAAGAATTTGAGCTTCAAGAGGTAAGAACCTCATGTTCTAAGTTTATTCTACCCAATTTCTTGAACGGGAATCATATCTTTGATTTCTGATTTTTTCAGAAATCATGATTCTAATGAAATCATCCAGCTCATCTTGCTCAAAATCATTAATTTAACATGTTTAGTTGTCGAATATGTTGAAATACAAGGAAATGATGATTTGGGTTCAAGAACATTAAGTCACGGGTTTGGATGAACAAGTGGTTTTGATGAGTCTAATAGGCTAGAAATGATGAAAGAAACTTGTATTAACAAGTAATTCAATGGAATTGAAGTTTTGAAGCAAGAGTGGTGAAATGGGTTTTTAGCTTAAGAACCCTAGAAATGGGTTCATGAGTTGAAGCTGATTTCATATGATTCTTGTGGTTTTGTTAAGTCACAGATGTCATAAATGAAGTAAGAAATCAGTTCACAAGCTTGAAAATTCAATAAAATGATTTTTGGTGAAAAATGGTGATTTCGGAAGATTTTTTTCAAGTTTATAAAGAAGAAGATTTGATGATTTTGTAGTTTGAAATCAAGTGTAAATTAGTATTTAGGGCCTGGAAGTGACCCTAAACTGATTAAGTCAAGTAGTAAGAGCTTAATGTAGTGAATAGTGAAACTACAGTTTGGAAAATCATCAAATATAACAATGTACTATAGATCGCGACGCGATCTACCCTAGGGTCGCGACGCGACCTCGCGCCAATTCCAAAATGCAGTTTTTGCAATGAGTCTCCTGCCAAGTGAAATTGGATTTTGAGATTTAGTCATAAACTTGTCCGTTTGACCTCAAATTTCGAACATAGGTCTATTATGGCCTAAAACTTCATGGAAAATTGTCGGAACCGAAATACGACCTCCCGAGGGTACTGTAGTAAAATACGCGTATTTCGGGAAAATTGTAAAATGAGTTTATTAAGGGTTATACACTTGTTATGACCTGAAGTTGCGCCATATGAGACTCTTAAGTTATAGAGTCAGTTGTAGTATGTATTTATTAATTAAGCAAATATATATGATATATGTGTAGGAGGTGCTTCAAATACTGTTGAGCACGGAAAAGGAAAAGGTGTACGAGAAGCTTAGTGATCCATGACAGAACCAAGGTGAGTATGTGTGGATTTTCCTAGTACATAGCAAAATGTTATTTTCAGAAAATAAGATTTCCAAAGACTTTTAAATGTTACAGTTTGGAAACAGTTTTAAAGTAGCTCTATACAAGGGCTAGGTGTTTTTAAGCAGATTTTAAAGCAGTATAGTTTGTAAAGTTCTTTTTTAAAGAAGCTCCATAGGAGAGCTAAAGATATTGAAGTTAGTTTCAAAGAGATTTTTGAGAGTATGAGTCAAAGAGTTTTAAAGTTTAAGCTTGTTTTGAAATTGTGTACATATTTGGCCAATTTGAGATGAAATGAAGAAAGTAATGAGATAAGAACTAAAGCTAAGAAAGTAACGAGAGTCAGTTGTCCGGACTAGGATCACCCACATAATCAGGAGATCTGAAGACACTACTGGGGTGGTACCTCCCGTCACGAAGTAGTTGTCTAGCTTAGCATAACCTTGTGCTTGGATCTGTTCCAAGACACGAAGGGGAGACATAGATAGCATAACCTTGCGGGTGGATCTGTTCTGTCCCGTGAAGGGGAGTCAGTAGAATGAATTAAATTAAACTAATTCACGAGTTTTAGTTGGTCACAAGTAAATGAGAAAGAAAGCATTTTTGAGAAAGAAAACAGTTTTAAGAAAGAAAGCAGTTTTGAGAAAGAAAACAGTTTTAAGAAAGAAAGCAGTTTTGAGAAAGAAAACAGTTTTAAGAAAGAAATCAGTTTTTGAGAAAGAAAGCATTTTTGAAGCTTGAAAATAGAAAAGAAATGAAATTTTAAGATTTGTTTTGAAAATAAGTTTTAAGCAGTTTACTTGTTAATATTTCAAGGTTTGAGCAAAAGAGTTTTGGGTCTAAAACCCATATTACTCACGAGGCTTTATGTATCATGTATATTTTTAAATGCTATGTACTTAGGTGAAAGGAGCAGGAGTTGAAGTTGGGACCAGTGTAAAATACAGATAAGTTTAAATTATGGTTTCTGTATGCAGTCTGTAATACTCCTTGAGAATAAAGTTGTAAAAAAAAATTAAGTGACTTTTTGATAATCATGCGTTGTAAGATATTTTGTAATATAAACTATACTAAATTACGGTTTGAGAAAGGGGTGTTATAGTTTTGGTATCAGAGCCATAGTTTAAGGGAATTAGGTGGAATACCATCCTAAGCTTAAACTAGCAAGTGTAGTAGTAAAGTGCCTTAATAATGTAGAGGTACACTTAGACCTATAGAAGTTATAGGGTGAGTATGACTGCTACAAAAGTACAGTCAAGATAGGGAGATAACATGCTATCGCTTACAAAATACTATATAGAAATGTGTATTAAACAGAGATTTTGTTTATTTATATAGTAATGGAAGGAGAAAGACAGATGCCACCAGTTGACAGGGGTGAGGGTAGTCACACTTCTTCACGAGGAAGTGGACCTGGTAATGTAAATAGAGATGCTGGAGCTGAGCCAAACCCACCACCACAACCTGTCACGATGGAAGCTATTCAGAATTTGATTAATAATCTACGAACTGAGTTGAAGAAAGATGTGAATAACATCATTGACAGCCGAATGGGTGAACCCAGTGCCCATTCCTCGCAGGTAGTTTCTAAAAAGACAACTGAAGAAGAATCTAGTGGGGAAAACAATACGAAGGAGAAGGGCTGTTCTTTTAAATCCTTTATGGCCTGTAAACCGCCGGAATACCATGGCAGCTTTGAGCCAAAGGTGACTATGAGGTGGATTCGGGAAATTGAACAAATGATGCAAGCCAGTAAGTGTGGTGAAGAAGATCAAGTTAACTATGCTTCCCGACAATTGAAAGATGATGCTTTGGTATGGTGGAACACCAAGTATGAAAGCTTGGGGAAAGATGTTGTTTATGGCTGGTCGTGGGCTGAATTTATCTCATGTCTTAAGGATAAATTTTGTCCCACTAGAGATTTGGAGAAGATGAATGAAGATTTTCTGATGCTGAAGAAAGGAGATTCGTCGGTTGATGAATATACGAAGAAATTCTATGATATGTTGCCTTTTGTGGGAGAATCTTATCCCACTGAGCGATCCCGAGTTAACCGTTACGTTCGGGGACTACCGTGGAACTATGATTTGGAAGTGAAGAAAGCCGAGACTTTAGACGGTGCTATCATTGCTGCCCGTAATGTGGAAGATGTGGGAAAGCACCGGAACAATGAAAAACCTAATTTCAGCGATAAAAGGAAGTCAGTAAGCAGTAGTGGGAATTTGAAAAAGAAAAGGAAATCCAGCTTGAGTCAGACCAAACATGGAGGAGTGAAGAAATGTGAGAAATGTGGAAGAGAACATAGTGGTGAATGCCGTGCGGGATCTAACGCCTGTTTCAACTGTGGCGGATTTGGTCACAAGATGAAAGATTGCAAGGCAAGGAAAGCAAGCGAGGTAGAGTGTTTTTCGTGTCACCAGATTGGGCATTACAGTTTCAACTGCCCAAACAAAGGAGGAGAGACAGTGGTGTCCACAGCCCAAAAGAAGACGGAGCCACAGAGAGTGAAGACCCGAGCCTTTCAGATCACTCACGAGGAGGCAAAGGAGACGCATGATGTTGTCTCAGGTATATTGCTGGTTAACTTGATACCTGCGTATGTGTTATTTGATTCTGGTTCTACGTATTCGTTCGTGTCCCATAAATTCGGAGCCAGACTGAGTGTACCGCTAGAGTTGTTAGATATGATCTTTGAAGTGGAAGTATCAGACGGGAAGTTTGTTGAAGTTCAGTATATGTACCGGGACTGTGAACTTGATATCAATGGCAAGAAGTTTCGACTTAATCTTATTCCCATTGGAATTAAGTCTTTTGATGTGATTATTGGGATGGATTGGCTTGGTGCCAATGATGCGAAGATAGCATGTGGCCAGAAGAGGGTGTCTGTTAAAACTCTAGGAGCTAAAGTATATGTGTATGGAGAAAGAAGAAAGCATGTGCCGAGTCTTATTAGTGTGGCAAAAGCCCGAAGATGTATCAGGAAAGGGTGTGTATCTTTCCTGGCATATGTGATGACTGAAGATAAAGTAAAGCAGACTTATAAAGACATTGAAGTAGTGAGAGAATTTCCAGAAGTTTTCCCAGACGAGTTACCTGGATTGCCACCGGAGAGGCAAGTTGAATTCCGAATAGATCTTGTCCCAGGAGCTTCCCTGATAGCATGAGTACCGTACCGATTAGCACCAACAGAAATGCGGGAATTAATGTCCCAGTTGCAAGAGTGACTTGATAAAGGTTTTATTAGACCTAGTTCTTCTCCGTGGGGGTGCTCCAGTCTTGTTTGTAAAGAAAAAAGATGGATCAATGCGTATGTGCATTGATTACCGGGAACTGAACAAGATTACAATCAAGAACCGTTACCCGTTGCCCAGAATAGACGACTTATTCGATCAGTTGCAAGGTGTAGATTACTTCTCAAAGATTGATTTGAGATCCGGTTATCACCAAGTCAGGGTGAAAGAGAGTGATGTGGAGAAGACAGCATTCCGTACTCGATACGGGCATTACGAGTTCCTAGTGATGCCATTCGGTCTTACTAATGCGCCAGCGGTTTTTATGGACTTAATGAATCGGGTCTGTAAACCATTCTTAGACCGATTTGTTATAGTATTCATCGATGACATTCTTATATATTCAAAGAATAGAGAAGAACATGCGAGCCACCTGCGAACAGTGCTTGAAACTTTGAAGCGAGAACAGCTATATGCAAAGTTCTCCAAGTGTGAGTTTTGGATGCGAGAGGTGCAGTTCCTTGGACATGTTGTTTCTATCCAAGGTATAAAAGTTGATCCGTCAAAAGTTGAAGCAGTAATGAAATGGGAACCTCCCAAAACGCCAACTGAAGTTAGAAGTTTTCTCGGACGTGCCGGGTATTACCGCAGATTTATTCAAGATTTCTCCCGTATAGCTATGCCACTGACACGATTAACTCGAAAAGAAGAGAAATTCAGATGGCAAGAAGAACAAGAAAAAGCTTTTGTTACATTAAAAGAGAAGTTGTGTAATGCGCCTGTCCTTACGTTACCAGATGGGACAGAAGATTTTGAAGTATACAGTGATGCCTCGCATCAGGGGCTTGGCTGTGTTTTGATGTAGAGGGGGAAGGTTATAGCATATGCGTCCAGACAGTTGAAAGATCCAGAAACAAAGTATACTACTCATGATTTAGAGCTTGCAGCGATTGTATTTGCCTTGAAAATTTGGAGACATTACCTGTATGGTACAAAGTGCAAGCTATTTACTGATCACAAGAGTTTACAGTATGTGTTCTCTCAAAAAGAGTTGAACATGAGACAGAGAAGATGGCTAGAGTTGATCAGTGATTATGATTGCGAGATTGTATACCATCCAGGTAAAGCAAATGTAGTAGCAGATGCATTGAGTAGAAAAGTTCATGAGAAAAGAATCAAGGCAAGATCGATGCGAATAGAAATAGTGTCCAGCATTATAGAACAGATTAAAGCATCCCAACAAAAAGTTGAAGAGAGCGGGGATTTAAAAGATGAGAAACTAGGAAAAGACATACAGTTTGAAACAAATAGTCAAGGGTTGAGGACTTTCAGGAACCGCATTTGGGTACCGAAAGCAGGGGATTTGAGAAAGTTGATTTTAGAAGAGTCGCATAAGTCTAAGTATTCTATACATCCAGGGAGCACTAAGACTTATCAAGATCTTAAGAGACAGTATTGGTGGCCTGGAATAAAGAAGAGAATAGCTAAATATATATCCAAGTGTGTCGTTTGTGCTCAAGTCAAGGCGGAACATCAAGTCCCGCATGGAGATGCTCAGTCATTGCACATTCCAGCGGGAAAGTGGGAACATGTAACCATGGACTTTATTGAGGGGTTACCGAAAACGAGAAGAGGATATGATTGTATATGGGTTATAGTGGACCGGTTGACCAAGAGTGCACTGTTTCTAGCCATAAGAGAAACTACTCCATTGGAGAAGTTAGCCCAGTTGTACATAGATGAGGTGTTAAGACGATATGGTGCACCGTTGTCCATCGTGTCAGATAGAGACCCCAGATTTACCTCTAACTTTTGGAGAGCTTTACAAGAGAAAATGGGGACGAAAATTCAGCTAAGCACAGCGTATCATCCACAAACAGATGGTCAGAGTGAGCGAACAATTCAGACAGTAGAAGACATGTTACGATCATGTGTAATGGATTTTGGAGGTAGTTGGGATGAACACCTGCCACTAGTGAAGTTTGCATATAATTACAGCTACCACTCTAGTATTAAAATGCCACCTTTTGAGGCATTATATGGTAGAAAATGCAGGACTCCTCTATACTGGTTGGAGGCGGGTGAGACTAAGCTTACAGGACCAGACATTGTTAGAGTGACCAATGAAAAGATTGGGGTGATTCAAGCTAATATGAAAGCAGCACAAGATCGACAGAAGAGTTACTCGAATCTGAAGAAAAGACCGTATGATTTACAAGAAGGTGATTTAGTGATGATAAAAGTGTCGCCATGGAAGGGCGTAGTCAGATTCGGTAAAAGAGGAAAGCTGAGTCCAAGATACATCGGACCTTTTAGAATTCTGAAAAGAGTTGGATTGCAGGTGTTCAAGTTAGAATTACCACCAGAACTTAGCGGGATACATGATACTTTTCATGTATGCTACCTGAAGAAGTATTTTGGAAAGGAAGAGTTGGTTATACCGTATACAGACTTAAGAGTGGAAACTCCTAGCAAACTGATTGAAGAACCTGAAGCAATTCTAGAAATGCAGACCAAGAAGCTAAGAAATAAGGAAATTGACATTGTACTAGTCAAGTGGAAACATCCATTAGGGTCAAACCTAATTAACTTGGGAGACAGTAGAAGAAATGAAGAGAAGGTATCCAGATTTCATAGATTACGAAAAGATTCCGAGGACGGAATCCGCTTAAGGAGGGTTGACTGTAAGAACCCGCAGAAAAGTTGTAAAAAGGGTAAAATAGTATTTAGTCATATTATAAGGCCATTATGTAAAATAATATGTTGTTTGTGAAATAAGAATTTAAGACATAAAAGTTTATGTAAAATTTGGAGTTTTATCGCGTGAATAGTGAAATTTGACCAAAAAGGGAAAAATAGTCATTTGACATGGAAATGACCAAAAATGTCAAGAAAATGTTAAGTTAGTAGTTAAGGGAACTTGGTTTGTAAAGATATGAGCTTTGGGATTAGTTTTGAACAAATGGAAGAAAATTTGGGATTGGTGAAAAATGGTGATTTCGGAAGATTTTTTTTCAAGTTTATAAAGAAGAAGATTTGATGATTTTGTAGTTTGAAATCAAGTGTAAATTAGTATTTAGGGCCTGGAAGTGACCCTAAACTGATTAAGTCAAGTAGTAAGAGCTTAATGTAGTGAATAGTGAAACTGCAGTTTGGAAAATCATCAAATATAACAATGTACTATAGATCGCGACGCGATCTACCCTAGGGTCGCGACGCGACCTCGCGCCAATTCCAAAATGCAGTTTTTGCAATGAGTCTCCTGCCAAGTGAAATTGGATTTTGAGATTTAGTCATAAACTTGTCCGTTTGACCTCAAATTTCGAACATAGGTCTATTATGGCCTAAAACTTCATGAAAAATTGTCGGAACCGAAATACGACCTCCCGAGGGTACTATAGTAAAATACGCGTATTTCGGGAAAATTGTAAAATGAGTTTATTAAGGGTTATACACTTGTTATGACCTGAAGTTACGCCATATGAGACTCTTAAGTTATAGAGTCAGTTGTAGTATGTATTTATTAATTAAGCAAATATATATGATATATGTGTAGGAGGTGCTTCAAATACTGTTGAGCACGGAAAAGGAAAAGGTGTACGAGAAGCTTAGTGATCCATGGCAGAACCAAGGTGAGTATGTGTGGATTTTCCTAGTACATAGCAAAATGTTATTTTCAGAAAATAAGATTTCCAAAGACTTTAAAATGTTACAGTTTGGAAACAGTTTTAAAGTAGCTCTATACAAGGGCTAGGTGTTTTTAAGCAGATTTTAAAGCAGTATAGTTTGTAAAGTTTTTTTTTAAAGAAGCTCCATAGGAGAGCTAAAGATATTGAAGTTAGTTTCAAAGAGATTTTTGAGAGTATGGGTCAAAGAGTTTTAAAGTTTAAGCTTGTTTTGAAATTGTGTACATATTTGGCCAATTTGAGATGAAATAAAGAAAGTAATGAGATAAGAACTAAAGCTAAGAAAGTAATGAGAGTCAGTTGTCCGGACTAGGATCACCCACATAATCGGGAGATCTGAAGACACTACTGGGGTGGTACCTCCCGTCGCGAAGTAGTTGTCTAGCTTAACATAACCTTGTGCTTGGATCTGTTCCAAGTCACGAAGGGGAGACAGAGATAGCATAACCTTGCGGGTAGATCTGTTCTGTCCCGCGAAGGGGAGTCAGTAGAATGAATTAAATTAAACTAATTCATGAGTTTCAGTTGGTCACAAGTAAATGAGAAAGAAAGCAGTTTTGAGAAAGAAAACAGTTTTAAGAAAGAAAGCAGTTTTGAGAAAGAAAACAGTTTTAAGAAAGAAAGCAGTTTTGAGAAAGAAAACAGTTTTAAGAAAGAAAGCAGTTTTTGAGAAAGAAAGCATTTTTGAAGCTTGAAAATAGAAAAGAAATGAAATTTTAAGATTTGTTATGAAAATAAGTTTTAAGCAGTTTACTTGTTAATAGGGATGAGAATCGGTCCGGACCCGGACAGAACCGGACCTAGAACCGAAGAACCGAGAACCGATTTTATAGGAAACAAAGAACCGGGAACCGGACCGAATACCCGGGTTCCGGTTCCTACCGGTTCGGTTCCGGTCCGGTTCCGGTTCCGGTTCGGTTATACAAGGTAAGAAATGTGTTCGGTTCCGGACCCGGCCGAACCGGACCGAGAACCGAAGAACCGAGAACCGATTTTATGAGAAATGGAGAACCGAGAACCGAACCGAATACACGGTTCCGGTTCCTATTCGGTTCCGGTTCCGGTTCGGTTCCCGGTCCGGTCCGGGTCTCCGGTTCAAAATCTCATCCCTACTTGTTAATATTTCAAGTTTTGAGCAAAAGAGTTTTGGGTCTAAAACCCATATTACTCACGAGGCTTTATGTCTCACGTATATTTTTAAATGCTATGTACTTAGGTGAAAGGAGCAGGAGTTGAAGTTGGGACCAGTGTAAAACACAGATAAGTTTAAATTATGGTTTCTGTATGCAGTCTGTAATACCCCTTGAGAATAAAGTTGTAAAAAAAAAATTAAGTGATTTTTTGATAATCACGCGTTGTAAGATATTTTGTAATATAAACTGTACTAAATTACGGTTTGAGAAAGGGGTTTTACAATCTAGCTCGAGCTTGAGCTTGACTTTTTAATTATCATATCGACCTTGTTTTAAGTTTCCTGAGCTGGTTAAGAAACTTGTTAATTGTACATTCCAAAAAATTACTAATGTAACAAAAATATACAACCAAATAAAAAGTACACAAGGGTAAAAAATATGGACTAGAAAATGTAACATACCAATTTCACAACCAAAATTTTCATTTTAAAATAAAGTGTAAATATCAAAAACCATCACAAAGTCGTGAGAACCGTTTAAAAACACCATGAAATCCATCATTTAAATTAAAGAAAACAGTATTTCAAAATATATAGTAATAAAATCCTGATCGATAAACATATGACATCGGAAGTATGAAAACATGAACATGTTGGATGCGAGTACAGTCAGGCCGCGCCCTTCCTTTAAACTGTGAGAGTACCTGAAAACATTGAACTTGAGAGAGCAAACACAAAGCTTAGTGAGTTCCCTAAAATACCATACGTTCTGATACATAACAAACACACCGCACAATGATATCCTAGCGGGCAGCAGACATTGATCAACCCTATTGGTTATTAGGCACGTACCGACCCAACTAGGTACCAACTACAGTCCAATTCTGTCAAGCATCAGACATAGTCCAACTCTAACATGCATCAGGCATGGTCTAACCGTAAGAGTATCAGACCCTGCAGTCACAAACGAGTCCTACCATTATTAAACATCAAACAAGTCAACCTAACAAGCATACACTATAGTCCAACTCTATTAGGCATCAGGCATAGTCCAACCCTAACGAGCATCAGACATGGTCCAACCTTAAGAGCATCGGGCCTTGTAGTCACGAACGAATCACATAACTAGCTAATAGCAAGCAAGACTATAATAGTCTAAGCATACAATTCCACCCTAACGGTCTTAGGCTATATATGCATGTAATATCACACATAATATAATGAGAAGACTCACCTGAATCATGAGGTAGAAACACAATACTGAATTCCTAAAGTATTAGTAACACGAACCTTCTAATTCATCATTAGATATAATTCAATTACCCAAACCAGTTAAAGCTCAATCCTTTAGTCCTTATCTTAAATCCATCAAAGTTTGACCAAAAGTCAAACTGGTCAAAAAGTCAATGGTCAAAGTCAACGCACGCACATCGCGTCGTGACCTATGACCCATAGCGTCGTTAAGGGCGCTACCGAAAACAGGTTCCCTCCAGGGGTTGTGTCGCTATCCCTTGGTGTTAACGGTGTTATCCCTAAATATACCAACTTTCTTATTAAGCTCTTAATCCGTTATGCAACGGGTCAATAACTCTCCAAAATTTATTCAAAGACTACTTTAAAATACACAGAAAACCTTTAAGTATAATATCCAAAAGAAAATTGTTAAATTATTAAGAAAATTGATTAAAGACTATTTTATCTGATAATGAAATTTTGAAAAAGATGGGATTTTAATATTTTATAGAAAATAGTTAAAAATGACACAAGGGTAAAAAAACATATTATATTACGTAGAGAATAATAACTAACTAGTATTTGGACTATCCGCGCGATGCTGCAGAAGCCCGATATATTGAAAAACGCATATCGACAAAAATACAACTTATATAAGGAACGAAAAATGTAACTTTAAAATATAATAAGGGACCTGAATCGCAACTTACGAAATACCAATAATATAACTTTATAATAAATAAGGATGAAAACAATTAATTCGAAATTAGTTGAGGGGGAAACACGTAAATATAAACGTTTGCTAAAAGAAGAATAAAAAATTGTTATTTCCAAATAGAAGCTTATTTAAATTTGTATCAAATATATTAACAATTATACTATAATCTAAATTTAGTAATTATGGTTCCGGAAAACCAAACCAAATGAACAGTAAAACGCCCTCACAGACTCGATTTGCAAATATATATATATATATATATATATATATATATATATATATATATATATATATATATATATATATATATATATATATATATATATATATATATATATATATATATATATATATATATATAATATGAAATAATAATCATGATTGAAATTACAATGTTCATGTAAGTTATATTTTAAATTAACTAACCATAACAATTGTTAAAATCAATACTATAAAATATTTAAGTTTATTCATGCAGAGCCCATAAATATATGTTATTAGGATGATTCAATTTTATAAAATCTTTCTAAGTTGATTAACAATAATAGTGTTAAATATAAAACTTAAATCAAAATATCAAATTAACAAAAACTTGACCAAAGTTTATTTTTGACAATAATAAGTTTTTTTCAAACTAGCAAATTTTAATTAATAAAAAATAATAACAGTTATAAATAACATAAAATTAAAAAAAAAATATTATGTTAACTTGAAAAAAGATTTAAAAAACGTATAAATAATTTATTTTTGAATTTATTAACCATTAAAATAGATAAAAATAATATTAAATCAAAAATTATATTTTACTTCATTTAAAAAAAATCAAAAAGTTGAAACCAATGAGATAATGTGATTCTAAATAATATCTATGTAAATTGATTAACCATAATAGTAATAACTAAAAATAACTATAAATCGAAAAATAATTTTTTTTATTTTTATGTACAACCTTTAGATTAAGGATTTTGAGATGTTGATATATATATATATATATATATATATATATATATATATATATATATATATATATATATATATATATATATATATATATATATATATATATATATATATATATATATATATATATATAAGTTGGTTCCATTGAGAATGAAAATTATGTTGAGAATGCGAGAATGAATCTCAGCCACATATTTTTTTTCTTGCCGCTCTAATGCTTTGGCGCCGTCGGAGCGTTGACGCTCTAACGACGAGATATATATTATTATTCACATATGATTTTCACAACCACTTCCACCTGCACCACCTTCGTTACCACCACCAACGTCGTCGCTGCCACAACCACCGCTGCCGCCGCCATCTCTACCACCACCGTCGCCGCCGCCACCTCCCCCAACGCCACCGCCACCAACCACCACCATCGCTACTGCCAACATCGCCACCTCCCCCACCACCGCCGCTACCACTTTTACCACCACCTCCACCATCGCTACCACCACCCACCGCCACCACTACCACCTCCATCACCATCGCCACCACCACCACCTTCGTCACCACCCACCTCCACCAACACCACCACCCCACGAACACCGTCGCCACCATCACCACCATCATCGCCACCTCTATCGCCATTACCATCATCAACGCCACCCTCTACCGCCAATCCGACCACCACAACCATATATGTATATTTATATATGTTTATTCATATATGATTATATGAATATTCATATAATCATGTATGATTATTCATATATGATTATATGAATAATCATATATGAATATACCGATTCATATATGAATAAATCATATATGAAAAAAAAACCCAGCTCGTCGTCGTGGAGCGGCGCGCGTCTGCGCTGGCGCATTTAGTGGCTCATATTCATTCTCACGTTCTCAACATTATTTTCATTCTAAATGGAACCCTCCCATATATATATATATATATATATATATATATATATATATTATAACAATTTAGTCCAACATTTAATATTTTAAAATTAATAAAAACGCAATTATTTTTCATAATATATATTTATAAATATTTTATTAAATTCTTCTATTATAATGTTCGTCCAGTATATACTTTTGAAACTTAATTCAACCAATTATAAATGACTTGATTTTAATTAAAGAAAAAACATTGAATTAGATGTGATAATTACCATGCTTTGAATATTGTAGATAGCAACAAGAATAATTGGGGACGTATTCCATGGGAAAAGTCCAAATCGGTGAGGTTTTCGAGTAGGGTAGTCTTATAAATGAATAAAATAGACCATCGTTATTTTTTTGTATTTACACATGTCTTTTAAAATGTTGATTGTCATAACATGCATTTTGAGTAACTTTTAATAATATTTAGATTAAATATTTTCTTGATTTTGTCTTTCACTTGTTTAAATAGTTGAAAAAATTAATAATTAAGTTTTCAGGTAAAGATATAGATATTGATAATTTGTCTTGAGAACATTATAGTTTACTTTACATATATTAAGCATCAATTTGAAATAGTATTTCTAAGTAAAAGAACTCTTATTTTACTTATACAAGGTGTACATAAAAATATAAATAAAGTTGGATCTAATAAACTAAAACCCACAGATCAAATAACGGAAAATTAGTTTGAATAAATCATTTGCCAAGCACGTGGTCATATCTTTAAATTCTCTGCCAACAATAGTTAACTATCACCAGAAGATTTGCATTCCGAGTTGTACTTAAATTTCTTCTTCACTAAGAAAACCTTAAATATATGTCTGAGTTTGATTAAAAGGATAAAATAACAAAATAAGTAATTAAATAATATTAATATATGCTGGTCCATATAGACATGAATGAAAAAACAATTGACATATGTATCGACTTGAAGAATGAATCGAAGACAGTTGAGGAAGTTGACGTTGTACGCTGAGTATGTGTATGTTTTTCTGGAGGAATCACCTGCATTATCACCGGAAAAACAAGTAGAATTTTGCATACGGCTGGTTGTTCGGAGCCGTCGTAATTGCTCGAACACCTTAAGAACTCCCGAAAGTTGATGTCGGATTGAAGGTTTATCCACCCTTGGGCAGCACCAATATTGGTTTTCATAGAGGAGTCGATGCAAGTGCATTAACTACCGGGAGTTGAAGATGATTAGAATTAAAAATAGATATATTTTTTTTTTGGAACCGGTGGATGGGATTTTATTAGCCCAAAATAAAAACACAAGTAGTAGCAAGCAGGTACCCTTGTGAAAACAAAGGTCATGCAATTTTACATGTTATTTGAAATTTGTAAATACAACATGCCTCTTCATGCTATAAAAGAAAAAGGAGAGCAAGTCCAATTCATCACCTTTGCTTGAATGTTTCTCCAACGCTCTTTGATCCATAGAATAATATCCGAAATGATGTTATCCGCCGTTTTCGCCGGGCTTTGGTTAGCCATTTTGAATGCTTTTTCGTTCCTAGCTTTCCATATCCCCCATAGAGTGCCGTAGAAACTATATTAATTAATTAGGAAATAATCTGGAATTAATTGGAATTAATTTAGTGATTAATTTAATTAATTAAGGTGTAGGGACTAAAATTGTAATTACTCAATAGTTGAGTAAGTGACAATTATGGAAATATATAAGTTGGCGAAAATTATATATATAGATATATATTTTTTCGATTTTATATATATAGATAAACATGTTTGAATTGTAAGTTAAAGCTTATCTTATTTGAATTAAAAAAGGCTTATCTTTAAAGGTTTATCTGATCATCTGCTGGAGACTATAAATAGAGTACCCCAGAGGCCAGAAACCTGCGCCATTATTCCCTAGCTCTCTCTGGATTTTCGATCACTCTCTCTTGCTCCCTGGGTGTGACTGCATTTGAGGTAAGATAGTTTTGTTGCTTTGCTTCCAAGAAACACTAAAATGTTAGTTTTTCTAATTTTATTCTTTTAGTTTATTTCTTCTGGCCTTTAGGATTTCGTTATATGTTTAATTAGAAGAAAATATAGATCCTCCCAGGTTGCATGTGAACTTAGGATTTAGTTCATTGATTTGTATAAAATCCTTCAGTGGTATCAGAGCTTTTTGGTTGTGTAACGCCTAGCTTTAGCACAGAGTATACCCAGAAATTTTTTCGCATTTAACACAAATAGTATAATTGGGTACTCATGTGCTCTGGAATCTACAAGGAGTTACCATCGAGAATCGTCCCACGATCCGAGTCGGGCGCTACAACTGCTAACCTGCACACAACATAACACACACACGTAAGCTACAAAGCTTAGTGAGCAACAATACAACGACATGAATAACTTGTTTTAAATGTAATACATCACCCAACTCGTGGGTGTAGTTATTCCCTGCAACAACTCATAAGTACTGGTTAATATAAACATATCAAACCAGCTATACTTCATTATTAATAACTACAAGTATTCTTTCCGTAGTTACATTGATATCTACCGATACCTAAGCTACTAATAAACAAGCACGGTGTAATACATGTAACACAAGTATACACCTAACCGACAAGTCGATATTACTACTCGATATCACTACATGGTACTTCGTCACACTGATTTCCAACATGAAATCTTCTACTCCACAACCTTTCTCATCATAAGCCACAAGGGCTTTATATCCGACTCTTCAACATTCTCTACGGTTTCGAGTCACCAAGACTCATCACTGCCCCTATTATAGTATGAGCACACAACCTCTAGCCACATATGTTAGGCAATTTAACCCAGTCTCCAAGGCCCAATCTCTTAGTCATATAGGCCGTATATCTGGATATCAAATCTCATCCCCTGTATACTTGGATATCAAATCCCATCTCCTATATAATTGGATATCACTTCCAATTTCCTATATATTTGGATATCAAACCAATCTCTTGTATATTTGGATATCAAATCCAATCTCCTGTATATTTGGATATTAAATCCAATTTCCTAGCCATGGATATCAAATCCAATCTCCTGGCCACGGAGGCCATATATTTGGATATCAAATCCAATCTCCTGGCCACAGAGGCCGTGTATTTGGATATCAAATCCAATCTCCTAGCCACGGTGGTCGTATATTTGGAACCGTACAGGTCCTCACCCGACCACTAAGGTCTGCATGAACCATACAAGTTCCCACAATATATCTTGGGTAATTCAACCCGATTATTTGACTACAAAGGCTCAACATCATGATTGTAAGGTACTCATACCCAACAGTCTCTGCATACCTGTAAAATCACAAGTATCATATACGTACTACATCATACTATATATATTTCAATCCATATATTCATTTCACATTATTTTTCTATTGTTGCTAAGTACTCTTAAGCAACCCATCAATATCACAGTTGTACCTATTTACAAAGTACTCATCTTATGATATATATATATATATAGATATAAACCCTACATCAAGTGATCACGAGATTCTCATCTCGTTGCCAATTACTACATACTATAACCACATACTTCTAACACATGTAATCACAAAGGATTCTGAATGTATCTGCATAGTTTACACATAATCTACTACTTGTATCATCGATTAGACACTCTTAGCACATATAACATGTTACATCAACATGTAGGTAGAGTTACTCACCTGTATATAGTAGCTTTACCCAGTTCCAGATGGTACAATTTGTAGGCCAAGGTGTCTTCTCACCTCTTTCAACACCTACACCAAACCACATACACACCACACATATGTGAATACCTTGTTTGTCAACCACCCAAGATTGAAACTTGATCACAACAGTCAAGGCTCGAGATTAGAAGCGTTTCAACACTTTTAAACAAGTGTTATCTACTCAATTTTCAGCTATTCATAGGTAGTACTTCACAACTCCTCAAAATCAACCCAAAACGACCAAATCAACCGTTCAAAAGGGTTAGAACAATAAACCTTACCTTTAATAAGTGAGATATTAAAAATTACTTCAATCTTCCGCGTTCTAGCCTTCCAATTTGGTCCTAACATGAAGAGGGAATGTTTTTAGGGTTTTGGGAGTATTTTTGTTCGAGAATTTTCTAAACAAATGGCTGAAATCGCAATTAAAAGGAGGTGGGGTCGGCACGAAACCCGACCCGGGTTCCAAAACCTGACCCGGGTCCTTGTGCAGCACGACCCTGGTTCTCGAATCCGACCTGGGTTGACTCTGTTGCTGCGTTGCTGAATTCTGCGAATTTCTCTGACTGAAAACCCGACCCGGGTTGACTAACACGACCCGAGTTAGTCCAAATTTGTTTCAAACATTGTTTTAAGTCTTCCAACTCGACCCGGTTTAATTCACACGACCTGGGTTGTTCGTTTTTAGCGTTTTTCGCACGAAAACTCCATCTTAAAGGTATCCGAACTATCCAAACACCTATAACATTATTTTATATTAAAATCACGTCACGATTAAGATAAAAATTACTTACCGATAATAACGTGGTGTTACAAATTCTTCCCCCCTTCAAAAGATTCCGTCCTCAGAATCTCATAGCAACTTATCAAATTGCTTAAGGTTTCATTATAAACCTGCATTCTCATTTAGATTCGAATTCCCATTACACGATAGGAATTCTAACTTCTATTCATCTCTCGTCTTGGTGGTGATGGGTTTGATTGCTAAGGAAATGGCCCCATCAATCACAACCGATATCACATTCATATAGTTCTATACATGCTATATTAATCTACTTTCCTTACTGTACACGAATATCTATCTTTGTATCATACGGTATAATCATTCAACATCTCTAAGATGCATATTCATATACACATATACATATTCACAGCCTGCTACATGGTTGCAAAGTATTCGATATGCAACTACCACATATCTTTACTACTACTTATAATCACAAAATAGTCATGATGTGATTGCTACATACTACATATGATCACTAGATATTCACTAAGTGATCACCATACGTATAACATATGTTATACAAAACATCTATTACACGTCCATTTTGTTCTCAAACAACACATTACACGTAGTAACGATGTTTTCGTCTCATTACTACTTATTTTTATCTCACCATCACAATAGTGAATTGGGCTGTGTTCCTTTGCTCAGCACTACGAGCCGCACATACTCAACTTTTTTTTTGAACCATGAGTATCCGCTTAGTGCATCTTGCCAGGCACAACAGTTCTGCCTTCATTTTACCCTGTATATCAATTTACAACATATGCATACTAGACTTAAACACGTCTAGTATTAACTACACATTAACATATTACATATGGTATACTACAGCACAAAATTGGCTTGTATGCACTCGGCATACTTAATCCCAACCAGCTACTACTTAACTTGTAACTTTTATATCGTATACAACATTGTACTATCACTTTACTTCATTACATAGTACTCTGGTACTATACACTATATGGTATCTTCATACCAATTATCATAAAGTGTCACCGATCGATACACCGTACCAATCGTCACATAATATTAAATCACGATATCTCGTACCGTCTACTACTATTACTAATCAATACCAGTTTATGGTATCTTTTACTGTTCTCCGATCATATCGTGGCACCTCGTACCATTCTCCGATCTCAGATTCATTCATTCATGAATGATCTTCGGGGATATAACTACTTTCTTCACAGTTAAAACACGCCTCTTCTGTCTAAGTATCAACATACTTTTAACTATTATGCAATTTATACTACTTATACCCGTTAATGGAAATTTTTGTTACATAGCTAACCAATTATATTTTTTATAAAAAAGAAACACAAACTCTTCGTTATGCGCTACTTTTCGGTTACTACTATCACTGTCTATACATAGAGTTCCTCAGAACCTCTAACAACGGTATATACGTACATGTATACAATGCACAACAAGGTTAGCTAGTACACATACTTTATTCTTAATATTTTCCGTCTTGGGTAATGATCAGTTTGATTTTTAAGAAAGCAAAATTCTCTCAATCACAACTGAAATCACTATTATACTCATTTCAGTATAAATCTACTGGCTACTTCATTCCAGTCACATACAAATCTTTTAAAGTCGACTCTCCCCTTTATTTACATTCCTAACAAGGAATGATCACAGTCTTCCAACAAGCTATACATAGCTAAACAACAACATTCTAACACCCTGGCTTAGCCAGCCAAAGTGTTTATTTCTATCTTTCCCAACTATATAAGTTGTATTTAAACAATCCATTTATTCTTTCATACACCCATTTCACTAGCAAGAAAGGGGAAATGACTCTCATTTAAATATCTAAAACGACTTATTTTAACACATCATCTATTATAGAATTTAGCTACATAAATTCCACAATATCGGTTCACCGCGAACCCAAATTCCATTACTTATAATATTTCAGCCACAAGGGCTCAATTAAATAGCACATAAGACTATTTGCCTCTTCTTTAACATTTAAACGTTATTTCACAGAGTTCTACTAATACTTGCCACCGATATGGTGAAATTCTTTCAAAGGAAATATCGGTAACATCTCTTCCTTACCATATTCCACACATTTACCGACTCTATTAAATCTGCATTATATGTCGATCACTTTCTATCAACATTGACTGGTCCATTCTCATCTAGACCCTTTTACCATGGTGTGGTCTACCGGTCACCTTAATAGTCACCAGCTCCAACTACATATTTGTTATTTCGATAAAGAACTTATGTACCTCTTTTCTCCTTTATTATTATTTTTTTTATAACTGCTGCCCACTACTCTTGTGGACAATTTACTACTTTCCTTCTTTCTCTATTCATCGAGCCTCAAAACGACTCGTCAGCGTTTCCGTGTACACCTACAATAATAGGCAGTAATTTATGTATAATATCAACAGTTTTTACCCGCAATTCTGTCGGATTTCCTTTCGCTGGGCCATTGGCCCCTCTTTGTATTGAGTCTAAAAACCAACTCGGCCACTACTCGGGCTCTCAGCCCTTAATTTCGAAAATCGAATTACTCCGAATACTTCAAAATTTAGCAATAATCAGGTCATATATATAACACGCATGTTAATATATAACTAATTTAACAATATTATCTATATTCTCTCAAGGTTTAAGTCTAGGGATTTACTCTACAAACACCTAGTTCACTTAAACCACGACTCAGATACCAACTTGTAACGCCCAGTTTTAACACAGA
Source organism: Cichorium intybus (assembly GCA_023525715.1). NCBI lineage: Eukaryota > Viridiplantae > Streptophyta > Magnoliopsida > Asterales > Asteraceae > Cichorium > Cichorium intybus. The sequence goes on from CM042012.1 coordinate 63,966,632, forward strand.
GTATACCCAGAAAAGTTTTCGCATTTAACACAAATAGTATAGTTGGGTACTCATGTGCTCTGGAATCTACAAGGAGTTACCATCGAGAATCGTCCCACGATCCGAGTCGGGCGCTACAACTGCTAACCTGCACACAACATAACACACACACGTAAGCTACAAAGCTTAGTGAGCAACAATACAACGACATGAATAACTTGTTTTAAATGTAATACATCACCCAACTCGTGGGTGTAGTTATTCCCTACAACAACTCATAAGTACTGGTTAATATAAACATATCAAACCAGCTATACTTCATTATTAATAACTACAAGTATTCTTTCCGTAGTTACATTGGTATCTACCGATACCTAAGCTACTAATAAACAAGCACGGTGTAATACATGTAACACAAGTATACACCTAACCGACAAGTCGATATCACTACTCGATATCACTACATGGTACTTCGTCACACTGATTTCCAACATGAAATCTTCTACTCCACAACCTTTCTCATCATAAGCCACAAGGGCTTTATATCCGACTCTTCCTCATTCTCTACGGTTTTGAGTCACCAAGACTCATCACTGCCCCTATTATAGTATGAGCACACAACCTCTAGCCACATATGTTAGGCAATTTAACCCAGTCTCCTAGGCCCAATCTCTTAGTCATATAGGCCGTATATCTGGATAACAAATCTCATCCCCTGTATACTTGGATATCAAATCCCATCTCCTATATAATTAGATATCACTTCCAATTTCCTGTATATTTTGATATCAAACAAATCGCCTGTATATTTGGATATCAAATCCAATCTCCTGTATATATGGATATTAAATCCAATCTCCTAGCCACGGAGGCCGTATATTTGGATATCAAATCCAATCTCCTAGCCACGGAGGCCGTATATTTGGATATCAAATCCAATCTCCTAGCCACGGAAGCCGTATATTTGGATATCAAATCCAATCTCCTAGACACGGAGGCCATATATTTGGATATCAAATCCAATCTCCTAGCCACGGAGGCCGTATATTTGGAACCGTACAGGTCCTCACTCGACCACTAAGGTCTGCATGAACCGTACAAGTTCCCATAATATATCTTGGGTAATTTAACCCGATTATTTGACTACAAAGGCTCAACATCATTACTATAAGGTACTCATACCCAACAGTCTCTGCATACCTGTAAAATCACAAGTATCGTATATGTACCACATCATACTATATATATTTCAATCCATATATTCATTTCACATTATTTCTCTTTTGTTCCTAAGTACTCTTAAGCAACCCATCAATATCACAGTTGTACCTATTTACAAAGTACTCATCTTGTGATATATATAGATATAAACCCTACATCAAGTGATCACGAGATTCTCATCTCATTGCCAATTACTACATACTATAACCACATACTTCTAACACATGTAATCACAAAGGATTCTGAATGTATCTGCATAGTTTACATGTAATCTACTACTTGTATCATTGATTAGGCACTCTTAGCACATATAACATGTTACATCAACATCTAGGTAGAGTTACTCACTTGTATATAGTAGCTTTACCCAGTTCCAGATGGTACAATTTGTAGGCCAAGGTGTCTTCTCACCTCTTTCAACACCTACACCAAACCACATACACACCACACATATGTGAATACCTTGTTTGTCAACCACCCAAGATTGAAACTTGATCACAACAGTCAAGGCTCGAGATTAGAAGCGTTTCAACACTTCTAAACAAGTGTTATCTACTCAATTTTCAGCTATTTACAGGTAGTACTTCACAACTCCTCAAAATCAACCCAAAACGACCAAATCAACCGTTCAAAAGGGTTAGAACCGTAAACCTTACCTTTAATAAGTGAGATATCGAAAATTACTTCAATCTTCCGCGTTCTAGCCTTCCAATTTGGTCCTAACATGAAGAGGGAATGTTTCTAGGGTTTTGGGAGTATTTTTGTTCGAGAATTTTCCAAGCAAATGGCTGAAATCGCAATTAAAAGGAGGTGGGGTCGGCACGAAACCCGACCCGGGTTCCAAAACCCGACCCGGGTCCTTGTGCAGCACGACCCTGGTTCTCGAATCTGACCCGGGTTGACTCTGTTGCTGCGTTGCTGAATTTTGCGAATTTCTCCGACTGAAAACACGACCCGGGTTAGTCCAAATTTGTTTCAAACATTGTTTTAAGTCTTCCAACTCAACCCGGTTTAATTCACACGACCCGGGTTGTTCGTTTTTAGCGTTTTTCCCACGAAAACTCTATCTTAAAGGTATCCGAACTATCCAAACACCTATAACATTATTTTATATTAAAATCACGTCACGATTAACATAAAAATTACTTACCGATAATAACGTGGTGTTACAAGTTGTTTTCTTGTTAAACTGCTATAATTGTCCTCTTAAAAATTAGGGTTTAAAGCTTATAAACCCTAATGAGGCTATAATCGATTTTGGGTTAGGGTTTTGAAAACCCTAACCCCTCCCCTCCTTATTTGCGATTTTGGCTCCTATGGTTTTAGAAGGTTTTCTATTTTTGGTAACTTTTATTATTTAATTAATTGGATAACCTTAAACCCTTTGCTTGCTATTTTCGATAATTAGGGGTTTAAGATAGGTTTAAATTAATTTGATTAATTTGTGATACTTATCTGAATTTAATTAATTAATTAATTGTTTAATTAAAGGATAATTATTGGTTTAATTTAATTTTAAATTTAATAGCCTTAAATTTCGAAATATTAAAAGATAAAACCAAGAATATTTTAAAAGTCAAAAAATATTAATTTAATTAATTGTTTAATTAAAAGACAAACTAAAGGTTTAATTTAATTTCAAATTTAATAGTTTAAATCGACAATAAATTAAAAGGTAAACCATGAACATTTTAAAAGTTTTAAAATTCATCTTAGATTTATTATAATTAAAAGTTAATATTATATGTATAAGATAAAATGGTTAGTCAAATCAATAGTAGGCCTCATTCACGAAGCTGGTCTATAAAGAGGGTATAATGAGACTGCCTATAAAATAGCAGTCTAATGGGTGTCCACTCTCACCCACCGCTCTCCTGACCAGTGGAGGGTCGTTAGCCGAACGGGTTTGATAGGTCCGCTTAATCTCATTAAAAATATAATGATATTATTCAAAGTACTAGAACAACTTAATAAAACCCCAATCTAGTTACTTTAGAAAAAATGTGAATTGGTGCTACTCCATAAAATTGCACATTGCACTTTATGAAACATTGGTGGAGCGTGTGTGGTTTACCGGCACACCAGTAGGGGTTCATAAAGAGTTGTAATGGGTTTCTCGGGTGTTATCATTGTTGATAGAGCGTGTGTGGTTTACCGGCACATCAACTAGAAATGATAACTGACCCCGAGAGTACCAAGCTAATTTGCATGGTTTTTCACAGCCGGTTTGTGATCCTCGGCATCCCAGTCACAAACAGTGGGGCACATCCGAGATTAAACATGCTATTGAATAGTTTAATAAATCTCAAAAGAAACTAGGAATTCCATTATTATATGATTATTTTTCCGCGGTGGAATTGACTGAATCGTCATTCGCCTACCTTATAAAATTTACAATGTTGATTACGACATTCCTCTTTGATATTGTGAATTGTTATTGTAGGATCCTAGCCTTATATTTATTATTGGGTTATTATAAGGATTACTATATATATATATATATATATCTAATTAAAACTATCTTCTTTTATAGATGTCTTCTGCTGATCAATCCGCCCCCACTTTAACTCCAGCAATGTCACATCTATCCTATCATTATGTTCCAAAGTTATATTGGACGACACTAACTACAATGATTGGATCCGTAACATTAAGATGGCTCTAAGGTTTGAACATAAAGAGTATGTTCTGGAAACCGAGCTTATTGACATTGACCCTGATACCGCTACTCCCGAGGAACTCGCCTCATACACAAAACACTCTGATGATGCAACCAAGGTTGCTTGCATCATGATTGCTATCATGAACCAAGAATTGCAGAGAATATATGAAGACTACTGGCCCTATGAGATGCATAAAGAGCTCACGGAAAAGTTCTGCAAGCAAGAGCGCATCGAGAGGCGCGAGGTGGTTAAAGCCTTCACCAATGGGAAGCCAAGGGATGGAGAGTCCATCTGCAACCACGTGCAGAGGATGTATGGATATGTGGAAAGGCTTAGGAAGCTTGAGATGCCAGTATATAAGGATTTAGCTGTAGACATAGTGCTAAATTCTTTACTGAGTTCATATGACCAGTTCACACTGGCGTATCATTTAAACAACTCTCAGGCCACTCTGGCCGAGTTGCATCGCATGCTCTGTACTGCTGAAGACGAGATGAAGGGTAAGAGTGTACCCTCAGTTAGCCAGCCTGTCTTGGCAATTGGTGGTGGAAAGGGGTAGAAGAGAAAGGGCCCTCCCAATCAGAATTGGAGGGAAAAGGTCCATGTTGGATCATCCAGCAGTGGCCCGAGACCCAAGTCCTCTGGCATTACTCACAATGCCAACCCCAAGGAAGACGACTGCTTCTACTGCAAGGAAAATGGTCATTGGAAGAGAACCTGCCCGAGATATTTGCAAGACTTGAAAGATGGCAAAGTGAAGCCATCTACAGCAGGTATATACACTATCTCTAAAAACTCACCATATTCCAGTTCTTGGGTCCTTGATACAGGATGTGGTTTTCACATTTGTTCTGATTTGCAGGGCCTAAAGGAAAGCAAGGAGGTGGAGCACGGTAGATTGAACCTGATCATGGGGAATAGGAGATCGTCACCTGTTACCAAGATCAGAATCTATAGTTTACTGCTTAGTAGTGGTGTTTGTTTAGAACTTATAAATTGTTGCTATTTGCCAGAAATGGCAAGAAACATTATTTTCTTTCATGCATTGTTTAGACAAGGTTTCCAGTTTTCTTTTGATAATATTAATGGTTCAATTTATGTTTTTCAAAATGGTACTTCTATTTTTACTGCTTTACCTTGTGATAGTGTGTATGAAACGGTACAATGTGTTGACAATTTAGGACATAGTGTAAATTATATTGATTCTTCTAGTGGTGTAGAAAAGGCGTGCTTGTGGCACTGTCGTCGTGGGCACATTAACAAGAAACGCATCGCCCAACTCCAAAATGATGGAGTGTTGGAATCATTCGACCTCAAATCGGATGATGTATGCGAATCTTGTCTTTTGGGCAAGATGACTAAGTCACCTTTCAAAGGGTCCTTTGAAAGAGGTGAAGGTCTGTTGGACATCATACACACATATGTGTGTGGTCCCTTCAGATCAACCACAAAGGATGGCATACGGTTCTACGTGACCTTTACTGACGATTTTAGTAGATACGGGTATATATACTTAATCAAACACAAGTCAGGCACTTTTGAAAAGTTCAAAGAATTCAAAAACAAAGTTGAGAATCAATTGGGCAGGAAGATAAAAATGCTCAGATCTGACAGAGGCGGTGAGTATCTTAGTATCGAGTTCCTAGACTATCTGAAGGAATGTGGAATAGTCTCACAGTTATCACCTCCTCAGACACCACAGTTGAACGGTGTTACCGAGAGGCGTAACCGAACCCTGTTATACATGGTTCGTTCCATGATGAGTCGAGCTTCACTTCCCATCCACTTCTGGGGGTATGACTTAGAGACTGCCGCCCACATCCTAAATCTTATCCCAACTAAGAAGGTTGCTAAAACACCTCATGAGATGTGGACGGGGAAAGTTCCCTCGTTAGCACATATCAAAGTCTGGGGTTGTGAGGCTTTCGTTAGACGAGAAACTCATGACAAACTCGCAGAGAGAAGCAAGAGGTGTATTTTCATTGGATACCCCAAATAGTCTTTTAGATACTTGTTCTACAGACCAAGCGAGGACGTGGTCTTTGTAGCTAGACGAGGAGTCTTTCGAGAGAGAGAACTCATATTCAAAGAGGACAGTGGGAGTACCATTGATCTTGAAGAAATTCAAGAGACACCAAGTAATGCAACCTTAGGAGAAACTAGCAACCAACAAGAGGAAGAAGTTCCTGTTGGTCCGACTGAGATATCCTTACCTCTTAGGCGCTCCAGTAGAGTTAGCATGCCTCCCGAGTTTTATGGTTTACATATAACTACGGATGGGGACACGTTTGTCAGTGATAGGACACTGATAAATTTGGATGAACCAGCTAACTACCGGGAAGTGGTGGCGGGCCCTGAGTCTGCCAAATGGAAAGAGGCAATAGACAGCGAGATCAAGTCCATGTATGACAATCAAGTTTGGAACTTGGTTGACAATGTACCGGGTCGAAAGACAGTCGGGTGCAAGTGGATCTTCAAGAAGAAGACCGACATGGATGGAAAGGTACACACTTTCAAGGCAAGACTAGTTGTGAAGGGCTTTACTCAAACCCCAGGGATTGACTATGATGATACCTTCTCACCAGTGGCGAAGATAAAGTCTATTAGGATTATGCTGGCCATAGCTGCATTTCATGACTATGAAATTTGGCAGATGGACGTCAAAACCGCTTTCCTTAATGGGAAGTTGACTGAGGATGTTTCCATGAATCAGCTAGAGGGTTTTGTCGATGCCAAGTATCCTAATAAGGTGTGTAAGCTTGAGAAATCGATCTACGGATTGAAACAAGCTTCTCGAAGCTGGAATCTGTGTTTCCATGAGAAAGTCAAAGAGTTTGGTTTCTCTAGAAGCGAGGATGAGTCTTGCGTATATGTCAAGGCTAGTGGGAGTATAGTCACTTTTCTGGTGCTGTATGTTGATGACATACTGCTTATAGGAAATGACATTCCAACCTTGCAAGATGTCAAGTCTTGGCTTGGGAAGTACTTCACCATGAAAGATCTAGGAGAGGCTGCCTATATTCTCGGGATAAGAATATTGAGAGATAGGAAGAAGAGACTAATTGGACTTAGTTAGAGTACATACTTGGAAAAGGTACTAAAGAGGTTTAGTATGGAAAATTCCAAGAAGGGAGAGCTACCTATCCAAAGTAATGCCAAATTGAGTAAGACTCAGAGTCCGAGTACAGATGAGGAGATAGCTGACATGAGTCGGGTACCTTACGCTTCGGCTGTGGGGTCGATCATGTACGCTATGACGTGTACACGACCTGACGTGGCTTTTGCCTTGAGCATGGTCAGTCGGTACCAGGGAAACCCTGGAAGGGCACATTGGACAGCGGTCAAGAGCATACTCAAGTATTTGCAGAGGACAAAGAACTTTGTTTTAGTCCTTGGTGGCAGTGATACCTTGAGAGTTGACGGGTATATAGATGCCAGCTTTCGGACATATAGTGACAATGGTCGGTCTCAGTCAGGCTAGGTTTCTTTTTGAATGGGGGAGTAGTGACTTGGAAAAGTTCCAAGCAAGAGACGGTGGCTGATTCTACTTGCGAATCAGAGTACATAGCAGCGAGTGAAGTGGCTTGGCTGAAGAACTTTATCGGTGACCTTGGAGTAGTCCCGAGTATTCAGGAGCCCATGGAACTATTCTGCGATAACGAAGGAGCGGTTGCTTTGACGAAGGAACCGAGAGATCATGGAAAGTCCAGACACATCGACAAAAAGTACCACTACATAATACATAGAGTAGAAGAAGGTCACCTCCTAGTAAAGAGGGTATCATCATAAGATAATCCTGCAGATCCCTTGACAAAGGCTCGGAGTAGGATCAAGCACAATCATCATGCGCGACGCATAGGATTAAGAGATGATATTAGTTTTTGTAATTAGATAGGATTTGAAACTTATTGCAATGTAAATGTAATTGACTTTGGTGATTTAATAATATAGTTTTGTTGATGAGTGTTTTATACTGTCTTTTGTCAATTGTTTATTATTGTGTTTCATTTTACATGTTTACTTCCTGAGTAATTTAATTATTCAAATGACCACAGTCGCTCATGCTTTTAGGGAGTAAGTATGAATGAAGGCTGTCACGAATTGTTTTGTAGACTGTTTAAAGAGTTAGACATAGCAATGAGATTGCTACAACCTTCATGAGTACTTAGAAATAGAGATTTGAGTATTGGATAAACTCACGCTCAATAGATTGCTTCATGGATTACATCACGTGCAATATTGAAACGATAATATCTTTTGATCTTTAAGTAGAGACATATGAGCTATGTTTTACCAAGCGGTTGTTCATTGACAATGCGAAAACGCATCGGTAACGCGATGTTATAAAACGTATTGTTGTGAATGATTTGACTAGTAAAAGACATAAGTATATGAGTCAAAGCTTATTCGTCCCTTGACCCTGTCGGGAAACAGATATCTGTAAGCCTCTCGATAATTTTGAAGTTGACTCGATTAATATATATATATATAATCATGATTGAAATTAAAATGTTCGTGTAAGTTATATTTTAAATTAACTAACCATAACAATTGTTAAAATTAATACTATAAAATATTTAAGTTTATTCATGCAGAGCCCATAAATATATGTTATTAGGATGATTCAATTTTATAAAGTCTTTCTAAGTTGATTAACAATAATAATGTTAAATATAAAACTTAAATCAAAATATCAAATTAATAAAAACTTGACCAAAGTTTATTTTTGACAATAATAAGTTTTTTTTTAAACAAGCAAATTTTAATTAATAAAAAATAATAACAGTTATAAATAACATAAAATTAAAAAAATAAACTATGTTAACTTGAAAAATGATTTAAAAAACTTATAAATAATTTATTTTTGAATTTATTAACCATTAAAATAGATAAAAATAATAATAAATCAAAATTTATATTTTACTTCATTTAAAAAAACTCAAAAAGTTGAAACCATTGAGATAATGTGATTCTAAATAATATCTATGTAAATTGATTAACCATAATAATAATAATTAAAAATAACTATAAATCGAAAAATAAATTTTTTTATTTTTATGTACAACCTTTAGATTAAGGATTTTGAGATGTTGATATATATATATATATATATATATATATATATATATATATATATATATATATATATATATATATATATATATATATATATATATATATATATATATATATATATATATATATATATATATATATATATATATATATATATATATAAGTAGGTTCCATTGAGAATGAAAATTATGTTGAGAATGCGAGAATGAATCTCAGCCACATATTTTTTTTCTTGCCGCTCTAATGCTTTAGCGCCGTCGGAGCGTTGACACTCTAACGACGAGATATATATTATTATTCACATATGATTTCACCACCACTTCCACCTGCACCACCTTCGTTACCACCACCATCGTCGTCGCTGCCACCACCACCGTTGCCGCCGCCATCTCTACCCCCACCGTCGCCGCTGCCACCACCCCCAACGCCACCGCCACCAACCACCACCACCGCTACTGCCAACGCCGCCACCTGCCCCACCACCGCCGCTACCACCTTTACCACCACCTCCACCATTGCTACCACCACCCACCGCCACCACTACCACCTCCATCACCGTCGCCACCACCACCACCTTCGTCACCACCCACCTCCACCAACACCACCACCCCACGAACACCGTCGCCACCATCACCACCATCATCGCCACCTCTATCACCATCACCATCATCAACGCCACCCTCTACCACCATTCCGACCACCACAACCATATATGTATATTTATATATGTTTATTCATATATGATTATATGAATATTTATATAATCATATATGATTATTCATATATGATTATAAGACTAATCATATATGAATATACCATTCATATATGAATAAATCATTTACGAAAAAAAACCAGCTCGTCGTCTTGGAGCGGCGCGCGTCAGTGTTGGCGCATCTAGTGGCCCAGATTCATTCTCACGTTCTCAACATTATTGTCATTCTCAATGGAACCCTCCCCTATATATATATATATATATATATATATATATATATATATATATATATATATATATATATATATATATATATATATATATATATATATATATATATATATATATATATATATATATATATATATATATATATATATATAGAAGGAGGATCGTGTAGGAACCCAAAATCCGGTAAGAACCGCGAGGACAAATCTTAATCGTTTAATTGTGAAATTTGATGGGTAAGATTTAATGTGAAAATTATGATCATGTCTTAAAATTCAGGGGTTATTTTTGTAAGTATCTAAAACTAAAAGGGAGGAGAAAAGAAATAATGAAGGGTATTAATGTCATTTGAAATTCTACGTACATTACACCTCCAGAAATCTCAAGCACTTCTACTCTCATTGACACGTGGCAGTTAGTGATTGGTTAGACTTTATTCTTTTTCCACCTAGTTTGTATTTTGGCAATAATTTTTTTTCTTTGAAAAAAAAAATTCTGAAAAACCAAAGTTCTTAAAGTTTAATTCTCTACAAAACAAGCACAATCATGAAAATTTGAAAAAAAATATTTTTTATTTTTTATTTTTATAAAAAATCAAAAATTAAAAAAAATTCAAAAAATTATGAAAATTTAAGGGATCATTGTAGATATTATATTAATACGTTTGCAAAAAGATTTTTTGAAAAAAGATTTTTTTTCGTGTTCATTTTTATATTTTTAAGTAAAAACTCATCAAAATAGCAAAAAAATACATATGATCCAAAAATATTAAAACCAAAATATGTGTTATGATTCAAAACTTATGATCCAAGATCCAAAATTCGTTATTATTCAAGATCCAACAGTCATTATGATCCAAAATGAGTTAAAAAAAATATACAACGACAAAATGATTCAAAACTTATGATCCAAGATGCTAAAAAACTATGATCCAAAATGTTATGATCCAAAAATACATCATCCAAAATGTTATGATTAAAAATATCATGATCCAAAATGATTAGATTAAATTTACGAAGAAAAAAAAACGTTAAAATTAAGATTAAAAATATACATAAAAAATGAAAAAAAATAAAAAAATAAAAATCGAGTACTGTAGTATTCAAAAAAAATAAAAAAAAATAAAACACTAAAAACCGAGTATAATCGAAAATAAAAAAATTTGAAAAAAATAATTTTTTTTGAAAAAAAAAATAAAAAAAAATAAAAAAAAAAAAAATAAAAAAACGAAAAAAGAAAAAAAAACGAAAAAAAAACCCACTTAAATCACGTTGAAAAAAAAACCCACTTAAATCCTCTAGTTCGTATTTCGTTCCGTGGACGTGCGTCGCACGTGATTGCGTCACGTCGAAGGAAGACGTTTTGACGTTATTGCCCTTATGAGAATGATTGGACGAGAAAAGTTCTCGCGGTTCCTACCGGATCCTAACCCTATATATATATATATATATATATATATATATATATATATATATATATATATATATATATATATATATATATATATATATATATATATATATATATATATATATATATATATATATATATATATATATGTAGGGCTAGGTTATATTAAGACCATTAATTATTGTGTGGACGTAAGACCAATTCTGATACGTTGGATTAGATATATCAAGGGTTTAGATTAAAATGGCATAACTGTAATTATCTATTGTATTATTTATTTTAAAAAAACGGTTATAAAAGGGCAAAATAGGAATTTTATTTAGAGAAAAAAAAGAAAACAAACTGATTTATGGAAAGTTCTTTAAATTCATTAAATAAAAAAATTATTTTCGAAAATAGTTATTTTCTTATTCTAAACCTTAGATATTCTTAACAGAATTCTCGTTTTCTTCATCAAAAAATTAGTCGGTTTTAAAGAATCGTTTTTTTTCAAAAAATCCATTCTTGCAGAATAACATTCTTTAACTGAATGTTTATGGAAAATAATATTATAAATATCCATTCTTGACAGAAAATACATTATGAATATCCATTTTTAAAGAATAACCTTATTGAACATGTATTCTTGAGAGAATGTCATTCTAAAAGAATAACCTTATGAATATCTATTCTTCACAGAAAAAGCATTCTGAAATATTCATTATGGCAGAATGATATCCGAAAACACATTATTATTGACAGCATGAGATAGAACAAAACATTCTATTAACTAAAATACATCAAAATGACAACATTGTTGAACTAAAATACATCAAAAGAATAACATTCTTTGAACTAAAATACATTCAAAAGAACAAAATTATGAAATAATAACATTCTGAAATACCATTCTGATAGAATTACATCGAAAAAACATTCTCATTCAACGTGTATTCTGATCAAATCCTTTGTATCCATGTATATTCTGATTACAGAAAAAGAAAATCAAAACCTTGAATTCTTGACTGCAAGTTTGATTGATATCAATTTCACTACTTTCTCTTTTACGCCTTTCTCGTTGTCATGAAACGGGTGATTGGAAGATGATGAAGGCATCAATGTGAAAGTTGTGTGTGTTTCCACACTAGAAGAAGTCGAGGTTGATGCAGGCTATACGAGATGATGGTGGTGGTGGGCTACATTGGTGTGTTACGGTTGGTGCGTATGGAAGCAGAGTGGTGGTGGCGATTACACAGATAACGACTAGATTAGTTGGCGTAGGGTTTCTAATGTTGGGGATGGAATGTTAATATAATTAACGTGTTAATAGAGGAAGTTACCAGATTACCAAAATTATAGGTCTCAATTTACCATAATTATAGGCATTAATTTAAATTTAATTAATTGAATTAAATATTAATTGACCAAACTACCATTGGTGATTTTAGGTTTCTGATTGGGTCTTACGTCCACACAATATTTATAGGTTTTAATATATCATATATATATATATATATATATATATATATATATATATATATATATATATATATATATATATATATATTACAACAATTTAGTCCAACATTTAATATTTTAAAATTAATAAAAACGCAATTATTTTTCATAATATATATTTATAAATATTTTATTAAATTCTTCTATTATAATGTTCGTCCAGTATATACTTTTGAAACTTAATTCAACCAATTATAAATGACTTGATTTTAATTAAAGAAAAAACATTGAATTAGATGTGATAATTACCATGCTTTGAATATTGTAGATAGCAACAAGAATGATTGGGGACGTATTCCAAGGGATAAGTCCAAATCGGTAAGGTTTTCGAGTGGGGTAGTCTTAAAAATGAATAAAATAGACCATCGTTATTTTTTTGTATTTACACATGTCTTTTAAAATGTTGATTGTCATAACATGCATTTTGAGTAACTTTTAATAATATTTAGATTAAATATTTTCTTGATTTTGTCTTTCACTTGTTTAAATAGTTGAAAAAATTAATAATTAAGTTTTCAGGTAAAGATATAGATATTGATAATTTGTCTTGAGAACATTATAGTTTACTTTACATATATTAAGAATCAATTTGAAATAGTATTTCTAAGTAAAAGAACTCTTATTTTACTTATACAAGGTGTACATAAAAATATAAATAAAGTTGGATCTAATAAACTAAAACCCACAGATCAAATAACGGAAAATTAGTTTGAATAAATCATTTGCCAAGCACGTGGTCATATCTTTAAATTCTCTGCCAACAATAGTTAACTATCACCAGAAGATTTGCATTCCGAGTTGTACTTAAATTTCTTCTTCACTAAGAAAACCTTAAATATATGTTTGAGTTTGATTAAAAGGATAAAATAACAAAATAAGTAATTAAATATCCATATAGACATGAATGAAAAAACAATTGACATATGTATCGACTTGAAGAATGAATCGAAGACAGTTGAGGAAGTTGACGTTGTACGCTGAGTATGTGTATGTTTTTCTGGAGGAATCACCTGCATTATCACCGGAAAAACAAGTAGAATTTTGCATAGGGCTGGTTGTTCGGAGCCGTCGTAATTGCTCGAACACCTTAAGAACTCCCGAAAGTTGATGTCGGATTGAAGGTTTATCCACCCTTGGGCAGCACCAATATTGGTTTTCATAGAGGAGTCGATGCAAGTGCATTAACTACCGGGAGTTGAAGATGATTAGAATTAAAAATAGATATATTTTTTTTTTGGAACCGGTGGATGGGATTTTATTAGCCCAAAATAAAAACACAAGTAGTAGCAAGCAGGTACCCTTGTGAAAACAAAGGTCATGCAATTTTACATGTTATTTGAAATTTGTAAATACAACATGCCTCTTCATGCTATAAAAGAAAAAGGAGAGCAAGTCCAATTCATCACCTTTGCTTGAATGTTTCTCCAACGCTCTTTGATCCATAGAATAATATCCGAAATGATGTTATCCGCCGTTTTCGCCGGGCTTTGGTTAGCCATTTTGAATGCTTTTTCGTTCCTAGCTTTCCATATCCCCCATAGAGTGCCGTAGATTATGACGACCATCATTTTCTTTTTCTTGAGACATTTACTCTAGTTGATCGCGAAGTTGGCCACCTTTTCAATAACGCTAAAGGCCGGTCTCGGAATTGAACACCACCTAAAAATCCAGTCGAATACTTCATTTGTATATGGACAATTTGTTGGATTAGGTGTCTAAGTCATGACTAACAATTTGTATTTACCTAATTAATAGTAGCATAGTCCATTTGGGTTGCTCTCATAGTAGGAGGTTTGGTAGAAAGTTCAGTAGAGAGAAAGATTGATTTATTATCTGATTAATAAATCAATAGAAATTAAATAAATAGTTTATTAATATATTAAAATGATAATATATTAATTAGAAACTATATTAATTAATTAGGAATTAATTGGAATTAATTTAGTGATTAATTTAATTAATTAAGGTGCAGGGACTAAAATTGTAATTAATCAATAGTTGAGTAAGTGACAATTATGGAAATATATAAGTTGGCGAAAATTATATATATATATATATATATATATATATATATATATATATATATATATATATATATATATATATATATATATATATATATATATATATATATAGATAAACATGTTTGAATTGTAAGATAAATGCTTATCTTATTTGAATTAAAAAAGGCTTATCTTTAAAGGTTTATCTGATCATCTGCTGGAGACTATAAATAGAGTACCCCAGAGGCTAGAAACCTGCGCCATTATTCCCTAGCTCTCTCTGGATTTTCGATCACTCTCTCTTGCTCCCTGGGTGTGACTGCATTTGAGGCAAGATAGTTTTGTTGCTTTGCTTCAAAGAAACACTAAAAGGTTAGTTTTTCTAATTTTATTCTTTTAATTTATTTCTTCTGGCCTTTAGGATTTTATTATATGTTTAATTAGAAGAAAACATAGATCCTCCTAGGTTGCATGTGAACTTAGGATTTAGTTCATTGATTTGCATAAAACCCTTCACAATTAACCAGAACATGGTCCACAGTCTCATTCTCTAGTCCACACAAGGGGCATAACAGATGACTGACATTAACGCCCCTTTCAACAAGTGAATTAGCTACTGGCAATCTCTTCAAGACAGCTCGCCCAACAAAAACAAGTGTTTTAAGAGGGTTTACTTCATTCCAATGAATTGTATATGATATCCGGGCAGTAGATTTTGAGTCGATAATTATTCTAAGGTCCTGCACACGATACTCACCATCGTTGTGAAGTTCACATACACATGAGTCTCGCTGGAGGGAGGGGGTATGGCCCGATAATTCCAGTTCTAAATCTGACCTCTTCTGTAATTGGGCCTCATCAGATGGCTTCTTTTTCCAGCTCCATTTGACTCGTGTTTGTGCTACTCTATCTGTTACATGACATGAATTGCATTTGTCAAGCTTGTAGAGTGCCGGATATATTTCTTTGAGGGACTTTGGGCCAATCCAGGGATTGCTCCATATCCTGTCCATTTCCCACCTTTTTGCGAAAAAAAATTCCTCCATGTTAATACCCAGTTCACGTAAATCGTGTTTGACCTTTACGATATTTTTCCGTAACCCAGTTTTCACATATTTGGGCAGTAATCCCACTGTCTTTTGTCTAGGCAATAAATCCTGTTAATTATTTTAGCAAACATTCCATTTTTTTCTGTATTTAGCTTCCAAATCCATTTTACTAGGAGAGCAATGTTTAAGGCTCTAAGAGAAGCAATTCCCAGCCCACCATCTTCTTTTGTAGCAATCGTTTGCTCCCAAGCCACCTAGTGAATTTTTCGAGAGACACTGTTACCACCCCAGAAGAATTTTCTACGAATTTTTTCTAGTTCTTTTAACACACCGAGGCGTGCTCTAAACAGAGAAAAGTAATACATTGGAAGGCTCCAAAGCACCGATTTGACTAACGTAAGTCTTCCACCGAATGACAAAGTTCTAGACATCCATAATGATAGCTTGTTTCTAAATTTATCAATTATCGGTTGCCAATTCTTTTTGTGCGCCATGTTCGCCCCCACGGGGACGCCTAAATACTTGAACGGAAGAGATGCGGATTCACAACCAAGAATGTTAGCACATCATGCCTTTTCGTTATCCGTAGCTCCTAAACCATATACCTTAGATTTGTGTAGGTTGACGTTGAGCCCCGAGGAAATATGAAAACACCTGAGAATACGACCAAGATTTTTGAAATTCTTGGTTGACCATTCCCTGATAAACAATGCATCGTCAGCGTAGAACATGTGTGACAGATCCACTTTATTTCCTGGAATTTTAATACCTTGAAAAAGCTTTTTTTCACATGTTGTATTCATCACTACATTGAGTCCTTCCATAGCGATGATAAATAGATAAGGCGATAAATGATCACCTTGTCTCACTCCTTTTGAAATATAAAATTCATTGGTTGGTGAACCGTTTAAAAGGACCGACGCCCTAGAAGATGCAAGACATCCCGTTATCCACATTCTCCATTTTACCTCAAAGCCCATTTGTTCCAAGATTGAGTCTAAGTAGTTCCAATTGAGCGAATCGAAAGCTTTATCAAAGTAGACCTTCAAGAGGAAAGTTTTCATGTTACCCTTTTTACCCATGAGCATACCTCGTTTATAATCATCGGTCCATGGAGGATGTTCCTTCCTTCAACGAATACAGTATGGTTTTCACCAATAATCTTTCTGATCACATTTTTTAGTCTTGAGGCGAGAGTCTTTGCAATCATTTTATAGAAATAGCCAATGAGGCTAATCGGCCCAAAATCACTCGAGGTTAATGGATCATTTGATTTTGGGAAAAGATTGATAAAAGACGAGTTGCACCCCTTGAGATTTTTCCGGTTCTTCCAAATTCGTTTACTATCTCCATTAGGTCTCCTTGAAGCATTTCCCAGTAGGCTTTTATGAAATTGAATGTAAAACCATCGGGTCCGGGCGCTTTCTCTCCTCCGCAATCCCATACACTTTTTTCACTTCATCCACCTCAAACTCCCTTTCTAAGTGTAAACATTCCTCTAGTGATAATTTCTTAAAGTTGTTGCTGTGGATCTTAGGCCTGTCAACTATTTTTTTGTGAAATTTCTCCCGAAAGAATTTCCAAATTTCATTTTTTATTTTCTCAACATTGGTGACCCAGTTCCCATCTATTTGAAGGCCATGAGTTCTTGATTTTCAATTCCAACTGTTCATGTATGCCTGGAAGAACTTGCTATTTTCATCACTGTCAATTAACCATTTCACCTTAGATCGAGCCTTTCGAATTGTTCAATCTCAACGATTTTTTGCCAAGTGTCCCTTCTAGCTTCGAGTTCATCCTGCCGTAGCCCTCTTTCTACCGCCAGGCTTTCTAATTTTTCCATTATTTCTCTTAGTTTAAGTAGGACTTTGTTTTCTTTTTCATATTCCTTGCGTCTCCAATCTTTTAAAGCTTTCTTGCCCTCTTTCAGTTTACTCACGCATTTTTTATCCGCATTCATACTATTAGAATTAGGAGATCGATTCCAGGCTGCTGATATGACTTGATCCACGCCGTCACGTAAAAGCCACGAATTAAAGAAGCGGAAAGGGGGTGGACCGAAGTCCAAGTTTGAGGAACGGAGAATGATTGGCGAGTGGTATGAGAATTCTCGATTAAGAGCAATGACAGATGTGTCTGGGAATTTACCCATGAATGCTAGACATACAAGGAAGCAATCTAGTTTGCTGACCTTGCTTCCACTTTGGCATATGTATGTAAACTTTCGACCTCCCATGCTATGTTCTATCAGGCCCAAATCTTTGATGAAGTTATTAAAACCTCTAGCTGTACGAGAACAAAATCTAGAATTGAGTCTTTCATCTGGCTTTCTTACTGCGTTAAAGTCCCCCATGAATATCCAAGTACTGTCTCTTGCGGATTTTATATTCCGGAGTTCGTGCCACATTTTTATTTTTTCTTTCAGATCGTGTGGTGCATAGACGTTAACTATGATCATGTGCCCCAAAATGCCCTTCCACTGCCCGATTGAGATCAAGAAGTATCTATTTTTGATGGTTTCGGTCCTTGTAAATTGATTTTTCTCCCAAATAGACATCATACCTCCTGATCGCCCAGTAGCATTCTGAACATCGAAGTCAAAATCTGAGTGTTCCCAACAATCTTCGATGTTCATTTCTTTTGCTGATAATAGTTGTGTCACTTGAATTCCACAAAGTACTAGTTTGAATTTGTTCTTTAATATTTTGATCCATTCCCTCTTATGTGTTTCACCAAGCCCTCTTACGTTCAAAGACATACAATTCATTGGAGGGTTCTATCGTCGCCTTCACCAATAATGATCTTTTGAAGAATTTCATGACCTTTGTTAATTTGTATGCCAACCTCTTTCCCAACTTCTATCGTTTGCTCTATTTCCTGGAAAACAGAAATTCCACTTGATTCAGAATCTTGCGTCGACTGTTCTTGTGAACCCTGAATGTACATGTTTAGATCTATCGATGGCTCTGGTTCAAAATCACGGGAAGCAGCTTCAATGGAATTATAACCAGTAGACATGTGGCCGAGAATAGATACACTTGTTTGATCAATTGTAAAAAGCTCGTTTATTCTCTAAAACGACTTAGGATCTGGCTATCATTAATTAAACGTTCGAGATGAAGACACCCCCACAAAGACTATCTGGACAATATACTCTCTAGAATTTTTAGTGATGCCTTTGGAATTAATGAATACCCCAATGCTATTTATGGATACGATGAACCATATCTTTCAACCTTTTCCATAAAAAATTATTTATCTTTAGTGGCGACACTCAAAAAAGCAAAGAGAACCATGAGCTCCAGTTATGTCAACTTCCATGATCTTCTTAGAATAAAATAGGGGTAATGACTTGAGAGGGTAACATACTTTTTAAAATGTTCACATTTAGGTAACAATGTTTTATTTTGTTCACATTTACCCATTTAACTTGTTATACCTGTTCAAAAAAGGGTAATATGTCCGGCTGGTGGGGGTTTTCCCGGTTATATTACCCTTTTTTGAACAGTTATAACAAGTTAAATGGGTAAATGTGAAAAAAAAACAATTGTTACCTAAATGTGAACATTTTGTACGTCTCATAAGTTGAAAGCAGAATGTTCACATATAGGTAACAATGTTTTTTTGTTCACATTTACCCATTTTACTTGTTATATCTATTAAAAAAAAGGTAATATGACCGGGAAAATCCTCATCAGCCTGTCGTATTACCATTTTTAGAACAGATATAACAAGTTAAATGGGTAAATATGAACCAAAAAATATTGTTACCTAAATGTGAACATTTTGAAAAGTAAGTTACCATTTCAAGTCATTAACTCAATAAAATATTATATGCAAAATTTTCCAAATTTTGGGTGTTGGCTATCTGATCTTTAATTTCCTAGGCACGGAGTGAATCGATAAAGGGTTACGGTAGACCCATAAAAAAATTAAAGTAGTGAGGCATTGGGACCAGCCTAAGACCCAACTGAAGTACTTAGTTTCTTGGGGTTAGTAGAATACTAACAACATTTTATACCCGATTTTCTAAGTTTTGTCTCTCTCTTGAAGAAGTTGACAAAGAAAGATGAGATGTTCGAAGGGTAAAATATCAAAATCAAGCATTCAAAAAGTTGAAGAAATTTTAGTGTGGATATCCTATTCTAACCTTACCTTAAGACATATAAGATTTTGCAATTTATCTTGATACTTGAGAATCAAGAATCTGGTATGTGCTAATGGAACATGGGCGAGTTATTGCTTATGGATCTTGGCTATTAAAAGACCTAAATAAAAGGTACCCAATACACAACCTTGAATTAGCCATGGTGGTGTTTAAGTTGAATATATAGTAGCACTATACTGTATGTGACCTAATTTCAAGTTTATACAGATCATAAAAGTTTGAAGCATCTTTTTTACCAAAAAAAAATTCTAGAAAATACTAAAAAGAGGATGGAGTTGTTAAAAGACTACCATTGCGAGATTTTATATTACACTGACATGGCCAATGTGGTTACTGTTGGATTAGGTGTCTAAGCCATGACTAATAATTTGTATTTACCTAATTGATAGTAGCAAAGTCTATTTGGGTTGCCCTCATGGCTAGAGGTTTAGCAGAAAATCCAGGAGAGAGAAAGATTGATTTATTATATGATTAATAAATCAATAAAAATAAAATAAATAGTTTATTAATATATTATGGTGATAATATATTAATTAGAAACTATATTAATTAATTAGAAATTAATCTGGAATTAATTAGAATTAATTTGGTGATTAATTTGACTAATTAAAGGTGCAGGGGCTGAATTGTAATTATTCAATAGTTGAGTAAGTGACAATTATGGCAGTTTATGTGGGCAACGAAATTATGGAGGGATTGTCCATAATTTCGATTATTATATGTTAGGATAAATAGATTTGAATTGATAGATAAATGTTTATCTTATTTGAATTCAAAAAGGTTTATCTCTAAAGGCTTATCTGGTGGCCACTTGGAAACTATAAATAGAGACCCCTAGGCACCATAAACGCCACGACTTTTTTCCTCTCTTCCCTCTCTCTGGAACTTTTGAAAACCCTAGTTTTGGGTGTGACTTCATTTGAGGCAAGGCACTTGCATTGCTTAGCTTGCAAGAAACAACTAAAAGATTAGTTTTTTCTGATTTTATTCTTTTAGTTATTTTCTTGTGGCCTTTAGGAATTTATTATATGTTCAATTAGAAGAAAACATAGATCCAATATAGGTTGCATGTGAACTTATGATTTTTGTTCATAGATTTGCATAAAACCTTTCAGTGGTATCAGATCATTTTGGTTGTTTTCTTGTTGAATTGCTATAATTGTCTTCCTAAAAATTAGGGTTTAATGCTTATAAACCCTAATTGGCCATATCGATTTTAGGGTTAGGGTTTTGGAAACCCTAGCCCCTTCCCTCTATGATTTTCGATTTTCTCATTAGGGTTTTAGAAGGCTTTCTATTTTTGGTAACTTTAATTATTTAAATGGATAACCTTAAACCCATTATTTGTTAATTTCAAAAATTAGGGGGTTTAAGATAGGTTTAAATTAATTTGATTAATTTGTGATACCTATCTAGTTTTAATTAATTTAATTAATTGTTTAATTAAAAGATAATTAATGGTTTAATTTAATTTTAAATTTAATAGTTTTAAATTCCAAAAATTAAAAGATAAAACTAGGAATATTTTAAAAGTCTAAAATATTTGGATTTAATTAATTTAATTAATTTTTTAATTAAAAGATGAATTAAATCTTTTAAAGGTTTAATTTAATTTTAAATTTAATAGTTTAAATTTCCAATAAATTAAAAGACAAACCAGGAATATTTTAAAAGGTTTAAAATACATCTTATATATATTATAATTAAACGTTAATATTATATGTATAAGATAATTGGTCAGTCAAATCAATAGTAGGCCTCATTCACGAAGCTGGTCTATAAGGAGGGTATATGGAAACTGCCTATAAAGTGGCGGTTGAATGGGTATCCACTCTTACCCACCGCTCTCTTGATCAGTGGAGGGTCGTTAGCCGAACGGGTTTGATAGGACATCTTAATCTCATTAAAAGTATAATGTTATTAATGAAAGTACTAGAACAACTTTATAAAATCCCAAATCTAGTTACTTTAGGAAAAATGTGAAAAGATGCTAACCTATGAAATTGCACATTACACTTTATGAGACATTAATGGAGCGTGTGTGGTTAACCGGCACACTAATAGGGGCTCATAAAGAGTGGTAATGGGTTTCTCATGATTTATCATTGTTGATGGAGCGTCTGTGGTTAACCGGCACATCAATTAGAGATGATAAATGACATTGAGGTTACTAAGCATATTTGCATGGTTATTCACATCCAGTTTGTGATCCTCGGCATCCCAGTCACAAACAGTGGAGCATATCCGAGATTAAACATGCCATTAAACAGTTTAATGAATCTCAACAGATCTAGGAATTTCATAAGACTGAAATTGATAAATGTTTATCTACCTTAATGACCATTATGTTGTGATTACGACATCCCTCTTCACACCATAGTTGGGGTATTTTGGATCCTAGCCTCATTAAATAATATATTGGGTAATTGTTTAAAAAGGATTAAAATTAAACTAATTCAAATTTTATAGATATCTAAAGATAGTGTCAATTCTCCTCCTTCACCCATTTATGAGAGTTTCAGAAAGCACCTGTTCAATCTAGTAAGGCTGACTGGCCTTGGCTATGTGATATGGCTTTGCAATTAGAGAATGATTCTTAGTTTTGTTGGCAAACCATATCTGATTGAGTGTCCGCTCCTTGTTCTACCAAAGCATGGCATCATACAGTAACTTGTGATGAGCATGACCCCTTGACTATTAAGTCAAAGGAAGTTTGTTGCCTCAAGCTATTTATCATTGACCCCGATTTCCATAGGGATTTAGAATTCCCGGGTTCAGATAAGTTAGCACAGCTGGTTGAGGAAAGGTTCTGAGAACTGGTTGAAAAAGGAACAAACTAAGATATTCAAAGAGCTTGAAGTTGCAAGCTAGAAGGAAGTAACACCAGTTTGCATGTTCTCATGATTGAGGGATACATGGGCAAACTGTATAAAATTAGGTCACCCCTTTTGATCGGGAGTTAAGCATTAGCTCGACTCGCTGATGTGTTCATCCAGATGAACAGAAAGGGTAACCAGATTAAGACAATCATGGAAATGCATTCAATGTCGACTATGCATGAGTCGTTCATGGAGAAGCATTGTTCCATTGATTCAGCTGCTTCATGATTGAGTCCAATATTAAGGCACATCAAGAAATGATCCAGATCGTCTGGACCGATTGTTCGATGTATCAAACTGGGAATCCACAAGGTGGGACACAGTCACAGAAAGATTGGAAAAATTCTCCAAAGTCGAACGGTTTGGCAACTCAGGAATATCTTAAAACTCAAAACTCCTGATCCTTAATTCCTTGATACAGGATGTGTTTATCACAATTGCTTTGTATGCATGGACTAGGTAGGATGCGGGATTTTGTTGCAAAGGAGCACATTCGGATTGGATCTGAAGCTCATGCAGTTTTGGAGTTTAGTTAGATACTATGACCTTGTTATTAGCTTATTAGATACGTGCGACATTACCTCTTCGAGGATATTTCGGTTTTATAAAATATTAAATTTTCTTTTAATACATGTTTATCCTTTAAATGTTGTATGAGTGTGTTAATTGCATGAATGGTAATGACTTGAATGATGATGCTGTTGGATTAGGTGTCTAAGCCATGACTTATAATTTGTATTTACCTAATTAATAGAAGCAAAGTCCATTTGGGTTGCCCTCATAGCTGGAGGTTTGATAGAAAGTTCGGTAGAGAGAAATGTTGGTTTATTATGGGATTAATAAATCAATAGAAATAAAAGATATGGTTTGTTAATATATTAAAGTGATAATATATTAATTAGAAACTATATTGATTGATTAATAATTAATCAGGAATTAATTGGATTAATTTCTGTGGCATTAATTAGATTAATCAGGAAGTCAAGGATTAAAGTCGTACAAATTCAATAGTTGAATTGCGGCGCGCGGCGCGCCAATGTAATGGCCGCGACACGTGTACATATTCGTACGAATTCAATAGTTGAATTTTGGCGCGCGGCGCGCCAATGTAAAGGCCGCGACGCACGTACGTATAATCCGGAAAATGGCTGACGGCTAGGGTTTCTTGTTTCCCTATAAATAGGGAACCCTAGGCCTCATTATTATGGCTGATTCTATTATTCTCTCTGGAATTTTCGTCCACCCTCTGGCTCCCTGGGTGTGATCTCATTTGAGGCAGGACACTTGTGCTGCTTAGCTTCAAGATTGAAACTAAAGGTTAGTTTCTTCTGATTTATTCTTTTAGTTATTTTTGTTTGGCCATTTAGGAATTAGTTACAAGTTCAAAGTAAGAAAACATAGATCTTTTCTAGGTTGCATGTGAACTTAGGTTTTTAGTTCATGGTTGCAGAAAACCTTTCAGTGGTATCAGAGCATTTGGTTGTTTTCTTATTGAATTGCTGTAATAGTTTTCCTAAAATTAGGGTTTAAAGTTTATAAATCCTTTGGGCCTGATTTCGATTTTGGGGTTTAGGGTTTTTGAAACCCTAGCCCCTCCCCCCTTCTTTTTCGATTTTCCTGGTTAGGGTTTTAGGAGGTTTTTTATTTTTGGTAACTTTAATTGGTTAATTAAATGGATAACCTTAAACCCAGTTTGTTTGAATTCGATAATTAGGGGTTTAAGATAGGTTTAAATTGATTTGATTAATTTGGAAAAACCTATCTACATTTGAATTAATTTAATTAATTGTTTAACTAAAAGATAATTCAAGGGATTCAATTTAATTTTGATTTAATGGTTAAATTTCGAAAATTAAAGGATAAATCCTAAAATATTTTAAAAGGTTTAAAATATCTAGATTTAATTAATTTAATTAATAGTTTAATTAAAAGATAAATTAAATCAAATTAAAGGTTTAATTTAATTTGAAATTTAATAGTTAAATTTCAGGAAATTAAAAGATAAACCAGGAATATTTTAAAAGATTTAAAATACATCTTATATATTATTAAAGGTTAATACTATATGTATAAGATAAATAGGTTAGTCAAAACATTAGTAGGCCTCATTCACGAAGCTGGTCTATAAAATAGGTATAAGGAGACTGCCTATAAAATGGCGGTCTAATGGGTGTTCACTCTCACCCACCGCTCGCGTGATCAGTGGAGGGTCGTTAGCCGAACAGTTTTGATAGGACCGCTTAATCATTAAAAGTATAATGATCAAAGTACTAGAACCCGTACAAGAATTCCCAATCTAGTTACTTTAGAAAAAATGTGAATTTGATGCTAACCCATGAAATTGCACATTGCACTTTATGAAATGTTGGTGGAGCATGTGTGGGTTACCGGCACACCAATGGGGGTTCATAAAGAGTGGCAATGGGTTTCTCGGGTGTTATCATTGTTGATGGAGCGTGTGTGGTTAACCGGCACACCAATTTGAGATGATAATGGACCCCGAGAGTACCAAGCTAATTTGCATGGTTATTCACACCCGGTTTGTGATCCTCGGCATCCCAGTCACAAACGGTGGGGCATATCCGAGATTAAACATGCCATTGAACAGTTCAATGAATCTCACAGATCTAGGAATTTCATAAGACTGAAATTGATAAAAGTTATCTACCTTAATGACCACTGTGTTGTGACTACGGCATCCCTCTTCACAACATAGTTGGGGTATTTTGGATCCTACCCTTGTTAAATAATATATATTCGGTAATTATTTAAAAGGATTAATTAAACTAATAAATTCTGTTTCCTTTTATAGATGTCTGAATCGAGTGTCTATTCTCATCCTCCTCCTCCTTCACCCATTTCTGAGGGCATCAGAAAGCGCCTGCTAAATATGGAAAGGCTGACTGGCCTTAACTATGTGGAATGGCTTCGCAATTGGAGAATGGTTCTTGTTATTGCTGGCAAGCTACACCTCATTGAGTATCCGATCCCAGTTCCACCAAAACATGTCATCACAAAAGGTCTTTATGATGAACATGACCTATTATTTGATGAATCCGAGGAAGTTTGTGACCTCATGCTATTGACCATTGAGCCCGAGTTCCGCAGGGATTTTGCATCCCTAGGGCCGTATGAGTTAATACAATTGGTTGAGGAAAGGTTCCAAGAATCGGTTGAAGAGGAACGAGCTAGGATCTTCAAAAGACTTGCAGAGTGCAAGCTAAAAGAAGGAAGTAGCATCGATTCGCATGTTCTCAAGATTGAGAGATACATAGGCGAATTGTACAAACTTGGTTATCCAATTAGTCAGGAAACGAGCGTTAAGATCCTACTTGATTCGCTGACTAATAGGTACGATCTGTTCATTCAAACGTATAGAAAGGAAGACCGGAAAAAGACTTTTATGGAAATGCGTTCTCTGTTGACCCTATACGAGTCACTCATGGACAGGCATTGCTCCACTGGTTCGGCTACTTCTGGATTGAGTCCAGTGAAGAGACGCAGCGAGAAACGTTCCAGATCGTCTGGACATGTTCTGAGATGTCTTAAACTGGGAATCCATAGGATCGGATACAGTCACGGAAAGATTGGAAAATGCTCCACGGTAAAATCTTTAGAAACTCAGGTTTATCTAAAAACTTCGAAACTCCTGATCCATAATTCCTTGATACATAATGTGATAGTCACATTTGGTTTGTATGTAGGGAATCAGTAGGGTACAGGACTTTGACGCATAGGAGCACTTTTGGAGCACTTTTGGATTGGATCTCCAGCTCATGCAGTTTTGAAGTTTAGTTAGATATTACAATCTTGTTATTAGATTATTAGATGCAAACGACATTGTTTTCATATAGTACATTGTTCGAGGATTTTTGTGTTTTTAATAAAATGTTGATTTTCTTTTTGATTGTTTTAATTATCCTCGAAATGTTGTGTGAATGTGTTAATGGCATTAAAGATAATAACTTGAATGTTGATACATCCAATGGGATTGGATTTGTAAATTGTGTTCTTTATGATTGTTAAAGTGAATTTTATGAGAATCACTTCAACCAAAGGTCCAGTTGGACAGGACTTTGGAATCATTTGACTTAGAGTCACATGATGAATTGAATGCTTAATAAAATTAATTGTGGCAAGAAAGGAATCGCCCAAAGATCCAATGGATAGGATTTTGGAATCAGTTGACTTGGAGTCAGGTGATGATTGCATGTCTTGAACAATATTAACAAAGTCATAAATTTACATGGAGATGTAAAGACATTAAGATTTTGAGCGACAGACACATAAGTTACTGTGTATTTGAACAGAACGCGATTAGTTATGCTTCAAAATATTTGCCAAATAGTTTGAAAAATATGGCTTCGCTTATTGGAATAAGTGATTGATTAGAACCTTGAAGTGTTCAAGGATTTCAAAGGAAGTATAAGATCAACAGAACCTGAATAACTACATAGACTGAGAAAATGTTTCACAGTTTATCCTCTTCCAAGAACACTAATGGTTATAATGTGTCTTAGGGAAGATGATGGAGCATTGATCGAAATAGTTTTGATCCTCGATGTATAAGATACATTTCCGATTAGTATTTCAATGAATTAAATATTCAACCAGTCAGACCGCAGAAACCATATTCCGACCATATCTTAGACTAAGTAGGTTATGCCGACACTTTCTGAAATGTAAAGCTGGGATCGTCCCACTAGTACATAGAAAAATCCAGGGTCATGTAGCATTCGTCTGAATCTCATGACAAGCCTGAAACTGATCAGCGATGTCGTTTCATTGGCCATCCCGGTTATCCTTTGAAAGAAGAGCCCTTTTAGAAAGAACTCAAGTTCTAAGGAAACAGTGGGAGTAAGAATAATTCTGAATGAGTTCAGGGCTTAGCCAAGTGGAAGAATCTTTAGTCACCACTGGGACTTGACCAGGAATTAGATTCCTGTTAAACCTGACATACCCTCTCTTCGCTTGACCAGTAGTCATTGTCATAGTCATAAGGAGTTATGATTTAGGTGATATACCGGGTATTGGTAAAACACTAAAGATGGTACGGATATGTAATCTGACTGCTGGAAGCATTGGTGAGCCCGGTTGCTGCCAAATAAGAGAACCTTACCGCGAGACACAGTCTATGTGGCAATTTGATTGATCTTTACAACTGGTCTAGGAACCAGTGGGAGTAATTGAATCATAAAAAAAAGGAACATAGAAATGTACTTACAGAACATCTGGTTGAATGAGTCATCACTTGGAGTCAAGCAATTGATTCTGTGAGAAGCACTCTCAATAGAAGATGTAATCTGAGAGGATTCTGCGTGGCATAGTGTGATTCGTTAGTGGAGCGTGTGTGGTTTACCGGCACACTAATAGGGACTCACATAGAGCATGCCATTACAAAAGGTACATGGCCCCGAGATTCGTCCCATGGGCATCTCGCAAGAAAGGATATTCGGATTCTCAAAATAGGCCAAAAGGTTTGGATTTTGTGAATAGCCTGAAAGATTTCCTTTAATATGTCGGAAAGGTTTGGATTTCGGTTTCGCAAAATGTGTCATAAGTTTTGGATTTTGTGAATAGTCCGAAAGAGTCATATAACGGTATCAAAGCCAGTGGGAGTATCGTTGTTATCTGCTATCATTGTATGTGGGTTACATACTGGTTCTAGGAAACGTCTCTTATCATTACAAAGTGTAATGACTTGGTGTTAAGAAACGGTTCGCTATGAAAGACTTTAAGAGATACAACATACTCAGGTGGTTGTGAACATCTATTAGATATATCAGAATTCTGCCAATATGATCTTGATGAGATTCAAGATGCATAACCCAGGAATGGAGTTTCCTGTCATTGCAAAGTGTAATGAATTGGCATGAAAGAAACAAAGAAGGTGCAGCATGCTCATGTAGTTCATAGACATCTATCAGATAGATGAGACTGACAATATTGACTTAGCCGTTGAGAATATGATCTTGATGGGATTCAAGATGCATAAGAAAGAGTCCCTGAAAGGAAATGGTTTCTGGAAATCATGACACAAGGATTATTGGTAATCTTAGGATTCCGAAAGGGCTTGGAATGAGATTACATCAGGTTCCTCGAGCCTCTTGGACAAATCAGAAGTGTTATGAACATATCCTGATGACTTAATGCTTAGAGCATTGTAAGTTGGATTCAGGATATTGCATGGCTGAGAATACTGAATGAATTTTTGAACAGACGTGAGAAATCATTGGGAAATGATTAGGGTGATTGATTTGAAAGGGTTTTCAAATCGGTAATTGTTTACACCAGAACATGGTGCTGTAGGACTTCATGGTTAAAGAATTTCGTTGGTTTCTGATGGAGCGCGTGTGGTTCACCGACACATCATGACACCTCGAAATTGTCTTACGGTGTAGTCATGTAGACTAAAGACCCGAGAACCATGGGCAGTCACGGTACACATCACCGGAATGGAGTTGTGAGAGAGAATGACAAAATGACAAATTGAGATATCATCGGAAGAGTATCCGATAGGATCATCTGCAATAAAGTGTATAAGTGTTAGACACTTGGATACATAGAAAGAGTGAAAAGGTCATAGACATAGATATAAAAGGCTTGAATTGAAAGTTTAAAAGAGAATAAGAAACCGATAATAGTTATGATAAATCCGACTTGGTAATTACCTCGTGGTGACTTGGTAATAAGCAGGAGTAGCTGCCAGTCAGATTTTATGTTTCGCTTTTGCATGTTTTACTTCCTGAATAATTGGATTATTCAAATATCCACAGTCGTTCATACTCTTAGGGAGTAAGTATGAAGGAATACTGTCATGAATTGGTTTGTAGATTGTCTAAGGAGTTAGACATAGCAATAAGATTGCTTCAACGTTCATGAGTACTTGGAAATGGAGATTTGAGTATTGGATAAACCCGCGCTCAATGGATTGCTTCATGGATTATATCACGAGCAATGTTGAGACGATAATATCTTATGGTCTTAAAGTGGAGAGATATGAGTTATAATTTGCAAGGCGGTTGTTCATTGATAGTACGAAAACGCATCGGTAACTCGGTGTTATAAAACGTGCTGTTGTGAGTGATTTGTCGGGTAAAAGATATAACATATTAGTCGAAGCTTATTCGTCCCTTGACCCAGACGGGAAACAGATATCTGTGGGCCACTCGATGATTTTGAAGTTGACTGAAGCGTTGGCCAGCCAGGACTGAATTGATTCGTTCAATTTGAAGTCTAAAAGTCATAAGCAAAATCAGAAATCGGGAAACAGTGTGTCAGACAGAGATTGATCTCAATCCATGTCTTATGTCTGAAAATATCTTGTTGGACGAAGGATCATCCGATCACTTATCTATGGACAGAACTGACTTGGTCAGAGTTCGACAGTAGTTTCTAGGAAGCTACAGTTTGCTGATTAATTAGAGGTTAAATTGGTAATTATAGTCATAGACTTATCCAAGTGGGAGACTGTTGGATTAGGTGTCTAAGCCATGACTTATAATTTGTATTTACCTAATTAATAGAAGCAAAGTCCATTTGGGTTGCCCTCATAGCTGGAGGTTTGATAGAAAGTTCGGTAGAGAGAAAGGTTGGTTTATTATGGGATTAATAAATCAATAGAAATAAAAGATATGGTTTGTTAATATATTAAAGTGATAATATATTAATTAGAAACTATATTGATTGATTAATAATTAATCACGAATTAATTGGATTAATTTCTATGGCATTAATTAGATTAATCAGGAAGTCAAGGATTAAAGTCGTACAAATTCAATAGTTGAATTGCGGCGCGCGGCGCGCCAATGTAAAGGCCGCAACGCGTGTACATATTCGTACGAATTCAATAGTTGAATTGCGGCGCGCGGCGCGCCAATGTAAAGGCCGCGACGCGCGTACGTATAATCCGGAAAATGGCTGACGGCTAGGGTTTCTTGTTTCCCTATAAATAGGGAACCCTAGGCCTCATTATTAGGGCTGATTCTATTATTCTCTCTGGAATTTTCGTCCACCCTCTGGCTCCCTGGGTGTGATCTCATTTGAGGCAGGACACTTGTGCTGCTTAGCTTCAAGATTGAAACTAAAGGTTAGTTTCTTCTGATTTATTCTTTTAGTTATTTTTGTTTGGCCATTTAGGAATTAGTTACAAGTTCAAAGTAAGAAAACATAGATCTTTTCTAGGTTGCATGTGAACTTAGGTTTTTAGTTCATGGTTGCAGAAAACCTTTCAGATGCATCCAAAGTGTTTGGATTCATGAATTGTGTTTTCTATGATTGTTAAAAGATATTTTATAAAATCAATTCAACCAAAGGTCCAGTTGGACAGGACTTTGGAATCATTTGACTTAGAAGCACATGATGAATTGAGTTCTTAATAAAACCATGTGTGGCAAGAAATGAATCACCCAAAGATCCAGTTGGACAGGACTTTGGAATCATTTGACTTAGAGTCACATGATGATTAAGTTCTTTATAAAGCACATGTGGCAAGAAATGAATCACCCAAAGATCCAGAGGATAGGATTTTGGAATCAGTTGACTTAGAGTCAGGTGATGATTGCATATCTTGAACAAATTAACAAAGTCATAAATTTACATAGAGATGTAAAAGATATTAAGATTTTGAGCAACATACACATAAGTTTCTGTGTATTGCTCGAATCTTCGAACACAACACAATTAGTTATACTTCATGATATTTGCCAATTAGTATGACAAATATGGCTTCGCTTATCAGAGTAAGCGATTGATTGAAACCTTGAAGTGTTCAAGGATTTCAAAGGAAGTATAAGATCAACAGAACCTGAGTGACAACATAGACTGAGAAAATGTTTCACAGTTTACCCTCTTCCAAGAACATTAATGGTTATAATGTATCTTAGGGAAGATGATGGAGCATTGGTCGAAATAGTTCGATCCTCGATGTATAAGATACATTTCCAATTAGTTTTTCGATGAATTGAATATTCAACCAGTCAGACCATAGAAACCATATTCCGACCACATCTTAGACTAAGTAGGTTATGCAGACACTGTCTGAAATGTAAAGCTGGGATCGTCCCACTTGTACATAGAAAGTCCAGGGTCATGTAGCGTTCGTCCGAACCTCATGACTAGCCTGAACCTGATCAGCAATGTCGTTTCATTGGCTATCCCACTGTACCTGTGAAAGAATAGCTCTTTTAGAAAGGACTCATGTTCAAAGGAAACAGTGGGAGTTAAGACAGTCCTGGATGAGATCAGGATTAGCCAAGTGAAAGAACCTTTAGTCATCACTAGGCTTTGGGCAGGAATCAGATTCTTGTTAAACCTAACATACTCTTCTCTTAACCAGTAGTATTAGTCACCGTCATAAAGTGTTGTGATCTGGGTGACATACCAATTATGGTAAAACACTAAAGTTGGTACGGATTAGCAGTCTGACTACTTAGAAGCATTGGTGAGCCCGATTGTTGCCAAATAAGTGAACCTTAGGGCGAGACACGTCTATGTAACAATTTAATTGATTTTACACCTGGTCTAAAAACCAGTGGGAGTAATTGAATCATCAAAAGAAAGCGACATGGATAGAAATGTACTTACTGAACATCTGGTTGAGTGAGACGATACTCAGAGTCAAGCAATTGATTCCAAGAGAAGCACTCTCAATAGAAGATAAAATCTGAAAGGATACTGCGTGGCACATTGTGAGACGTTAGTGGAGCGTGTGTGGATTACCGGCACACTAATAAGGACTCACAAAGAGCATGTGCAATTTATTTTAGAGGAAGTTGGGAGGACTTTGTGACGTTAATGGAATCCCCATATAACAATAGTTACCATTATAATATAAAATGAAAATCTACGAAGATTTATAAGGATGATAGTGTAGAACTCTAACTTGGTTGACAATTTCTAAAGAAAAGCTTTTAGGAGGACCCAAAATAATGGTAGAAAATAGAAAGGAAGATTAAAAGTAATTCAAGAATATATGTATATTTCCTAACAAAGATAAAAAAAGGTAAACAAAAGAATAAAACTGCTACAATTTCAAAGTTACCATATAGTAATGTTAAAACTAGGGGTGATCGTGGTCTAGGAACCAAGCCGAAACCAAATCGAGAATTATGTACAAACTAAAGACTAAATAGAACATATACAGTATGGTTTTGGTTTGACTTTTGTTTTTAAGGGACAAAACCAATTTTGGACTAAAAGGAAAAAAAAACTATGTAGCTTAGCTTCTAACAATATCGGTTAAAAAATAATAAGAGACCAAAATGAACATTTAGTACATGATCAACCCCGTTGTTTATTTGTAATGACTGAATTAGTTTCTGTTTGTGAGATAAATTGATTTCAATTGTGAATTTGGAAAAACCAACTTTTGTTTAAATATGTCTAACTTAAAGTTTAATCAAATTACTATCAAATTATGTTTAAAAATAATGAAAGAACTAACTTGGACTTGGACTTCATGAAAAAATAGCATGTTAGTGTAATCAAACTACAGTTAAAATCAACTAACGTGTAATCAACTCATTCAAGTCAGTATTATCAATTACAAGTCCCTATAATCAAATTACTATTAAAGAACCAACTTGGACATCATGAAAACAATAACATTGATACGTTCAAAAACAATAACATTATATCATGAAAAAAAGGCAAAGCAAAAGCATATACGTTATTTATTTTGGTTTGATTTAAACTCAAAACTGAGAGGACCCAAAGCAAAGAGGATGCAAACAAAATTCCAAGAAATTAAAAAGTCGAAAACCAAACCGTATTGTTATTTGATGTTGATTCGCGTTGGTTTCAGTATGTTTTTGGATTTTATGGTACATATGATGTTTCATAGTTAAAAGTATCCCCATGAAAAGGTTTTAATCCAATTGGGGAAAGAGAGGAAAATTAGGTACAATGTTTTAAAAAAATGGGAGCAATAACATATAATATAAAATTGCTAAAAGAATTCAAATGGACACACAATGCATTATGTGTATCTTTTCTCTAAAAAACTCTTGTTGATGAAACTAAAAGAATTCTATATTCAAATTTCAATATTGATGTTAAGTTAAGGTATGTAGAGGAGCCTTAGAAGATTTAGTCCAAAAGATATAGAAGTTAAGAACCAAATAAATAAAAATGGTGAAGGTCAAGTTGACTTAACAAAAAAGAGAGGATGTAGTAGGGGAAATGTAGACCGACTTCAACATGAATGGCCCATATCTCTTTATACAATCGATTCAGAGGACATGATCTTCTTTTTGTGGTACTTAATTTGTAACACGTATATTTTTCAAAAGAAAAGCAAGAGGGGGAGAGAAGAAGGAGGCCGACGGTTTCATCAAGAAGAGAGGAAAAACGAGTTTAGTTTTTTTGTCTTACACTTTCTTATATACTCACATGTGAGATCTAAGACCCATACCTCTATTAAATGCAAAAATATGACTTGTAAGAGGCATGGGTTGTGTAAGAGGAAGGTTGACAAGCAACCTTCCTTCCCATCACTTGATTTTCGGCCAACTAAAAAAGGATAAAGAAATCATTTAGTTTCACAAACTAGATGTTCTCATGTAACTAGAAAGTTGAGTGGAAACCAAAGTGTCCAAAAGCTTGTACATGACTTATTAAGTCATACTAAATGATATAAGATCTGTATTATTCCTTTTTTAATTGTTATATTCATAAAACAATAATTATTCTCTAATTAAGTACAAGAGTTGATTATTTATTAGTAATCATATTAATAATAAATATTCAATATGTGTCAACTTGCTTAAGGTGTGACCCTATAAGATCATATGTTATTGGTAAACATCATTCTAAAATGATTATTGAGCATATAGATCCAACAATATCCCAGTTGCACAATATTCATTATAGATTGACATAGACAATGGTTGGCGTCTAGCAATAGACAACTACCCCCAATAACACACGATGAGGTGCCATCCAACAACAACCAATTCCAAGTGCTCCAAACATAATTGATTATAAGTTATTGTTATTAGTTATCCTTTTGTTACAGACATCATGTTGAACATGAGACATGGATTGGAATCAATCTCATATGGTGTTCAACTTTTTGCGTAAGGCCTTA
Organism: Cichorium intybus; assembly: GCA_023525715.1. Lineage (NCBI taxonomy): Eukaryota > Viridiplantae > Streptophyta > Magnoliopsida > Asterales > Asteraceae > Cichorium > Cichorium intybus. The sequence goes on from CM042012.1 coordinate 64,001,605, forward strand.
GATGTCCAACTCTCAACAAAATAAGAGGAACAAATCTCATTTTGACTACATATACATATCATGTAGTTCATACAATACCCAACGATGGCCCTTATAAATGCCTTTTACGAAACAATGTGAAACCATGTCAAAGCACAACAATTCCAGACTCAACTCCCAAATATGTATCTCAGGTCGAAGAATACAAAGATACTTCCTTAATCAAATATCACTCATGTCAACGATCCATAAAGTGATTTTGATGCGGGTCTTGTCCAATACTTATTCTCCATTCAAGTACCTATGAATTTGGTCTCAACCCTTTGCCATTTTCATCTCCATGAAAATCAAACAATCAATTCATATTAGTCTTACCTCATAGATGTTCCCACAACTATGAATGACTATGGAAATTTAGAATTACCATGTTACTCAAGGATTACACATGCTAATATAGAACACAACAATTACTTATTGAAAAGATCATATCCAATATATCAAGTCATTATAATAAATGTTTCTTATACTGTTCCAATATCTGAATACTAAATTTAATTTGTATGAATTTTACGAATATGATCGTCCCCATAATTAACTTTATTCTAAGTATTAGTTGATTATCTTGGAGAATATGATTGGTGTTCAGATGTGACTTAGTATCTTTTAGCTTGATCATTTACATTTTTGAAATCATAAAAGATTTCTAGGCGATCCCTGAATGGAAGGACCCAATCTAGTTTCTGTAGTGGACTGTACTATTATTTTTTGCTTGGAGCTAGTTCCAAAGAAACTCATTCTTCATTCATAACGGAGTTATAGTCTAATTATAATTAACAATTATATCTATGTATTTTTTTAAGTCAGCGTCTTATGTAGCTCTTTACGTAAAGATCTTCTTCAAAACTAATTAACTCATATATATTCTCTTAATACTTCTTAAGTACTCTTAGAATGTCCTTATGGTCTACTAATATCCTTCCCATGTATCTTATGATATGTTCATATCATAATCATATACCTAGTATTATGCATCATATGGCATAATGATGAATTCATTTCTCAAAGCAAATGGAATATAAATCATTTTATCTAGCTCGAACCTTTGTGTTGAGTCATTTTGCTCAAAATGATGGCATATAGTGTTAACAAGGATACTCCATGGAAACCTTTCATCTTGATCTCTTTCAAGATATTTTCAACATATGCACAAAGATTTAAAACTTTAACATTCATCTTGATCTATCTCCATAGATTTTGCATTCTAATAATGTATTTTTGTCATTCCTAAGTCTTTCATTCTAGAAATACTTTCCGAGTCAAAGCGAAACGGCCTTACGTTGTCGAGATGTAATTTCTCATGATTAAGTATGTATTATACATACAAGATTAGGAATATTACTATGGTCCTACTAGTTCTTAGTAAACATAGATGCTTATCATCATTTTGTTGTAAAAATACACATTGTGTTTTTATAATAAAATGACAATTTTAACCTTGATATGTTTGCCTTATATCCAAAATGGACCTTAAAGTTTATACACTTTGTAAGGATGTCTTGGATTAACAAAACCTATAGGCTAAACTATATAGATATCTTCAAGAAGGTGTCTATATAAAGGAAAATGGTTTTCTTGAAATCCATTTTCCATATCTCATAATCATAATATGAGGTAATGGTAAATAATATCCTTGTAGATCTAATCATAGCTATTTAAGAAAATGTTTGGTCATAGTCAATGACATGAGTACGAGAAAATCCTTTTACAACAAGTCTTGCTAAAGGTGTATAGATTAATCAATCCCATACTTGATTATTATACATGTATATCATCTCAATGTTCATGGCTCAAAGTCATTTATCAGTTCCATGTGCCTCCCACTTGCTTTGTTTTTAGAACCTTACTTTCTAATAACTCAGTTTAAGAGGAATAAGAGAACTTATTCTTGGTGGATTTGTGTAATCTAAATAACCCTTTTAGAATATTCTAAAAATATGTATTTAGTAGATTTTAGAAGCTTAAGTCTTACATAGGATTCCAAAACACTAATAAGGATGGAGCCTTTCCATACTTATAAAAATGTTTCATATACTTCTTAGTTGGAGTTTGTATTCAAAATACCATTACCAGTGATATTGACATAATCCCAAAAGGATAAAGGAAGATAATTTCTACGATTAGAAAGTAAACCATATCCAGTAAGGTTTATATCATCCTTTATAATCACCAAGGCTTTAGATAGCACTACTGATCTGTTTCTCAACTTCTCATTTGAAAACTTCTAAAGGTTTCACATTTATCATATAAAATACAACCACAATAGTTATTAATAAAGTTGATGAGGTATCTCGTACTAAGTCTCGACATTCATTAAGAAGAAAGTCATACATCACGGTGTATAGTTCCTTAATAATTATTTTCTCTACTATTTAGTGAAAATATAATTAGTAATCTTTTATACATAAATAAGATTCAGATATGTCAAATTAAACATATTTATTTTCCTTTAAAATCTATTTCTTGATGTTGGAATATGTGTATTCTATTAAACATAAAGATAACAATGTCATAGATAATTTGATTCAAATCATATTATAGTCAAAAGGTGTTTCCTTATAGAAATTATAATTTAGAAAACCAATGATATTTACTTCGTTATTCTAAAAGAAGATCTAGTTCTCGAAATAAGAATAATCATTTCAGAATATGAATGTGATCGTTATGAAAAAGTATCAAGTAAATAATAAATCATGTAATCAATTAACTAGGACATAAATTTAGATAGGCTAAATTCAAAACATATTTTGTTCAAAACAAAACATTTTTTTTACAATACAAGTATTTTATGATCAAATCATAAATAATGATCTTCAAAAGCGACGTTCCAACTTGCTTGTTCTCAGCTGCTCACTTTTCTAGAACATTTGTAGATATTTATAGATATTATTTAACATAACGTATCAAATACTTGAGTGTTATTAGAAAAGTATAAGTTCTATCTTATAGATAACTGAATTACTGGCCCGACCAATATTTCTCATATAAGAGGGACATTTCATCTTCCAATGTCCTATTTCTTGACAATAGAAACAAGATCCATATTTATGGCCCTTTCTAGATTTCTTCGGATTAAAGGTATCCTTATGATGAACTAAGTTCTATCTTATAGATAACTGAATTAGTGGCCCGACCAATATTTCTCATATAAGAGGGACATTTCATCTTCCAATGTCCTATTTCTTGACAATAGAAACAAGATCCATATTTATGGCCCTTTCTAGATTTCTTCGGATTAAAGGTATCCATATGATGAACTATAGACCTCTCAGAGCATATAGTGTGACTCTCTTCAGCTTTGCATTATACTAATGCTTGAACGGGTTTAAACCAGGTTCTATAGTTCTAAAGGTATATATGCTTAACTTTACAATATATCTGATTTGCTTATAAGTTTTCCAAGACTTTCTGAAAGTCAAGAAAAATTGTTCCCATTATGATGTCAGATACACCTTCAGCATCACAATAATGCTTCCACTAGGAATCAAGTTTAAATTTATTAGAAAGTGCAGGTTGTTTAGGAATAGATCATTTAAGATATATAATTTCAGATACCTTTCGAGAATGATTCTCAAGGTACGAAGCCATTCATTGAAATTATATCCGTTGAATATTATTATATGTTGTATATCAACAAGAGAAAGATAATGCATGGTAATTAGTTTGGATTTTGTTTTCATCTACAAAATTTTAAAAAAATTCATTTAGTATTTTCAGTATTCAACCTTTAAAAATTAATACATTTCATTGTTTCTAAAACATTAATTTATTGAAGTCTAGGATCCAAGTTAAGAGGACGAAAACATTATTTTGTTTTCATCTACAAATTAATACATTTTATTGTTTCTAAAACATTAATTTATTGGTTTGAGGTTTTGGCATGCGGTTAGGGTATTTAAGGAAGGATTTCGAGGATGAAATGGGGGAGAGTTGTAAGACCCTGATCCCGAGAAGTTCAAGTTTCGGGTGTTAAATAGGAAAAGTTCACAGATTTAACAAAGCAAAAATGTGAAGTTGGTGGAGCAGCGGATTAGCGGCGCTAATCCCTTACATTAGCGTCGCTAATGTCAAGTCCTGGTCGTGCTGTTGCACGATCTCCGGTTAGCTAGCGGCGCTAACTGCCCTGTTTGGGCTAAAACCCTAGATTTTCATGCTTGGGCCATATTTAAGGGTTGGGAACCCTAGGACAGCCGCCAAATGCAACATTTCAGCCTCTAAAATGTTCTCTTTGTCTCTCTCTGTAGGCTTGTGGAATGGGTTTTTGATGATTTTGGTGTGTTTTGATGCATTTTTAAAGCCTTGATGATGCTTGAAGGAAGTTGGTGATGCTACAAGTTTTTTTTCTTGAGTGAAGCTTCAAAGATCTGCATTTTTCTGGACCATTGTGAGTCAAGTTCTCATCTTTATGGTTTTTATGGTTATAGTTATGATTTAAGTGAGTTTTTAAGGATTAAATTAGTGTAATGGTCCCTTGTGGTGTTTGTCCATGTTTGAGAAGGATAAAGTCCGGAACTTTATGCCTTAAATCCATGATTTAGAACCTTTGGGATGGGTTAAAGAGTAAGCCAAACTCTCTTTGGTGATTTTGATTAGTTTGGACCATTTTAAACTTAGATCCTCTTCTTGAATTGGTGTGATGGTGTTAGAATGTTAAAGTTAGGATTTTTATGGACTTAAGAACTGACTGGAAGGTCCCTGGAAGGATTAAGACCTTGGGTGAATGGATTAAGAACTTAATAGACTTTCGAAACTGTTCATAGTAACAATGCTAACTTGGGAAGTTAGCGGCGCTAACTGCGCCTGTTGACTTTGACCTTTGACTGATGACTTTTTGACCAATTTGACTTTTAGCCAAACTTGAGGGTTTGGGGTACCGGTCTTAGAGGTTTATCCAGTTTAGAGTTTAGGAAGTTCTTAGTGGAGTTTATCCTTGTTAGGAAGTTCGCGTTGTCAGATTTGAAGACGTGAGTGTGGAGTGCTGCTTGGCTTTGCGGATCAGGTGAGTCTTGTCACTATACTATGGGTGAAGTTACATGCGTATGTAACTTTATTACTGTGTGTAGTAATGTATGGTAGCTTGGCGTGCCTTACGTTATTTGACAGTTGAGCTGATGATAGAAACCCGATGGGTAAGGCTGTATGCTAGGATGTTTGTGCTTGTATGTGATAGTCGTTGGATTCGTTTTGGCGACTGAGGAATGAGTTGATTAAGGACCGTTTGGGGCAAGCTTGAGAGTCCAAAGAACGAGTTGATTGATCTGAGGGTTGCTGCATGATCAAGGACGATGGATGACCGATCGTACCTGGGCACCCGAAGATCAAATAATGAGTTGATAACTCCGAGAGATGGTGCGTGATCAACGACGATGCATGACCGGTGGTACCTGGGCACTTGAGAATGTTTAAACCCGAGGGTTGCTACATGATCAAGGAAGATGCATGATCGGTCGTACCTGGGCACTCGAGGGCGATGATTGTGTCTATGTGATGAATCATGTGGTATTTTGGGGAACTCATTAAGCTTTGTGCTTCCTCTTTCACCCTAACTGTTTTTCAGGTATTTGCTGGCTTGAGCTTGGAGCACGGCGTAACTGTACCAGATCTAAGGTTTTGATAATTAAGTCTTCCGTTGGATAATTTTTGTAAATGTTTTGATAAATATGATTTCTAATGTTTGAATAATAAGTTTTAATTTGGATGGTTTTATTTGGTAACCCGTTTTATGTATTTACACTATTTTTAAACAAAAAAATTTATTACTGGATTTGGGACGTTACAAGTTGGTATCAAAGCCTTGGTTTGAGGGATTTGGATGAACAGAAATGTGATTCCAAGGATTTGGATGAACATGACTGGGATTCAAAACTCAAATTTCGGATTTGAGGATTTTCTAAAATGAATTTTAAAGGAAAAATGTTTTAAATCAATATCTAAGTAGTTAGGTAGAGTAACATGTGGAAGATTCCCTTGCATGTTCTTGTTTGATTGTTACTTGGGAGTTTGAAACATGGTATGAATACCTGACTTTAAGCTTTTAAACAGATAATTGGGTTTTGAAAAGAATGAGATGCGATGCGTACAGTCGGCCGAAGCTCAAGTAAGTGATTTATTTCCCAAAATATCCATGATGTTATGTGATGATGATGTAATATATGTAGAAATAGGCTAAGGATCCACTCAGGAAATTGCATGATAGAATTGGCCTGGATCATAGGGATGCCTTCTGCCTAGTGTGTTGTTTGTTATAAGCTGCTTGTGTGTGTGCCTTTTGGACCTATGCTTGTACTGTTAGGAAGTTAAGGGAATGCTTTAGGATTGTATGTAATAGGATCGGATAGCCTTAGAATTTTTGAACCGGCCTTACTGGCTGTTCCTTGTTTTCTTGTGACTTTAAGGTAGGGAGATCTATTCAACTGTCTATCTGTTCTTATTGCATACAATTAGGCGTTCATAAGATGGCCAGGCGGTATGAACGAAAGTTCTGGTTGTGCGGGTGAGATGTGGAATTCCTAGGTAGATTAGGAGGAGTGTTAGGCACTTCGGTGCATGGTAATTTGAATGATATTCGAATACCCTTTAGAAGGGAGTGAGGCGATTTAGAGAACCGGGACGATCTTCAGAATAAGTATGAATTGGTGTGGAAGGTAGTACAAGGGCCCATACTACTGGAAGCACATGATTCGTACCTGGGACAAAGAGAGACCCGAGGGACCTAAGTAGTCAGGAGACGAGGGAATCATGTGTTTTTATGTGGTAGACGAGTGTTGTAACTCGTTTCTTATGGGATTATAGTATGAGGAGGGATAATCTTGGAGGAAATGATTTAGGACTCGGGTTGAGTTTGCGAGGCCGGGTTGGGCCTCAGATGAGCGATGAGGATGTTCGAGATTTGGTCGCCGCGGAGGTGACTAGGGTTGTATTTGAGATATTTCCTTCAGTGATTGGTTCGGTCAGGACGGAGATGCTAGCGTTGTTTGAGGAACAGTTCGCCACGAAGGCGTAGGCGATGATGGCTCGGTGCCAGGTTTTGATGAGGAAGGAGATCCGTGGGTTTGTGACTGCTGCTTGACGTAAGACTCTTGCTGAGATGGAGTCTGCCGCAGCGTCGAAGAAGATCGAGCTCGATGCGCAGCTGGGTCAGAAGAGGCAGAATCAGGATTTGGGTAAGCCGTCGGCAAAGAAGGTGTGGGCTGCGGTTTCACGTAGAGTGGAGGTCCCTTACCGTCGGGACGGTAAGCGAGATGTGAGGATTTGTGTTTTGTGCAATCAGATTGGCCACGTCAGAACGAATTATCCGAGATTGTCAAGGGATGCAAGTCAGGATCCAAGTATTGTTGCCCCAAAGTGTGAGGAAGTTCGTCTGGAAAAGTTAGAGGACCCAAAATTGGGTGTAGAGGTGGAACCTCGTCGGCTGTTGTCAGCATGTTTTCACGGTTTTGCTTTTATTGCTTTTTCTGTATTACTTACCTTTGTTTTGGTTCTGAGTATTCGGGTAGCTAGTCAGCATCTTTCTCGAGTTTGTGGGTGAAGGCAAGGGGTTGTCTGTGGTTTTGTTAGTAAGTAAAGGGTGGACTGCTAGTGGAACAGCAGTGGCTGTTGGGCCAGCTATTAGTGGGTTAGAACCCTAAGTGGGGTAGAACCGTTGGAGTAAAGAATGAAGAATCGTGTCACTGCGTTTTCGTTGGGCTGTGAGCGTTTTGTTGGGATCTTCTATTCCGTAAATCGTCTTGGGTAGACTTCATTGTCGGTGTTGGGATAAAGAGGGGTTGGTAGAGGCAATTACAAACGTTAAGATAAGGGTGTTCTCCATGCGGTCGTGAGTTTCGGAAATTTAATGCAAAGCAAGTGGAAATTAGTTCAGGTCGGGCATGGTACAGAATCTTGACCGGGTGTCACGTTTCCGTACGTCACAAAAATGAGTGTGCGTGCTTCGTCGTCATCGTTTGAGGGTTATTAGGAGTTCAACGTCTATTGGTTCAGAGGACTGAGTCGACTTCCGCGTGGTCGCTTGTGGATCATCGTTGGGTGCAGGGTTTGTAGATGAGACTGAGGTTCGGTGGCAACTTTAGAAGTTGATATGTGGAGTAAGAAGATTTCATCAATGGTTGAGTCGGTCGGAGTGGGTTGTGCCTTCGTCATCGTGTATGTTCCTTTCGGGAAACAACGTTCGCGGTCGGTCTGGTGATATCTCCGATTGTAGCATTGGAGGTAGTTGGCCTATCGTTTCGCTTGTCAGGTTGCCGGTTAAGTATGCTTGTGCATGTTTGTGTTGATCGGGATTGCTTGGGGTTACGGTTGGATTCGTATCAACACTGTGATGTCGCCGAGAAGTTAATGGTTTTGGTGCTATTGTTAGGAAGCGGGAGCCTTCGTTAAATGGTGGGGTTTCTGATAGAGTTGGGATAGTTGTTCGGCTTCCGTTTAATTTGATCGGGTAAGAGCGTGGGTGATCGTTGGTGAATTCTTTAGAATGATAGGGTTCGAGTTTTGATTTGTTTGTTCTCGTTCGGATTGAGGAGTAGCAGTGGCGCGTACGGTAGAGCAACTAGGAAGGTGTAAGAAGGAGATGGTTATTAGAGTGCTCATTCGTCGGCAGTAAGAGCACCTCGGTTCTTCAGCATTGGGGATGCTAGGCTCGGGTATTCAATTTCCTTTTGGAGGATGGATCAGTTGTGAAAGAAGCTCTAAGTTAGTGGAGGTTCTAAGCAGGGCGTTAGGGATCGGTTGGATACCGGTCTAGGGAAGCGATTAGAAGTGTTAGCATGTTAAAATTCGAACCGGGTTTTGATATTGAGATACGGTTAGGTATCTCCCTTGGGAAGTGTTGGCTGTATGAAAGTCGAGCTGGTATCTGGTAAGTAGCTGGGATTTTGGTGAAAGTTAAGAAGTGTGGGTTCGATTCTTTGGATCTTCTCTCGGATTTGTGGAGCAGTGGTATTGGAAGTGTTCGGCTTTTAGGGTTTCTCGGCAGTGTAGTAAGAATCGGTCGGATAACCGATATAGGAATTGGTTGGAAGTTTTAAGGTGTCGCGTTCCGGATTGGGTTATGATCATCAAGGTGGTTGAGTATTTTCCTTGAGAAGTTTTGTTTGTTGGAAGTTGGGTGGCTTTGGTAAAGAAGGGTGATTGTGGTTTCGCTTGGGTTTACCTCGGGTTCGTTCTCGATATTTGGAAGACCGTATGCTTCTGGATGTAGTTAGGTCTCCGAGATTTTCGGTTAGACCTGTTTGTTCTGGTATGTAGAAAGGTTCAGGTGTTGCAGCCCTATGTTAGAGAATCAAGTGGATTCGCTGGTTGAGTTTTTTGTGGTTGGTTGAGAAGTTGATCCTAGGTCGGGAACCTGGAGAGATTGTTAAGTGTGTAGCCATGTGGGCGGATATGGAAAGGTTGTGTGTAGCCCTGTGGGCGAGTTATTGACGACACCTATTAATATAAAGTATTATAGTAGTCGTTGAGCATTGGTTTGAGTAAAATATATATCTTAAATTGCGATATTACTCACGTTTTGTGTCTAGTGCTTGTTTTACTTGGTAACCCATTTTATGTATTTGAACCGTTTTTAAACGAAAAATTTTATTACTGGATTTGGGACCTTACAAGTTGGTATCAAAGCCTTGGTTTGAGGGATTTGGATGAACAAGAATGTGATTCCAAGGATTCGGATGAACATGACTAGGATTCCAAACTCAAACTGGGGATTTGAGGATTTCCTAAAACGACTTTTAAAGGAAAAAAAACTGTTTTAAATCAATTTCTAAGTAGTTAGGTAGAGTAACATGTGGAAGATTCTCTTGCATGTTCTTGTTTGATTGTTGCTTAGGAGTTTGAAACATGATATGAATACCTGACTTAAGCTTTTAAATGGATAATTGCGTCTTGAAAAGAATGAGATGTGATGCGTACAGTCAGCCGGAGCTCAAGTAAGTGATTTATTTCCCAAAATATCAATGATGTTAGGTGATGAGGATGTAATATATGCTAGAAATAGGCTAAGGATCAACTCAGGAAATTGCATGATAGAATTGGCCTAGATCATAGGGATGCCTTCTGCCTAGTTTGCTGTTTGCTATGTGCTGCTTGTGTGTGTGCCTTTTGGACCTATGCTTGTACTGTTAGGAAGTTAAGGGAATGCTTTAGGATTGTATGTAATAAAATACGATAGCCTTAGAATTCTTGTACATAAAAATGATTTAATGAGAATTTTTCAGAATTTATTTGATTTGATTATGTTAATCATGATTGATTATATGAATGGAATAAACACTAGAATGAATAAAGCACAGATACGTAGCTAAAAGTCAAATACATTTGTAATCATAAATGAATAAAGGCTAATATGGAGATAAAAATTCTAGTTCAATTGTAATCACAAATGAATGAACAAACATATAAAAAATACAATGCATTTGTAATCATAAAGTTGATGTTGCAGCCTTGATCGTTTTCCTTGCTTCTACCATCACACATACAAACAAAGATGGGACATTCATCATCATTTTTGTTCTTGGTTCACACCTGTAAAATCAAGTTTAAAAATATTTAAAAACACAAACCAAATACTATAGTGTTGTGTATGAATATTCATAAATGATTATGTCTATATTAAACAAATTCAAAGTTATAATCATAACAGATTATAACTATAACTGATTTGCTAATAAGAATCGATTATAACTAAAGTTATAGTTATAATCCACTACTAGAAAATAGACTTTTAATGACACACGAACTATGACATACACTGATTCAATGACATACAAAACTGTATGTCATAAAAAAATGTCATGTTTTTTTGAAACCTGAAGGATTTATGACATACATAAGTGTACGTCGTAAATTTGTGTCATATTTTAAAGATAATTATGACATAAAAATGTATGTCCTAATTTTATGTCATAATTGAAAAAAATGAAAAACACGGAGGATGCTTTGATATTATTGTGTGTCATCTAAAAAAGTCAGCGTCGTCTTTTATTTTCTTCTAAATTGATCGATATTTCCCGCTTCTCTCATTTTCTCTACGTGTTAGGGTTTTTTTTGGGTGCGTAGTGGTATCGATTCAAGCCTCTCTCCTTCTCCATTTCCTCGCTTCTCATGAAATCGAAGGTTAATCTCTTCAGCATCGACCGATGTTAGGGTTTTCAACTAAGGTATGTGTTTCAACTCACAAAATCATCATTTACAGCTTCTTGACTTCCAATTCAGTTTATCTCGTTTTACCCTCTTTTCCCGTCATCCTCATCCTCTGTAGGTTCCTCACTCGATTTCATCTGATGGGATTCTTCCTCAGCCGACTTCAAAGTCGGAGTCTAATGATAGGTTAAACACGATTTCTTTGATATCTCTGATATGAAATCAATGTTGCTGTTTCAAGCTTATCCGATTTGGGTTTCAAGTCTGATTCAAGCTTATCCGATTTAGGTTTCAAGTCTGATTACCGGTAAGTCTGATGCGTGTTTGCAAGTCTGATTTCGCTGGTATAATTGCTCAACTTATCGAGGTCTGTAGATTGACAATTTTTGTTCCACTTTTGCCCTTAATTCGTTTTCCTTAATTCCTTTTTTATTGACAGCTGAAGGTGCAGAAAATGCTATTAAGTTCACCATAGTTAACTTGGTATGGATAAAAAAGGTTGTTTTTATGGTTTGATTTTCTATAATGATTCTTAATATCAGTTTTGAATATGTATTTTACAGGCCGAATTCATGGAACATGATGAGAAACCCCTTCCTATTGACATTCTTCTCATTGGTGCTCTTGCTGAAAAGGTTTAGGTTTGATTGGCTTACAAACTTTTGAGTGATATATAAGCTTATGTCACATTTTAAAAGCATTCTTTTGTTTATATGTGTGTTTTTATGTTGCAGTATCTAGATGTAAAACTGAAAGAATCATGGTATTTTTAGGCACCCTGAAGAGCTCATATATGAAGGATTTAGTTCTTAGTTTTTGGCCAAAGCTTGGGTCACATAACTAATATATTTAATAACATATCTTTTTTACCCTCATGTTCTACAGGTGGTAACTAGTTGGCATACTTTTATTGAACCTTATCTTACATAACTTGTGATTGTATCGTGCAACTATCATGCATATAAATACATGATGATACATTAATAATAACCTTCTTTCATGTTTTGTTGCTTCAGTTTGCAGGTTGCTCTGTACTACATCTACTAGTTTGCAAGCTATTAGTTTATGGCATAAAACTAAAGCACTCCATAATGGAGTTGGAACTGTTGAATTATATCAATGTGGACTTAACGTGGAACATTGTGAAAAAAGGGTAGAATTGTGAATCTAAATACAGGATCCAGCTAATATTGAAACCAAAAAGGTATATATTTGTTCCATATATCTAAGTATGCGTTCTTACTTCTACTTAGAATAAAGCTTTTACTTTTTACTCTTGTCTTCTTGACAGATAGTTGATATTCACAGATTGAAGGCACATGGCAGCAAGGAGAATTACACAAATGCTGATATTCGCGAAGAATAGGCGTCTTTTTAAGCAGACTTTATTTTTTGATAATATTTTTTTATCTGTCATGACTATGATATTTTTGATAACATAATTTTGAAATGTTTCTCAATTAGTATTTGACATGATCTTGTTGTGTGCAATTGATTTTATATATATATATATATATATATATATATATATATATATATATATATATATATATATATATATATATATATATATATATATATATATATATATGCATTAAATGTGATTTAATTAGAATATTAATAAACCTATAAAGAAAATATATATTTTTATTAAATACCTAAAATCATGACATACAAATTGTGTATCATAAATGTATGTCATAAATTTATGACACACAAATGTGTGTCATCTATTATTTATGACAGGGGCTTCCTTGACATACATTTGCGTGTCATCTGTACCCTTTAATGACACGCAATGCGTGTCATTAAAAGCCTTTTTTCTAGTAAATGATTATAACAAATGTTCTAATCATTTAGTGTGCATTGATAAAACTGACTATAGCTATAATCACAAATGATTATAATTAATTTCCTAATAATTTATACAATCTAAAATTGTATAATTACTAGTACATACATAGTTATAATCATTAATGATTATAACTAATTAGAAATGACTAACTAGTGTTCTAATATTTTATGTAACAATAGTTATAATAATTAATGATTATAACTAATAGAGTCAAAGGAAAATAAAAGAGTGTGTACCATCTCAACTTGAATTTCTAATGTATATGATTCCGTCATACAGTTGTGTCGATCAATCATTCACCTCATGCTGCAACATTACAAATAATTGTTGACTGAAAATAAAAAAGCATGTACTGATTGATGTTCTACATTTTTTTAGGCTTTACTCATTTTTAATAAAATCATTACTAAATGAGAAATGAAATTAAATCAAGTGTTCACCCATTTTTAATGAAATCATTACTATGCTTAATGAAATCAAACTAGCAAAGCATAGATCCTTCTATCAAAATGCTTAAATGAAATTAAATCAAGTGTTCACCCACTAACAATTTCATAACCATAAAACATTAGCAACGTTAACAAAGATTAGGAGAGAACCAAATTATTACCTTATCGTCGATGAATTTCGCCCAAAATCAAGCAATAACCTTCTCATAAGGATCCTGAGGAAAAATCAGAACTTTTTCAAAATATCATCAATGTACTCAACGATCACCAGAGACTCGGAGATAGCATTTCCGTTGTGCACCATGTGACACCCCATTTCTACTGTTTACAAATACTATGGTTTTTCGTATAAATACTTGAATACAAAAAATACAGTTTATCAAAAACCGATTATTTACATGTTTGAAACTGTGGGTGTTACAAATCCATACCAAAACTAACCATAGTAAGCAAGAAAAGGATTAAACCTTGCGTCCAAGATAGGAGCTAGCTCAAGCTCCACTCCAGCTAAACTTCATCCCATTTATAGCAATTTATTTTAACCTGGAATACATGGCAAAACATAGAATACGTTAGACAAAAATGTCTCGTGAGTTACATGAGTTTTAGACTCAAACCTTTAGCTTCTCTTTCCAACTTTTATAAAATTTATATCATAAAACTTCTGTCAAAACTTTATAGTAATAACATACTATAACTTTTTACTTCTCTAAATCATTTCATAACATACTTTGGAAAAATAGCATCTTTCAACACTTTATAGTAGTAACATACTATAACTCTTTACTTTTCAAAATCACTTCATAATATACTTTACAAAAGTAGCTTCTTTCTTACTTTCTTTGACTGGTTTTATAAGCTTGCTGGATTTTTATACTTAGGGCTTTAATCACTATAAGTGATACCCCAAGTCTCTATGGCTAGAAAGAACGGATCAATCCTCACCATAGAAGTGCTGAGGCAGTCTACTTCGCGATGGGGTTTTTCCCCAGTAGACCCCTTACCTAACCCGGGTAGGTTGGAACATAGTTCCCTTACTAACGCTGCTTGCTACAATTACCAGTCATACAAAATACTTGCTGCTTGCTTGAACATTTCTCATATACATATAACTTGTGGCTAGGTGCCAAACTACATCATTTTATGTCTTTATGGCTAGATGCCAAATATAGCTTTCATAATATAAAAATCATATGTTCAAAACATATTTTTTTTAACATGCTAAGCTTTATGCCAAATCATAATTTTCAACATCTTATGGCTATATGCCATTTATACTTAAAAACATATACATTTTGTAACCAAAACATATTTCTTAAACTTCTTATGGCTATATGCCATTTATACTTGAAAACATATATAACTTGTAATCCAAATATACTTTCACATAATTGATTCATTGACCAATATACTTTCATTTAATTTAGATTGTAGTTCAAAACATAACTTCAAATATAGAATTATACTTTCACACAAGTTAGAAATAAAACTCTTGCATATAATTTCACATATAGAAATTTTATAAGAAATCTTGAAAATACTTACTTGCCATGTACCCCAGAATGGGTAAAAATACTGCATGTACTCACCTCAAGTCGGCAATGTAGAAATCCGTGCGACAACTCCGCAAATCCAACCAAGCTTAAAACCGCACACCTTATACTCCTATAAGGTATATTAAGTTAATTATTACCAAATACACTAATTAACGTTACTATAAATAGATACTTATAGCGTTGCTTATAGTTTAAATGTTTATAACTTTCGACATGCACCGTGCCTCGACATATACCCCCACCCCCTTTTATTCACTTTTACTCAACAAATAAGTTATTATATGATTCAATTAGTTTTAATTAAACCCAAACCCACACCATGACACCCAAAACCAAAACCTAAGACGATTATCACAAAAGAAGAAACCAACAGCAAGGCTGATTTTTGGACCCTCAACAAGATTTGCAATATTACGCCAAGGAAAGATTGAAAATAAAATCCAATAAAAATCATGGGTAAACTAGACCCAAGGACAAGGTCACATGGCCTGACCTCAGGTCATTTGCATTTTCCATTTGCAGATGAAAAATCCACCAAGTCACCACAAATTACAAGAACAGTCACAGGACCTACCTTCAAAGATATTAACCAAGAATGATAATCAAAAGGATGTGGGTTCTGAAATTTGGTGTGCACAAACTAGACATATGTACTGAACGTTTCCCATCGGCCTTGCCCTTAAATAATTCTCCTACTACCACTTATGAATTTTACAAATCAGAATTTACTGTTCGTCACAGTCCTGGACCAGTCAGTGAATATTGTAACTTTCACTCGACTTAGGGTATGAATTAGTTCAAGGGCTTCTGGGCCAAGAAACTACACACTTAGACCATTTCAAAAAGGTAAGAATCAGCCCAAATGGCCAAACACATGATTTTATACGATTTTATAAAGATGACCTAATAACAGCAACAAAACTAAAAAAAAACGAAAATCTAGAAAATGAAGTTAAAGTCTAAGTTTTCAACTCTTAAACCCACTAAGTCCCTTCATTAAGACCTCTAGGGTCTGAATCAAGTTCAACTACATACCAAAAACAGAAAGCAAGAGGTGGGATATGACCATTAGAACCCTACACTACCGAAAACACAACCAAAATATTGAAATCTCAAGGACAAAAGCTGGAAATTAAGGTTTCATCCCAAGAACACAAAGATAACTTGAAATGAACATCATAAGCTTTAGGATTCGAAAGCTAAGTGTTGGAAAGCATCAAGAGTTTATACTCACACCTACACACCACGATGGGTGTGTGGTGGTGGTGATGATAGGCTAGAAGAAAAGCAAAGGAAAGAGAAGAAGTTCACATATACCTTCAAGGCTTCAACCTACAAATCGAGCTCTAGACATCCTCCTTCTCGGTTGCGAGGACACACACACCCCCCAACACTTGCACCTCCTCTCCAGATCACGTCCTAAGGCTGCAGCAGAAAAATAAAGTCGAGTGTGATCCCATCCCGATGCGTACATCTCGCTACTCTCCCTCTTTGGTTCCTTTCTACTTCACGGGATCCAAACTCTAGATCTTTCTTTTTCCCTTTTTCTGATGTAGTGTGTTTTAGGTAGAAAATGTAGCCCACAGATGATAAAATACAGCTGCTGGGTTTTTAAATTTCCATTTTACGAAAATCCCCTTGCTGTCCAGACTTGGGTGAATATTTCATCTTTTATTTCCTTATTTTTTTCTCAACTTTGCCGGGGCATAACTCCATCATACTATATCAAACATTTATGAACTTTATACCTTTAGAAAGGTAGGAATGAGATTTACAACTTTCTCCTACTGACTTACGTCTGAATCATTATAGATTTTACATTATAAACCCTCAAACATTGCCCGTTAGCCATTTTTGTCACGTTTTGATCATCTTTGACCTATCATAACTTCTTCGTTATAACTCCAAATAATATGAATCTTTTTCCTATAATCGTATTTCATCACAATATACATAATCCTTCTTGATGACTTTTTCCCAAATCCTTATAGATATTTACATATTAATTTTTAAATTTTAACAATTAATCTTTTTATTTTTGACCCCAAATTTCCATATATTTTAACAATTTGAGTTTATAAATATAACATAACCCCTCCCCCTTGATATAAATTCCAATTTAGAACCATTATTAATATTAATATTTATTTCGTTAAAATAAATATTTAATTTGCTAAAAATAGAGAATCATGAATCGGGGTGTTACACACCAGCACCGATACTTACTTATGAACAGGATTGTACTTGAGAAGTTCGGCACTCTTGTTGCGGAGATATTGTTCCAAGCTCTCGTATTTGATAAAATACATATCTTAAGTCAAAGATATGTTTGACTGGTAGTCGACGACTGATGAAGAAGACCGAGTAGATCAGAAAAGGTAGTAGAGAAGGTCGACTGTGTGCAGCAGTGTATGCCGGTGGAGCATGATCGGAAAATTTAACAAAGAAGGTCGTCGATGATGGGCAGCCTAAAACCCGAAGAGGCATAGAATCTTTATGAACGGGAGAGTGAGAGATCGAATGGTATGAGAGAGAAATAAGAATTGATTTCAATCTATTTAAAATGTTGAGTGTTGAAATCAGTTGATAGATGAATTAAAACAAAGATTATACCAATAACACAATCAATCACACAAGAATATAAGAAGGTTAAATGAACAAGGTGAAAGTGGATAACATGTGCCGAATGCTTGATTATAAGATGTGGTTTTACAATGGGGTTTTCTATGTTGTTGTTTTTCAATCTCGTAATCACTCATTCTACACGGCAAGGTATCACTGATATTTATACTGAATCGGTGATACGAATAGTACAACTATTACAGAGAATATCCTATCAGTGTACTAGCCAATAGGATAAGAGATTCATGCAACACGTATTGTACTATACGCACGCACACAAACGACAGATGGACAGGCTGTGAAGTCTTCGGATCCTTCATGCGTAGCACTTCGGAGTCTTCAGACTTCAGGGTCTTCTATTTTTTTATTACTTCGGGGCTTTAGGCAGACAGACTTCGGATAGTTGAGCACTTCAGCACAAATAGTCTCAACAATCTCCCCCTTTGTGTGAAGTGCATCCAAAGCCTATCTTTGTTGCCGGAGATGTTTTATGAACGCCTGCTTTAAAGTGTACCTCACTGTCAACCACCAGTTGAGGTGTTCTCTCAATTTCTTCTTCTCTTGCCAAGTATTCACAAAGCAGTTGTTAACCAGAGCAAGAACTTGTTTGATAGACTCCGTAGTGAAGCGACCCATGAAGTCAATATCAAAGAATTTTGTCACCATGGTTTCATTGTCATGGGACAATCCTTTGAAAACTACACCCCAGGGCTTATCAACAATCTGCCCAGCTTTCAAATGTTCAAAATTTTCTGTTGTGGTTGGTGGGGGTGCTAGGGATTGTCCAAAGAGTTCAGCCACTACAATATCAAAACGGGCTACTCTATGAAGATAGTTTTTGAAGAAGGAGGAGATGTGAACTTTGGCTATTGCGAAGACCCCTATGTCTTCGCACTCATTTCCTGCTGAGAACTTCAGGATGTCAAGAAGAGATATGAAGTCCGAAGGATTCATAATGGGGAAGTCAGCAATGGTGAACTTTGACTCTTCTTCATCCGCACCCCGAAGAACAAAAAAGTTTAGGTTCTGAAAACCCACATACTCCTCTCCTTTCTTGATGGAGATTATTTTGACTATCTTCTTTGCACTCCATACATAAGCCAGAGCTTGAATATACTTTGTATGGAATGCAATTTTCCTGACCTTGAACTCGATCAGCTTCTCCTTCTCCTTAGGAACATGCCTTTCAAATTGCAGAAAGGCAAAGGTCTTCGGATTGTACGGGAGATCGAGTTGCTGGTCTTTATTGTTCTTTGTATCAAGGATCTTGAGTGGAATCCTGTTGTTTACATGGAAGTCAGTAAAACCGATAGTCTTGATCAGATCCTCAGTCCATGTCTCGTTGTCAATGGCAATTCTGTTTATTTCGAGGATCTTCCTGTACTCCTCTTCCCTTTCCCGATTGACTTGCTCCATGTGAGGAGCAATGCTGATTTCTTTTCTCAAAGGCTGTGAACTGGAACCACCCGCTTCGGTTGTCATTGTGGTTCCAAATGTGGGATCAGCCTTGGAGGGAGTTGATGGAATTGGTTGGATAAAGGGTGGTCTGCCGAGCATGGTGGGTTGAGAAGTTGTTTGGGGTTCGGTGGTTGTAGGCTGGTGAGCTTCGGAGGTTGGAGTCTCGAGATCTTGAGACACTGTGGCTTCTGATTCTCCCCCTTATGAAGGATGAACATTGTGTTCACCCTGAGCAATTTGTTGGGGTCTCCCTCGTTCAGCCTGAGACCACTCCATTTTCAGGGAGACATTGATCATAGGTGGAAGAGCAGTTTTCAACTTATTGACCATATCTGTGATGATGGTCTGGTTGGTGGTTCAGAGCTCTTTGGCAAAGGTGGTGACTGCGGAAGATGACAATTCCACAGTGAGTTCTTCCACATGTTTGTGGGCATTAGACAGGTGTTTGGCAAACCCTGTCTGGTATTGCGAGTTAAAGGACTCAGTAGAGCTGCGAAGATCATATAGCTCCTTGGTCACTTCGGAGTTGGACAACTCCAGTTTCCTCACCAGCTCCTCCATTTTCTTGTCGGTTTGCTCCTTGAGGAGCTGGTGCTTTTCATCGATTTGCTCAACAGCAGACTTGAGCTTTCCCTCAACCACCCTTTGAAGTTCTGTTTGTTTCTCCAGAACGCGTTGTTCCGAAGCTTTGACCAATTCTTCCATCTTCTTGGTCAAGGATATTTGAACCTCACCATTCAGGTTCTTAACACTAGCTTCGGGTTTCTTCGTGGGATCGAAGCCAGTGTTGGACTATAGCAGGGCATCCAACTTGCGGTTGAGGATTTTGTACTGTTTCCCCAAGATAAAGTCTGTGTCATCCAGACTTTCTTCATCAGCGTCTTCGATGGCAATTGGTGCCATGTGGAAGACAGCCATGGTTTCTTCCGTGGATGGGGGCTTGGTGAAAGTAGAGGTTTCAAAATCAAAATCATCTTGGAATGGATAATTAGGTAATGATGTATCCAAACCAGATGAGGGAATGTTGAGGAATGTGTTTGAAGTGGAAGAAATGGGTGGTACAGTGGTGGATGATGATTTTGGTGGTGGAGGTGGTGGTACTTCAGATGAAGTAGTATGTATTGTTGTAGTTTGTTGTGCTGTTGTGGGAGGAGGAGGAGGTGGAATTGTATGAGGAGGTGTAGGTGGTCTAGTTGTTTTTGGTGGTGATGGTGGCATTTTGGTATGTGGAGGAGTTGGTTGTCTTGTTTCATGGATGGGTGAGGATTGATGTTCTTCCTCTTCAGCTTCTGGAATGGCTTCGGAGGTTTGCTTCTCGGACTCCGAAGACTCATCCCTGATAGTCGTTTTACGGGATTTCTTCGGTTGTTTCTTCTTGGGAGTAGCTTGTTCCGAAGATTTTCTCTTCTTTTCTCCCTTCTTCGGACCACTAGGTCCACCAGCCCCTTTCTTTTTGCCCTTGGCCCTGGTTTGGGCCTTTGTAGTAATGTGGGTTTCTTCTTGAGTAAGATCCCTAACAGGGTATGGGATGACAAGGGTTGACCTGTAGGCATTTACCTCAATGCAGTCGGTGGGTACTTTGGAGAGCATGACTTCTGGAATTTGGGCACAGAAGACTGCTGGGACTTCATCCAAGGTGGGAATGGCGATTGGAGTGAATTTCATCTCAGCGAGAGAATGGTCAGGAACATAACCTGATTGTTGGTAGTGGGCATGAACAACAATCGCCCAGAATCTAGCACTTGCGATTTCTGTCCCCTTCATGCCGTGGTTGATGTGGGAGAAAAAATCGGCCCAGAGAATCGATACGAAATCTACTTTAACATCGTAGTAGATTGCGTTGAGAAGGCCTTGGAAGGCAATGCTTGCAGAGTCCAAGCCTGAAGTTCTTCTGGAAAGACATCTAAGGAAAATACTGAAGAAGTACCTCCAAAGATCAGGTAGCTGGTTTTTCTTGAACATGCTGATCTTTTCGAGCAGGGGTTCATACCCCATCTCATTGAACATGGCGACCAGTTGGTCGGCAGAAGGAACCACCATTTCTTTCGAGCTGTAGACCGAAAGACGGAGAGCTTCAGCAAACTTCTCCTTTGTCAGTTGAACTTTCTTGATTTTGCCCTTTGCGTCAATAGCCATAGAACAAAGATTTGACTTGATTGTTGGAGTCAAATAGAATGTTTGAAGTGTAGTGTGCCCTGTGAACCAGAGTCGCGGGGATAGAAGGAGTGCAGGTTAAAGCATACCCTAAAACTGACCTTTTCAAACATTCGACGACGGCATCGATTGGTTCAGGGTAAAGCTTTAGATCGTTACGAAGGACCAGATTAGAGAACTGGTTCTTGAGAAAGGGGATGGAGATTGCTTCAGTTGTCTGAGATGATGCTTCAGCCATTGATGAAGAGTTGAAAAAGACGGATGAACTTAGGTTTTTGAGAGTATTTTTGCAGAGGAGATTTGAGAGTAATGTTTGCGTAAAGAGATGAACAGTTGAGTTGTGAGGTATATATAGTATTCGTGGTCCCAAGGCCATTTAATGCGCATGGGATATGGTCCACTAATATCGTGACACTTCAGCACCAAGTCGTTCCACTTTCTCTGCAAGACGTAACCGTACGGCTGTCAGTCATCATTATTTGAAATTGAACCGCCATCTTCACATGATCTTATTGTTAGGATTGGCCACGATTATCTCAATGACAGCTGTATAACAACAGATAACAACGGTTATTAAATTCAAAAGAATGTTTGCCTCTGAGATAATCATAAATGTAAAATTCAATTCAGTAATAAATTGACTTCGGTTTTATGGAAAAGTTATGACCGTTGTGAATGCACTTCGGAGTGAAAGCACAAAGTTATGTTTGACTCTGAAGAGTGTTCTGTCACTTCGGTGATTGACATGTGACTGTAAAGTGTTTGTCAATATACCGATGTCCATGTGTTTTCTCTTTGTTTTTCTATGAATTTTTGGTTTTGTTTTTCACTGATGCAACATAACATTTATCCTTAACTTCCATGAATATTATGAAAAGAAGATTTAAGAAGTTAATGTTCAGAATCATTCGAATCATGTTGGAAGTCCATTTTTCATTTTGAAGGTTGTTTGATTCAATATCAGTCAAGAATATATAAGTCTAATCACCCCATCACTAACTTGATTTCGCATTTGGAAATATGTTTTGAGTTGTGCTTATGTGCTTCAAAATTTTCAAATATAATAATGATAACATCCTTTGCATTTGAAATTTAAAGAAGTTTTCATTCATGAATTGAGCATCAGAAGTGTTTTAGAAATTGGATTGTTTTGAAGATTCTTTTGAAAATTTTATTCCCTTTCATTAGTTGAAGTGTTTGGATACTATACTCTGATGACAAGCCTTTGAGCTTCGTACACCACTCCAACTTTATCATTTAAGATAGACTACTTGAAATGTTCATATTCCCTACAAAGTACTCGACTATGTTATAGGAGTTTCTTGTATCGTTATTTAAAACAGAAGAATAAGCCTTTGAATGCTGATTTTTCTTGCTTTTGCATTCTCTTGTTTATCTTTTTGTCTTTGTTTGTCTTTGATTCTTTCGACAATTGTTTTCTATTTATCTTTTTGATCCTTTTTCAATTTTCTATTTTATCTTTTCAATTTTGGATTTTATTTATCAGAAGACATAAAACATCACCATATAGTTTTCTTCTTTGGTGCCTTTTATTTTTGTTTTAAACAATCCTTGTGGGTGAAAATCTTCTTGTAGTTCATTTTTGTACCACTAATGAAAAGAGATTTAGATTTACTTATCAAACAATGTTGGTACTATTTTTGAGGAAAACTTCGGAGCACTTGAGTTATCCTGTGTAGTTTTGAGGCTACATGATTAATTTGAAGTTGAAGCGAGTCAAGTTCCGAAGGGTAGTTAGAAATAGACATTATGTTAAGGATATAGGAATCAAACAAGGCTTCAAATTGTAATATAGCCTTAACCTCACTTTGAAGTCTGTTTTCTTACCAATGTTTCAAGTCGATTCACAAATACCTTTTAGTGCAATAAGGTATGATTATCAGAATCTAAAATCAATGTTTTGTCCTTTACTTGGTTAATTCATGAAAGAAAGGTTAAACTTTGTCAGTTTGCATCAAAATTTTCTCATAACTTGGTGTGATTTTTCCTGTTTTTGAATTTTATTTGACTTAAAACCTTTTTATTTTTTTTGTCCTTAAGAGTCAAAGCCAAAGTATGTTTAAGTGATTTTCAAATTTGAAGAGTTTATTTTGAAGGAAAGTTTGTTCCGCAGAGGTCCGAAGTGATGTTTTACTTCGGTGTGCTGCGGTGGTATTTGAAGTGATTTTTCTTGATTTATTCCGCAGAGTTCCGAAGTGATATTTTACTTCGGAGTACTAAGGAGTTTTGTGATTTTGCAAATTATTGAACTAAAGACAGGAGTAAGATTAAGCAAATCTGATTCAATGAAGAGTGAATCCATCTATCATTCCAAGTCCACGAACTATTCTTGTGAATGCCTCTTCATTCAGAGCCTTTGTGAAGATATCTGCCAATTGTTCTGTAGTGTGAACAAAGTGCACCTTAGTATTCCCCTCATCAACATGACTTTTGATGAAGTGATAGCGAAGAGCTATATGCTTCGTCTTGTAATGTTGAACTGGATTGTGACATATACGAATTGCACTTTGAGAGTCACAGAACAAAGGAATTTTTCTCATGTTGATGGCATCATCTTTCAGTTGGCTTTGGATCTAAATGATTTGTGAGGTACACGCTGCAGCTGCTACATACTCTACTTTGGCTGTGGAGATAGAGACACAAGTTTACTTCTTGGATTGCCAGCTAATTAGCTTTCCATCTAAGAATTGACAACCCCCCGAAGTGCTCTTGCGATCAATAGAGCCTCCACCAAGATCAGAGTCTGAATAAGCTTGTATGTAAAAGCCGGAGTTTGCTGGATACCACAGGCCATAAGCAGTAGTGCCATGAAGATATCGAAAAATTGTCTTAACCGCAGCCAAATGAGGTTCTCTGGGGTCAGCCTGATATCTTGCACAATTGCAGACTGCAAACATGATATCAGGGCGACTAGCTGTGAGATAGAGCAGTGATCCAATCATACTTCAGTATTGCTGTATGTCTGTCTTCGGTTTGTCCAATGATGGATTCAACCTTGTACCTGCAGGCAAAGGAACTTTTGCTTTGGAGCAGTTAGTCATTCCGAAGCGTTCAAGCAAACTCTTCGTATACTTTTGTTGATTTATGAATATCCCCTCCTTGGATTGTTTTATTTGTAATCCAAGAAAGAAGTTAATCTTCCCCATCATACTCATTTGAAACTTGCTTTTCATTAATTTTTCAAAATCTTTTGACAAACTGGGGTCAGTGGATCCGAAGATTATGTCATCCACATAAATTTGGACGAACATCAAATGAGATCCAACTTTCTTTCTTAAAAGTGTTGGATCCACTGATCCCTGTTTAAAGTTTGATTCTTTTAGAAATTTAGTCAAGGTCTCATACCAAGCCCTTGGTGCTTGTTTTAAACCATAGACTGCTTTGTCTAGCACATAGCAATGATTTGGATGAATTTTACTTTCAAAGCCAGGTGGTTGTTCAACAAAAACGGTTTCTTCGAGATCACCATTCAGAAAAACACATTTGACATCCATTTAATAGACATCAAAGTTTTTGTGTGCAGCATAAGCTAAAAATATCCGAACTGATGCGAGTCTGCCAACAGGAGCAAAAGTTTCTTCATAATCAATCCCCTCCTGTTGACAATAACCCTTGACAACCAGCCTAGCCTTGTTTCGAACTACATTGCCTTCGGTGTCTAGTTTGTTACGGTATACCCATTTGAGACCGACAATTAAGGCATTTGCAGGTTTTGGAATTAGCCTCCAAACTTTGTTTCTTTCAAATTCTTCTAATTCCAACTGCATTGCGTCAATCCAGTCTGAGTGATCAAATGCATCTTTAACGTTCTTAGGTTCTACCTTGGAAATAAAGACATTGAACATGCACAACTCCGAAGTTTTGTTTAAATCGATTTGTTTTTGATGAAGTTGTGCACGAGTCAATACTCTGTCCTGAACATTACCAATGACAAGTGATGGTGGATGATTTCTCGTCCATTTGTCCAAGGGAGAATAGTTTGGATCAAAGTCAGGAGGTCCTTCAGCATCGATGTCTTCGATATTTGAAGGATAACCCGAAGTGGATGGGAAATCATCCATTAACAATTGATTGTTTGAATTTGTTTTGGTTTGTGGTTTGTGCATTTGTGAAGTTGAGTTTGAAGTGTGCTCCCCCTGGACATGTGTTGGTGTTGAGAAAGTGATAGCTCTATCCGAAGCGATTGTTGTGGCTGAATTCGGAGTGGCAATCTCTGGCTCCCCCTGGACTGTTGGATACAGGGATATGATATTGGAGATTGACTGAGGGGATGAGATAGGAGTGTTAGCTCTCCTTGGACTATTATTTAGCTCCCCTTCAATGCTAGCTGTGACTTCACTTCGGTTTGATGGCTCCCCCTCAACACTTGCATTTCCCATACTATGGTTAGATGGCTCCCCCTCAACAGATGGTGGTCTTTGTACACTACTTGTAGAGGAGTCATCAGGTCCATCAGTGAGCTTGGAAAGTTCAGACTCGTGGTTATCTGGTGCCCTAGCTTCGGAGTCCACAACTCTCACAGGTGGATCGAACAAAAGTGTGAAGTCTGTGTGAAATGTTGTGATTGGAACAGCGTCTACAGTAGGCTTTGGAAAGATTGATGACATGGGAAATGGATGCAAAGACTTCTTGATGTAGTAGTCATCAAACCTTAGATTGAAGGTTTCTTCGATTTTGCGAGTTCTCTTGTTCATGACTCTGTAGGCTTTTGAGTCTTGAGAGTAACCAAGGAAGATTCCTTCTTCTGATTTATCATTGACCTTGGTCAAGTGATCCTTCAAGTTCAAGATAAAACACCTACAACCGAAGATGTCAAGAAATTTGACATTTGGTTTTCTTCAATTGAGCACTTCGTAAGGTGTGATGTGGAATCGTTTGTGAATGTAGGATCTGTTTTGAGTAAAGCATGCAGTAGAAATTGCTTCGGCCCAGAAGTACATAGGCATGTTTGCAAAATTTAGCATAGTTCTAGCTGCTTCACACAAGGAACGATTTCTTCTATCAACAACCCCATTTTTTTGAGGAGTATAGGGTGCAGAGAAGTTTTGACTGATTCCCTTCGTTTTCAAGAATCCATCCAAGGTCTGATTTTTGAACTCCAAACCGTTGTCACTGTGCACAGTTCGGACTTTCTTGTTGAGCATTAATTCCATTTTCTTTATGAAGTTGATGATTACTTCAGCAGCATCTGATTTGTTTCTTAGGAATAAAACCCAAGTGAATCTTGAATAATCATCAACTATCACAAGAATGTATTTCTTCTTTCCAATTGACTCAACTGCGGATGGTCCACACAAATCAATGTAAGGAAGTGAAAGGGGTTCGATGATTTTGGGATTGATCACTGTTGGATGCCTTTGTTTTGTTTGCTTCCCATGTTCACAAGCAGAACAAAGAGAGTCATTATCGAATTTGAGTGCAGGCATACCTCGAACCAAATCCTTAGCCACCAATTTTGTTCAAGTCTTTGAAGTTCAGATGGGCAAGTCTTCGGTGCCATAACCAACTGACATCGGAGTTGGCTTTAGAGAGAAGACATAGGGATTGCCCACCGGTTACTAGCTTTAAATTTAAGGGAAACATCGATCCCTTGATTTCAGTAAGACTTCTTTTGTTGCTTCTTTGGTGATTACACTCCCTTGGTTGTTGAATGTGACAGCATTGCCCGTTCCAACCACCAATTGAGATATACTCACAAGGTTATGTTTCAATCCTTCAACAAATGCCACTCGGCTGATTGTTAATTGGCCATTTGTTATCTTGCCATATCCCCGAATTGGACATGTTTCATTATTACCAAAGCAAACATTTCCAGCATCATCCAAAGTTCTGTAGTCCCTGAGATATTCCTTCTTCCCAGTCATATGTCTTGAGCAGCCACTATCTGAAGGGTTTTCTAGCAAACAATGAACACAAAAATACCTATGGTTCACATGCAACCCTAGAAAGATCTATGTTTTCTTCTATAAAGATAATAAACTAATATCTAAAGGCCAACCTTTGAATCTTGTTCTTGAAGCTAGCAGCAAAAGTATCCTGCCTCATATGCAAGTCATACCCACAGTAATGGAGAAGACAGTCCAGCAGAGTTTGTCTGGTGAAAGTGGCGCAGGTTTTAGGGTGGCCAGGTGCCTCCTTTTATAGCCTCCAAGGGTTACAGCTGAAACCCTAAGGAGCCTCCTTAATGGGCAAGCCTGTTAACCATTTGGACAAGGCTTTCCATAACCCTAATTAGGGTTTCGAAATATGAGTGTATCCACTCATAATTTCGCCAACTTAGGCTCCTGGCTACTGGCTTGCCAGTTATTCAACTATTGAATAAATACAAACCAGTCCCTGCACTTTTAATTAATTAATTTAATCATTGAATTAAATCCAATTAATTCTAGACTAGATCTTAATTAATTATTATAGTTTCTAATTAATATATTAACACTTAAATATATTAATAAACCATTTAATTAATTCTATTGATTTATTAAGCAATTAATAAATCAACCTTTTACTCTACCGAACTCTATCCTGACCTCCAGCTATGAGGGCAACCCAAATGGACTTTGCTTCAATTAACAAGATAAATATAGTTGTAAAGTCATGGCTTAGACACCTAATCCAACAGTCTCCCACTTGGATAAGTCATTGACTTTAATTTATCTTCTGATTAATAGACAACCTGCAGCTTCCTAGAAACTGCTGCCGAACTCTGACCTAGTCAGTTCTGTCCATAGATAAGTGATCATATGATCCTTCGTCCAACAAGATATTTTCAGACATGAGACATGGATTGAGATCAATCTCTGTCCAATACTCTGTTTCCCGATTTCCGATTCTACTTATGACTTTCGGACTTCTAATTGAACACATCAATTTAGTCCAGGCTGGCCAGCACTTTAGTCAACTTCAAAATCATCGAGTGGCCTACAGATATCTGTTTCCCATCAGGGTCAAGGAACGAATAAGCTTTGAATCATATGGTTGTGTCTTTTACTTATCAAATCGTACACAACAATGCGTTTTATAACATCGAGTTACCGATGCGTTTCGCATCATCAATGCACAACCGACTCGTAAATTTCAACTAATATGTCTCCGCTTCAAGATCATACGATATTATCGTCTCAACATTGCTCATGATGTAATCCATGAAGCAATCTATTGAGCACGGGTTTATTCAATACTCAAATCTCTATTTCTAAGTACTCATGAACGTTGTAGCAGTCTTACTGCAATGTCTAACTCCTTAGACAATCTACAAACCAATTCACGACAGTCTTTGTTCATACTTACTCCCGAAAAGTATGAGCGACTGTGGACCTTTTGAATAATCAAATTATTTGGGAAGTGAAACATGCAAAATTGAAACTTAAAATCTGACTGGTGGCTACTATTGCCTAATTACCAAGTCTCCACGAGGTAATCACCAAGTCGGATTTTACATAAACTATTATCGGTTTCTAGATTCCTTTTAAACTATTTAATTCGTGTTATGTATCTATGTCTACTTGACCTTTCACTCTTTCTATGTACTCAAATGTTACACATTTATACACTTTATCCGATCGGATATCCTTCCGATGATATTTCAATTTTGGTCATACCGTCATTCTCACTAACAACTCCATTCTATGTACTGTGACTTTCCATGGTTCTCGGGATCTTTAGTCCACATGACTGCACCCTATGACTATTTCGAGGTGTTACGATGTGCCGGTGAGCCACACGCGCTCCATCGGAATGCCAACGAAATTCTTTAACCCTTAAGTCCTTATTTTAAAAAAACTTTTCAAACATTCACCCCTAATCATTTTCCAATGATTTCTCTTGTATGTACAAATCCATTAAGTATTCTCAGCAGGTCATATCCTGAATCTGACTCACTATGCTCTAAGCATTAAGTCATCAAGACATGTTCATGACACTTCTGATCGATCCAAGAAACTTGTTGGATTCGATCCAGTCCTATTCCAAAATCTTTTGGAATCTTAGGATTACTTATAATCCTTGTGTCACGACTTTTAATAACTATATCCTTTCGGAGACTTTTTTTTCCATGCATCTTGAATCTTATCAAGATCATGCTTACTATGGCTAGGTCTATACTGATGACAACATCTATCTGATAGATGTCTATGGATTATGTGAGTATGCTGCACCTTCTTTATATTTCTCATGACAAATCATTACACTTTGCAATGATAGAAAACTATTTCCTAGGCAATGCATCTTGAGTCTCATCAAGATCATTTTGGTAGAGTTTCGATCTATCTCATAGACGTTTATAACCACCCGAGCATGCCGTATCTTTACTAAGTCTTTCATAGCGATCCGTCTCTTAACACCAAGTCATTACACTTTGTAATGAAAAAAGATGTTTCCTAGAAACAATATGTAACTCCCATACGGAGATAGTAGATAACAGCAACACTCCCACTGGCTTTGACACGGTTATGGACTATTCACAAAATCCATAGCTTATGGCACATTTTGAGAATCCAAACCTTTCTGACATCTTAATGGATATCTTTCAGCCCTTTCTCAAAATCCAATCCTTTGGCATATTTTGAGAATCTGAATATCTTTTCTTGCGAGATGCCCGTGGGGAAATCCCGGGCCCATGTACCTTTATACTGGCATATTCTTTGTGAGTCCTCATTAGTGTGCCGGTGATCCACACGCGCTCCACTAACGACTTACATT
Source organism: Cichorium intybus (assembly GCA_023525715.1). NCBI lineage: Eukaryota > Viridiplantae > Streptophyta > Magnoliopsida > Asterales > Asteraceae > Cichorium > Cichorium intybus. Next base: position 64,031,586 of record CM042012.1, read on the forward strand.
ATGCAGTATCCTTTCGGATTTCATCTTCTATTGAGAGTGCTTCTCTCGAAGTCAATTACTTGACTCTGAGTATCGTCTCACTCAACCAGATGTTCTGAAGGTACGTTTCTGTCCATGTTGGTTTCTTTTGATGATTACTCCCACTGGTTTTAAGACCAGTTGTAAAATCAATCACTGTCACATAGACCGTATCTCGTCCTAAGGTTCTCTTAATTGGCAGCAACCGGGCTCACCAATGCTTCCAAGTAGTCGGATTGAAAATCCGTACCAACTATAGTGTTTTACCACTATTCGGTATGTCACCCCGATCATAACTACTTATGACGGTGATCAGTACTACTGGTCAAGAAAAGGTTATGTCAGTATTAAAACAGAAATCTGATTTCTGCTCTAAGCCTAGCGATGACTAAAGGTTATTTCACTTGGCTAATCCTGAACTCATTCAGGACTGTCCCAACTCCCACTGTCTCCTTAGAATATGAGTTCTTTCTAAAAGAGCTCTTTCTTTTCCATGTACAGCGGGATAGCCAGTGAAACGACATTTCCGATAAGGTTCAGGCTAGTCATGAGGTTCGGACGAACACTACAAGACCCTGGACCTTTAATGTACAAGTGGGACAATCCCAGCTTTACATTTCAGACAGTGTCTGCAAAACCTACTTAGTTGAAGGATGTGGTTGGAATATGGTCTGACCGGTTTAGTATTCAATGTATCGGAAATTAATTGACAATGTATCTCATACATTGAGGATCGAACTATTTCGACCAGTGCTCCATCATTTTCCCTAAGACACATTGTAACTATTAATGTTCTTGGAAGAGAATAACTGTGAAACATTTTCCCAGTTTATGTTGTCACTCAGGTTCTGTGGGTCTTGTACTTCCTTTGAAGTCCTTGAACTTGTTCAAGGTTTCAATTCAATCACTTATTCTAATAAGCGAAACCATATTTGTCATACCGATTGACAAATATCGCGGAGTACAACCAATTGTGTTCTATTTGAGGATTCGAGCAGTACACATCAACTGATGTGTTTGTTGCTCCTAATCTAAATCTCTTTTACATCTCTATGTAAACTTATGACTTTGTTAATTCTGTTCAAGACTTGCAATCTTCAGTTGACTCTAAGTCAACTGATTCTAAAATCCTGTCCTTTGGATCTTTGGGTGATTCATTTCTTGCCACATGTGCTTTATAAAGAACTTAATCATCATCTGACTCTAAGTCAAATGATTCCAAAGTCCTGTACAACTGGATCTTTGCTTGATTCATTTCTTAACACATTAAGAACTCAATTCATCATGTGACTCTAAGTCAAATGATTCCAAAGTCCTGTCCAACTGGACCTTTGGTTGAATTGATTCTTATAATATTGACTTTAACAATCATAAGGAGCACAATTCCTAAAATCCAAACACTTTGGATGTATCAATATTCAAGTTATCACTAATCATGCATTCAACCCAATCATACAACATTTCAAGGATATTTCAAACAACATGTGTTAAAAGAAAATTGACAATTTTATTAAAACAAAATCCTTGAACAATGTGTTATATGATAGGCAATGTCATATGCATCTGATGAGCTAATAACATGATTTCAACATCTAACTAAACTCTAAAACTGCATGAGCTTCAGATCCAATCTGAATATGCTCCTATGCAACAACATCCCACATCCTACAGAGTTCATGCATACAGAGCAAATGTGAGAAACACATCCTGTATCAAGGAACTAAGGATCAGGTGTTCTGAGTTTTAAGATGTTCCTGAGTTGCCAAACTGTTCGGCTTCGGAGCATTTTCCAATCTTTCCGTGACTGTGTCCCACCCTGTTGATTCCCAGTTTGAACCATCGAGGAACCGGTCCAGACGATTTGGATCATTTCTTGATGTGTCCTATTACTGGACACAATCCTGAAGCAGCTGAATCAATGGAACTATGCTTCTCTATGAACGACTCATACAGAGTCAACATTGCATGCATATCCACGATTGTCTTATCTGGTTTCCCTTCCTGTACATCAGGATGAACGGATCAGCGAGCCGAGTTAATGCCTTAACTCCCGATCAAAAGGGGACCAAATTTATACAGTTCACCTATGTGTCTCTCAGTCTTGAGAACATGTGAACCGGTGCTACTTCCTGCACACTTCAAACTCTTTGAAGATCTTAGCTCGTCCTTTCTCAACCAGTTCATGAAACTTTTCCACAACTAGCTGTGTTAACTTATCTGACCCCGGGAATTCTAAATTCCTGTGGAAATCGGGGTCAATGATCAAAAGTATTAAGTAACGAACTTTCCTTGACTTAACAATCAAAGGGTCATGCTCATCACAAGCTACTGTGTGATGTCATGCTTTAGGGAGCGGACACTTAGTCAGATATGGCTTGCTAGCAAAACAGAGAACTATTCTCTATTTATGAAGCCATACCATATAGTTAAGGCCAGTCAGCCTTTCCATATTTAGCAAGTGCTTTCTGATGCTCTCAGAAATGGGTGAAGGAGGAGAGGGAGGAGAATAGACACTTGATTCAGACATCTACAATAACCAGAATTTTATTAGTTTAATTTATCCTTTTAAATAATTACCCAATATATTATTTATTAAAGCTAGGACCCAAAATACCCCAACTATGGTGTGAAGAGGGATGCCGTAATCACAACATAATGGTCATTAAGGTAGATAATACACTTATCAATTTCATCTTATGAAATTCCTAGATCTGTTGAGACACATTGAACTATTCAATGGCATGTTTAGTCTCGGATGTGCCCCACTGTTTGTGACTGGGATGCCGAGGATCACAAACCGGGTGTGAATAAGCATGCAAATTAGCTTGGTACTCTTGAAGTCGATTGCCATCTCTAATTAACGTGCCGGTTAACCACACACGCTCCGTTAATAATGACAAAATCAAGAAACCCATTGCAAGTCTTTGTGAACCCCTATTGGTGTCCCGGTTAACCACACACGCTCCACCAATGTTTCACAAATTGCAATGTGCAATTTCATGGATTAGCACCAATTCACATTTTTAACCTAAAGTAACTAGATTGGGTTTTGTTCAAAGTTCTAGTACTTTCAATTATAGCATTATACTTTTAAGAGGCTTAGCGGTTCTATCAAATCCGTTCGGCTAACGACACTCGACTGACCAGGAGAGCGGTGGGTAAGAGTGGATACCCATTAGACTAACATTTTATAGTCAGTCGCCTTATACCCTCTTTATAGGACAGTTTTGTGAATGAGGCCTACTTGCGGTAAGACTAACCAATTTTGCCTTATATATAAATAATTAACTTTTAATCATAAATATATAATATATATTTTAATCTTATTAAAATATTTTAGAATTAATTTAATCATAATTTTCACAAATTTTAAACAATTTTTGGAAATTTAAATTAATTCTTTAAGCTGATTTAATTGATTTTTTAATTAACAGTTAATTAAACTAATTAAATCTAAGATAGATTTTATGAAATTAATCAAATTAATTTTACTATCTAGGGCCCCACATTTTCGAAAAATACAAGCCAACAAATATGGTTTCCAGTTATTTATTAGATACAGATACCAAAAATAACAACCTACTTATAAAAGACAAGTAAATCAAGCAAATCAAGGGGGGAATAAAGGGGTGGCGGCTAGGGTTAGGAAACCCTAGCCTAGGCCACGAAATTAAGGCAATTCCAAGAGGTTTTTTTCGCAAAAACTCAAGGCAAAAAATCATCTAAGCAGTTTATATCAATTCACAAGAAAACAGTCTATGCTCTGATACCACTGAAGGGTTTTCTAGCAAACAATGAACACAAAAATACCTATGGTTCACATGCAACCCTAGAAAGATCTATGTTTTCTTCTCTGAAGATAATAAACTAATATCTAAAGGCCAACAATAATTTCTAAATATCAAAACAGAAGAACCAACCTTTGAATCTTGTTCTTGAAGCTAGCAGCAAAAGTATACTGCCTCAGATGCAAGTCATACCCACAGCAATGGAGAAGACAGTCCAGCAGAGTTTTTCTGGTGAAAGAGGCACAGGTTTTAGGGTGGCCAGGTGCCTCCTTTTATAGCCTCCAAGGGTTACAGCTGAAACCCTAAGGAGCCTCCTTAATGGGCAAGCCTGTTAACCATTTGGACAAGGCTTTCCATAACCCTAATTAGGGTTTCGAAATATGAGTGTATCCACTCATAATTTCGCCAACTTAGGCTCCTGGCTACTGGCTTGCCAGTTATTCAAATATTGAATAAATACAAACCAGTCCCTACACTTTTAATTAATTAATTTAATCACTGAATTAAATCCAATTAATTCTAGATTAGATCTTAATTAATTATTATAGTTTCTAATTAATATATTAACACTTAAATATATTAATAAACCATTTAATTAATTCTATTGATTTATTAAGAAATTAATCAATCAACCTTTTACTCTACCGAACTCTATCCTGACCTCCAGCTATGAGGGCAACCCAAATGGACTTTGCTTCAATTAACAAGATAAATATAGTTGTAAAGTCATGGCTTAGACACCTAATCCAACACTATCCATGTACCATTTTGAATCATACCGCTCATTTGACATAACCTGTAATCAATCAAGAAGAAGTTAGTACCCAATCAATCTTGGGTCCTCAGGGTAAGCAAAGGATTCTTGGATCCATTTTTCTACGGCCTCTTCAGTAATTTCATTAGCATTTAAATTAATTAGATTCTCCGAAGATTCATGTGATGAACAAGATTCCGAAGTGTTTGAGCAGGATTCCGAAGAGCTTTTAGTTAAAATGGATGAGTCCGAAGTGACTGACAAAATGGCAGACTTCGGAACCCGTTTTTGAATGGATTATTTTGACTTCAAGGTTTTTGAAGTTTTCTTTTTACTTGAAATATTTGACGTTATTGAAGATTTTGAAGTTTTTGTTCTTGCAGTTAAGTTTTCTTTCAAATCATTCATTTTCCAATTTTGTTTTGGTTTTTCAATTGTTGACTTCGTTGAGATTGAGCTGCACAACGTAGAGGTACAAAGATACTCTTCGTATGCCATTTTAAAGTCATTTAGTGAAAGATTCTTATCTTTAAACAGATCCAAATTTTTGTCTAGCCATTGATGGAATGTATCTATCAAATTGTTTCTTTTTGAAAATGTTTTCTTAGTGGGTTTTTGAAATCTTGGATTTGGAAAGTTAGGTTTTGCAGGAGTGAAAGTTGGTTTTTCATTTCGACTTTTGACTTCTGAGATTTTTGAACAAACGGGTTTTGTACCAGAAGTGGAAGCAATTGTTTCATTTTGTTTCAAATTTCCTAAGGGAACTTTTCTTTTCACAAGATTCAAAGTTTGTTTGGTTTTCAAGTTCGCAACAATAGGTTTTTGAATTGGTTTTGAAATTACTATTGTTGGTTTTGATTTTGGTGGAACTTGTGGTCTTTTCAAAATTTGAGATTTTTGTACCGTGGTTTTGTTGGTAAATCCTTTTGATTTTGACACTGCTTTTTCTGAATTTTGTGATAAAGGTACACACTCACAAGATTCCATCAATTGAAATATATCCATCTTCGGAGCTGTGGGTTTTTCCACAACTTGAATTTGTTTGTAGTTTTGATTTGTGTAAATGTGATCGTCGTTTTTGAGATGCAATAAGTGTGACATATTTTCAGGTATCTTCTCTTTTTCAAAACAAAGACGATTATACACGTTGTGACCATATAGGTCTTGTTTTCTTATATTAATTTTCACTTCCATTCTTTGATTCATTTCGTTTTCGACCATTTTGGAAGATGATAAAAATCCTTCGTTTGTAACCATGGAGTTATCTTTTTCAAGAAGTTTTTGTAAATCGTTGTCAATTGAGGGAAATCCACCGGGTTTTACAAAAATTGTGTTTTTGAAATAAGAAACCTTAGGATAGATATAGGCCACTTTGACTAGTTTTTTTGAATTGTCCTTAAGATATTTATCATAAAAAGCGCATTCATCTGTGATTTGCATTTTGGAGTTTGAAGTTTCTTTGGTTTCAAAAATTTTTGATTCACAACCCATTTTTGTTTTTCCTTTGTCCACCGAAGACAGTTGTGAAATGTCTTCGGAGGTCGATTCGGATACAGAGGATGACTTTAATAATGTCAAATAAGAACAATCAATTTCCTCCATGTCCGAATCGCTTTCAGAATCCTTTTCAGACAAGTTATTAACAAATTCCTTTTCTTTTGTTTTAATTTGAGGTACAGCCTTTTTCAGGATGGGAATTTCTTGCGGCAATATTTTCAGTAAATTATCAGCAGTTAGATGTTTTTCTATAGATATCAGGCCATGTTTGTATGAGGGATTTGTAACTTCCGAACCTGATACTATGGATTCGCATTCATAGGATATACTATCAACTTCCTTTAATTTGAACTCAATGAAAGGCAATAGTTGTCTATGTTGGACATTGCAAACATCAGCTTAATAATAAATTCTAGTAATATGCGCATACAATCGTTTGGCTGTTTTACAAAATATGTTTCGCTGTTTCAGGATTACATCATGATTGTTTAAAATTTTTTCTCTATTTTCTTCTAACAAGGAGATTCTAAGATTGGATTTTTCTAGTGCTAGCTTTAGACTTTCTACTCTCCCCCTCAAGCTTAGAAGCTCCTTCTCAGTGAGTACTTCCCTATTTTTAGCATCAATGAGTAATTTATGCATTACAGAGCAATCACGAGTTATTTCATTTATACTTGGTAAGAATGAGAAATAGGAATTTTAAAAGACGAAAGAAGTTTTGATACCTGTTCTGGGATTGTTAGGCGAGTGTCATTTGCCATCAAGCATATCTCCTCATCATCATTAGAAGAGTCTTTAAACCAAGTCTTCGGAGTACCAGCAGCAATCATCTCAAATCCCTCCGAAGTCACAAACCCAAGACCCGTAGTCGCTTCAACCTTCAACATTTCTTCATCATTCAACTTCTCCGAAGTGTCCTTTAGAAAGCTCTTACTAACATCATATGCCATGAAAGCACTATGAGATGGCTTTCTCACTTCGTCATCATCTGAGTCCGAAGACCAAACCTGATAAAATCCTTGACGATCATCAGCAGCCATTAAAGCTAGGTCTTTGGTCCTCACTCTAACTTCCTCTATTTTTCTTGTGTAGTATGCTTCGTCCTTCACTTGTGGTTTCTTTTCGTTTTGCTTGCGAAGCATGCAGTCTTTTGCAAAATGATTCTTGCCATGGCAATAGTTGCAATCATAACCAGAATCACCTGAGACCTTTTTCTCTTCAGTCTTTTCTTTGGATGACTCCGAAGCCGGTTTTTCAGATGGCTTCGGGGTTGACAATTTTAAGTTTTCCTCCTTCGGAGTGAATATTTCTGGTTTAGGTTTGGAGTTGAAGTTTGATTTGTTGAAATTCTTCACAAATGGTTTCCCAGATTTGTTCTTGAAGAAGGGCTTCTTGAATCTACGATTATTGGCGGCATAGAGAGCAACAGTTTCTCCATTATCATCCACCATATAGGCAGCAATGTCTTCATCACTTGATTCTTCATCCTCTTTTGACACGAGGGCAAGTGGTCCAGAACCAGCCATTTCACTTCTTTGACCCACCACATCGGGTTCGTGTGATTTCAATAGATTGTATAGGACAGCCAGCTTGTATTTCTCAATATTCTCATAGGATTTGACCATGAGCATGATTGGCCTCCACTCCTTGCGAAGACTATAAAGAAATTTGATATTTATCTCTTGTTGGCTTCTAGTTTCCCCATACTTGTCTAGGGTGTAAATCATGTTGCTCAGACGTTCGTAACAGGCTTCTAAGGATTCATTTTCTTCTTGCTTAAAGTTTCCGAAGTCTGTAAGGATTTCTTGAACTTTGCTGGTATGGAGGATTTTATCTCCTCCAAAACGGAGTTCGAGATTGTCCCACATCTCTGTTGCAGATTTCGCATCAGCAATGTGATGGCTGACATCAGGACCCAGACCACTTCGCAGTTCACGCATGGTCCGTTCATCGTTTTCAAGCTTCTTCATGTCAGCTCCGTCAGGGACAACAAAACGCCAGCTATGTCTGTGTGTGGTCCTTCAGTCACAGACCTCCATAAGTCCTTATCGAGTCTGATAAGATAATCCTTCATTCGGCCAGCCCAGTAGTCATAGTAAGAGGTTACTAAAATAGAGGCTTTTGTAGCAGAACCTATAAGGTTTGCGTAGTTAAGCATGTTAGCATAGGTTGCTGTAGAATCAGTCATTTTGATGGATTTCAACTGGATCTTTTCAGTAAAAAACAAGTAATAGAGAATTGCAACAGTTGCGGAAGGCTAGAAGCGAGTATCGATTCAATTCTAGAACTGAAGCAAATGAATTCGAGCTCTATCAACAGGTTTTTGAGCTGACTCGCTCTGATACCACTTGTTGAGTGTTGGAATCAGTTGATAGATGAATTAAAACAAAGATTATACCAATAACACAATCAATCACACAAGAATATAAGAAAGTTAAATGAACAAGGTGAAAGTGGATAACATGTGACGAATGCTTGATTATAAGATGTGGTTTTACAATGGGGTTTTCTATGTTATTGTTTTTCAATCTCGTAATCACTCATTCTACATGGCAAGGTATCACTGATATTTATACTGAATCGGTGATACGAATAGTACAACTATTACAGAGAATATCCTATCAGTGTACTAGCCAATAGGATAAGAGATTCATGCAACACGTATTGTATTAAACGCGTGCACACAAACGACTGATGGACAGGTTGTGAAGTCTTCAGATCCTCCATGCGTAGCACTTCGGAGTCTTCAGACTTCAGGGTCTTCTATTTGTTTATTACTTCGGGGCTTTAGGCAGATAGACTTCGGATAGTTGAGCACTTCAGCACAAATAGTCTCAACATAAAATCCTAATAATAAGGAATGAGTTAAATGTGAAATTTCATCAGTACCCTTATGTCCATTTATAAGTTACAATTTGACAAGATTGAGTTTCAAAATTTACATAATCAGCGACTTGATTTTAGCCTTTGATCATGACATTTGGAGGGTCTAGATTTGTTTCACGTTCTCAACCTTTTAGGCATACTCAATTTATTCTACCTCTCTCTTTCTCTCTCTGTCTCTGTATATATATATATATATATATATATATATATATATATATGTATATGTATATGTATATGTATATATATGTATATGTATATGTATATATATATATATATATATATATATATGTATATATATATATATATATATATATATATATATATATATATATATATATATATATATATATATATATATATATATATATATATATATAGAGTAAATATCAAATGGGAACCAAATTTTTCCTAGAAACCTAGGAACCATTTAATAGCCATTAGATCAAATATATATATGGTTGAGATGGACAGTGGCATTTTTGTAATTAATGGAACCCAGCTTCAATTTTGCACGGGTGAGATAAGGCGATGGAGGGTAAATTAGTCTTTGACTAAACCGATCGTGTCACCTCTCAATATTATATCCCGTGAAATCAGCTTTTATTATGCTACGTATATCAATTAATTAAGCGGATGAATCATTTCCAAAATTATCGAGCATAAAATTTGGGTTCCGTTCCAACAAAGTTTCTTCGTCTCAAAGCTCTCTGAAGACGAAGGTGATTCAAAGGTGAAATTGTTTTTCCGTTCTTTGCAATGCAGCAGTAATCTATGGTTTTTGTTCCGTTCCAACAAGGTTTCTTTGCAAACGTGTTTTTATTGTGATTTTGAAAAAGATTTCAATGTTTATCTTTCTATAAGACTTTGAATTCGTATTTCGGTTCTTAATCTTAACCCTAATTATATATATATTTTTTGAATTGAAATATACACTTGTGTTTTCAGTATTCTTGTGTGTATGTGTTCTGAAAATAGTTTGTATCTTGTTTAGTTAAAAACGAGTTCAATTTGTTTAGTCGGATAGAACACTCAAAAGGGTTTTTCATTCCCCGATCGCAACCCTAAATCAATTATTTTTTTCTATTAAGCAAATGGTGATGTGTTGTTTGGGTTTGTATTTTACAGGCATTGGAGATAAAAAAAGTCACACAATGGTGAACAGAGGTATATCATAATTTTAAACTTTGGTTGTTGTTGATTTCCTTTATATACTTTATATTTTTTGCAGTGTATGGTAGAAGGAGTGAAAGGCAGCGTAAGAAGGCTTTGAGAAGATTTTCAAATCTTCAGAATGATCCACTAGTCATTGAAGACGATGTTCAAGATCCTGAAGTCGAAGCTGAAGATCAAGGAAATGATATTGATCAGGGTGTAGATGTTCAACACGAACCTGAGTTACTAGACAATGATAATGATGAAGATACTGAGGTTGAAGACGACACCGATGTACAAAACAACCAAGATGGAAATAATAATATATCTGAAATTCAAGGTATGAGATTTTGTTATGTAGATATGCACCCTAAAAGTGTTTTTTGTGCACATGCATATATTTAGAAAATATACATATGCACATTGGCCTTGCATGGTAATGAATACATCTAATTAAAGAACACATGTATATATGCACATTGGACTGCATGTTAGTGTACATATGGGGATATTCACCCTTGTTTCGTGATATGTACATATGCATATATATTAAAATGTATATTCACCCCTGTATTGTGATATGTTCATTGACTTGTTGCAAAATATGCATATACACATATGTTGATTAATTATAGATATTCAAATATATAAATAAATGTACAACATTTACTTTTTTATGTAGATATGCTCACTTGACATGTCATTTGTACATATGCATATTTAAAAAAATGTACATAATCACATTGGACTGCATGTCAATAAACATATCTAATTTAACAACACATGTATATATACACGTCGTCCTGCATGTTAATGTACATACGGAGATATGCACCCGTTTTCTGATATATGTACATATGCATATATAAAAATGTAAAACACTTAGTCTTCATATGTACATATGTACCCCTGTATTGTTAATTGTACATATTCATATATAAAAATATGTACATATGCATATTTGCTAGGATGTTAAGGAATATATGTAATTAAACAAGATATGTATATATGCACATTTTTCCTGCACGTTTATGAACATATGGACATATGCACGTTGTTTTATGTACATATGCATGTATAAAATAAAACTAAACACTTAGTTTTGATATCTTCATATGCTCCCCTGTATATTCATGTGTACATATGTACCCATGTTTTGTTATTTGTACATATTCATATATTAAAATATGTATGTATGCACATTTTCCTGGATGTTAAGGAACATATGTAATTGATCAAGATATGTGTATATGCACATTTGACTGCAAGTTTATGAACAAATCAAAATATGCAAAATATGTGTATATATGCACATTTGACTACAATTTTATGGACACATCAAAATATGCAAGTTTAGGAACATATGTGATTGATCAAGATATGTATATATGCACATTTGACTACAAGTTTTTGATATCTGCATATATAAAATTCAAGTAAAACACTTAATTATGATATATACATATGCTCCAATGTAATTTGTTTTGTACATATAAGCATGTAAAAAAATGTATATATGCACAATTGTATGTATGTTAATGAACATATTTGCATATATACACTGGCCTGTATGGAATTAAAAATTTATATATGTGTTTTAGTAATACATATTTTAATGTATATTTTTGTAACAGGTGACGAAGAAGCTGTGACTCCCCCACCTAACCTTATTAGACTTTCTGATATATCTTCATATAGAACAAGGAGTAGTAAAAGGAAATTGTCAGAAGCAAAGGTTATGGATAAAGGGAAGGTTAAGAAATCAAAGAAAGTACCTGTCATTGCTATCACTCCAGCAAAACGGCTTAGATCTTCCGTAAAATCATCGTCTAAGAGTTCTAGAAGCAAAAAGAACAAGATATCAAAATCTCCTTCCAGTGGTGTATTCAACAGACCTTATGGTTTACGAATAAAGACTTCCCCTTCTTCAATGATTGAAGTTGTTCGATATTTGTCTGAACATCAACAAGAAGCTGTAAGAGAGATTGGGTTTGGATCCTTTTTAAATATGAAACTAAGGGTCAGTTTTGCTAAGCTAGGTCATTATATAGTTGCTAATTTAGACGACAACGAGCTGGTTATCAGAACTGGTAAAGGGGACATCCAATTGACAAAAAATGTGGTTCATGATATTTTGGGGATACCAAATGGCGGTACGGATATTGAAGATGTTGAAGATGTTGATGACACGAATGAGATTGTTACTGCTTGGAAGGCTCAATTTACCAAGCAGCATGTATCAAGGAGTGAACTGGTAAAAAAGATTCAGGAATAAGATGATGATGGGATATTATTTAGGTTGAACTTTGTAGCTCTATTCAATAGTTCTTTATACAAAGCTTACAAAACTGGATATATAATGAAGCAAATTATGAATAAGGTTGCTGGGGTAAAGGATATAAGTAAATTAGATTGGTGTGGATACGTGTTGGATGCAGTTAGAGGTTCGAAAAGGAAATGGATTCCGTACTCAAAGAAACATCATTTCTGCGGTCCGATTACATTTTACTTGTAATTATTTTACATAATAAAATATTGTGTCTTCTGATATTTAGTTCCTTAAACCAATAATTATATATATTTGTGTAACGCAGTTGACATATTTGCATCATATAAGAATACCCAATGACAGTGTTCCAAGAACATTACCTGCAATTAGGAACTGGGATTATGATGATGTGAATAAGAGGGAATTATACGAGTTGAACAATGGTGGATTTGGGAATTTTATAGGTGGTGAACAGTTTGAGATGCAGGAATCGGAACCTGTTGTTAATATGACGGTTCAGGTATTTATTATAACATTTTATTGTCAGTTTACAAACAAACTACATTTTCTATTTTAACTGATAAATTGGATTGCTTTTTGATATTGATAGGAAGATATTCTTGATATAAGCCTGCGAATTTCAAGAATCAATCGCTATAAGAAGGATTTTTCAGAAAAACTTGAAAGACTACTTGTAAAAGAGCCAACCAACAAGCAATTCTTGTCTGCTAAAGCAGATTTCGATCGACTATTTGGTGGAGAATGAGTGAAAGATGACAATGGGATGAATGCACATGAGGATAACAGAAGTGTGTTATCAACTGGGAAATATGGAGATGAGACAAACAACTGTTCAATGGCACCACAGGTTGATGGCTCTATGGGATTGGGTAAGGATGGCACAACATTGGGTTTGGATAATATCGATCCAACTTTGTCAGAGCCTGTAAACATCCCCAAAGACAAAGGTGTTGCTGATGATTCTGGTCATGGTAATAACGAAGATTTTGTTGAAGGAGTGATGATAACCCAACCAAAACCATATCGTTCAAGATCAGTGGGACACAGTCACATGACAAATAAAAAGATGTGTTTGATTCTCCAATCTCCACTTATATGCTACAGGTAGTGGAAGAAACAGAAAATAATTATTTTTCTAAACGCCTAAGTCATCAACATAGGAATCCTGATTATATTGGATTATCAAATATACATCAGCCTAATTTTAATACGACAGAAAAAGAGCTTCCTAACTTTGATTTGGGGATATCCCAGGAATTCGGGATTGTATTAGCGGATCAACATGGCCCGACCATCAATATTCGTGGACGTGAAGTGAGGATACCTCTTGTAAACCATGACAACGAGGTTGAGGATCCAATGGATGAGATCCCATTGAGTAAAAGAATTAGGAAGCCTTCGCAATACAAACTATCTCCATATTTGAACAAACAGGTTCAAGTCATAGATTTTGTAAAGTCCATTGAGGTTAAAGTATCAGAGGGGTTGTTTCAACTGGCCGGTGATCCTGAGTAAGTGTTGTCCATATAGTAATATAATTTTTAAATTGTTATACTTATGATTGTGTCAATTTTTGGTTTTCAGGTTTTCATTATTTGAAGATAAGAAGGGCAATTATTCTAAAAGAGTGAATATGGAGACTTTTTTGCTAGATGTTGCTGTGGATGTATATGCAGTCAATTCATGGTGTATGGTGATGAATCACGAAGAAGGGATAAGGAAGAAATCTGGGCCAGCAAGATTGTTTTTGAATGTTATAAATATGGTAGTGTTTTAGTACTCATAATTATTTATTAAATGGACATGACAAACTAGTATCCTAACTAAGTAATATGTTTATGTTACAGGATAATACAGATCTCGGAGATTTTATGGTGAATTTGAATGACTCCTATCAAGCATTTGCAGCATATGTTAAAGATTTCATGAAGACAGTTAAAGGAAAAGACAAATGGAAGAATGTTGAGCTGATATGTTTACTATCCAATTGTAATAAAAATGCACACAGTTGATTATTTTATTTATATATGTAATGTACTTAGTAATACAATAATATTTAGTTAAATATTGTATTTTGATCTGGTAACTAAACCCACAGTAATATGGTGTACACATGTAATGACAAATGTATAATACGCATGTGCATATTTTATACTGTAAAGTGTGTATATGCACATATGTAAGTTTAATAACATAATTGCATACAATTACATTTTTGTATACAAGTACATGTACATTATTTGTCTAGATTTACTGTATTATGTATGTGTATATATACACATATGTGTGTTTAATAACTTATATTAATAACAGAATGTGAATGCTAAGTATAATATTCTGTCTAGAAATAGGGCTAGACACATATATTACTTACATATCATATGTGCATACGTACATCTAGTGTTAATGCACACATCTAATGTTCATAGATGCATATACACATTCAAATTTGTTGTTAATATGCACTTGAAATCTATGTATACACATATACTACATACACAATATGTGTACATACGTACATTTGGTGTACATGCACACCCAAACTGTATGTAGACACATACTACATTGCTTATCTACATTCACCTAAAGAACAATATATTAGTGCGTGACATGTGCTGAGATTTACATGTAAATAACATAGGTCGTATTATTATTATTGAATGTTTCCATATATTGTATTAACACATATGTACTATCCATATAATGTACATATACACTTTCACATAAATACAACAGAAAAAATCACTTCATGTAGTTAACAATAAATACATATAACATATGAATTAATATGCTTATTTTAGTTGTCCATCAACTGCAGTTACACACAACTTATGTACACATATTCATTCAATGTACTTACACAGTGTCACGATCTCATATTAGTGGACATAGTCACATTCAGGGTTTTTCTAATGTGTTGTTTGTTCTGCAGGTGTTCATTCCAATATACCAAGGTCAACGTTACTATCTTATTGTAGTTGATATCAAGCGAATATCAATTACTTTGATTGATAGTACAAAGGATTATCCGGAGTCATATTACCATAATGTACCTAGAAGACTGGTTAGTTTTTAAATTCACCCACTTACACTATTGACTTGAAATTCTTAAATCTAAATTATTTGTATTTTTGTAATATCACACACTTTGTATTTTTCAAATTTACTGGTTGAGCTGAAACACAAAGCTACGGAATCACTTCGGAAAGAAGATGTCAAGTTTGCAAAATTGAAATGGCAGACAAATGGAACAGACATAGATGGAGAGGTTTTTTTGATGAGACATATGGAGACGTACCAGGGTGGGCCTATTACCAAATATGATAGCGGATTGCTAGTTGAGTCAGAGGAGCAGTCGCGTCAAATTCGTAAGCTGAGAAAGAAATATGCAACAAAGATTTTGTTAAGCAGTCTGAACATACATGTAGATTTGATGTTGAATGAGTCAGACGCATTTGGTAGGATACCAGTTAAAGAGAGGAAGAAAATATTGCTGGAGGCTTACAAAAGGAATGAAGAAAGGTTTGGAATTCAGTAGTGTTATGGAATAACTTTTTTTGATGGTTAAGATAGTTGTAAAAGATAAAAAAGTTTGTTTTTATGGATAATAGATTTGGTATGGTTTAATGTTAGTATTGTCTTTTGGTTATAATGTTTATTGATCATGGTTTTTTTATTGAATTTTAGGATATGATTTTGTTTTTCTAGACGAGAATACGTGCACATTATGCACATGTGCACTATTAAAACGAACTAAATTGTACCTATGTGCATAAGTTCACTTAATACATATCTGCACATACAAATCTACAACTGCACATACGCACACACGCACACACATGATACAAATATATATGTGCATATGCGCAGACATATACACATACACATAAAACAAACAAAAAACGCATGTGCAAAGACACATACACATAAACCAATCCAAAAAGGTGCAGATGTGCATATGTGGTCCTAATACACATGTGCACTCATACATAGACATAACAAATCTGATTATATATACATCCTACACACATACAACTTAAGTAAGGTTGATAAGTGCATATGTGTAGATCATATTGATGTGCACTCTCACATACACATAAAACAATTTATTAATATGTGCATACTTGCATATGTTGACATAATGCGTATTACGACCACATATGCACTCACACATACACATCATAATGTTTATATATACATCCTAAAGACATGCAAATTTTAAAATGTTAATAAGTGCATATGTGCAGATCATACGGATGTGCACTCAAACATAGAAATAAAACAATTTATTAATATGTGCTTATGTGCATATGTTTACATAATGTGCATGTGTACACAGACATACACATCCTAAACACATACAAATTTAAAGATGTTAGTAAGTGCATATGTGCAGATCATACGGATGTGCACTCACACATAGAAATAAACAAATTTTTTAATATGTTCATATGTGCATATGTTTATATAATGTGCATGTGTACACACTCATACACATCAAATCAGATTAATGTGTGCATATGTGCATACGTGCATTTGTGCACTGATGTAAATATACATGCACATACACATACTTTTTTTTCAATATGCATTTTTTGTGGATGACTATATGCACATACACCTTTTTTTGTATGTTTAAACAAATGTTTGATTAGTCACACACATCTCTATACACCATAAATATGTAAATAAACGTAACAACTTTATATGAAAATAATCAAATTGTTTATTAATGTTTAAAATAGTAAAAAACCAAAACATTCAACATAAAAAAATACTATAAGATGCTGATTTCATTTTCATCGAATCCTTTCTTTCTGGACCATTCCTTCTGTCGTGCTTTTCGTTCGGTGAAATCTTCTTATTACAAAATGTACACGTTTTCCATTCTTTTTCTGCGTTGATCATTGCAATTTCTCTTTTGCTTTTTATCCGCTTTCCAGTCCCACTACTTTTGTTGCGTATGTTTTCGGGATTACGTATTGAAATTTCAGCAGGTTTAGACACTCCAATTGTTGCCTCCATTATTTCAGTTCTCGAACGTGTGTCTCTGGCAGGTGGGTTGTCCTGTATTTTCCTTTTGATCTCTTTTTGCCACTCTATTAATTTGATTATTGCATCCTTATCATGTGCAACCATGTCTATACATTCACAAACTATAGAATAAACATCTTGCACCATTTTGTATTCCCCACCACTAATCTCCCCAAAATATGTGCTTTTCTCTAGATCCTTCATATGTATGATACCTTTCTACCATCGTTGGATTAAGTATTTGCAAGGTATGGTCTTCATGAATGTTTTTTTCATAATACACAAAATATGCCTGCATAAGACTCCATAATGTTCAAACAGCATGCAACAACATTCAAAAGTCTCTCTGTCTTTGTAAACTTTAACCTGACATCAACAGATGATTATAAAAAACCACATTACTATATACATTGAAATTGTTGTTAATTAAATTAAAAATCTTACATGATATCGCCATTCCCCATCGTTATCACTCAAAAACTCCTTAGATGATGCATTAAAGAACAAGCTTTTATTTTGATCCTTTTTTGGCATTAGTTGTTCCAAAACTATGTATGAGTCATACTGATCAAGAGAAATACAAGAACTCGGTGAGCATGTCCATACAGAGTCTTCTATTTCCCTTTGGAATATGTAAAATATTTTATGAGTATAAAAATCCGCTGCTTGTGCTTCTAGAGGTAGTTTTGTCACCAGTCCAGGTATTTTTGACATAGATGTAAACTCTATATTTGATTGTATGTTTCTCTGTTTATCCATCGCTGCATCAAACTTACACATGAACGTCAACAAATTTGACTTCCTTGACATGAATCCTTGGAAAAAGTAATTTTCACTTTCTGATCTTGATGTCGTGCGCATCAAACCAATTAACATGGTATTTTTAAAATACGCATGTATCCAACGCTCTTTCATGTTGTACATTTCCTTTAACCATTTGTTGTCTTGTAGTTGAAACTCATCTATCAACTCTGTCCATTTGTCTTCAAATATATGTGGATTAATGCACGAATTCCAAATAATACATTGTAACCTTTTTCTGAAATCCGTTTCGTATATTATTTTAGCAGACACCTACAAAGAAATTTCAACAGTTAACATCCAATATGAAATATAAATATATATTAGAGGTTTTACATTAAATAACTTAAACAATACAAACCTTATCTGTTAATTTCTTCCCAATGTGCCACATACATAAACGGTGCCTGGAATTCTTAAACACACGTTCCACAGCTTTCGCCATTGCTGCATCCTGATCCGTCACAACTATATTTGGTTCTTTCCCAAACGAGGACTTGAATGCTTCCAACAACCATATATAGTACTCCGATGTCTCTCTTGCTAGCAGGTCGGCGCCAAATGTTACACATCGTTTGTGGTTGTCAATCCCAGTAAACGGAACGAAAACCATGTTATACCTAAATGTAACACTAATTTAATTAAAATGTACAATCATATAAACAAGTTAAAATATATGCTATTCTATTGAGCTTACTTGTTTGTACGGAATGTAGCATCAAAAGATACAACATCATTTAATTCAGAGTAATTTCTTTTTGCTATTCCATCAGCCCAAAATAGAG
This sequence comes from Cichorium intybus, assembly GCA_023525715.1. Taxonomy (NCBI): domain Eukaryota; kingdom Viridiplantae; phylum Streptophyta; class Magnoliopsida; order Asterales; family Asteraceae; genus Cichorium; species Cichorium intybus. The sequence continues at coordinate 64,050,591 of CM042012.1, forward strand.
CCCTAAGTTCATCCTTCTCCAACATGTAATGAAACGACAAAGATGGATTGTTCTTGCTTCGCTGGTTCAACAGGTTTACCACCATGTTCGCATCACTCTCTCCTATATGGCAGTTGAGGTCTCTTGAATAATTATTGTAGTCTATCTTGAGTGGACCTTGATTTTTGTAACCACCTTTAAGTCCAGTGACAATGCCATGTGCTTTGGTTGATCCAATATTAGATGTATAGAGATCATTTATCATATGTTGATCAGAAAAACAATGTTTTCTACAGTGTTTTGACATGTGAATGTTCGACTTCGTGTACAGCTCATGATTGTGATTTTTTTCAAATGTAACAACAAAATATTGTTTAGTACCTTTTACATTTTTAAAACCAATTCTTGCAGGGCAATCTAGTCTTTGACTAGGTAGTTTTCTTTTTTTCTTCATAGATTACCCTTTTAAAGAATCAACATTGTGCTTCTCGCGCGTTCCTTCTTTGCTACAAAAAAGGTATTTGTAAGTAATAACCCCATCTTTTCTCTTGGTAGACCCCTTCCTTGGATCAAAACCTGCCTTTTTGCATACTATTTGTAGAAGTGAATACCATCATCAAGTGTCTCGAAACAAAGTTTCAATTTAGGCTCGGCCCCTTCTTTAACGTTTGGAATCCATGACACAGTTTTTGTACCTCCTGGTGATCTAACTTCTGTACTGCTTAGCTCATCTTCAATTTCAATATTGTCTGACATAACAACTAATAACATTGTGATGTTTTAATGATCACATAAACAAAATGTGAATATACACATGTGTATGAAACAATAAGAAAACACTAATTATCATACTTTGTAATGAATATATACATATAATGAGATATTTTTGTTAGTGCATATACACACATACGGTGTAGGCATCTATGTAAATGAAGTCATGTAGCATGATGCATATAAACACACTTTAGTATGGTACAATTACGTATAATATGAATTATTATGTATGTATACTTACTAGATGGTATGTGGTTCGAATCATCAACTGAGTCTGTAATACAATAATCTTGTAAATTTTCTTCATCGTGTCTGCATCCATCATCCTCTATATTTATATCAATGTCATCGAATATGATATCATCATGATTTCTGAAAAGATCATTCCTGTCAATATATATATATATATATATATATATATATATATATATATATATATATATATATATATATATATATATATATATATATATATATATATATATATATATATATATATATATATATATATATATATATATAGACAAGAGTCCAACAAGGGACTAATATAAACCACGGTACCAAGAGACTAATATCATCCACACGATTATACATTTTACGGTGGACGTGCATCTACCGGATTATAAAAAACACACTTCATTTTTATCCTCTACAAATAGAGATCCATATTGACATACAAAAAATGATTTTTTTTTTCAAAATTGCCGCTAGTTGAGATTCACATGTGAATCTGAACTGTTATTCTGTTCACTGTTAACATTCACAATGGCATATGATATTGTCATGTGAATCTGAATAAATTATTGTGTGAATGTGAATGGAATTAACTTATGAATCATAGTACATTCATTATAAATGATTAAAATGTTGAATTGTTAAAATTTTTCTAACTAAATTAATCATATTCATATTTCGGAGTATATTTAAAATAGTATATGATATTGATATGTGAATCTGAGAAATTGTTGTGTGAATGTAAATAATTTATATTGTGAATCAGAGTAAAAACATTATGAATGGTTACAATGTTGAAGTAGCAAAAAACTTCTAAGTAAATTATTAATACTGTATGATTTTGATATGTGAATATGAATAAGTTTTTATGTAAATATGAGTAAATTCATTTGTGAATAAAGCATATTACTTATAAATGGTTATAATATTGAAGTAGTAAAAGTTTTAAAAGTAAAATAATTACTCATATTCAAATTTTACAGTTCAGATTCACATTGTGAATTCAGACGAGCTGTACTTATGAAAAAAAATATTTTTTATATATTAATATTGATGTCTATTTGTAGATGACAAAAAATTACGAATTTTGGTATATTCAGTTTTTATTTTTAAAAACAAATAATGTCGAAAAATTAAAAAAACAAAAAAATGAAGTGAGTTTTTTGTTATAATGATCTACATGTGCGTCGATGTAATAAATATACAACCTATTTTTTAGCCGTTGATGATTTTTATTCCGACGATCGAGATTAATCCCTTATATTTTCATCTTTTTTCTGTTTAAACATAAAACATTATTTTTTTTTTCAAAAAAAACCTAAATTTTGGAGAAACTTTTTAATTTAGACCCTTTACCTGGTTTTACAGGTTATACATACTTTTTTTTTTCAGAAAAAACCCTAATTTATTTTTGTTTTTCCAAAAAAAACCCCTTTTTTCGTTTTTGTAATTGACATAACTTTCATATACGATGTCCAAATTCTACGAACTTTATATCCCTAGAAAGGTCGTAAGTAATACTACAACTTTGTTTTACTGACTTTTGTTTGAATATGTTCAGATATTTCGCTACAATGTCTTGTTTTCTTATAATAGATGTATCTTTTGCATACGAGCTCCGTTTTCGACGTTCTATAAGTCGACGTGTAACACCCCTTTCTCAAAATCATAATTTAATATAGTTTATATTACAAAACATTTTACAAAACGTGACCATGAAAAGTCACCAAATTTTTTTTATAAACTTTATTCTGAAAGGGTATTACAGACTCAATATAGGAAACCATAATTTAAACTTACTGTATACACACTGGTCCCACTCCAGCTCCTGCTCATCTCACCTAAGTACATAGCATTTAAAAATAATACGTGAGACATAAAGTCTCGTGAGTAATATGGGTTTTAGACCCAAAACTTTTCTGCTTTAAGACTTGAAATATAAACAAGTAAACTACTAGAACTTATTACATAATAAATCTCAAATCTCTTTTCTTTTCTATCTTCAAAACACAAAAATACTTTCTTTCTCAAAATTGCTTTCTTTTATCAAAACTGTATTCTTTCTCAAAACTACTTTCTTTTACCAAAACTGTATTCTTTCTCAAACTTTCTATCTTCAAAACTCAAAAATACTTTCTTTCTCGAAATTGCTTTCTTTTATCAAAACTGTATTCTTTCTCAAAACTACTTTCTTTTACCAAAACTGTATTCTTTCTCAAAACTACTTTCTTTTATCAAAACTGTATTCTTTCTCAAAACTAATCTCTTTCTTTAAAAACTACTTTCTTTCTCGTTTGCTAGTGACCAACTGAAACTCATGAATTAATTTAGTTTAATTCATTCTACTAGCTCACCTCGCGGGACAGAACAGATCCGCCCGCTAGGTTATGCTCATTCTGTCTCCCCTTTGTGACTTGGAACGGATTCAAGCACAAGGGTATACTAAGCTAGACAACTACTTCGCGACGGGAGGTACCACCCCAGTAGTGTCTTCTGATCCCCCGATTATGTGGGTGATCCTAGTCCGGACAACTGGCTCATATTTCTTTCTTTCTTTCATTCTTACTTCATTTCATCTCAAATTGGTCAAAATGGGACACAATTTGTAAACAACTCTTACTCAAACATTTTATAACTCTGTACTGAAAATACTTTAAAAAAACTGATTTTGACAACTTAGTTCACATAAGGAACTTCTTTCAAAATACCTTGCAAACCATACTTTAAAAATCTGTTTTAAACACTAAGCCCTTGTATAGAGCTTCATTCAAAACTATTTTCCAAACTTTAGTATTTATAAACATTTGGAAATCTTACTTTTCTGAAAATAACATATTGCTATGTACTATAGAAATCCTCATAAAACTCACCTTGGTTTTACTACGGTTCACTAGGCTTCACGTACGCCTTTTCCTTTCCCGTGCTCAATAACGTTTGAAGCACCACCTATACAAGTAGTATATATAAATACCCAATATAATTAACTCTATAATGCTAAAGTCTCATATAACATAACTCTAGGTTATAATAAATGTATAGCCATTAATAAACTCGTTTAACGGTTTTCTCCGAAATACGCGTATATTGCTATAGTACCCCCGAGGGGTCGTATTTCAGTTCCGACTCTTTTCCATGAAATCTTAGGCCATGTTAGACTTGTGTTTCAAATTTGGAGTTCATTGGACAAGTCTAGCTCAAATTCTAAAAATCAAGTTTTGACGTGAATAGTGATTTTAGCCACTGCCGCTACAGTGACTTTTCCGCAAGGTCGGATTACGGATTTGACCATTCCCGACATGTTCTTATACCATTTTAGGGTTATGGCTAAAATTTCAGATCAATCGGACATGTCTAGCTATGGTTTCTAGCGTTTGGATTTCTAACATTTTTAACATTTTTGGTCCCTGTCTGAAAGGCACTGTAGCATGCAGTGCACTGTAGCACGCAGTTTTCACCCATTAAGTCCTTAATCTATGTCTTAATCATATGGGGTTTGTTCCTTGACTAAAACCCTCCATTAGTACAAGGTTTTAAGCTATTAAAATCGTTTGAATCAATCAAATGCAAGAATTGAAGTTCTTGACCAAACTTGAAATTTCTCAAGAATAGCAATCTACTTCTATGTTTTAGAGTTCAATTATTAACTAATGACTTATTGGAAGGATTAGCTACTTAACCCACATGATTCTTAACTGAAATTGCAGTTTCAATTCCATTCAAGAACCAATTCAAGCATACATATTATAACATTTCTAAACTTCTTTCATTAAGCCATTTAGACTTCTATCCTGTTATTTAACACTTCTAATTACTCATAATACATCCATATATGCTAAGAATGGTTTTCTTTCAATTATTTGATCGTTATATTAACATATACATTCATATTCCTAAGTGGGACAGAATCTGCCGAAACAGGATACCCTGTACGAAAAACGGAATAACTCACTCTAGAAGAATCGAAACGACTCACCGCTTTTTGATTTAGAAACTAGACATCTGTAGGTTTCTTTTCATGTATGAAACATAATTTTTGGCCTTGTAGATTTGTACAGTTTTACAGTTTAAGTTGGCGTAAAAATTCTGTCAGAATATTTTTTTTTACTTTCATTCTTATTATTGTATAACTTATGAAATTACAATTTCATTTACTTCTTATTCTTTTTCATACATATGCTTAAAAGGTCATTATTTAACCTATTAAGCACTTAATTCATTGGTCATCCCCAAAGGAACCATTCCAATTCCTTATCTAACCATTTCTAATGAAATTTCAACCATGGAATCATCAATTCCATTCCATTTTCTCAATTTCCAATTTCATTCATAATTTCATTATAATTAATTGGAATAATTAGGAAACCACTTCTAATGGTTTCTTCATCCATAAACAACATTTATGACTCATTGTAACTAGTTAATTTCATTCAATTAAGACTTTGATCATTAACCCCAATTTCTAGGGTTCTTGACTCAAATCATCATTTCTTTGAATTCCACCATATTCAATGGTTAGAACTTGTTTTCTATGATGTTTCGAGCTAGATAAAGTATATGGATTCGTTGGATTAACTTCATCCATTAAATCAGAAGTTGGATTTGAAGATCATCCAACAAAACTTGAAGAATTAAGAAGTTCTTACCTAGAAATCACCAAATTCCATGTGTTATCTTCAATCTTTAAACTTTGATCTTGCAATCCTTCTTGATCGATCGTGACTTTTCTCCAAGCCTCTAGAATCTGCTCTCAACTTCCAGTAAATGAGAAGTGGTATATCTTCTCATTTTATATATATTTAGTTTTTATAAAATATTTTCATATTAACCCCTTAGATTCCATTTCTTTTTCAAAAATGTTCCTATGACCCATAATCTTGCAAACCAAGTTCTATTAGCTACCAACTTAACAATTTCTTGTCATTTTGGTCATTTCCATGTCAAATGACCATTTTACCCTTTTTGGCTAAATTTCACTATTCACGCGGTAAAATTCCAAATTTTCATAAGCTTGTATTTCTTATATTATTATCTCACAAACGTCATATTATTTTACATAAGGGTCTTATAATGTATCGAAAGACCATTTTATCCTTTTACAAATTTTGCGGGTTCTTACAGTCACCCCTCCTTATGCGGATTCCGTCCTCGTAATCTTTTCGTAGTTTACATATTATGAATATATTTATTTACTTATACTTTTTATCTTTGAGGAAATAACCTTTTATTCCCTCAACTTTTATCGTCGCTCACTCATACTTCATATTCCATGTTTTAATTACATTCATTTTTACTTTATTTCATTCATATACAAATCTCTTTATTTAATTTCGTAAAACTTATTTCCTTTGACTTTCATTCTTCATACTCTTATTTTACAAAATGGTTTCATACTTCCATGCATTTATCAAAAATAGCAACATACTTTGCAATCATTCTCATATCTTTATTAAAAACCCGTGAGACTATACTCATTATATTCTTTATTTATAAACTTTTCCAAATACAGTTAAACATAATTTGGATTCGTACAAAATTCAGAAAATACACTAAATCTTTCTTTACAAAATTCTGTCCCCTAACGGGTATTTTACTTAAACTAGATTTTTTTTTATTTCCACATTCTTTTCATTCTTCCCTTATAATTTTATTCATTTGTTTTCAATCTTCTTTTTTTTTTCTCATTCCTTTACCCCTACATTGTTACGTAGATAATTTAATGGTATTCCTTCCTTATAGAAGTTTTACAACTTCTTATCTTTTATATATTTCATTCTTTAATTCTTTTGAACTACAAATTTATTCTTTATCACTCTCAACGACTTCCGGTTCATTTCGATTTTTAAGGAATAAATCCTCTTCCTTTCTTTATACTTTACATTCTCATATTCTTTCTTATTTACCGAGAAGAAATATAGCTAACATCTTTTAACTGTCATTTACTTCTAAAAAGAATTAAATTACTACTTCTATAGACAGCTTAAGTTTTACCTTTTACCATTCATTACTCTTTACTTGTTATGGCTAATGCCAAAAATAACTTTTACCTTTCTTATTACCCCAATTGCATCATAATAACGCGTCAATAAAGAATTGCATTTCTGACTCAACAATTACTTGTTTTATCTTATCATACTTATTAAGCATACACTGGTTTCATAAACATATAGATTACCACCATTTTTTTTCACAGACATTCAATCTTTACGTCTCATACATTTTACTTATAACTTTCTAGGCTTTAAGCCTAAATTTCTTTCATCATATCTTTACCATTTCTTTCTATGTGTCATGAGGCTACATGCCTAACACATTACATTATTTATTTATTTATACTTCATTTCTTCACACCCTTTACTTTTACGTATTTTAAGGCGATATACACTATACATTTCGGTACATCATTATATATTTCATATTTCATATAAGACTTACTTCTTATGTATCTTTAGGTGATGCACAACTGCCATTTATTTTCTCATTATCTTTCATTCTTTCGTATTTCGAGGCGCTATGCCAAGTACATTATCTGACTCTTTTGCTTCACACTTTATAGTATTCTAATTAGAATACCTATTTTATAACCACCTTTATACTTTTATACATGATATAAGTCCCAAAACTTACCCATTATTTTATACTTATAAGCATGTATACACATACACATACTTCCTTATGTTTCATCATTACTAACCATGTACTGACCAATTCTCACCATCTTTGGATACTTTTTCTTGTTATATTCATTCACATTCGGAAGTGGTAACTTCCTGTCTGTTTATTATCGTTCTTATCTTATTTTTGATTCTTTATTTAATACTTATCTAGTCATTTACTTTTATTTCTTATCTCATATTATTTATGACTCTCAGTCATCATTCTCGCATTCTTTCGGTTACCCTTTTATCATTTACATCTCTTCTTATATTGATTTTATATGACCATTCAATCTGATTCCAATGACCATTTTTTTTGATAACTGTCTTTATATTCTTCTCATTATCATCATTGTCTGTCTTATCTTTAACTTTTCGCCCAACACTTGATTAGACGTTTAATCTCTATTTCTCAATTCATTCTCTTGCATTATAGAATGCAGCATATTTAGAGTCTTTAACAAATTTTATTACTTTCTCATTCAAATAACTTACCTTGTTATATTGCTCACTATAATACATTTCAAACTTAGTTATTTGCTTCAACGATTAGATATCTTTATTTGCCATATTACTTTCAAGATTGGAAGTCACAACTTCCCATTTCTTACATTTTTCATTTCTGTCTTTGATTCCTCTTCTAATACTTGATTAAGTATTTTGCTTTTGTTTTATACTATCTTATTTACTCATAACTTTTATATACATACTTCAATCTCTTGGTTGTCCATGAACAACACATCATACTACCTTTTAATATCTATTCTTTGTTATTATTATTTTTTTTATATATACTTCCATTGGGTGTGCCTATAAGTACACCCTACTCACCTCCTTTTACTCTTTTTTTTTATATGTTTTCATTCTTCTTCCTTATATGAATTTCATTCATATATCTGTATTCACTTTCTTTTCCAATATTTCTTTCTTTGGTCATTGTAGTGACATTACTCTTATTTTTATTCCATAATCATAATTCGTTTCCGTTAAACAACAGAAATTTTTAGTTATACTCTTTCTTTTATAATTGTACTATATACTCCATGACTTCTATTAACACTTTCAATACATTATACGGTGGTTATCTTAACCACAAAATTAAACTTTTCTCCTTCATTACTTTGGCATTCTTGTCATCTTATTTTCAGTGCTTTTTACTCATACTTTCTTATGTTTTATTACATATACTTTATACTGGTTCATATAGGGTATGGGGTTTTTCCCTATAAATCTCATATTTGCTACTTCATCTTTAACACTTTTTCTTTTATACTTCAATATTTCCAGTCATACTGGATTTTCTTCGATAGGTATACTGAATTTATACCCCTTAAACCTCTTACACTTATCTCTTACAGCTTCACATAATTCCTGTGTGGTTCCACCAGACTCAAATGTATATCCTGTGATTAGAATAGTACGGGCCCATATTATTATAACCACCTATACGCATTTGCTTCCCGTTTTACCACCAGGACTCATGTTCCACTGTTGTGGATTTACTCCCAGATCTACTTACTCTCAACATCATACTCAAGTATGTACTCAACTTAACTCCATCATAGTTTAAGTCTAGGTTCAAGTACTGACACCTAGTTCGCTTAAACTATGGCTCTGATACCAAAACTGTAACACCCCTTTCTCAAAACCATAATTTAATATAGTTTATATTACAAAACATTTTACAAAACGTGACCATGAAAAGTCACCAAATTTTTTTTATAAACTTTATTCTGAAAGGGTATTACAGACTCAATATAGAAAACCATAATTTAAACTTACTGTATACACACTGGTCCCACTCCAGCTCCTGCTCATCTCACATAAGTACATAGCATTTAAAAATAATACGTGAGACATAAAGTCTCGTGAGTAATATGGGTTTTAGACCCAAAACTTTTCTGCTTTAAGACTTGAAATATAAACAAGTAAACTACTAGAACTTATTACATAATAAATCTCAAATCTCTTTTCTTTTCTATCTTCAAAACACAAAAATACTTTCTTTCTCAAAATTGCTTTCTTTTATCAAAACTGTATTCTTTCTCAAAACTACTTTCTTTTACCAAAACTGTATTCTTTCTCAAACTTTCTATCTTCAAAACTCAAAAATACTTTCTTTCTCAAAATTGCTTTCTTTTATCAAAACTGTATTCTTTCTCAAAACTACTTTCTTTTACCAAAACTGTATTCTTTCTCAAAACTACTTTCTTTTATCAAAACTGTATTCTTTCTCAAAACTAATCTCTTTCTTTAAAAACTACTTTCTTTCTCGTTTGCTAGTGACCAACTGAAACTCATGAATTAATTTAGTTTAATTCATTCTACTAGCTCACCTCGCGGGACAGAACAGATCCGCCCGCTAGGTTATGCTCATTCTGTCTCCCCTTTGTGACTTGGAACGGATTCAAGCACAAGGGTATACTAAGCTAGACAACTACTTCACGACGGGAGGTACCACCCCAGTAGTGTCTTCTGATCCCCCGATTATGTGGGTGATCCTAGTCCGGACAACTGGCTCATATTTCTTTCTTTCTTTAATTCTTACTTCATTTCATCTCAAATTGGTCAAAATGGGACACAATTTGTAAACAACTCTTACTCAAACATTTTATAACTCTGTACTGAAAATACTTTAAAAAAACTGATTTTGACAACTTAGTTCACATAAGGAACTTCTTTCAAAATACCTTGCAAACCATACTTTAAAAATCTGTTTTAAACACTAAGCCCTTGTATAGAGCTTCATTCAAAACTATTTTCCAAACTTTAGTATTTATAAACATTTGGAAATCTTACTTTTCTGAAAATAACATATTGCTATGTACTATAGAAATCCTCATAAAACTCACCTTGGTTTTACTACGGTTCACTAGGCTTCACGTACGCCTTTTCCTTTCCCGTGCTCAATAACGTTTGAAGCACCACCTATACAAGTAGTATATATAAATACCCAATATAATTAACTCTATAATGCTAAAGTCTCATATAACATAACTCTAGGTTATAATAAATGTATAGCCATTAATAAACTCGTTTAACGGTTTTCTCCGAAATACGCGTATATTGCTATAGTACCCCCGAGGGGTCGTATTTCAGTTCCGACTCTTTTCCATGAAATCTTAGGCCATGTTAGACTTGTGTTTCAAATTTGGAGTTCATTGGACAAGTCTAGCTCAAATTCTAAAAATCAAGTTTTGACGTGAATAGTGATTTTAGCCACTGCCGCTACAGTGACTTTTCCGCAAGGTCGGATTACGGATTTGACCATTCCCGACATGTTCTTATACCATTTTAGGGTTATGGCTAAAATTTCAGATCAATCGGACATGTCTAGCTATGGTTTCTAGCGTTTGGATTTCTAACATTTTTAACATTTTTGGTCCCTGTCTGAAGGGCACTGTAGCACGCAGTGCACTGTAGCACGCAGTTTTCACCCATTAAGTCCTTAATCTATGTCTTAATCATATGGGGTTTGTTCCTTGACTAAAACCCTCCATTAGTACAAGGTTTTAAGCTATTAAAATCGTTTGAATCAATCAAATGCAAGAATTGAAGTTCTTGACCAAACTTGAAATTTCTCAAGAATAGCAATCTACTTCTATGTTTTAGAGTTAAATTCTTAACTAATGACTTATTGGAAGCATTAGCTACTTAACCCACATGATTCTTAACTGAAATTGCAGTTGCAATTCCATTCAAGAACCAATTCAAGCATACATATTATAACATTTCTAAACTTCTTTCATTAAGCCATTTAGACTTCTATCCTGTTATTTAACACTTCTAATTACTCATAATACATCCATATATGCTAAGAATGGTTTTCTTTCAATTATTTGATCGTTATATTAACATATACATTCATATTCCTAAGTGGGACAGAATCTGCCGAAACAGGATACCCTGTACGAAAAACGGCATAACTCACTCTAGAAGAATCGAAACGACTCACCGCTTTTTGATTTATAAACTAGACATCTGTAGGTTTCTTTTCATGTATGAAACATAATTTTTGGCCTTGTAGATTTGTACAGTTTTACAGTTTAAGTTGGCGTAAAAATTCTGTCAGAATATTTTTTTTTACTTTCATTCTTATTATTGTATAACTTATGAAATTACAATTTCATTTACTTCTTATTCTTTTTCATACATATGCTTAAAAGGTCATTATTTAACCTATTAAGCACTTAATTCATTGGTCATCCCCAAAGGAACCATTCCAATTCCTTATCTAACCATTTCTAATGAAATTTCAACCATGGAATCATCAATTCCATTCCATTTTCTCAATTTCCAATTTCATTCATAATTTCATTATAATTAATTGGAATAATTAGGAAACCACTTCTAATGGTTTCTTCATCCATAAACAACATTTATGACTCATTGTAACTAGTTAATTGCATTCAATTAAGACTTTGATCATTAACCCCAATTTCTAGGGTTCTTGACTCAAATCATCATTTCTTTGAATTCCACCATATTCAATGGTTAGAACTTGTTTTCTATGATGTTTCGAGCTAGATAAAGTATATGGATTCGTTGGATTAACTTCATCCATAAAATCAGAAGTTGGATTTGAAGATCATCCAACAAAACTTGAAGAATTAAGAAGTTCTTACCTAGAAATCACCAAATTCCATGTGTTATCTTCAATCTTTAAACTTTGATCTTGCAATCCTTCTTGATCGATCGTGACTTTTCTCCAAGCCTCTAGAATCTGCTCTCAACTTCCAGTAAATGAGAAGTGGTATATCTTCTCATTTTATATATATTTAGTTTTTATAAAATATTTTCATATTAACCCCTTAGATTCTATTTCTTTTTCAAAAATGGTCCTATGACCCATAATCTTGCAAACCAAGTTCTATTAGCTACCAACTTAACAATTTCTTGTCATTTTGGTCATTTCCATGTCAAATGACCATTTTACCCTTTTTGGCTAAATTTCACTATTCACGCGGTAAAATTCCAAATTTTCATAAGCTTGTATTTCTTATATTATTATCTCACAAACGTCATATTATTTTACATAAGGGTCTTATAATGTATCGAAAGACCATTTTATCCTTTGACAAATTTTGTGGGTTCTTACACGACGGATTCGTAAACATGAATACATCGTGTAATGAATATTATTTAAACCAAAATATTATTTGTATGATTTATCAAATATTACGCTACTGTAGTCTATTATTCGAAATTATATCGTTTACTCGATAATTAATTCGAAATAACATATTGTAGTATTATAATTTCCAATAAGACATTAAGAAAGTTATGAAAATTACATTTCAATGTATTATCCTAATTTCCACTCTGGTTCACATTTGTTGACTTTTGTTGACCAAATTTGACGGATGTCACAGACGAGGTCGCAAGAAAGCGACGACGTGGTACTTATGTGGTTGAAGTTTGAACGGTACAATTTAAACCTTCACGAGCAGATGAAATTTGAAATAAAAAGGCTTATGAAGACAAACAACGAGTCTGCCATGATCGAAAACGAGCCCCTGAAGAAAAACAACGACTAAAAGACATAAAGTTTTTGTCGTCGACTAAAAGACCCCAATTTTTTTTTGTTTTTTTACGAAAAAACCCTCAATTTATTCTTTTTCATAAAACTTTTTAATTTAGGTCATTTACGAGTTTATCCGCAAGTTAAACGATTTTTTAGGGACTTTTTCACAAAGAAAATTATTTTTCTTCGTTTTTGTAGCTGGCATATCTTTCATATAAGATATTCAAATTCTACTAACTTTATATATCTGAAAAGGTCATAAGTAATACTACAACTTTGTTTTACTGATTTTCATTGAATATGTTCAGATCTTTCGTTACAGTCTCTTAAATATAAGTGTAAATATAATTAAATATAACTAAATGTGAAAAATTAATTATATTAAATATAATTAAATTAAAATAAAACATTTCATTAATTAAGAAAATAAAATTACAAACATAAACTAAAACGACATATTACAAATTAAAAAATATAAAACGACAAACCACAAACGTAAAAAAACGAAACCACGGCCAATATTTTTTATGATATCAGCTTTGTGTTTTAAAACCATCTCGAGTGCTTCCCCATCGAGACCCTCCTCCGGATTCGACGACAAAAACTTTATGTCTTTTAGTCGTTGATTTTATTCACGGGCTCGTTGTCGATCATGGCGGGCTCATTATTTGTTTTCGTAAGCTTTTTCTTTTCAAATTTCATCCGCTCATGAAGGTTTAAATTGTACTGTTCAAACTCCAACCACATAAGTGCCACGTCGTCACTTTCTTGCGACCCCCGTTTGTGACATCAGTCAAATTTGGTCAACAAAGGTCAACATTCGTCAAATTTCGTATATGAAAGTTATGTCAATTACAAAAACGAAGAAAAAAAAATTTTGTGAAAAAATTACTGAAATTGAGGGTTTTTTTTGGAAAAAAAAAAGAAATTAGGGTTTTTTCTGAAAAAAACAAGTATGTATAACCTGTAAAACCGGTTAAGGGGTAAATTAATTTATGAAATAAACTCAGTTTATATATATATATATATATATATATATATATATATATATATATATATATATATATATATATATATATATATATATATATATATCTTCTAATAAAGTAGAGCTTTAAATGCCACATGGCATGTTTTTACGTAGCCTTTCTGCCACATGTCATCTTTTTAGCTCATGTTTTTACATTTTCCCGCTCAAAGTTTTCTCATTAATTTGGTATCTACTTAACCGTTAATTTGGTATCCTATTCCTAATTTTACTCCTAGATTGTTGTGGTTCATCCTTATCACCTCTTAATTTCGATTTTTCGGTTTCACGTTTCCATTTTGAAAATCAAATTTCTCTATCTTGTGCATGTTCATCCGTTCAACTTGAACTCTATTTTTCATGCTCAAAAATTGGATTTCTCTCAACTGGTCAAAACCTAATCTCTTGGTTGGTAAAAATATGTGGGTTTTGAAGTTTTAAAGCGAAGGTATTTGATCTGCTTCTTCTGCGATCCTCTCAATCGGCTGATTATTGAAAGAACGTAATTTAGATTGTTTCTTTTTCCACCCTCTTAATCGACTATTGTTGTGTGTGCGTGTGGTACATCTCTGTCATTTTCTTCATAGCTCTCTTTCTGGTTTCTATTCACATACACGCATACCATGTTTTCTCATTATCAATACAACCACCACAATTATCAGGATTCCCCTAACTCTCTCTCTCTCTCTCTCTCTCTATCTCTCTCTCTCGCTACCTCTCTTTTAGAATCGTTGCAGATTTGTGGACTCTGTACACATTGTGTTGTACCTTCTAGGTCCTCAAAATTAATAATGGAGTCCTCAAACTTCTTAATTTTCTGAGAAAACTCTAAAGTTCAATATAAGTTCCATATGAAGGTGAACGAGAACAAAAAATGGCTAACCTGTACTTTTGATTTGAAGTTTTGAACTGCTAAATGAGGATTTAGTAAACTATTGTGCCACCTGGTTATGATCCTGATTGGATGTTGTTAGTAAACCTAAAAGCAAAGCCGCTAAGAGGAATGAAAGGAAGAAGAAGGGGTTGCAGGTTTATCATCTAACTCATATATATTACGATTATTGCAAATGTCCATATCTTAAATTTTTCTCATTTCTTAGGTTTCTAATATTGAAGCAGCATCTATTACCAATGGCAAAAGTGAAGCTTCATCTACCGCAGGTGTAGATCAAGCATTGAAACCTCTTGAGTCCATTGTATCCCAAATAAATGATATCACTATTTCCGTTTCTACCCCTCCCTTATATTCAACAGGCACAGAAGATCATGTTCCAGATATTGACAAAAAAATCCATGCCCTAAAAATGAAGGTAACTTTCGTAAGCTTGCTAAAATTTATGCATTTATAACTTTTCTTTGTTATATAACTTTTCTTTTTTTACAAGTGGGTGGTCACCAAGAATCAATGGAAATCGACAATGAGATTGGCGGTAGTGGTGGTGGCGGCCGGACGACTTCATTTCTTATCTTCTTGCTATGGGGTGGGCTCATGTATTATGTTTTCAATCTGCACCTATCCAGACTCCGGTATTGATTGAATAATTTGTTTATTTTCTCATTTTAGAAACAGGAATTGCTAATATTGTTCTTTTTATATAATTAGGGTTGAGTGTGCATGTAATCCTGTTAGATACTTTGTTATCTCATGAACACAAAGATCTGGGAGTCGATGGTTTGAGACTGTTAGTGTATAGGTTAGGGTTTCGGCCCAATGTCGTTTAGGGTTTAGCTATATATATATATATATATATATATATATATATATATATATATATATATATATATATATATATATATATATATATATATATATATATATATATATATATATATATATATATATTCCTATGTAACACTCTTTGGCATCAATGAGAATATTAGCCTTTCATATTATAACATGGTATCAGAGCGGGTTCAAACCTTGTGCTGACCACAACCACGTGCCGCCACCGCCCACCTCCGGCGACATTCCTTTGACGTCGTCGGAGGTGCCTTCCGTTTCTTTCTTTTTCAATTTTTCCGTTTCTTCCGCTTCGCATTATAATAACCAACCCTAACCCTAACCCTAATCTCCTCCACTTATACTTTCAGCCGTCATCTTCTCCGGCGGCTCATCTCCGGCTCCGGCGACTCATCTCCAGCCACCTCTTTTCTCCCTCTCGTGAACTTCTTCTTCCCTGCTCCATCTTCTCCGGCTGTAACCTGCAACCTACTCCCAACTGATTGAGCCGGAACTCCCCTGACCTGCACCTCCTCCGCTCACTGCTGCGACCACCGGTGACCTGCTCGCACCCACCTTCTCACCTTCTTTCCCCCTCTGTTCGCGATCTATCTCCGTACCCATCCGCTCCTGCAACTATCTTTCTCGCCGCCTTCGCTGCCGGTTCAGACCATTCCGTCGCCGGTTTTGGACTTCTTCAAGCCTCCGGTGCAAAACCCACCTTTTCTCTAAGCCCATCTGTTGACTCCCCTCCACTGATCTGCTCTCGATAGATCTCTCTTTCTCTCTCTTTTCCCTTTCCCAACCGAGACCACTATCTCTCACCTGTAACCTCGGTTTTTGGCACCTAAACCACCGGTTCCCGGCCTACTGACACAGGTTCTGAGCACCAGAGACCTTCCGGCGCAAACCCTTGCCTTCCATTTTTCCGATCTGCAACCGGGTCGTTGACTCGGTCAACTTAGCGAGTTGACCCGGCGAGTCAAACCGAGTCGGGTCCGAGTTTGCACAGTGGGTCGAGTCTGTCAAGTCAGCGGGTCAAGCTATCATATTCTTATTTGTTCTCATTTTGTTTTTGTTTTGTTTTATTTGTTTTCAGTTTCATCGTCCCGCCCGATGAAACTGCGGGGGGATGTTAGTGTATGGATTAGGGCTATGGCCCAATGTCGTTTAGGGTTAGTGTATTGGGTTAGGGTTTCGGCCCATTGTCGTTTAGGGTTTAGATTTGGTGTCTTTATATATCGTTATGTAACCTCTCTTTTGGGATCAATGAAATACATCAAACATTCTATATTCTAACATGGTATCAGAGCGGGTTCAAACCCTGTGCTGACCACAACCACGTGCCGCCACCGCCCACCTCCGGCGACATTCTTCGTCGGAGGTGCCTTCCCTTCCGTTTGTTTCTTTATATTTTAGTTTTTCCTTTCTTCACTTTATAATAACCCACGACAACCCATACACACTCACTTTGTCAAGCTCCTCCTCCGACCTGTAACCATCTGCTCTCACCACCGGCGACCTCTCCTTACCGCCTGTTCACATCGATGCTACTGTTCTCCCGCCGCTGATCTGCTTCCGCTCATCAGATCTCTCTCTCCGATCGTCTCCCTCCCGCTGCTCTCTCTCTCTCCGGTCATCTCCCTTCCTTTCCTCACCACCTACAACCTTGCTCTCTTCTCTCTTCTCGCTTTCCATTTACTGCCGCCACCACCAAATCCCAGCAGCCATACCATTCAGCAGCCTCCGTCGCCTCCTTCTCCGGCATCTTCTTCTCCTTCTCCGGCTGTCTTCTCCATTCGCCCGCTCCTCTCCAGCGAACACAACCACCGTCCTGTACCTGCTACTGCCTCATCTTCCTTCTCCTTCCCTACTGCTCTCGTTCGCGACCTGCAAACGATTTACGTTCGCGATTTGCGCCGCCCAGCCGCCGGTTCTGCACCGCCGCCGCTGTTATTGTTTCCCTCCTCCAACTGTCACCGGCTCCGTAATCCTGCCTGCCTCCGGTGCAAAACCCACCACTCCCCTTCGCCTATCTGCTCACGCCGAGTCTATCTGTCTCTTACAACATGACCGGATTTATGGGAGCTATGATCTCGAATTTGGCGTTTTTGTTTAGGAATATATTTTGAAAAAGAGGCATGAACGGGACATCTGTTAGTGGGATGAATTATTATGTTAGTGGGATGAATTATTACGTCGTTGTTTATCTTTGCTTTCACTCTTATTTCTCACTCATTTTGTTTTGTTTTTTATTTGTTTTCCAGTTTCATCGTCCCTCCCGATAAAACTGCGGGGGGGATGTTAGTGTATGGGTTAGGCTTTCGGTCTAATGTCGTTTAGGGTTTAGCTATATATATATTCCTATGTAACACTCTTTGGCATCAATGACAATATTAGCCTTTCATATTATAACAGAGACATTATTAAATAGTCATATGAATTTAAGCTCATAATGGTAAATTTTTAAACATTTTTACACAATCGTGCTGTTAATTCATTTTCCTTTTTTATAGTCACTAAATGCTCAATCAAGGGCGATACTTATGGCAAACCTTGATTGAAGTGGTATTACCTCAGGGTATGTTTATGATCTTTAAGCTTAGGAAAGGGGTATTTTCGTGTTTTGACTTTTCTGAACGGTTGTTTGATGACATGGTGATCTTTGCAGTATTCTCGGGGCTCTTGGAATACCTTTAGTTCTGGTCCAACACAAGCATGTGGTTTAGGCATGAATGTGGCAACTATAGTTTCTATTTTGCCTGCCGAGGCCAAATAGCCCCTCCTATTGTTTCAGAGCCAATTGAAAACTCTAGCGAGTGTTTGCTACTTCAAAAACATGTTTGACCCCACTACTGAGGTTTTCTCTTTTTATTAGTCATGATACACTATATATATATATATATATATATATATATATATATATATATATATATATATATATATATATATATATAGAGAGAGAGAGAGAGAGAGAGTTAGGATCTTTTGAGAACCACAAGTCCCCCGAGAACTCCCAAACCGATTTTTTTTTCAAAAAACCGACCCCATAGGCCTCTAAAACGCACACTTTTAAGCATTTTCGAAAAAAAAATTCCGAAAAAAAACGACTTTATTTTAAAAAACTTTGCACATGTGCACAAAAAAAGTTTGCACATGTGCAAGCTTTTTTATACGTACACTTTTTTTGAAAATTTTTTTACAGAACGCCTTAAATATATGTTAGAAAGACATCCATAAAAAAAACTTGAAAAAAAATGTACATATAAAAAAGTTTGCACATGTGCAAAGTTTTTTTTTTTTTGCATATGTGCACATTTTAAAAAAAAAAAAAAAAAAAAGTCGTTTTTTTCGGAAATTTTTTTCAGCGCCCCGGCACCTATTTGAGCGTTTTAGAGGCCTATGTGGTCGGTTTTTTGAAAAAATATCGGTTTGGGAGTTCTCGGGTTATCGGGGTGAAGTTGGTTCTCAAAAGATCCTAAGTCTATATATATATATATATATATATATATATATATATATATATATATATATATATATATATATATATATATATATATATATATATATATATACATATAGGTCATTTTTAAAGAAGAACATAATTTAATTATATTATATTTTGCAAACTGATCCAAAATTAGAACCCCCTGTGAGTGCTCTGGAATCTCTTCCACCGTGTGAACATTGTTTCTAGGCATTTTTTTTCTCATGAATTTACAAGCAGATTGAGACTTCCTGGGTGATTTGGTACTTTTCACAAAGTAGATTGCCCTTATACACTTCTTTGGCTCAAGGTGAATTTGGGGCTCAATTGATATTTCTGGTTTGTGGTGGACTACTCATTTGTCATTCTGCATTGCCAAGGGTTTCTCTTTGAGTTTTTGGGTCCAGTGGTTCTACTCACAAAGTACATTGGTACAATGGATATCTTCTCTTCAAGCTCATGTTGCTCCAGGAACCCTCTGCAAGGTTTTTACAGTTATAGGTGGTCTTGGGTGTGATGTTTTTGCTTTTTGGTGATGGTTTTCTCTTTCTGGTGTAGTTTAGTTTCTTCTTCGGTTTGTGTTTTTAGTATATATTTTGGTGTTGTTAGGTATCTATATTGTTATTCTCATGTTTATACTGTTGCTAGCTCCCCGCTAGCCGTTTTCTCTATTATTTTTTCTAATTATATTTTGCCGTTCTAATACCCTAGAAAAAAACTATTATCGTCCATGTCTTATAATGACTTTTAATTCTCAGAAAATACCACATCTCGAGGACAAAAGCTATCCTTTCTTAAGTCTTAAAATGACTTTTAATTCTCATATAGGTCCATATCTCGATGACTAAAAGCAATACGTCATCATGTTTCCAAATTCCCCTCTAAAATCATTTCATTATTAATGTAACTGGTTTTTTCCACTTAATCTTTTTACCATTAGTTGATTCAAGTAAATAATAAGGGTATAATGTTTTAGCTTAAACTACAACTTGTGAATCTCTTACCCAAATTCTTATGGCCATCTTAGCATTATGAACATTTTCTTATGCATAATGGAAAACACTTCTATGCATACGAGGAAAACATGTTATCATCATCTTTTAATTTAACCCTTAATTTATACACTGTATTTGCTTTAATAATTAAGTATACTATTATAAACTTAGTCATAAATTTACTATCAAATTTAACATTCTCCTACTTTCTTTTCATATTAGTAATTTTACCTTGATCATTTTTCTTATCATACCAATGAACGTATTAATACCAAATTATTGACACTGCAGTGCAAGGATATAAGCATTTGATTTTGTTCCCACTTCATTTAGTTTAACCAGTTTCGTAAAATATGAAATTTCTTTGCGATCTCTAGGGATGGTCATCACATTTGGGTTCGCCCTAAGCTAGCTCTGGAGGTTTATATGCGTGTTGACATTTTATTTATATAAAAAGAACGACTTAAAGGTGAAAAGCCAGGGAAAAGAGAGAGATTTATAACTTATTACCAACACAATGTATAGAGTTACAACATGATATAGCAATGTACATCCAAAAGTTCATTAAATAGCATCTTGGAAAAAATGATTTTTCATATTCTTTTTAGATAATTTAAAAATGTTTATTTGTTGTACATTCAAGCTCATTTATAAGACAGGTTATTGGATTATTAGTGTTGAACATCACACAAAAAAAATCATTAATAGCATTGTACTTTGAAAAACGGTTTTCTTGAATTCGTCACAGGTGATCTTAAAAAGTTTTATTTATTTGTACATTAAAGCTCATTAATATGATAGTTTTTTATTCAACCCGTGTAGTACACGGGTTTTAAACTAGTGTGTGTGTGTATATATATATATATATATATATATATATATATATATATATATATATATATATATATATATATATATATATATATATATATATATATATATATATAGAGAGAGAGAGGTGTAAAGGAGGAGTGCGTTGCTATAGTGATGCGTGGCCCAAGATGCCTACTATTATTACTATTTATATACTCATAAAGAAATCAATTAAAAAGACCAATAAAAACCCCACGAACCATGAAAGAAAGGAAAATACAATTTTCTTTATTAGGCCACGATCAAATTTGTATTTTATATAAGAGAATATTGACAGGCTTTAATTATTTATATTAAAAGAATCCAAATCAATTTTAGATTTTATTTGTGTAAACGTGGAACTAGAAAAAAAAGACAGGGACCTGACTATGTGGAATGTAGTCTATCGTGGTATTTCGATAGATGAAATAGTTATAGATATGTTTTATTTTATTTCCATTCCCCTTTAATTTAAATATGTAAAACTCGATTCTCCGGTTATCTAGGAAACACACTTTACCACCGATACTTTCATGGAATAAAAATACTATTTTCTTTCATTATAATTTAGAAAATATACATTAAGCTACCAAAATTGTGTTTGTTTGTTTAGTTAATTCTTTCAAAGTTGTAAAAGTTTAGTTAAATTTTTTTTAATTGTGTTTGTTTAGTTAACTCATTTTAGGTTGTAAAGGTTTCTAAACTTGTTATTTTTGCCGTAGTTATCAACAAGTAGGTTTTCCAAATTTTTTTCTATCTAGAATCATTAAACTTTTAAAATTGTGGTAATTTGTTTACTTTCTTGTTTTTTCACAATTAGTTTTTATTACCTTGTTTTTGCATTTTTTTTAAAAATGCATATTTACAACTTCATTTTTTACATGGTTTTTGACAATATATTCTTTTAACTTTGTTTATTTTACTTTGTTTTTACTAGGTCTGACAATCGTGTCGGGTAAAAATTTAAAAGGGTTGAGATAGTTTGACTCAAACCCGACATGTTTAATTATCGTGTCGTGTCGTGTCAACCGGTTTATTTTCGTGTTGAGTTTGTGTCGGGTTTAGGGTTTAGGGTTTATACTTTGCAAATGTGTCATAGCGTAGATTGGAACACCAAATAGCTTGAAAGAGTAATGATTTGGGGATGTGAATAATAAAAAGTGAATAACTGGAAGGAGTAATAGGTGGGAATCGGTTGGACGAAATTCATAATAAGTTTAGAGTAACGAAGTTGGAGTGAGGGAAAAGTGGTCTAGTGAAATTGTTGGGTAATGAGATATTAATGAAAAAAAATAAAAGTTAAAATATATCTTGACTCAAACAAAGTAATTAGTGGCTTCTAAGTTACAAAAAAACTCAACCTAAAGTTTCTGTTATATTTGGGTTTTGGTTTCAAGTATACCCAATTTACCAAAAAAATTAAAAAAACTTGTATATAAATAAACGGGTCATTATCGTGTCATTTTCGAGTTGAAAGGTTGGATCCAAACCTGACCCATTTAATTAGTGTCGAATCGTGTCAATCCATTTAATTAAACGGGTTGAAATCTTTAACTCAAACATGTTTATTTGAATGTCGGGTTCGTGTCGTGTCCTCAACTGTAACTCAAACCTGTTTATCTACATGTCAGGTTGAAATTTGTAACTCAAACCTGTTTATTTGAATAAGCAGTAGGATGTATGCATCGGCTTGGGATCATGATCAAGATTTTTCTATTGTTGCTACCTTTACAATTCTTCCTTCCTGTAGCCAACATCACAAATTAGACCCATACCCCCTCGTGATTGTTATACGCAAGCCATTGCCTTTCCTTTCCAAGCCATGAGCTACACATCTCCTTTCCCAATTCTTTTCCTTTTTATGTTGATGTGATGGGTTGTGTGAGAGTCGAAAGAGAAGAGGGAGGCCGAGATAATGGAGGGTAGCAAGAGATTGATAGTTGCAGCAAGTAAGACCTTGTTCTTTCTTTCTTTTCTGTTGCTTTAGGGTCTGAACCACCACCATCACAACCCCACTGTGGGTTTGTGGTGTGTATGTGTGGGTTTGTGTTGCTTGATGCTTGGTTATTGAAGTACTTGAGATCTTATAGTTTTCTGAGTTCTTTGAGTCCTTTCAGACCTTAAAAGGTCTTATTGATGTCTTAAGGGGTTAAGGGGTGAAAACCTTAATTCTAGTTATCATTTTATGTGAATCTAAAAGTTTCTAATTTTGGGTCTATTTGCTAAATTCATGTAAAATCGTGTATATATATCCTTTGGTGTTGAATCTTATGTCTCTGTAAATTTAAAAGAGTATGCTTTCTACATCCAGAAGGCCTTAGTCTAATTAGGGTCATAGGTTAGGTGAATATTGCAATATTCATTGACTGGTCAATAATGGATCCTAACAGGGAATTCTATCTTGGAAAATTCATAGTTAGTTTTACAAACATGGTTTAGGGGCAAGATAAAAGGGAAACGTTTAGGGTATGAGTCTAGTTTGTTCACACCAAAAATCAGAACCTAACTCCCTATCCATTTGGTGCTTTTGTTGTACCTTTCAAGTATGGTCTAGTGGGTAGACTGATCAAGTCAGTCGAGTTTGGTGATTTATCATTTATTATTGGTAAATGAAAATGACATGAGGTCAGCCCCGATGACCTTTTTCTTAGGTATAGTTTATGCATGAGTCTTCTCTGATTTTACTTTGAACTCCTTTTTGAAAGTTGCAAACTTTCCAACCGGTTCGAAAATCAGCTTTGCTGTCGAGTTTGTTTTTGTGATAAATTTTTTGGTTTTGGGTGATGGGTGTTATAGTGAGTGTCGGGGCTTACTTAAATCATAATAGAACATCTAATAGCTTCATTGTTTGAGAAAATGAGAAAAAGTGGGTTTAAGTTTGTGACACGGTGTGTGTCGAGAGTTGGAAATGTACAAACTATAAGTTACTACTTTATAAAACATAAACTCTGTTCTAAGTGGTGGTACCTGGGGTGTAGGTCCGCGGAAGAAGGAGGGTCTCTAGGTGCTACCTTGTCTGTATGTTACTTACGGCTACTTACCAGGTGAGTTTCTTACTTCGTTGTACTGGTATCAATCATCCTTTGTTGTAGTTGTATTTGTTGATGTGATCTTGATGCTATACTTGTTTATTGTGGTATGTAAAGTATATGTGAATATGTGGGTGTGTAGTATTAAGCTAGTGTGTGCCTAAAATATGTGAGATGGTTGTGGTATGTAGTATTATGATGCAATTGTGTTTATTGATATGATCTTGATGCTATACTTATTTATTGTGGTAGTATGGTATAAGTGAATATGTGGGTGTGTAGTACTAGAAAGGTGTATTCCTAGAGTATGTGAGATGGGTGTGTATAGAGCAAGATTTCCCAGTAAGATGCATAAAGCAAGATTGTATGCATGGCTGAGAGTGTTGAGTGACACGCCTAGGTCGTCGTGCGGTCAAAAATAAGTAAAACCTCACTCTCACTACTACAGTGGTAGTCAGGGTCGATCCACAGGAGTTTCGTGGTCAAGGGAGGCAACAAATTACTAGTTGTAGTGTCACGCTACAACTAGAGGGACTAGTCTCTACTTTTACCAAAAACAATCCAAAAACCAGAATCCAAACAAATCCAATTCCAAGCATGAATTAAAATGAAACTTAAACTCAACCTTAATCTAAATTGCTTACTGAAATCAGAAATCAGTAACAATGAAAATCCAGAAACGTTAACCTAATGCTAATGGTTGTCACACCCAATAACACCAAGCTAAGCTACTAAAACAACTTAACTATATGAAAATTAAATGAAGAAACATAAATACCACGAATGGTGACTGAAAACCGAATCTTGAAGTCAAAGAAGCCTTGTATCCACCTTGTGGGTCGTTCCTTTGCTACTGATTTCGACCTAGAAGCCTTTATTTATAGTTGTGGAAAATAAGTGGCCGCGTCGCGCAACAATGATACCCGCGGCACGTGTATAGGGTTATCCCCGTTTTTTCGTCATTTGAATTCTTCTCACCGCCTCATCATTGACTCAGCGCGGCGCGCTCTATGCTTCCCCGCGACGCGCGTGTGAATTCGACTCTTTTTGTCCTTATCTCCAAACTTCTTTCATTTTGTACGCATTTAGCCCCTGTTTACATCTTTTCTTTCCAAACAAGCACTGACACAAAAAGTGAAAATACCACAGCATATATGATATAAAATCACCAAGAATAAGGCCTAACAACGACTAAAATACTTTATATTACTAGGCATTGTCAAACACCCCACACTTGTGCCTTGCTTGTCCCCAAGCAAGAGAGTTTTTAACAGATTTTAACTAAGACTCAAACAAATTTTGAATGTGTTCAATTTCAAAGCTTATTGCCTCCGGAGTTAGATTGAAATAGTTTGTGAAAACATAACTAGAATATTCTTTGGAATTCATGACTTTCTAAAGAACCCTTGATTACAAATTTTCTGTCCATAATGAAGTGTACGTACTCATTCAAATTCTAAAGGCCATTAAAGACTATCCATGACTTTCGATGTTGTCCTTGTAGCAAGCTTTCAAAAATACCATCCCAGACCAGACGATCTTAGGTGGCAAGGTGCATAAGTCCCACATATTTTAGAGTTACTGGCTCGAACAACAAAGGCCACTGATTGACAGTCCCTTCTAACTTCCAATCCTAAAATATCCCAATCTTCTAACTCGTAAAACTCAACTTATTTGACTAAACCAATAGCATGATAACAACTAAATAGTATCTCTTGAAAAATACTAATGCTATAACATTCACAAACCATTCGTTTCAAAATTACAATCTATTAAAAATTTCAAGAACACTCTTTCGATCGTCCACACCCCACACTTAAAACCGTACAACATCCCCGTTGTACACAAAAATATTTCAAAACAAGGGAGAAAGAGTTACCCTTTTGACGGTAGACTGCTTGATGGTACTTGGTTGTCACAGGTACAAAAACACGAATATTTCTCCGATTCAGAATTCAGGAGTTGTAGCGCAACAGTAAAACACGCTGGTGATCATGGCAAGTGGCGGGGGCACGGTGACCCCACAGTTGCCTGAAACAACTCCTCCATGGACTCTCCATTTGAGTATTACATGAATCACTCACAAAACATATCAAATGCAAAAAGAAACACAAATAAAATAATCAATAAAACAATTTGTGTGTTGCGGATGACCGCGGCGCGTGATGGAAGCGCATGCGTCGCAGTAATTACGAGATGTCCAAGTACCGTCAAATTGGAAATGACCGCGACGAGTACCATAAGGGCACCGCGACGGGGTAATTTCAGAAAATGAAGCCATATTCAAACACTCGTAAAAAGTATTCAACACAGAATTTACCTAAGCTTATTACTTTCACTAATGCCATAAGGCTTATTTTCAATCCTAAACATATAGCCCTAAGAATTATTAACAAAATGTTCAAAATTTAACCTAACCTAAGAACTTGAAACCTAATGTGCTAAAAACTCAAAAATAATTACATGAACCCCTTTATGTGTGGGCGGTGTCGTCTTCTTCACCCTCTTCTTGTTCTTCCTCTTCTTTCATCGGTTCGGCTTCTTCTTCCTCAACCAATGGTGGTTGAGGTCTTGGAATGGGGTTTTGGGATCCATTGATCACACACTCGGAAAGCCAAAGGAGCTGGGCCTGAGTATTTTTCGTTCGTCGGTCAACCTCGTGCATCGCCTTGGCTTGGACTCTATGCTCTAATTTGTGGGTATGCATGGCTCTCTGGACCGCCTTTACTTTGTTAGCTAGGAATCTAGATTCCATGGTTGTCAGAGCGAGGCCGTGGGGCAAACTGATTGTTGCTTTCGATCGCTTCTTGGATGTTGATGGCTCGGATCGTAGCACGGGAAATGGCATGCGCTCCACGGATGTGATCCCGTCATCAACATAGATGACATCTCACGAAGTGGTAACCAGTGGGCTAAATGGGATCGGAGGGATGACCGTCAGCTCATGGATGCTATGATCTGACAGGAGCCCGTAGGAATATGCTAGGCGCGTCACAAAATGTCCCCCACCGAGTGCAATATACTACAACGGTGCATCAGTCAATTGCTTGAAGTAATCAACAATGAAGTAAGGGATATTACAGGTCTGGAGCATTCGTGTCATCGCCCACATAAGGTGTAACTCGCGGGGCAAAACCCGTTCCTCGTCAGCACGAGGCCACATCATGGTAGAAATCAGCCAGTGCAACATCTGATGTGCCGGCAAATGCATCAGGCTCTCCCGTACGGTGTTTTCGTGGTATCGTGTAGACGAGATAGTACTCCAGTAATCAGCGGGTGAGAATGAATCGGCAATGGTGTAGTTGGCCCGTCTGTGAAATGTCCCGAATCCCGGTGCTTCTAACTCCTCCTCTGTGTATAATCCGATCCTATACCCGAACTCTCTCAAACTGCAGCTGCGGTTGTGATTTCCCAACCGAAATCTGACCATCTCTTCAGTATCCATCCCCAGTGGCTGGTGATCGAAATGATAACTCGCGAGGAATTGTAAGAAAACCTTGTGGTAAACAGGTTCGTCCATTTGGACCGCATTCTCGATTGTCCGACAAGTATAAGTTAACTCGCCTTCCTCGTACCCCCTTGCACCAACCAGTTGATCGTTCGGGATAGAAGAACTCGTTTGTGGCGGTAAATGGATCTACGATTGTAGAAACTGGAAGCAAGAACTCTATAAACTCCTGTAGTCAATGAGTTCTAATCGATGGAATCAAAACTTCCTGATGAAGACATTGTACCTGCAAAGTTTAACAAAAACCCGAAAATAAGCTACTGTTCAGCGTTCACCGCGGCGTGGGCCGCAAAGGCCGTGTCGCGCTGTTTGAACATTCATACACCACATCGCACTCTGTGATGGTCCGCGGTGCGGCGTATGAACTTCAAACAGAATCGTTGATTAAACACTATTTCAAACCAGATTTACAATTTTGAGTACTGGGTTTTGTAATATACACTATCCTAAACTCAATAGCATCATCAATTTCATCGTAAGATTACTACATTGCAGCATAAAGATGATTCTCATACTTTTCAAGATTTTGAACATAAAAGATAAAAAATCAGGGAACTTACTTGGATTGCTGTGATTAAAGACGACAACGAAGTTATTGTGATTCGAAGATGAATGAGCGACAGTAAGAACGGGCTGATTTAATCGATTTCGAATTTATACAAGTTTGGGGGAATTGGTTTAGCTTTCAAACTCTGTTTTAGTAATTATCTCTAAATTCAAACTAAGATAAGGTCGCGGTGCGGGAAGCTTCTATCCGCGTCGCGTAGAAAATTTGACTGTATTAACAATCGCCAAAACCTCAACACGCGCAGCGCGGATCCTAAGACCCCGCATCGTGGTGCTGCAAAATTCCCAAAACGATCCCACACTTGTTCTTTTCTTACCGTGATCAATTAAATGCAATTAACACTACAGAAAATGCAAATTATACACATGATGATCGGGTTGCCTCCCAACAAGCGCTAAGTTTAACGTCTTCAGCCGGACATGCACTTACCTGGCTTATTGAGTGTATACAGGAATGTTCGTCACAAACTCTACCGTTTCCACCTCCAGTTTCTGAAATGTGCCTGTAGTGACATAAGGTTTAAGCCTGTGCCCGTTGACCTTGAATGGTGGTCCACCTTTGAGGTCCCGAATTTCCACTGCACCGTAATCCGTTACACTGACAACTTCGTATGGCCCATTCCACTTGCTTCTTAACTTCCCAGGGAACATTTTCAGTCTCGAATTATATAACCACACCTTCTGCCCAGCTGCGAAAGTCTTCAATCGAAGTTTAGCGTCATGATACCACTTCATTTTTGACTTGTACGTGGCAGGATTCTCGTAGGCTTCGTCTTGCAATTCTTCCAATTCAGACAGCTGCAATTTTCACTCTTTTCCCGCTTCAGTATAGTCCATGTTCACTTGTTTGATCGCCCACTGTACCCGGTTGGCTAACTCCACAGGCAAATGGCAGCCCTTCCCATAAACCAACTGATAGGGTGTAGTTCCAATCGGCGTCTTATAGGCAGTCCTGTATGCCCATAGTGCATCGTCCAACCTTTGCGACCAGTCTTTTCTATCTGATCTAACCGTCTTCTGAAGAATTTCCTTGATCTGCTTCTTGGATACTTCTACCTGACCGCTCGTTTGTGGGTGATATGGTGTGGCGATTCGATGGTTCACTCCGTAATGTTTCAGCAGCCTCCCAAACTTGAAGTTCTTAAAATATGACCCCTATCACTAATGATAACCCGTGGGACTCCATGTTTAGTGAAAATATTATTCTTAACAAATTTCCACACCACATGATGATCATTTGTATGGGTCGCTTCCGCCTCGATCCACTTGGAAACATAATCCATTGCCACGAGAATGTAGACATACCCATGTAAGGTGGGAAATGGTCCCATGAATTCGATTCCCCATACATCGAAGATGTCTACCACTAAGATCAGATTTAAGGGCATTTGATCCCTTTTCGAAATATTCCCCAGTTGTTTGCAATTCAGACATTCCTTGACGGTTTTATGAGCATCCCTGAAGATAGTCGGCCAATACAGTCCGGACTCCAAAACCTTGTACCCCGTCCTCTTTCCACTAAAGTGTCCTCCACAGGCCGACGCATGGCAGTGTTCCAGCACATCATTGATTTCACTATCGGGTACACATCGATGGATTATTTGGTCCTCTCCTACCTTGAAAAGGTCAGGATCATACCAAATAAACCTCTTTGCGTAAGTTTGAAACTGCTTTTGCCGTTGCTTCATCCAATGTGGTGGCATTGCTCCTGTTGCTAGAAAGTTAACATAATTCGCGTACCATAGAGCCCCCGTAAGTTCCAACAACTGTTCATCTGGAAATGTGTCTTTGATCCCGGATTCCAACCCTTCTGCTGGTAATCGTAAGAGGTCATCCGCCACCACGTTCTCTGCCCCTTTCTTATCTTTGATTTCCACATCGAATTCTTGAAGCAGTAATATCCATCTGATCAGTCTCGGCTTAGACTCCTTTTTTGCAAGCAGATGACGGATAGCACTGTGGTCAGTATAGACCACCACCTTTGATCCCCAAATGTAGGATTTGAACTTATCTGTAACACCACTATACTTTTGTTAAGTATTAATATGTTAATCATAGTGTATTTATGAGTTATTATGGTGTTCTAAGTATTAGAAAGTTAATACTAGAAAAAGAGTAATTTGGTCATTTGACCAAGTGAAGGACCAATTATGTAAAAATATTGTTGCTTGTGGCAAAAGTATAAGAAAAGAGAGTTTTATTGTGATAAAATGTGATAAAAGTGCCAAAAGTTCAAGAAAATGAACTTACGGACTAAATTTGTAAAGTTTGGAAGTATAAATAGGAGAGTCGACTCTCCTATGTGTGGCTGATCATTTAGAGGCTACGGGAATGGTTTTTGAGAACAAATTCTGGAAGATCTTTGAAGCTTGAAGCAGGAAATTGGAATCATAGCTTGGAATTGGTGATTCCTAAGTTAAACAAGGTTAGTAAGAAAGTTCTAACCTAAGCTTTTTGTGTAATTGATGTGTTCTTCACGGGATGGATTGGAAACTGAAATTCCAGTTATCATCCAAGAGGTTCACATGATTTTTAAGCTTCAGCATGTTTATATTGTAAACATATGGGTAAAACATCAAAGTATGTTGTTATTATTGAAAATTTGGAACTTTGCTCAAGAACCCTAAATCATGAATTGGTGTGATTAAGGTGGTTCTAATGGCTTAAAAATCTTGTATTAATGAAGGGTTTTAGTCAGTAAACAAACCCCATATGATTAAGAACTGGATTAAGGACTTAATGTGTCAAAACAGGGTGCTACAGTGCATTATCGCGACTGGCCTGGAAACTGCCCAGGCGCCAGGCGCGGTGCGCCCAGAACCAGGCGCAGTGCGCCCAGATCCAGGCGCAGTGCGCCCAGATCCAGGCGCAATGCGCCCTCCTGGTAGGGGGTTTTGGAATTTGGAACTTGATGCTAGACTTGTCCGTTTGACCTCAAATTTTGAACATAGGTCTAATATGATGTGAAACTTCGGGAAAAATTTTCGGAATACGTATACGACCTCCCGAAAGTACTGTAGCAAAATACGTGTATTTTGTAAAAATGTATAATTTAAAGAAAGATGGTAATTGAAAGTTATCATCTAGGAATGGTCCCCAATTGTATTGTATAGGACTCTTGTGTAGTAGAGTCAACTGAAATGGTAATTAACCTATGATCATTTGGTATATAAATGAATATATAGGTACGGGACGAACGGTTGTAATGTATACAAAGACAAGAAACAACCGGAACTAAATGCAGCAAATGTCCAAGTGAGTAATCTCACTTATATCATATATGATATGTATTGATTGGACTGTTACAGATTGAAACAGATTTGGGGGACGAAACTTGATAGTTTACAAATGCGTTGAAAAGACAATACCAGATAAGCCGTGAGTCTACAATAGACAAGAATGGAGCTGTGAGTCAATAAAAAGGCAATACCGGATAAGCCGTGAGTCAATGAAATGACAAGAACGGAGCCGTGAGCCATAAACGATTACAACATGAAATGTTATTAAATGGTGCGGCCACTTGTGGCTATGATTTTGGATGTTATATCCAACTGGTGCGACCTAAATGGCTATGATATTTGGTGCGGCCTAAATGGCTATGATATTTGGTGCGGCCTATACGGCTATGATATTATTATATAGAAATGGTGCGGCCTTATGGCTATGATATCGGGTTATTGAAACCAAATGGTGCGGCCTAAGGGCTATGATAAATGTTGAAACTGTTCTGGTGCGGCTTGTATAGCTATGACACATGGTGCGGCTTATATAGCCAAGATATAGGGTGCAGTCAATTGTGACTAAGAGATATGGACAGAAATGGTAATTGATAATTTATATGTTTATTTCTTCTTGTATATATGTGGATTTATATGGCTAACAGCTTTGATTTGAACAATGTGCAAATAACAGGTTAGATATGATAATTATCCTTGAAATTAAATGGTGCGGTCTTAGGACCATGATTTTGGGTTGTTGAACCTAAACTGGTGCGGCCTAAGGGCTATGATCTAAACGATGAAACTGTTGGTGCGGCCTTAGGGTTATGATTTGAACAGGTTAAATATTTTGGTGCGGCCTATATGGCTATGATATATGGTGCGGTCAACGATGACTATGATTTGTGGGACAAAAACGGTTTGAGAGTTTAATTGTTATTATTCTCATATATACGTGTGACGTTATTTGCATATATGATTACTCACTGAGCTTTGTAGCTCATACCATTTGTTAAATGTCCCTGCAGGTTAGCATAACCCTGATAAGGGTAAGGATAAAGTCCGTGACTCAAGAAGTGGACTTGTAGATGCTGTTAGTAGCAGCCCGGCTTATAAGGAGGTTATTATATTTGTATACTCCTTGATACACTTGTACCCGTTTTTATTAAAAATATACCCCTTTGTTTATGGTTTTAAGTACTGAAACCTATGTTTTAAATGAAAATTTTTCAGGGGTGTTTTTGTTTTAAAAGTCGGGTGTTACAAATTGGTATCAGAGCCGTGGTTTAAGTGAACTAGGTGTCTATAGAGTAGATTCCTGTACTTAAACCTTGAAATAGTAGACATGATTTATATTTAGGTGTATATAACTTGTTATTATACATATATAACCTAACCGTTGCTGACTTCTAACGTATAAGAAGTATGAGCAGCGAATTTTATTTGGAGGAATTTAGGGCGTGGAGCTTTAAGAAGTAGACCAGCCCTTTCTCAAGGCTCCATTGAACAAAGAGACAAGTAGCAGAAAATCCACATGACAAGCAATAGTAGCTGATGTGGTCAGAAAAAGAAATTAGGTGCTCACCTTGACTGATATTCAAGGTGAAAGAAAAGTAGTTGAAACTACGTGAAAAGTAGAAAACGATTAGTGGACGCTTCAGGAGAAGTTACCACGAACTAGGTCCAACCTTAAAGGGAAGGGACCAAAATGGAAAACGCGATGCGATGTAAGAACTGCAGGAAAAGCACTCAGACAATTATAGAGTTGAGACTCTACCGTCTAATGGCTGAAATTGCAGGAAAAGGGAGCATATTGCTCGAGTTTGTTGTGTGGAACGGAAGTGTTTCCAGCGTGGAATTATAGATCACTTTCTTATGAAATACTCACATGCTAAATGTGGAGTAACGGGTGATGAACCCAGGAAAGAACGGGGAGGAAAGAAAGAAGAAACAAATGGTCGAAAAGGACCAGTGGTACCATGAGCATTCCATCGGATTGTGGAAGAAGCTCGTGAGTAGACTGATATGGTCTCAAATATAATTGTTTTGAATATACTCCCCGTATACGTTATATTTGATCCATGGAGCTATGCTTTGGATCGGTGACTTTGATGTCATGTTTGAATATTTCATCAACGATTATGGATAAAATGTTGAAAGTAGCTATAGCAGATAGCCAATATGTTCAAGATATTGAACACCTGGAAGGTAGTTTGCTTAGGATTTACGGGACCATTTTTCCCTACAAATCTGAAGCCGATGACTACCAGTGAATCTGAAGAAATTGTGCATATGAATTGGTTAGCAATGAATGATGCTAACATGAATTGTAGAAATATGAACATGATGGTTCAAAAATCAGAAATGAAACGGATGAAAATCCAGAATAAATGACCGTTGTTGAGAATACTGGTTATTTTCCTTTGCTTAAACTCGGAAAAGAGTTAGTAAAGGAATGATGTTGTAATTGGCATACGTGGTATATGCCAAGTTAAATAAAGCAGTGATAGTAGTGTACTACTTTAAATAAATTCTCGGATGTTTCTTTTGAAAAGAACTTCCAGGATTTCTGCCAGATTGGCAAGAAGAGTTTATTATTAAACTGATTTTGGGAGTCGTTCCTGTTATTTAGGCTCTATGTTGGTTAACATCTGCATAGATGGCAGAGTGGGAAAACAATTAGAAGAAATTCTTGAATTGGGGTCTCTTATGGCCGAATGTGTCATCATATGGAGCCCTATCTTGTTGAAAAGAAGAAAGACGAGTTGATGTGTATGTACACTAACTACTGAGAATCTGATATTCTCGAAACCAGACTGAATATGAGGTACATTTGTACCAGATATTGGAGTTACTTCACTGAGTTAAGTGATATGTAAAATTCTCCAAGTATGAAAAATTTGGCTAAAAGAAGTTTCATATTCTTTGGGCATGTTATTAATGCCGAAAATGTTAAAGTGGATCCAGTAGAAATGATGCTGTGATAAAATGGGAACCGCCTGAGGAATCTGACTAAAATTTGTAGTTCCTTGGATTGGCGGGTTATTATAGGAGAGTTGTAGAAAACTGCTCCTTGATTGCTGTCGAGTTGACTAAAGTTGACCAATAAAAGTGAAAAGTCTGAGTGGTAGAAAGACCACATGTAACTTTTCAAAGGTTGAAATAAACCTTGTGTGAAGCTCCGGTGGTAGCATTATCGCTAAGCGGAGAAGATAAACTGGATTATAGAAATGCATCCAGAGTTGACTTTGGATACATGATATTGCCGTAGCAAATATGACTTTGGCATTAAAGCTTTGGAGACACTAGTTATATGGTGTAAAGCTTACTGTTTATACGGATCATAAAAGTTTGATATACTTAATTGATCAAAAAGAAGCTAGATATGAGATAGCAAAGATAGATGCGTTACTTAAAGATATCGGATATGAAATCTTGTACCATCTCGAAAAGGCGGATGTGGCTATAGATGCCTTGAATTGAAAAGAATATTCTTTGAAAGATACAACCACATGCATGAGTGTGGCGAATTGATTACCTGAGTTGATTCGGGTAGCACAGAAAGAAGTGTGCAAGTCTGAAAACGTGAAAAGTAAATGAATGACTGGCTATTGAACGAAGCTAGTTAGAAACTCACAGTGATTGAAAACCCTTGATGATTGTGTATGTGAGTTCCAAAGCAAAGCGAGATATGAAATTTACCCTTAAAAGATGTATACTGGGGTAGATATGCAAATTGCCCGGGGCAGTACCAAACTGTGTAGGATGATATAACTTATGTATTGGTGGCCGGGACTAAAGAAAGACATTAAAAGACATGTGAAAAGTATTTGACTTGTGTGTAACTACAGTCAAATCATTAGAAGCATACAGAAAATTTAGCCGTTGTTAGTCCCAAAGAAGAAAAAGGGACGATATTATCATAGACTTTGTAGTAAAGTCTTTGCAAGTACCGCATGGGTATGACACCATATGGGTAATTGCAGATTGATTGATGAAATCAGTGTAAATTTATACCGATTAGGGAAGAAATTAAGATCGAAAAGTAGTGAAAAATTACATAGAAAGAGAAATTTGTCGACGTGCGCTACCGGTGTCGATTGTATCGAGTCGAGAAAATAGAATTATTCGTTAATCTTGGCATAAATTCCAAGAATAATTAGTTCAAAAGTACTAGTACATACTGTATAAGATTTACAGATTTATAAACAAGGCGAAATAATGATGCAGATACTAGAAGATATGCTTGAAATTTGTATAACAGACTCTGGTGAAAGATGAGAAGATCGCCTAGTTTTGGTAGAAGTTGTAAGAAATAACAACTTGCATACTAGCATCCTGATGGCTCGCGTGGAGTATTGCATGGAGTAATGTGTCCTACTCCGTTTTGTTAAATTGGAACCGTCAAAAAGCCGTTGGCTAGATCCTAGATTTTGAAACAAGTTAAAAAGAAGACTTGATGAATACGAGAAAAATTTGAAAATGGCTAAGAAGCAGTAAAGGTAGTACATGAACCAAAGAGTAAAACCGTTGAAATGCCAGATGAGGGATGACGGGGTAATCAAAAGATCCCTTGGAAAGACTAAAAATCTGTTTGGGACAAAAAGAAGGTTAAGACCTCATTTATTGGACCTTTCCATATGTCTCACAGAGTAAGAATTTTGGTGTGCTGATCGAGGTTTCCTGATGAACTTCAAGATATTTATAATGTTTTCTATGGGTCTCATAATTCTGAGAACATGGATTGATAAATTTCAACGAATACCTCATGTTGAAATGAAGGTAGATAAGTAGTTAAGGTACCCGGGACAACCGGAGGAATGATAGATAAACAGTAACATAACCATGAAATAAGGAGACTAGTATGGTAAAAGTGCTTTGGCAATACCATAAATGTTTCCATATGGTATGAGAGACCGAAATTGTCATGAGAAAGAATTACCCTCGCTTGTTTGTATGATTTCAGGGACGAAATCTTTTGAAGGAGGGGAGAATTTGTAACACCACTATACTTTTGTTAAGTATTAATATGTTAATCATAGTGTATTTATGATTTATTATGGTGTTCTAAGTATTAGAAAGTTAATACTAGAAAAAGGGTAATTTGGTCAGTTGACCAAGTGAAGGACCAATTATGTAAAAATATTGTTGCTTGTGGCAAAAGTATAAGAAAATAGAGTTTTATTGTGGTAAAATGTGATAAAAGTGCCAAAAGTTCAAGAAAATGAACTTAAGGACTAAATTTGTAAAGTTTGGAAGTATAAATAGGAGAGTTGACTCTCCTATGTGTGGCTGATCATTTAGAGGCTACGGGAATGGTTTTTGAGAGCAAATTCTGGAAGATCTTCGAAGCTTGAAGCAGGAAATTGGAATCATAGCTTGGAATTGGTGATTCCTAAGTTAAACAAGGTTAGTAAGAAAGTTCTAACCTAAGCTTTTTGTGTAATTGATGTGTTCTTCACGGGATGGATTGGAAACTGAAATTCCAGTTATCATCCAAGAGGTTCACATGATTTTTAAGCTTCAGCATGTTTATATTGTAAACATATGGGTAAAACATCAAAGTATGTTGTTATTATTGAAAATTTGGAACTTTGCTCAAGAACCCTAAATCATGAATTGGTGTGATTAAGGTGGTTCTAATGGCTTAAAAACCTTGTATTAATGAAGGGTTTTAGTCAGTAAACAAACCCCATATGATTAAGAACTGGATTAAGGACTTAATGTGTCAAAACAGGGTGCTACAGTACATTATCGCGATTCGCCTGGAAACTGCCCAGGCGCCAGGCGCGGTGCGCCCAGAACCAGGCGCAGTGCGCCCTCCTGTAGGCGCCAGGCGCGGTGCGCCCAGATCCAGGCGCAGTGCGCCCTTCTGGCAGGGGGTTTTGGAATTTGGAACTTGATGCTAGACTTGTCTGTTTGACCTCAAATTTTGAACATAGGTCTAATATGATGTGAAACTTCGGGAAAAATTGTCGGAATACGTATACGACCTCCCGAAAGTACTGTAGCAAAATACGTGTATTTTGTAAAAATGTATAATTTAAAGAAAGATGGTAATTGAAAGTTATCATCTAGGAATGGTCCCCAATTGAATTGTATAGGACTCTTGTGTAGTAGAGTCAACTGAAATGGTAATTAACCTATGATCATTTGGTATATAAATGAATATATAGGTACGGGACGAACGGTTGTAATGTATACAAAGACAAGAAACAACCGGAACTAAATGCAGCAAATGTCCAGGTGAGTAATCTCAGTTATATCATATATGATATGTATTGATTGGACTGTTACAGATTGAAACAGATTTGGGGGACGAAACTTGATAGTTTACAAATGCATTGAAAAGACAATATCAGATAAGCCGTGAGTCTACTATAGACAAGAACGGAGCTGTGAGTCAATAAAAAGGCAATACCGGATAAGTCGTGAGTCAATGAAATGACAAGAACGGAGCCGTGAGCCATAAACGATTACAACATGAAATGTTATTAAATGGTGCGGCCACTTGTGGCTATGATTTTGGATGTTATATCCAACTGGTGCGGCCTAAATGACTATGATATTTGGTGCGGCCTAAATGGCTATGATATTTGGTGCGGCCTATACGGCTATGATATTGTTATATGGAAATGGTGCGGCCTTATGGTTATGATATCGGGTTATTGAAACCAAATGGTGCGGCCTAAGGGCTATGATAAATGTTGAAACTGTTATGGTGCGGCTTGTATAGCTATGACACATGGTGCGGCTTATATAGCCATGATATAGGGTGCAGTCAATTGTGACTAAGAGATATGGGACAGAAATGGTAATTGATAATTTATATGTTTATTTCTTCTTGTATATATGTGGATTTATATGGCTAACAGCTTTGATTTGAACAATGTGCAAATAACAGGTTAGATATGATAATTATCCTTGAAATTAAATGGTGCGGTCTTAGGACCATGATTTTGGGTTGTTGAACCTAAGCTGGTGCGGCCTAAGGGCTATGATCTAAACGATGAAACTGTTGGTGCGGCCTTAGGGTTATGATTTGAAGAGGTTAAATATTTTGGTGCGACCTATATGGCTATGATATATGGTGCGGTCAACGATGACTATGATTTGTGGGACAAAAACGGTTTGAGAGTTTAACTGTTATTATTCTCATATATACGTGTGACGTTATTTGCATATATGATTACTCACTGAGCTTTGTAGCTCATACCATTTGTTAAATGTCCATGCAGGTTCGCATAACCCTGATAAGGGTAAGGATAAAGTCCGTGACTCAAGAAGTGGACTTGTAGATGCTGTCAGTAGCAGCCCGGCTTATAAGGAGGTTATTATATTTGTATACTCCTTGATACACTCGTACCCGTTTTTATTAAAAATATACCCCTTTGTTTATGGTTTTATGTACTGAAACCTATGTTTTAAATGAAAAATTTTCAGGGGTGTTTTTGTTTTAAAAGTCGGGTAAAGCAAACAATACAGCAAGTAATTCCTTCTCGGTGGTTGTGTAGTTCAACTGAGCTTCCGAAAATGTCTTACTAGCATAACATATAACTACCGGCTTCCTGTCGACCCTTTGACCTAATACTGCACCAGCAGCGTAATCACTAACGTCGCACATGATTTCGAAGGGTTGGGTCCAGTCAGGAGGTTTCAAGATTGGAGCCTCGACCAATTTATTTTTAAGGGTGTTGAATGCTTTTACACACTCCTTATCAAAAATAAACGGTGTGTCCTTCAAAAGAAGACCACAAAGGGGTTTTGAGATAGTGCTAAAGTCCTTGATAAAACTACGGTAAAATCCTGCGTAACCTAAGAATGATCACACTCCCTTCACTGACGTCGGCGGCGGTAGTGTAGAAATAACCTTAACTTTAGCTCGATCAACCTCAAATCCTCTCTCAAAGACTACGTGACCTAAAATGATTCCTTCCCTAACCATAAAATGGCTTTTCTCCCAACTAAGCACGAGGTTCGATTCCACGCATCGTTCTAAAACCTTCTCCAACTGACTCAAACACGCGTCAAATGTCGACCCAAAAATCAAAAAATCGTCCATGAAGATCTCCAGTGCGTCACCAATCATGTCTGAAAATACTGCCATCATGCACCTTTGAAATATGGCAGGAGCATTGCACAAGCCGAATGGCATCCTTCGAAACGCGAAAGCACCATAGGGACAGGTAAATGTCGTTTTGGCCTGATCCTCTGGGTGAATGGCAATCTGGTTGTATCCTGAGTAACCGTCCAGGAAACAGTAATATATGTGTCCGGCTAGCTTCTCC
Source organism: Cichorium intybus (assembly GCA_023525715.1). NCBI lineage: Eukaryota > Viridiplantae > Streptophyta > Magnoliopsida > Asterales > Asteraceae > Cichorium > Cichorium intybus. The sequence goes on from CM042012.1 coordinate 64,090,446, forward strand.
ACGATCTGATCGATGGAAGGCAATGGGAAATGGTCTTTAGAGGTTGCAGCATTAAGCTTTCAATAATCTATACATACTCTCCATCTACTCACGGGTCTTGTGGATATCTTGTCACCATCCTTGGTGTCCACTATAGTAATTCCAGATTTCTTTGGCACAGTTTGCGTTGGACTGACCCACTCACTATCAGAGATTGGATATATAATTTCTGCATCCAACCATTTTAAAACCTCCTTTTTAACAACTTCTTTTTAATTTGGATTGAGCCTGCGCTGAGTGTCTTTAGCTGGTTTTGATCCTTCTTCCGTTATGATTCGATGCATGCATGTTGTGGGGCTGATCCCCTTCAAATCTGTAATTGTCCAGCCGGTGGCCTCTTTGTGCTTGGATAGGACTTCAAGCAAGGCTCTCTTCTGCTCTTGTTCCTTTTCCTTTCTCTTCTCTTTTTCTAATTCCTCTTTTTCGTCGAACACAATCTCGACGTCACTATCTTCCTCTGCTGGCGGAGTTGTAACTTTATTATCCACCTTCTTTCCACTTTGGAGAGTAATAACTTCATTTACATGCATCTTTGCTGGTTGCACCTTCTCTCGTTCCCTCTCATTTTCTAACTTCATAAGCAACTCTCCTAGTTTCAAAATTGCTTGAGTATTGGCATCTTCAACTTCCTTGAGCTTGAGTAACATTTCATAAACCTCCTTTCTGCCAATGTTCATACTTCCTGCTTGAGGCGCTGGTGGCACATTCTGCTGCCTTCTTGGTGGTTACCTTACATCCCTCTGCTGATTGTTCCTAAATGGTCGTGGCATATTATGAATTGACCATATCCATGCACCTGGCTGATTTCCTAGTGTGTCTTTGAGCACTCTCCGTGGTTGTGTCCTATTTCACCACATGTATTACAAACGACTTGCCCATGTAATACATATGCTCCCTTCTCTTTCTAGAACCTCGCGAGCATCTGATTGAATTTCTTAGCAACAGCACTCAATTCACTTTGAATTTATCTCTTCCACTTGTTTTCGGCTTCGATGTTCGCCACGTATACCATGTTATCCTTCATGGATCCAGTGACCTTTGATCCTAAACTTAACTGCTCCAAGAATCTCCATGCATCCTCCGGCTCTTGCCACATAAATGTTCCACTTGATGAAGCATTTATCATAGCTTGATGTGTCTCATTCACCCCTTCAAAGAATAATCTCACTAACTGCCACTTTGGAATTTCATGATGTGGGCATGCCCTCATCAATTCTTTCGATCGCTCGAAAGCCTCATGAAATGCTTCCCCACGCTTTTGCTGAAAATCTTGGATTGCACGTCTAATCTCAGTGGTCTTACTAACTAGGTAGAATTCTTGTAAAAACTTGGCCTTAAGTTGATCCCAAGTAGTGGTACTATTAGGCGGTAAAGATGTGAACCAATACTTAGCTTTATCCTTTAAGGTAAAAGGAAACAATCTTAATCTAAAAATATCTCTACTAGTGTTCCTAGGGGTATTGGCATTTGCTATAGCTATGAATTCATACAAATGATTATATGGATCATCAGTTTTATACCCTCTAAATTGCGTCAATATTCCTATCAATTGAGGCTTAATTTCTACATGAATATCTACATTATCGGAAATATAAATGGGCGATGAATCGTCATACTCCCTCGGTTAGAAGTGCGACGCAACCGATTGCCCCCTCGGTTGTGCAAAGTATAAAGGTTGAACAAAGTTATCGTCATAGTGATGATCATTGTTGTAGCCTTGTTGACCTTGCGGTTGTTGTGGTTGTAGCATCCTTCATGGAGGTCCCCGACCTCTGTTCCATTGTTGCTGCTGTGGAGGAATCCATCCTTCTTCCTCCTCGTCATATCCGTGCTCAACCTCCTGATATTGGTACTGCTGCGGTGGAGGTTGTGGTTGATATTGTTGTTGTGGTTGTTGTGGTATGGGCTGAAAAGCAGGTTGTGGTTTAAAGATGGTTGGTGGAAATCGTGGTTGCGATTGTTGTGGTTGGGAAATGGTGGTTTGCTGTCTAGGCGGTGGGTTGCCATCTCGGGCTATGCAGTTATTGCGGTAAAAAATCAAATAGCGGTCATATACTGAGATTTAAAAAAGCGGTTATCGCGGTGGGATAGCGTTGAGATAGCGGTTTTTTATATTACGTAGAAATTATATATATATATATATATATATATATATATATATATATATATATATATATATATATATATATATATATATATATATATATATATATATATATATATATATATATATTCACACACATATACTATGTAGAATTAATATCACAAAAAATTTATATGGAACTCGTAGCATAAAATATATGGTAGTGTCATAGTGCCAAACATAATTGATTGCAATCCATGAGTTTGGCATCAGAGTCAACATCGTCTAAGACATTTACTTCTCCATCTAGGTCATCAACAACATCAAGATCTTCCACTTGATATCTAATCTCATAATCATCGTCTCTATAGCGCTCCCTTTTGCTCCTAGTACTTGGACCCGTGTCTACATTTGTCTACATTTCCTCCCTTTGCTCTCACAGCCGACCAAAGAAGACCATCCTTTTCATTCACAAAGTCTTGAAGCTCATCCTCCGTCGGTATCGTCCACTCATCATTTTCCTCCACGTCTCTCAATAAAATATGATTGATTTTGCTCCTAATACTTGGACAGTTGGTCCCGTGTCTAGTATATGTTTGATCGACTGGCCCCGAAATAAATAGCCCAAAATGTCATTTTAGAAAATAGCGGTATTTCACCGCAATAACGCAATCGATATAGCGGTCAAATTGCGGTAAATCTCGGTGCAAGTCTCGGTTCCGCAATTCCCAACCGCTATTCGTAACTGCTATTTTATCTAGGGCCGAGAACCGCTATCTCACTGAGATCTCATCGAGATCTCGGTGCTATTTACTGCATAGATCTCGAGTTGGCACTCCCCACGACATAGCAGCTGAAAAAGGGTTGGTGGTTTATTGTTGGAATGGTGGAACTGAAGGCGGAGTGCATGCTGGTATTGATGTGGGTGCTGAAACCGCACCACCAGTAGCACTCGTGCTCCCAAACTCGAATTCTGACACTGGGGGTATAAATGGAATCCCCCGGTTACCTCACCCAAAGGTTCCTGGGTAACATCCTCTAAACTACTACTAACATTACTAAAACTCATCTTATCTAAACGCCTACGTGCACGGTTCTTGTGCGCGGTTCGTTCGATCTCAGAGTCAAAAAGCAGGGGTGATAACTGCCCACCCTGACGGGTACGCATGCACTGGTACAACACGTCCGTCAAAACCAAAACAAAACTACTAACTAAAATCAAATCTCCAAACTAGAACTAAAAATCAGAAACTAACACCCTACAGATCGCCTACTCTTAAGCTCATAACTCCCCGGCAACGTCGCCAAAATTTGACACGTCTAGGTCGTCGTGCAGTCAAAAATAAGTAAAACCTCACTCTCACCAGTACAATGGTAGTCAGGGTCGATCCACAAGAGTTTCGTGGTCAAGGTAGGCAACCGATTACCAGTTGTAGTGTCACGCTACAACCAGAGGGACTAGTCTCTACTTTTACCAAAAACAATCCAAAAACCATAATCCAAACAAATCCAATTCCAAGCATGAATTAAAATGAAACTTAAACTCAACCCTAATCTAAATTGCTTATTGAAATCAGAAATAAGATTCAAACTCAGAAACAACAAAGATCAATCCAAAACATCCAAACACATCCAAAGCAATAAAAAGGTAAAAAGAACAAATAAACATTAACTGAATGATTAACTTGCATAAACGCGAATCCCAAGCATCCAAATCAGTAACAATGAAAATCTAGAAACTTTAACCTAATGCTAATGGTTGTCACACCCAATAACACCAAGCTAAGCTACTAAAACAACTAAACTATATGAAAATTAAATGAAGAAACATAAATACCACGAATGGTGACTGAAAACCAAATCTTGGAGTCAAAGAAGCCTTGTATCCACCTTGTGGATCATTCCTTTGCTACTGATTTCGACCTAGAAGCCTCTATTTATAGTTGTGGAAAATAAGTGGCCGCGTCGCGCAACTATGATACCCGCGGCGCGCGTATATGGTTATCCCCATTTTTTCTTCATTTGAATTCGTCTCACCGCCTCATCGTTGACTCAGCACGACGTGATCTATGCTTCCCCGCGACACGCGTGTGAATTCGACTCTTTTTGTCCTTATCTCCAAACTTCTTTCATTTTGTACGCATTTAGCCACTGTTTACATCTTTTCTTTCCAAACAAGCACTGACACAAAAAGTGATAATACCACAGCATATATGTATAAAATCACCAAGAATATGGCCTAAAAACGACTAAAATACTTGATATTACTAGGCGTTGTCATTGAGCAGTTAGCAAGATGCACTAGCAAGATTGCATGCACATCTCAAGGTGCTGAGCAATATGGCACGACTCATCATACAACATGGAGTTTATAGATGGTTGTGTATTTAGCAAGATTGTATGACAAGATGCACAGGGCAAGATTGTATGTACGGTTGAGAGTGATGAGCAGTTAGCAAGATGCACTAGCAAGATTGCATGCACGACTCAAGGTGTTGAGCAAGATGGCACGACTGATCACATAGTGTGGGATGGATAGTTGTTGATGGGTGCATGGTGTTGTGTTCTTTGTTTTAGGGGTAAAGCATGCTTGGTTGATGTATAATGTGTGTGTAGAAATTCACTAAGCTGTGTGGTTTACCTTTTCCTATCTAAACTATTGTTTCATGTACATCAGGTACCAAAGGTGGCAAGGCGTGACACATATACATTGTACTGCTTCATTAGGGATTTTATGTTGAACTGTGTTTCCGTTGATGACTTAATTCTAATGATTGTTGTTAAATTTAGATTATGGATTTTGTTTGGTGTTTACCTGAATTTAAATTAAATGGATTTTCCTATAAAATGTTGATTAATTTTTTTAAATTTACCTTAAAATTTGGGGATGTTACATGAAAACCAAAAATCATTGCCACGTCACTTTACTAAATTAGATCATTGATATCAAAACTCTAAAATCCTAACTCTCTAAAACTAATGAGTATAGAAGTTCATGATCGAAACTGCTTACATTTGATCAAAAAGATGAAAACACTAAAATCTAAATTCTATGATCAAAATTTTGAAGTAAGGAAAATTTTGAATGATTCGTCGAGTTGTACAGTGATCTTGGATCCCCCCAAATGTTGATGGCGTCTTGGAAGTTCTTTGATAAAATCTTCTTGGTCATGAATTTTATTAGATAGTTGTGATTCGTGCTATATGTTCAAAGAATTTGAAAAATTTACAAAATGATGAAATTTTTGAAAATTTCTTGTTGCTGCTATGTTGTTGCTGTGTTAAATGAGTTGTTGTTGCTTGGATCCCCCGAAATATTGATGGGGTATTGGAAGTTCTTTGAGAAAATCTTCTTCGTCAAGAATTTTATTGGATAGTTGTGATTCATGCTATATGTTCAAAGAATTTGAAAAATTTACAAAATGATGAGAATTTTGAAAATTTCTTGTTGCTGCTGTGTTGAATGAGCTGTTGTTACTTTGATCTCAATTGATGAAATTGTGAAGTTACCAGTTCTTCCCAAAACTTCTTGGTATCAGGAGATGTGCAAACCTTCTCCATAGAGCGCGTTCAGCCTTCTAGAGATTTGGCATTCGAATGCGACTTGGCAGGCGCCTACGTCGCCGCAAGATAGCGGGTTTTCAAAGTTTATAAAAAGCTTATGGCTAGCTACTATGGATCTGATACTAATTGTTGAAAATTAAAAAGAAAACTCGAAGGTTTTCGGGTCTAAGATCTTTCGCTCAACAATAAACGAAGATATATAAATAAATTAAGTGCTAAAATATAAAGGAACGATGTGGAAAATATAAATGACTTAAAATGTAAAGTTGCGGGGTAGTAATAAATTGTAAATAATAAGTGTGGAAATTAAAAGACAATAATTTAAATGATATAATGTAATTCGTATTTTTCGTTGATAACAAGAAAGATGTTACAGATTTAGAGTTTAGCTCAAACACTATTTCTAAGCTAAGATTAATTACATGAAGATCAATAGTACTTAAAAGAAAAGGAGATAAAATGTTCTTGATGTTCATGTGATGGCTGGAGAGAATTCTCTAGCCACTCCTCCAATTCCTTTAGACTACATTGTAGTGATAGTTTCTCACAATCTCTTAGTTGATCTCTCTCTTTTTCTTCATGACCAAAGGCTCCAATTTATGGAGAAGAAGATCTCTTCCAGATCTCAAGTACATCAAATAATAATAAACTATTACTAGACTAGGGAACATGCCTATAACTAGCATAATTAGTCTAGGTCTCGAGCTTTCTGAGTGTACTTTAACATCTGTTCAGCTCAAGTTTCGTTGTTGTGCAAATTAGTGATTTGATTCGGTAATCCAGCAACTCCTGGTTCAGCTCTTCAAGAATTTCTTATCATCAACTTCTGCATGCTTGAACTTCAGTTTGTGCAACCATCTAGATTTTCGAATCCTTATGATTTTTGGATCTTGATGATCTTCGGATCCTCTTGATCTTTGGTTTGTGCATGCATGATCTTCGGATCATGTGAATTTTGGTATAGCATCATGATCTTCGGTATGCATGAGATCTCGGATGGGGTGATTCTCGGTTCAAGGTTCACAATCAAGATATTCGGATCTTAGTAACCATGAATTTCGGTATAACAATTTCAGTAGTTCCAACATCCTCGGATCTCCATGCACAATATTCGGACCATCATGATTTTCGGTTGCAGCTCATAAACTTCAGCAATCATGATGTTCTACTTATCTAACTTTCGGTTCAAGTGAATTTCGGTTCACTCCAAACATGGATTTTCCAAGTTTGGTTCTCAACTTCTTATAGGTACCTCAACTCTTGATTATACCTCAATTCATCAACATCTTCGATATTTACACAAACAAAATAGTTTTTACAATAAGTTAATATAAAATTTTGTTACTATTTTGAACGATTTGATAAGATAAGAGCATTCACAGTATGATAGGTTTATCAAAAAAAATATTTAATGTCAAATCAATGCCACATCACCAACTCATAAAGTTTAAAAAATACATATAATTGAAAACCTTTCTCACATATTTTTTAATGGGAGCTACAATATCAAGTTTGTATAATGGTGTGTATATATATATATATATATATATATATATATATATATATATATATATATATATATATATATATATATATATATATATATATATGTTGAAAAATACGATAACTGATCTCCACGAACAAGGTTTTTTAAGCCTATTACCGTGTGACAGATATGTATTATATATGCGGAATAAAGAAATTGCGGAATAAGATAAAGCGGTAAAACTAAACTAGACAGTATTTAAATAGACAGAAAGCGGTAAATAAAGTAAAAGTTAGAAGTTAAAGGTTAGATGTAATAAACGCCATTATCAACGATAACGTGTTTTTACAATAAATAAAAAGGTTAGAAGTTAGAAATTAGGAGTTAGATGTTAGATGTCTCGGTTAAATACAGTCCTCATATGTTTTCGTTGTCAAGGTTCAATTCGGATGTATTGGATATTTGGTACAGTTGATTTATAACAGTTTGAATAAATCAATAACGACACAAATAATTTTCAAAAGAACTTATCGATAGCTGATGAAGATGGCGTTTTCTTTGAAGCATCGATTCTCGTTCTTTACGGTAGAATGAGGTTTGGTAGTTTTTGGTGTTTGGTGAAATGGGTTTTTGGTGTCGGTTTAATTGAGATGCACGGGGTTTTTGTGGTTTAGTTTTCGTGTATGTATTTGGTAGTGGGTGTGTAGGTTTTGTAGTTTGGTATTCGGGTTGAGGTTGTTTAGAGGTTTGAAGTTTGGTGTCGGGTAGAGGTTTTGTTTGGTGTCGGGTAGAGGTTTTGTTTGGTGTCGGGTAGAGGTTTTGTATGGTGTCGGGTAGATGTTTTGTTTGGTGTCGGGTAGAGGTTTTGTTTGGTGTCGGGTAGAGTATGGGTGTAGCGGTTTTCTTGAGCGTTTTGGCAGGTTTTCTTGCTCTTTGGACGTAGGATAATATTGGTGCTTGAATGGGTATGTGTGGTGTAAGTTATTTTCTGCACAAGAATGGCAAGAGGTTTGCATCTTATTTATACTGCTGAACTACAGGGCTCGCGTCGCGACCATATGGTCCGTCGCGTCGCGAAGGTTGATAGCTGGTGGTCGGTGCGCTTTTTGTCGGGTCAGTGCGTCTTCGCTGGTATGTCGAGCTTTTCGTCGCGTTTCCTTTTGGTCGCGTTGCTTTTGGTCGCGTCGCGAAGGATGGTGTGTTGGTAGTCTCGCGATTAGAAGGTTGGTGGTGTCACGTTGGAGCTTCGCGATGGTGTCTTCGCGTCGCGACCACCCTTGCTGTCGCGTCGCGAGCGCTGTAGCAATTTGGTCTTCTGTCTTTGTTTCTTCTTCACGTCGCGACCACTATGTCTGTCGCGTCGTGATTGCTGTAGCAGTGTGATATTTTGTATTTTGCTCTTTGGTTTGAAGCGTTACTTTCTCCGGTTTGGATGTTTTCTCAAAGTTTCTCGGGTCTTGATTTATTCTTGTTTTTGATCTTGAATTCATGCAACCTGAAATACTGATAATATTTGTTAAAAAACATTTCGACTTATTTCAGTGATGGTCACATAAAAACATAAAAACATTATTCAACAATTTCCCCCTATGTGATCATTAATGAAATGAGGAGTAAAATGTTTGATTGAAATTCTTGAAATTTGGATAAGACATTTATAAAACCATATCACTTGTTTTGAAAGAGTGTGACTAGATTTTACTTATGTTTTGAAAAATGTTTGTCAAGAATATTTGTTTCTGAATCAAAGTCTCAAGTTCGATTATCAAAAGGTTTTTGTATATGTATTTTCATAATATTCCTTAAGATTTTATAACATTTATAAAGACGACAAGTGATCTTGATAGGTCGATTCAGATGAATGCTCATAGGTATAGCTCACACTTGACTGAGGTGTTTGTTTGTTCTGGGTGCAGAACGGGTGTATAATCACTAAAGATGAGTGATATCTCTCAGTTTGAAGGTGTTGACTTATGCTTAATGTGGATTTATACCTATATACTTTAGTCACTTGGTCTTCATATTAGATAATCAATCACATAAGACTGGTTTCGGCATTACTCAGAGGGTTTCTTCATTCATGCCATTGATGTTCACTCTCTCTCCGTCGGAAAGTACTTGTAGAGGGGTTTAGAAATATTCATAGTGCATTTTGCAACTAAGAATATTCAATTATGAAGGCTACAGTATCCCGGTAAATCTTCGGTTTTGAACAGCTATATTTGATAAAGCTTTTGAGAATTCGTTGTTTTGAGAGGTGTCTGTCTTGATGGATTGTTGTTGTAAGTCTTCTTTTTCTTTGGTGATGTGTTCACCTTTGTCTTTATCTTTTCTTGATTTGTGCGAATACACCTTGTGTAAAAGATATCTGATGTGGTTACCAATTGTGATTTGTTGACAGCATTTGTTGGATATGACTTTGTCGTTTCTTCATTTGTCAGATTCGTTATGCCAGATGATCATTCTTTTCTTTGAAGTGGTTTGATTGAGGATAGGGATAGGTGATATAATAGACAGTTTGTCTAATATATAAGAAAATGAAAGTATCGTCCCTGGTCATTTTGATATCTAAGCAAAAATGAGACTAGCATCACGGTATAAGAGTATAAATCTTATAAGTCATAATGAAAACACCTTTGCTCACAGAAATGAATTCCACTTAGCATTTAAAGACGAGGCACAATTTCTCACATGGGTTTGGTTTTCATCTGAATCTCCTGATCTTATGTCCCTTTACAGATAAAATCGTTATAATTTGAAATAAATTCAAAGGGAATAGGAGAATGTACACAACAAAAATGTTTGAAATTTGAACCTTCTCTTTAATTTAGAATCAATATAACTGAGAACATTCATCGAGCATAAGTATCTGAAAATTTAGTCAAGAAGATATTAATCACATGGTTTTATAAAAACTTTTAAAAGGATAAAACTTTATTCAAATTTTTTTTGTGATTTTTGGTTTTGTGGAGGTTTTTGAAAAATTTGGTTATTTGAATGTTTTTGGTAAATTTCGGTTTGGGGGTGAGAATGGGGTAACGAGAGTTCCCCCATAAATGATGCATTGGGATCATTTGGACAGGTGGATTGGGATGTTTTAGGAGGGTTCTGGTTTTGGTGGTTCTCCCATAAATGATGCATTGAGATTATTTGGACAGGTGGATTGGGGTGTTTTAGGAGGGTTCTGGTTTTGGTGGTTCCCCCTCGACTGGATCCGCATCATTTTGGTTTTATTGTGAAGTTTCTGCATCGGAGGTAGTGTGGGTTTAAAGTCTTGTTGAAGGCTATGGTTTGTTGTCATATGCTTGGATCGGCCACTATTGATATACCATGTATCATCCTTGGGCTCTCCAGCACAAAGTACCTGCAATTAGACAGAAAGTTTAGGTACCCAAACCATGGTGGGTCCTGATTTGTTAATGGTTTTCGGTGATCTGAAATCATTATGGTTTCTGTTAATTGGACGAAGTGGTTGAGGCTTGATTTGACTTATCAGATTTTCCCAATTTAAGATTTGTTTTTGAAAACCTGTCAGTTGAAATGGTCTTTGATTTTGTGAAAGGTATCTTATATGTGAAGATCTGTTTGATAACCTTTCTTTGTATCTGGGATTTGGATGGTTTTGAAAATTCTTTTGTTTTTGTTTTGGATTCAAAGTTTGTTTTTGTGGCACAAAGACTGGTTTCAAAGGTTTCTCTTGGGTTTGTTTGAAAACTTTGGGTTTTCCTTGTTCCTTTTGAAGAGCAATTGGTTTAGAGGTACTGCCTTTCTCGTAAAAGGAGTTTTGGATTTGATGGGTTGAAGACCTATTAGTGAAAGATCTTTTGGAAACAGTGAAATCAGTATTATCTGGATTACAGTTGATAATTGTTTTGTCGTCTGAATTTTCCTCATTAACAGATGTGGATGGATCTGTTAGAGTTGATTCAGAGTTTTCACTATTTGTCCTGGTTTCTTGTTTGGCTTGTTCGATTTCGAAGGATTCTCTTCCTAATCCAGGTCTGTAATTCGTATCGATTTTGCCAGATCCTAAGGATGTTGCTTTGATGAAAATATCATCACTTAGCTTTCTAGCAAGATTGATAGAATCCAGTTTTCCTTGAAATCTTTGATTCTCGGATTCAAGAAGTTTGATTTGTTTTGAAGAATCATCTAGTTTTAGAATCAAACCATTGTTTTTGTCAGTTAAATCTTGAATTTTTATTTTTAACTGAAGGACTTCTATTTCTAAGGTATCTTTTATTTCAGATGGAAAAACAGATTGATTTTTTATTTCCAAGTCCTTTTTTTGTTTTAGAGCTTTATTTAATTGTTTTAAGACGTGATTATATTCTTCTGATTTTCGTTCGACGTCTCTTTCAAGTTTGTCTCTAGTCCTTGTTGATTCTCCAAATCTGAGTTGCAAGGTTTGTAATTCAGATTTGCAGATATCAGATTTGACTATTGTGTCATGATATAGTTTGAGATCAGCTTTCAAACTGTTCTCAATCTTAGTCATGTGGGACTCAAATGGTGTTTTTGAAAGACCGATTTCTGAGATCATAGACCATACCTGATCGATGACATATGGAGCTCTTGAGTAGGTTGTGGAAGACATTTTTTTGGGTTGATCTTGTTTTTTTTTTTTTTTTTTTTTTTTTTTTTTTTTTTTTTTTTTTTTGAAAATTTTAAGATTTTAAAAATTTTTTTTTTTTTTTAATTTTTTTTTTTTTTTTTTTTTTTTTTGAACAAGTGATATTAAGATGAAATTTTTAAAGGAAACTTATTGGTGGTTTATAAAAACGCTACACAAAAGTTCTCGACAAAAATTTCAGATTAAATCACACAAGCTCTGATACCAATTGTTGAAAAATACGATAACTGATCTCCACGAACAAGGTTTTTTAAGCCTATTACCGTGTGACAGATATGTATTATATATGCGGAATAAAGAAATTGCGGAATAAGATAAAGCGGTAAAACTAAACTAGACAGTATTTAAATAGACAGAAAGCGGTAAATAAAGTAAAAGTTAGAAGTTAAAGGTTAGATGTAATAAACGCCATTATCAACGATAACGTGTTTTTACAATAAATAAAAAGGTTAGAAGTTAGAAATTAGGAGTTAGATGTTAGATGTCTCGGTTAAATACAGTCCTCATATGTTTTCGTTGTCAAGGTTCAATTCGGATGTATTGGATATTTGGTACAGTTGATTTATAACAGTTTGAATAAATCAATAACGACACAAATAATTTTCAAAAGAACTTATCGATAGCTGATGAAGATGGCGTTTTCTTTGAAGCATCGATTCTCGTTCTTTACGGTAGAATGAGGTTTGGTAGTTTTTGGTGTTTGGTGAAATGGGTTTTTGGTGTCGGTTTAATTGAGATGCACGGGGTTTTTGTGGTTTAGTTTTCGTGTATGTATTTGGTAGTGGGTGTGTAGGTTTTGTAGTTTGGTATTCGGGTTGAGGTTGTTTAGAGGTTTGAAGTTTGGTGTCGGGTAGAGGTTTTGTTTGGTGTCGGGTAGAGGTTTTGTTTGGTGTCGGGTAGAGGTTTTGTATGGTGTCGGGTAGATGTTTTGTTTGGTGTCGGGTAGAGGTTTTGTTTGGTGTCGGGTAGAGTATGGGTGTAGCGGTTTTCTTGAGCGTTTTGGCAGGTTTTCTTGCTCTTTGGACGTAGGATAATATTGGTGCTTGAATGGGTATGTGTGGTGTAAGTTATTTTCTGCACACGAATGGCAAGAGGTTTGCATCTTATTTATAGTGCTGATGAACAGCGCTCGCGTCGCGACCATGTGGTCCGTCGCGTCGCGAAGGTCAATAGCTGGTGGTCGGTGCGCTTTTTGTCGGGTCAGTGCGTCTTCGCTGGTATGTCGAGCTTTTCGTCGCGCTTCCTTTTGGTCGCGTTGCTTTTGGTCGCGTCGCGAAGGATGGTGTGTTGGTAGTCTCGCGATTAGAAGGTTGGTGGTGTCACGTTGGAGCTTCGCGATGGTGTCTTCGCGTCGCGACCACCCTTGCTGTCGCGTCGCGAGCGCTGTAGCAATTTGGTCTTCTGTCTTTGTTTCTTCTTCACGTCGCGACCACTATGTCTGTCGCGTCGTGATTGCTGTAGCAGTGTGATATTTTGTATTTTGCTCTTTGGTTTGAAGCGTTACTTTCTCCGGTTTGGATGTTTTCTCAAAGTTTCTCGGGTCTTGATTTATTCTTGTTTTTGATCTTGAATTCATGCAACCTGAAATACTGATAATATTTGTTAAAAAACATTTCGACTTATTTCAGTGATGGTCACATAAAAACATAAAAACATTATTCAACAATATATATATATAATATGTGAAAAAGCTCTACCACAGAGCTTGTTAATTAACAAGATTATTGAAAAAATATTGTTTTAAGAAAACTTCTACACTAGTTTTTTTAGTTTGAAGAGCTTTTTGTTTGAAAAATATTTTGAAAAAGTTCCTAAAACTCTTATTGTGGGTATTCTAAATAGTTATCTGAGCAACATCATTTAATGAAATATTCTAAATAGTTATTCTAAATATTCTAAATAGTTATTCTTGTGGCTGGCACATGAATAACATTAAATATAACTGTATATTTATTGTTAACTTTAATTATGGTTATGATTAATGAATTTAAATATAACTTATTTGACATTTTTTAATTTCGATAATGATGATTATCAATAGATCAACTATTTTTGATAAGGTGACATAATGTAATTTCTAATTTTATGTTACTAAAAGTTATTATTTTTTAAATAATTTTAAAAAATCAGTTACTATGATTAATAAGTCTTGGAAGCCTAAAGTCAAGGTAAAAAGTTTTATTTTCTTTGCACTAATGTTACATTAATGAAAAAGTTTAAAATGACAATTAAAAAGCATTTGAAAAGTTGTAGGCGTTTTAAATGAATGTGATGCAATAAAGATGACCTCTTTTATAATGGACTAGATGAATCCTAGTCGATTGCGTAAGAATAATGTTATGTAGTTAATATAATAACAAATGTCTGTTGTTAAAACTATGTACGTTATTGTCATTAACTATGAAATAATACTTTTAATATATTAAATGAAAAGACTGATGGAAATCATTATGCTTATCTTGAACGATATGATAAAGAAATTAAATTTCGAAGTTAAAAAATTGTAATACTTCTAATGGTTGAAGTTTACGCTATTTAATAGAATCTAGGGAAAATGATTTATAAGGGTAATTATGTTTCAAAAATGTTCAAAAAACATCATCCAAGTTTGGTTTGTTCAAAAAACACCATCCAAGTAAAGCCTTTGTACAAAAAACACCATCCAAGTAAGGCATTTGTACAAAAAACACCAACGAAGTACATGTTTTGTTTAAATTTTACCTGATGGTAACCGGCTCTTGCAGGTTAAACTGTTTATCTGTTATTATGCCATGTCACTAAATACTAGGCCAAGTCATCCTTTAACCTGCAAGAGCCGGTTACCATCGGGTAAATTTTGAACAAAACATGTAGTTTGTTGGCGTTTTTTGTACAAAAGCCTAACTTGGATGGTGTTTTTTGTACAAATGTCTTACTTGGATGGTGTTTTTTGAACAGACCAAACTTGGATGGTGTTTTTTGAACAGTTTTGAAACATAATTACCCTTATAAGTCATTTTCCCTAGAATCTATGGATGTTTTTAATCTTATAATATATTATTATTTATATACTAATAATAAAGAAGAAAGGGTGTCACGAAGTTAAAATGTCTTACATATACTTTCAAGAGATAAATCAATAAATAAAATCAGATTAATACAATAAAAATAATTATTACTCTTGAACCATATTATTTGAATGACTTTTTATAAGATATTATATATTTAACACTTGAAAAAATAAAATAAAATATGATGAATGGTCTTTGTGGTGAGTAATTTCATATGCTAATAAATAAGCAATAATCAAATGTAAATATAATGGTATAAATGTTTATTTTGTAAGGGTTCTTGGTGGTGATAAAGTGGAGGGAGAGGAGAGGGCGACAATGAAGGAAATGAGATGGTTGCAAATGTAGTCTACAACGCTAAAGGAGTAGGGTATGCTTTGTAATATTTTCCCATTTACTTTTTCATATGGTATTTGTGGGCTTTTTTATGATTTTGTAATAGTTTCCGACTTTTTTTTTTTTGTTTTTGCATATACTATTCCTATTGATGATAATATATAACTTGTAACAATAATTTCATTGTAGTTTTTATATAACTATTATTTATATTCTAAATAGAATTTCTTTTTACTAAATAATAATATAAATAAACATAAATTGTAACGATGTAATTTTTAAATGTAAAAGATTATTAAAAAGTAGTTCTTTTGAGTACAAAAATGTACACATGGTTTATATATATATATATATATATATATATATATATATATATATATATATATATATATATATATATATATATATATATATATATATATATATATATATATGGAGAGGATCAACATAGAACATCTTTTTATCCATAAAACCTCATTTTAAGCCATTGGAACATTTAATCAATGGTCATGATTAAAACATGTAATTAATTACTAAATTAATTAATAATCTAAATCGCTAGCGGTAAGAGTGTCTTTTCAAAATTTATTTCAGTTACCAAATTTTCCTGATTTCAGTTTCCTTTCGTGTTCAAATCAAAGCATAAAATCAGGAAGCCAAAATCTAATCCACAGTTCTTTGTGTAATCAATTCCAATCGTAATCATCAAAATCGTATCGAGATTCTTGAATCAGAGAGCTACATAAAGAACAAGATTATTGAATCGGATAAAAAAGCATATCAAGATTACAATCTCGGCATGCTGAATCCGTTTATTTTCAAGAGCTACAAAAAGAAAATTATTTTTGAATCAGATATGACCAGATCACGACTAGATAGAGCTCGAAACCAGAGATTGTTGTAAGTTATCCAGTAGTTCTGTCAATTAGGCTTCAGTTTTTGCAATATCGTATTAACTAACGTATGAACGATGATGAGTTCTAAATATTTTATCTTGAATGTTCATTACTGAACATCTACGGATATTTACAGATCTGAGTTGTTAGGAGATGATTGAATTATACTTGATTGCTTATTTGCAGAAAAGTATGTTTTCGTTGTTTGTTTTCTATAGTAGCTACCTTTAATTTGTGTTTTTTATAGATCTCGGAGAACTTTTAAATTTTAATTGAATTTGCGTTTGTCAGGCGAAGAACATATCGGTGATTTGAGATTTTCTGAATTCAAACTCTTTCCTTTTCGATACATAGTCAATCACGCTTCTCAAAGTTGTGTTGTAGTTTTTAATTTTCTATTGCTTTTGTTTGTTACTCGAAACATCTCCATCAGCATACACACGTAAAGCCTTGCACATCGTTTGTATGTATGCAGACATATGATTGACGAAAAAACAAACATACTTACGATTTTACAACGGATCTCCTTATTTTGATACTTTTCTTCTTCCATCTGTACTCTTATGAAATCGTATTTTCTAAATTTGATTTTAGAAATCTATGTTTGGCATAAATCTATGTTTGATTACAGAAATCGATTTTGCTTGTTGTTGTAATACTTCTCGTAGTTGTTGAATATATGTTCATCTATGAACACACGTTCATGAATGAACATACATTTGGCTCTGATTATAATTCTATGTTTGGCGTTGTTTCTAGAACGAATGTTCAGTAATGAACATCCCCATGTTCATTAATGAACATTCATGAATATAACATGAGTTGTTGCTGTAATAGTTCTCGTAATTATTGAATATATGTTCATCTATGAACACACGTTCATGAAAGAACGTACATTTTGGCTCTGTTTCTAATTATATGTTTGGCGTTGTTTCTCAAACGAATGTTCAGTAATGAACATCCCCATGTTCATTAATGAATAGTCATGAATATAATGTTAGTTGCTGCTGTATGTAACACCCGACTTCTAAAACAAAAACACCCTTGAAAATTTTCCATTTAAAACAAGGTTTCAATACATAAAACCATAACTAAAGGGGTATATTTTATTAAAAACGGGTGCAAGTGTATCAAGGAGAGTATAAAATACCATAACCTCCTTTTAAAAGCCGGGTTGCTACTGACAGCTTCTATAAGTCTCACTTCTTTAGTCACGGACTGTATTTTTTTCCTATCAGGATCATGCTAACCTGCAGGGACATTTAACAAATAACGTGAGCTATAAAGCTCAGTGAGTAATCATACTTGTAAATAACATGTATAAGAAATACATTCACATATAATTTTCTATATATGACAAGTATCTTATTACTCATCTTTTCAATACCAAGTCCCACTTAATAGCCCCTTCCGGCCAACCGTATATACCTATCCGGATATCGGATCCAAACTCCTAGCCCTATTGGCTAACCATATATCTCTTAGGATTTCACATCCTACTTCATAGCCTTACAGGCTGAACCATAATAACATATGATTATCAAATCACATCAGTTATTTGAACATTTAATCATATCTAACCTGTTATTTGAACATTGATCACATCAAATCTGTTAGCCACATAAAGCCATATGTGTACAAGAGAAAATAAACATATAAATTCTCAATTACTATTTCTGTCCCATATTTCTTAGTCACAATTGACTGCACCATATTTCCTGGCCATATAAGCCGCACCAAACAGTTTCAACATTTATATCATAGCCCTAAGGCCGCACCAATTGGTTTCAACAACCCGATATCATAGCCATAAGGCCGCACCATTTAGATACAATCATCCAATATCATAGCCATAAGGCCGCACCATTTGGATCTAATCATCCAATATCATAGCCATAAGGCCATACCATTTGGATTTAATCATCCAATATCATAGCCACATTGGCAGTACCAATGTACAAAATAAAATATCATAGCCATATAGGCCGCACCAGTTGGATATAACATCCAATATCATAGCCACAAGTGGCCGTACCATTCAATAACATTTTATATCATAGCCGCAGAGGCCGTACCTTTAGACATCATTCTATAGTCTCACGACTTACCTGGTCTTATCATTTCAAACTACCATGTTCAACTCTAAAACTACTACAAGTTATAAGAGTTCAACCATCAAATATCACATTTGATATAAGTGAGATTACTCACCTGGATACTTGCTGCAATTGTATCCCGTTAGCATTTGCATTCTTGCACCTTTATCAATGCACTTGTCCGGTACCTATTCATTTATTTATATAACAAATGATTATAGGTTAATCACCATTTCAGTTGACTCTACTACACAAGAGTCCAATATTATACAATTGGGGACCATTTCTAGATGATAACTTTCACTTACCATCTTCTTACTAATTATAAATTTTTCCCGAAATACGCGTATTTTACTACAGTACCTTTGGGAGGTCGTATACGTATTCCGACAATATTCCACGAAGTTTCATACCATATTAGACCTATGTTCAAAATTTGAGGTCAAACGGACAAGTCTAGCATCAAAATCATATTTGAAATTGCCAAAACTTTTAACAGGAAGTTCAAGGAAAATGCCCCCCAATCTGTCACGACCTCGCGTCGCGAGACCCACAGTGGTCGCGTCACGAATGCTGCACAGCAGACCAGAACTTCCGATTTTTATGCTACAAAATCCCATTTTCTCATATTAAGTGCTTAATACCCTACTTAATCGGTAGGGGTTTGTTCCAGGACCAAAACCCTTCATTTACTTCAAGTTTTAAACCATGGAATTGTTGATTCCAATCCATTTCCAAAAATTCCCGTTTTTCACATTTTTGGTCCAAAACCGAAATTATTCAAAATTAATCACTTCTACTGATTATTCTCATCTCTAGCAACATTTGGAACTCATTAAAACCCATTAGAATCCACTGAATCATATAAACTTGTATTATAACTGGAATTCAGTTTCCAGTTCATCCCAAGAAAACCTATCAAGAATACACACAAGTTAGAACTTGATTACTAACCTTGATTAACTTGACAATTCTTCAATCTTCAAACACTTGGCCAAATTTCTACTTCACTTCTCAAGAACTTGTAGAAATCGCATCATCAAAATCCTTCACGTAGCTTCTCCAATGATCAGCCACAATTATGGAGATAATTCTCCTTTTATATTTCCCAGATTTCATTTTAGCCCCTCAAGTCCTTTTTCTTGAACTTTTGGCCACATAATCATATTTCATCACATAAGAACTACATTTCTTATATTTTTGTCACAAGCAAACAATATTTTTACATAATTGGTCCTTTACATGGTCAAATAACCAAATTACCCTTTTATGGTAAAATGACCAATTTACCCCTTTTTGCTAGAATTAACTTTCAAATACTTATCACAAGTATTTGGTGTTACAAATTCTCCCCTCCTTCAAAAGATTCCGTCCCCGGAATCATACAAACATGTGAGGGTATATGTACCTCATTACAATTTCGGTCTCTCATAACATATGGAAACCTTTATGGTATTGCCAAAGCACTTTTACCATACTAGTCTTCTTATTTCATAGCTATCTCGTTTTCCATCTAACACTCCTCCAGTTGTCCCGGGTATCGTAACTCCTTATCTACCTCCATTTCATCATGAGGTATTATTTAGAATTCATCAACCAATGTCTCCAACAATGAAACTCATGAAAAAACATTATAACTATCTTGAGGTCCATCAAGATACCTCAATTAATACACCACAATTCTTACTCTTTGGGATGTACGGAAAGGTCCAATGAACAAAGACTCAACTTTCCTTTTTGTCCCAAAACAATTTTTAGTCTTTCCAAAAGAATTACTTTTAGTACCACCATCTTTCCTCACTTGAAATTTCAACGGTTTTTACTCACTGATCCACATACCACTTTTGCTAATTATTTGCCGTTTTCAAATTTGCTCGTATCCTTCTAATCTTCTCTTCAGTTTGTACAACAATCTAGGATCTAGTCAACAACTTTTCCACATCTTCAATCCAATAAATCGGAGCATGACACGGTACTCCATACAACGTTTCGTACGAGCTATTAGAATGCTGGTATGAAAACTATCATTATCTGCAACTTTTATCAAGGATAGATGATCTCCCCATCTTCCACCAAGGTCTATTATGCAATTTTCAGACATATCTTCTAGAGTCTGCATCATTATCTCACTTCGTCCATCAATATACGGTACCTTTGAATTAATTATTCCTGGTAACTATACCAAAACCAAAGAATAAATATACTATTTCGACCCAATACAATCAACACCGGTAACTTATATTGGCAACTTACTCTATCTACATAACTTTTCGATCTTCATTTGCTCATTGGTCGGTATAAATTTACACTGGTTTCATCAACCGGTCAACAATTACCCATATGGTGTCATACCCATGCGGTACTTGCGGAGACTTTATTACAAAGACTATAATAATATTGTCTCATTTCTTCCCTAGGACCCACAACGGCTAAATTTCTCCGTATGCTTTTGATGATTTGACTTTACCTGCAACATGTCAAACACCTTTTTCACATACTTTTCAATATCTTTCTTCACTCCCGGCCACCAATGCATAGGTTTTATCATCCTATACAGTCTGGTATTGCCTGGTATACTGCATATCCTCTATAATATGCATCTTTTAAGAATTATCTCACATCTCAATTTTCTTTGGAACTCACATATACAACCCCAAGGGTTTTCAATCACTGTGA
Organism: Cichorium intybus; assembly: GCA_023525715.1. Taxonomy (NCBI): domain Eukaryota; kingdom Viridiplantae; phylum Streptophyta; class Magnoliopsida; order Asterales; family Asteraceae; genus Cichorium; species Cichorium intybus. The sequence goes on from CM042012.1 coordinate 64,111,305, forward strand.
GTTTTCTTACTAGATACTTCAATTATCTAACCATTTATTCACTTTTCAGGTTTTCCAAACTTGCACGCTTCTTTTTGTGCTACCCAAACCAAATCGGGTAATCAACTCACCACACTCTCACATGTGGTTGTATCTTTCAAAAGATACTCTTTTCAACTCAAGGCATCTATAACCACATTTGATTTACCGGGATGGTACAAGATTTCACAACCGAAATCTTTAAGTAACCCATCTATCTTTGCTATCTCATATTTAGCTTCTTTTTGATCAATTAAGTACTTCAAACTTTATGATCCGTATAAACAGTAAGCTTTACACCATATACGTAGTGTCTCCCAAGCTTCAATGCCAAAGTCATAATTGCTAATGCAATATTATGTACCCAAAGTTAATTCTGGATGCATTTCTGTAAAATAAATTATCTTCTCCGCTTAGCGATAATGCTAACACCGGAGCTTCACACTAGGTTTATTTCAACCTTTGAAAAGATACTTGTGGTCTTTCTACCCACTCAAACTTTTCACTTTTCTTGGTCAACTTTGGTCAACTAGACAGCAATCAAGGAGCAGTTTTCTACAACTCTCCTATAGTAACCTGCCAATTTAAGGAAACTACAATTTTCAGTCAGATTCCAAGGCGGTTTCCGTTTTACAGCTTCATTTCCATTGGTTCTACCTTAACATCTTTGACACTGTTAACATGCCCAAAGAATTGAAACTTCTTTTAGCCAAATTTCATACTCGGAAAACTTCGCATATCACTTTTCTCCACGAAGTAACTCCAATATTTGGTACAAATGTACATCATATTCAGTCTGGTTTCGAGAATATCAGATTCTCGGTAGTCAATGCACATACACATCAACTTGTCTTTCTTCTTTTCAAACAAGATAGGGCTCCACACGATGACACATTCGGCCATATGAGACCCCGATTCAAAAATTTCTTCTAATTGTTTTCCCACTCTGCCATCTCTGCAGATGCTAATCAGTTTAGAGCCTAAATAACAGAAGCTTCCAAAACCAGTTTAATCATAAACTCTTCTCATCAATCTGGCAGAAATTCTGGAAGTTCTTTGGAAGAAACATCCGAGAATTCATTTAAAGTTTTACACTTCTATCGCCACTTTATTTAGCTTGGCCAATACTGCATATGCCAACTAAAACATCATTCCTTTACTAACCCTTCTCCAAGTTTAAGCAAAGGAAAATAACCGGTATTCTCAACAACGGTCATTTACCGTGGATTTTCTTCCATTTCATTTCTGATTTTAGAACCATAATGTTCATATTTCTCCAATTCATGTTAGCATAATTCATTGCTAACCAATTCATACGCACAATTACTTTAGATTCATTGGTAGTCATCGGCTTCAGATTTATAGGGAAAAATGGTCCCGTAAATCCTAGGTAGACTACCTTTCAGGTGTTCAATATCTCGAACATATTTGCTATCTACTATAGCTACTTCCAAAATTTCATCCATAATCGTTGATGAAATATTCAGACAAGACATCAAAGTCACTGATCCAAAGCATAGCTTCATGGATCAAATATAACATACACAGGGATTATATTCAAAACAATTATATCTGAGACCATATCAGTTTTCTCACGAGCTTCTTCCACAGTCTGCTGGAATGCTCATGGTACCACTGGTCCTTTTCGACCATTCGTTTCTTCTTTCTTTCCTCCCCGTTCTTTCTTGGGTTTATCACCCGTTACTCCACATTTAGCATGTGAACATTTCGTAGGAAAGTAATCTATAGCTCCGCGCTGGAAACACTTCTGTTCCATCCAACAGGCTCGAGCAATATGCTCCTGTTTTCTACGATTTCAACAATTCAACGATAGAGTCTCAACTCTACAATTTTCTGAGTGCTTTTCCTGCACTTCTTACACCACATCACCTTTTTCGTTTTGGTCCCTTCCCTTTAAGGTTAGACCTAAATCGTGTTAACTTCTTCTGAAGCGTCCACTAATATTTTTCTGCTTTTTTGTAATCTCAACTACTTTTCTTTCACCTTGAATATCAGTTAGGGTGAGCAACCAATTTCTTTTTCTAACCACATCAACTACTATTGCTTGTCATGTGGATTTTATACTACTTGTCTCTTTGCGCCTCGTTCAATGGAGCCTCGAGAAAGGGCTGGTCCACCACTTAAAGCTCCACGCCCTAAATTCCTCCCAATAATATTCACTGATCATACTTCAAAATTCAATAAACAGTTAGTTTATGTATCATATCATACGTATATACACCTAACTGTACAACATGTCTACTATCCCTCAAGGTTTAAGTCCAGGAATCTATTCTATAGACACCTAGTTCACTTAAACCACGGCTTTGATACCAACTTGTAACACCCGACTTTTAAAACAAAAACACCCCTGAAAATTTTCTATTTAAAACAAGGTTTCAATACATAAAACCATAACTAAAGGGGTATATTTTATTAAAAACGGGTGCAAGTGTATCAAGGAGAGTATAAAATACCATAACCTCCTTTTAAAAGCCGGGCTGCTACTGACAGCATCTATAAGTCCCACTTCTTTAGTCACCGACTGTATTTTTTTCCTATCAGGATCATGCTAACCTGCAGGAACATTTAACAAATAACGTGAGCTATAAAGCTCAATGAGTAATCATACCTGTAAATAACATGTATAAGAAATACATTCACATATAATTTTCAATATATGACAAATATCTTATTACTCATCTTTTCAATACCAAGTCCCACTTTATAGCCCCTTCCGGCCAACCGTATATACCTATCTGGATATCGGATCCAAACTCCTAGCCCTACTGGCTGACCATATATCTCTTAGGATTTCACATCCTACTTCATAGCCTTACAGGCTGAACCATAATAACATATGATTATCAAATCACATCAGTTATTTGAACATTTAATCATATCTAACCTGTTATTTGAACATTGATCACATCAAATCTGTTAGCCACATAAAGCCATATGTGTACAAGAGAAACTAAACATATAAATTCTCAATTACCATTTCTGTCCCATATTTCTTAGTCACAATTGACTGCAACATATTTCCTGGCCATATAAGCCGCACCAAACAGTTTCAACATTTATATCATAGCCCTAAGGCCGCACCAATTGGTTTCAACAACCCGATATCATAGCCATAAGGCCGCACCATTTAGATACAATCATCCAATATCATAGCCATAAGGCCGCACCATTTGGATCTAATCATCCAATATCATAGTCATAAAGCCGCACCATTTGGATTTAATCATCCAATATCATAGCCACATTGGCAGTACCAATGTACAAAATAAAATATCATAGCCATATAGGCCGCACCAGTTGGATATAACATCCAATATCATAGCCACAAGTGGCCGTACCATTCAATAACATTTTATATCATAGCCGTAGAGGCCGTACCTTTAGACATCATTCTATAGTCTCACGACTTACGTGGTCTTATCATTTCAAACTACCATGTTCAACTCTAAAACTACTACAAGTTATAAGAGTTCAACCATCAAATATCACATTTGATATAAGTAAGATTACTCACCTGGATACTTGCTGCAATTGTATCCCGTTAGCCTTTGCATTCTTGCACCTTTATCAATGCACATGTCCGGTACCTATTCATTTATTTATATAACAAATGATTATAGGTTAATCACCATTTCAGTTGACTCTACTACACAAGAGTCTAATATTATACAATTGGGGACCATTTCTAGATGATAACTTTCACTTACCATCTTCTTACTAATTATAAATTTTTCCCGAAATACGCGTATTTTACTACTGTACCTTCGGGAGGTCGTATACGTATTCCGACAATTTTCCACGAAGTTTCATACCATATTAGACCTATGTTCAAAATTTGAGGTCAAACGGACAAGTCTAGCATCAAAATCATATTTGAAATTGCCAAAACTTTTAACAGGAAGTTCAAGGAAAATGCCCCCAATCTGTCGCGACCTCGCGTCGCGAGACCCACAGTGGTCGCGTCGCGAATGCTGCACGACAGACCAGAACTTCCGATTTTTATGCTACAAAATCTCATTTTCTCATATTAAGTGCTTAATACCCTACTTAATCGGTAGGGGTTTGTTCCAGGACCAAAACCCTTCATTTACTTCAAGTTTTAAACCATGGAATTGTTGATTCCAATCCATTTCCAAAAATTCCCGTTTTTCACATTTTTGGTCCAAAACCGAAATCATTCAAAATTAATCACTTCTACTGATTATTCTCATCTCTAGCAACATTTGGAACTCATTAAAACCCATTAGAATCCACTGAATCATATAAACTTGTATTCTAGGGTTCTTGAGCAAAGTTCCAAATTTTCACTAATAGCAACATACTTTCTATTTGATATGTGTTCTTACCACATAAACATGTTTGCTATTTATAATCATACAAAACCTCTTGGATTATAACTGGAATTCAGTTTCCAGTTCATCCCAAGAAAACCTATCAAGAATACACACAAAACTTAGGTTAGAACTTGATTACTAACCTTGATTAACTTGACAATTCTTCAATCTTCAAACACTTGGCCAAATTTCTACTTCACTTCTCAAGAACTTGTAGAAATCGCATCATCAAAATCCTTCCCATAGCTTCTCCAATGATCAGCCACAATTATGGAGATAATTCTCCTTTTATATTTCCCAGATTTCATTTTAGCCCCTCAAGTCCTTTTTCTTGAACTTTTGGCCACATAATCAAATTTCATCACATAAGAACTACATTTCTTATATTTTTGCCACAAGAAAACAATATTTTTACATAATTGGTCCTTTACATGGTCAAATAACCAAATTACCCTTTTATGGTAAAATGACCAATTTACCCCTTTTGCTAGAATTAACTTTCAAATACTTATCACAAGTATTTTGTGTTACACTGTAATACTTCTTGTAGTTGTTGAATATATATTCATCTATGAACACACGTTCATGAATGAACAAACATTTGACTCTGTTTCTAATTCTATGTTTGGCGTGGTTACTAATGGACAGAAAAAAAAAGAAAATGGATCAGGCGAGAACGAGATAGATATAGAGAGAAAGAAACTGATGGATCGAGGCAGTAGGTCAGAGAGAAAGAAAACAATCGATGTTTATCCATGTTCAGTTATGAAAATTTGAGTTTTTGGTTAAATGTTCATTTTTGAACATGTATGTAAGTTCGTATATTTCGAGTTTTTGTTTAAATATCCATCAATATTCATTTCTGAACATGTATGTAAGTTCGTATATTTTGTCAATATTCATTTCTAAACATGTGTGTGTTCATATTTCATAAATGTTTGTCAATGTTCATTTATGAACATGTGTATGTATGTTTGTATATTTATCAACATTCGCTAATATTCATTTATGAACATCTGTTTATGTTAGTATATTTCATTAATGTTCATTTCTTAACATGTTTGTATGTTCATATATTTCATCAATGAACAAATATGTATGTTCAGAAATGAAAATATACGTGTAATTTACCATCATAACTTTATCACCCTAATTTGATCTAACGGTCAAAAATATGGTTCTATGGTTCTATGCCTAATTTTGGTTCTTTGTTGATCCCACCCATATATATATATATATATATATATATATATATATATATATATATATATATATATATATATATATATATATATATATATATATATATATATATATATATATATATATATATATATATATATATATGTATATATATATATATATATATATATATATACATATATATATACATATATATATATATATATATATATATATATATATATATATATATATATATATATATATATATAAAAGTATGGCTGCCAAAACTTTGTAATTTTGTTTTTGTGGCCCCCAGTGCCTTGCTGGGTGAGACCCCTTTTATAGAATGTTTTCTTTTCAATATATATATATATATATATATATATATATATATATATATATATATATATATATATATATATATATATATATATATATATATATATATATATATATATATATATATATATATATATGTTTAAATGAGACGGCGAGCATTTTGTGAGATATGAAGATATAATCCTAGCCACTCGTCTTCGAGATCAAAAAATAAAATAAAAATAAAATACTAAAAAATATGAGAACAATTAAAAAAATCTAATAATTTTCGCTTGTTTGTGTATCCAAAAAAATGAAAATTTTAAAATATTTAAAAAATTTAAAAAAATAAAATCAACTTCATAATATTTTATTCTGGTTGAATATTGTTCACATACTGTGTAATATTCTAATATATATATTGTGAAAGAATTTCATAATTTTTTGTAGTGTAATATTTTAATAGAATATTATACATATAGTGCAATATTCTATTTTATTTATTTTAATAAAAATGACGAAAATAATAAATAAATAATTTTTTTTCAATTTTTTCAATTATTTTTTATTTTTCAACTTTGTTTGTTTATACTCAAAATAAATGACTATGATTGCGTCTCTTTGTCTTATTTAATTTTCTTGTATATATATATATATATATATATATATATATATATATATATATATATATATATATATATATATATATATATATATATATATATATATATATATATATATATATATATATATAACACTTGAGACAAAAACTTTTTGTTCATCAAATGGTTGTTTTTTATGAATATTCAACAACTTTTTCTTCAAATATTTTATAAAACAATGCAAAAGTAGTTTACAGGTATAAAATGATTATTTTTATCACTCAGCACAGATAATTCAGATTGTCTAACCAAATAATCTGAATTATTTAAAGGCGAATTCATTTAGAGCTTCTGAATTATTAAAATATAAATGATTCAGATCTGAATAAATCAAATGCTGACAAATAGCCACTTAGTTCTTTGAACACGTTTTCTCATGTTTTAATATTAAATTGTCTATGTAAAATACACAGATAATGTTGGATGTGTTATTGATGTTTGTTAAATTAATATTTTAATAATATTATAATTATTTCAAATAGATAATTATGATATTTTATTGAGTTTTATAATGGAAACTTTATAATTAATATATGATACATATTGTAATGACAAATTTTTAATCAATCCTAAATAAGTAGATTAGATCTAATATTATTAGTAACTTATATGATAAGTGGAATTTTTTTACCAAAGATTTTTATTACTTTATAAGTTACGGATATACGCCTAATATATTATAAATAAAAAATGTGTATTGAAAAATATAGATACAAAGGTAAAGAAGAATGTAAACCGGAGAGAGAATATAGAAGTTTCTAATTTCTTGAGGATATTGTTGGATAAGCACCGTGGTCAAATAACTTGCGGCGTACTGCTTTGATTTTGTACGCCACGTCGACTGCAAAAGGCGCCACGTAAGAATGACAGGCTGTAGCCAACTTTGACTTTAAGACGGCTATAAGTTCTGGCCCCTTCGGAGGCACTTTCTAGAAGACCCTTAAACAATTTCTACAAAGTTGTCCTATTTTCACCTATTTGACGTCAGCCTGTAAACTATTCTCTTTTATATACTTGATTTCATATTTATTTTTATAATTGAGTTTAATATACTTAAAGTTTAATCACAAATTTTATAAACATCTTAAGGTTATTGTTAATATAACACATCAATTTCGAAAAATATGCTCTCACAGAAACATTAACTTTTTATATAGAATAACAAATCTCTAATTTACGTTTATTTGTATATTCCAGGTACCAAAATATTTATAGGATTAATTATGGTTATCTCCTAGTTTTTGTTTTCCTGTTTTATACAAAATCTTCGGTTTCCACAGGCAATGTGAGAACGAGAGCATTACATAATTTTTATTTCAACAAAGTGGACGTCACTTATTTCAACAAAGGGGGACTGCAATACGTGAAAAATCTTGGATGAACTGTCGATAGTAACCAGCGAGTCCGAGGAAACTTCTAACTTCGGTTGGTGTCTATGGAGTTTCCTATTTCATCACGGCTTCTATCTTCGACGGATCAACTTTAATACAATGGATTGAGACAACATGTTTAAGGAATTGGACTTCACGCAACCAAAACTCGCATTTAGAGAACTTTGCGTATAATATTTCTTTATTTAGTACTTCTTGAACCTCACATAGATGTCTCCTATGATCTTCCTTTTTTTTGGAATAAATGAGGATGTCATCAATGAACACGATAACAAAATCATCAATGAATGCTTTACAAACTTGATACATTAGATCTATAAAAATTGTCGGTGCATTTGTGAGACCAAATGGCATTACAAGGAATTCGTAATGACCCCAACGAGTACGAAACACGGTCTTTTCGATGTCATCTTCCTTTACATGAACTTGATGATAACCCAAGCAGATATCGATTTTTGAGAAATAATCCACGCCTTGAAGTTGATCAAAAAAGTCGTCGATTCGGAGCAATGGATAACGATTCTTGATACTGATCTTATTAAGTTCACAGTAATCGATGCACATCCGCATCGAACCATCCTTCTTTTTCAAGAACAAGACAGGTGCGTCCAACGGTGACGAACTAGGTCGAATAAAGCATTTATCAAGAAGTTCATCAATTCACGCATTTTCGTAGGGGGCTAAATGATACGGAGCACGAACAATTAGCGTAGCCCTCGGAACAAGGTCTATCTGAAACTCAACTTGCCTTTCGGGTGGCAAGTTGGGTAGGTCATATGGAAAGACCTCGAGATATTCACACACAACATCAATATCATGAAGAGTATTATTTCCTTTATCGACAACCATCACATAGGCTAGGAAAGAAGAACATCATTTTGAGAGAAACTTTCGAGCTTTCACAGTGCTAATGAGACTCGGTACATGATTTCGTTTCTCACCACATACGTATACTTTATTCCCATCGGATGCTTTGACTGATACAATCTTTCTCCCACAAGCAATCTTTATTATTCGCCCCAAGCCAATTCATACAAACTATTATATCAAAATACTTAATTCCAATTGGGAGGAGATTCAATTGGAGCTTTTTATCGTCAATGTTTAACTCACAATTCTGATATATATTTTGTATGTCAACGTATTTCATATTTGCTATTTCAACCACATACACTTCATCTAATAATTCTAGGGGATATTTTAACTTGACTCCAAATTCATGAGACAAAAATAAATGTGTAGCACCGGAATCAAATAAAACATAAGCATGTAACAAATTTATCGTTGGAATAGTGTCCAAGATCATAACTAATTGGCAACGACTTTCCATTAATAGAAAAGTCCTTTTTGGGTTGCCCTCAGTAGTCCAAATGGTATTAGAGTTAATTAGAAGAAGGAGATAAATAGTTTATTAATTTGTCATGTGATGATAAATTATTAGAAACTAGTTTGGAAATTTAAATTAATTTGGGATTAAATAAAAATACAGGGACTAAATATTAATTGTTCAATAGTTGGGCAAAAGATAATACCGATCCTAGGGGATATGGGACAAATTCTAAGAAGGGTTTATCATTCTTTAAATCACACTTAAGGATAAGGACTGCGTATTTTTTGAATTTGAGATAAGTTGGATTATTTAATCAATTATCTTTATCCGGTTTGAATTCAAATCAAGTTTATCCCTAAGCATCCTTACAGGCTATAAATACTCCTCCCCTGACACTCATAATTTCGTCTGAATCCTCTGGCTCTCTCAGTCTTCAAGTTTTATCTTCTCTCTCAATAGAATCTATAATCCATCTCTAGGGTTTTATAGCGAGCTTTCTTAATTAATAAATTAACCTAATAACTTGGACTTATTGAGTGTGAACCATTACATGTATTCTCTTTTGGGTACTACCTTCCTTAGCTTAGATTCGATCTACATCAAGGGTTCTTCAAGCAAATTGGTTTTGCTAAAAGGTTGGTAATTTTGATCACTCTTGTAGTTGTAAATATCATTAGGTAGTATCCTTATAAGTTTTAGTAAATGTTACTTGCCTTATATAATGTTTGTGTGTTTCCGCTGCCGTGCTTGCTGTATCTAGGGTATTGAAGACCTATCAGTGGTATAGAGCATATGCTTAGTTGATATTTGCACAACATAATTTTTGTTTGACATGTGAATTTTGAAAATTCTATGATGGCCTGGATAAATCGATTTTTTGGAGTATTTATGATTTTAAAATAATTTTTGGTAATTATCTCCAAACGTTTTCATTTATCTTTTAACATTATTTGAATTTTGAAATTGTTTCCTTTTTTGTAAATTAGGAAATGGCTGGAGATCTTTTGGCTGCAACAAGAAGAACATAAACAAGCTCTGGCCACCATTGAATCCTTCAAGGCTTCGTTTTTGGTCACTGCACATGAGATTAACGAGAAAATGGGTATGCATTGGCTCGAGTACTTGAAACAGATGTCAACAAAGATCAAAGCCATGTCCACTATCAACGTGACCTTACATCCGAGTTTCGAGAAACTGATATGAAGGGAAACTAGGTCTGTCCCAACGACTGGTTGGAGAAAATGGCCAGCAAGTGGTCAGGCCAAGAAACCTCAGGATGGTGTTAATGCTGTAGGCCCTTCATGCTCGAGGGTAAAAGACAATTATTGATGATGAGTTATCCCCTGAAGAATCGAAGAAACGTAAACGAGAAGCAGAAGCAATTCTTGCTAGGCTAGCTAAAGAAGAAGCGGAGAAGGAAGCTAGGGCCAAAGCCCATGCTGACTGGCTATTCGGATCTGGTGACCCCTAAGGACACATCGAATCCAATCCGAAGTTGAAAGCCAGATTTGATCAGCTTCAAGCTTTCTCCTTTGGGAGTGGTGAGACCTTCCCTACAGTACCAAGGTAAGCTATTCGACTGAGAATACCTCGAGCTCGCAATTAGACATACCCATTTCCTCCAGGGCTTTCAGATATTGGAGGTTATTCATCAAGTCAAGGACTGATATGGAAACTAAGTCGAAAGCTTACCAAGATCAACATGTTTGATATCATGTGAAGCTGGGACAACCCCAAGATGTTGTTTGGAGCTTATTGAAGATCTGAACGATGTGGTCCTTCTTAAATAACTTCACTTTAGAAGAGTCCATGTATTAGAATAAGTTCATGGTGGTGCATGATACAACTATCTAAAAAACCGTCACCACCGCTGATTTTCCTCTCATGAACCCACATGACTTGGTGGTTCTCCACAAGATGTTGAAGACCAAGAAGGACAAGAGCTTTTATCCCATTAGTAATATTGTTAGTACATTTCTTTACTACTATCAGGATTTGGCTCGAAAGGATTTTGATCTTGCAGCTTCCTTGTCCTCGAAACCCAAAGATATTGCCAACATCAAATTTCCTCCTAATGCTCAAAACCTTATTGATGGTGAGATTTTCTAAGAACCTTTCATGGGTATTATCTTCCTCACCAAATGTAGGGGTGTCCAAGTGGTTCGATGTGCCTTCAGGCTGGATGAAAAGCATTTACACAACGCTCAAGTCCTTCAGGCTGTTCTTCGAGTTGCTGATAAATGTTTGAAGAACACCGACGAAGACCTGAAAAAGCACTTCCTCGATGAAATCAAGTGGTGGCTTGTAGTGAGGCAAACAATGATCGAACTCTTCCCGAACCTGTTTCCGGAGAAAGTTCCAAGGACTTGATCATCCTGTTTATCGAAGCGTCTCTCGACACAAAGGGGGGATTGTTGAGTCGAAGACTTTAGTTTGTGTCGAAGACCAAGGCATCAAGGATGCTTCGAGTTTATTTTGTTTAAGTCTTTTGTCAGTCGATGTCAAAGCTATTCAACTCTGCTCCTTCGACTGAACCCACATGGTCCACTAGGGTACTTTGATAATGGTGTGCACATGTTGATGTTTCTCAGGCCTAAACGTATGATTCCTGCAACACGATCTGCCTGACCATTATGCACGCCTACCCTAGCAAAGCAACATGTGGAATAATATCATTGATTCTCACATCCACTATTCATCCTTTTATATTGTATAAATAGACAGTGTCAATCATCGTTATAATCAGACGTTTTGGATAATTGAAGTACAAATTAGGGTTTCATTGTTCATCTTATCAATTCCCTGTAATACTTGAGATGTGTCATTCTTTCAACCAATGGAATGCATGAATATTTTATACTCCAGTTTTACTTTAATTCTGCAAAAATATGTTGTTGGGGACACACTCGAATACTTCTCTCAGTCTTCGAGTTAAGGCTTACTTTGTTGGTTACTCTTCAAACCCTTCAAGCAGATCACACAAACTGTATGTACTTATTGCATCAAAAGCTTTAGAGTTTGACCTAACTGACTACATTGTCAATACCATTATTGCACAAAAAGTATGAAGATCAAATGAGTGATTATGGTTTTCTTATTTAGAGTTTTCTTAGTTAAGGAGAGAGTTTTGGAGGGGAAGATATGGATAGCCAACTGCCATTTACGAGTTGTTAATTCGATATATGACTTAGTCATTTTTTTAATTAGCAACAACCCTTTTTGATAAGAGAGAGACAAGAGTAAAGACAAATTTACCCTCGTCTACAAGGCACATGGTAGAATTAACATGGCTTTCAAATCATTTTTTAACCACAAAAACGATTCAATTTTGGACAAACAGTGCAAGTTGAAACACTTTTTATGTGAAACCAATGAAAATCAGAAACCATATCGACTATTTTTGCAGTTTTCTCTAAATTATGAAAAGTTTAATATAAAATTAAGGTACCATGATAAACATTTTTTATTCCTTGACGAATATTTTTCATTCCCGTATGTCATTCAACTTTGACAATAGAATATATATCATATTTTGTTACAAGGTTGGTACTAAAATAAAATTGCTATGATAAGGTCTATTTGATAAATTTGATATGATCTAGTGCTAAATAAATTAAACGTTCAAATGATTTCAGAGT